>JAGQAX010000011.1:14798230-15398230 GCA_019142605.1 Cephalopholis sonnerati | reverse complement strand
TTCTGCTCTGTGTTGGCACGTTTCTCCCTTTCACGCAGACAATGTCAAATACCTGTCCACAGGAGTCTGTGGCCGTCCAGACAACCACAGGACGACAGGATTATTGATTCATAAGTAACTCTGGAGTTTTATGGATAGATGGTTTTAAAGAAACATTTTTGATTATGATGGACCCTCTTGTAATTTCCATCACAGGTTCACTGAGTGTTTTTGAGAGATTTTTTATTTTATTTTTTATTAGAGAGCTGACAGGAAATGAGGGGAGATGACATGCAACATCATCCATGGATGAGTTCAAACTGTTTAAGGGATAGTTTGGCGGTTATTTGCTTTCTTGCTCAGAGACAGAAGAGTAGACCTCATTCATGTCTGTACTTGTCAGTATGAAACTATAGCCAGAGGGCATTTAGCTTAGCATAGACTAAACAGTATAGAAACAGGGGGGGTAACAACTAACCTGGCTCTAAGGTAACAAAATCTGCCTACCAGTACCTTAAAGCTCTCTGATAAACGCATCATCTCTGCATTCCAACACCCATACTACCATACTATTTAGTATGCCAGAAAATGATTTCGTATATCCCAACACATAGTATATCAAATGCAGCGTGCCAAAAATACCAGATGCATTAATGATGTGTACACACAGCTTTTCCCACACATAAACTGGTATTTATAAACAAAGAATGTGCGGTAAGAATGCACACATCTCGTGCATTCTTCAGACCAGGCATACACACAGTTTTATCTGTGATAGTTGTAGCTGATATGAAAAGGAGCAGATTAAATACAAGTTGAAAGATGTAACTCATTGTTTTTACGCTGTTAACCAGTTTCACTTATTGTATTATTTTTGCAGCTCACACGTCGTTCTGTAAAATATAAATCAAAGGCGCATTTATAAATTGAATCTCAAATAAGATATGAGTGATTCATTTCATCATAATTTTTATTTATGTTTATCTCCCTGTTAATGATCATTTATTGTTATCCTTTGTAGAGTCAGTTTTAACCTGAGTGCAGTGGATGAATCATCGATCATCCTTCTGATGTTTAATAATAATAATGATGACTGAGCTTTTACCACGATGATGATGGTTTGCAGAAATGTGATAAATTAGTGATACTGACGCAACACATATCTACAGTCGTGTGTAGTAACAGCTGCTCTGGCACTGTTGGAGAACCCCACCGATGCAACACAGGTCAGCGAAAATGCTCTGTCTTCACATAATTTCTCATGGACAGGTCTAATGAATGGTGAAGGGGTAAAAATATCAATATGCAAACGCATGTTTACGGGCGTTTCTGCGTTCGTTTATGGGGAACTGTGGGTGTGGAAATGAAGCCCGTGCACGTGCACCCAGCACCACAATGATCGAGATTTCTAAAATAGAATCAGGCATACACACAGCTTTATAAATCTGAGGAAAAGAATGCGTATGCACATCTCTGCCATTGTGCATACACACAATTTTAGTCATGAATGTACAAAAAGCCAGCATTCTTTTCTGCCTATTCTGACCCACAATCCTCTGCGCAGCAAATGATACGTCACGTCGACTGAGCCGCCAGCAGATGACAGCTCATTGACAGCTGACAGAAGCTGCAATGATGGATGGCAGTGCACTTACGTGACTGATGACCAGCAGAATAGGTAGTAATTCTAGGAACAGGATTTTTTTTATATGAGCAAAATAATCATAAAGAGTACCAACAACAAAAGGACATAACAACAAAGACATGCATGTTAGGGATGCCTGGCAACTGATTTCCCTGTCGACTTAACGAAAATTTTAATTGAGACTTGTCGACTCAGAAAACTGTCAAAATGTAGCATACAACACATGAACTTCCTGAAGCCTTCACCCCCAGCAAAGTTAAGTGGAAGCATGTCTTGTGAGGTCATTGTTGTGATCAGCTGCTTTATCTTCTCAGACTGGGCGGGTATCACAGCGTCTCCGGGTGAACGATGTCAAATGTTCAGTGTGGCTAGCACCGCCAGCAGCATCAGCCGTTGTTCCGTGCAGGTTAACATCCAAATGCTTGAGTTGAGTGTGGCTGCACATTGCTCCAGTCGAGTGATTATATGCCAGTTTATTTTCCGTCGCAGCCTACATGCTGCCTTGTTTTTCTGTCCATTTTCCCACCGTGCTTTTTTAAAATTCCAGTCTACTCAAGCATTACCAGGGAGGGGAGGGGGACTGCTGTTTGACGGCTCTGTAGCACCCACTAGTGGCGGGCAGCTGCATGACAGTTAAGCGGCCTTGTACATGAATAAAACACTAATCGGTTTCACCGACTAATATTTCTGGTGCCGACTAGAGAGGGGGCGGACGTTTAATCGTTTAGACTACTAATCATGCGCTTCCCTAATGCATATGTGATTTTACTTTTGTGAATGTAATATATTAGAATCTACAATGTATGCCGTTATTACTTACTACATTCATCACAAAGGAGCAACAGCAGAGCTCGCCAGGAGGACCGTCTCTGGCGAGCTCTGCAAATGGTGTTTTATTTTCAAGGTAACATTAAGTGATAACAGTACGATCTGCTGCGTTCCAAAACACTTTTTCTTTTTACTAAATTTTGGGCTACGATGCATGAGCAAGGAGGTCAAAGTTCAGGGCGCAATGTTACGAGAAAGTAATATGTCCCATTTGTGTGCATACTTGATGCATCAGTACATACTTTCTAAGGGCAGCTGCAGTAAGTATTTAAAGTAAAAAAAAGTTAGTGGGACACGCAGGGCACATCTCGTTTGTTCTCGGAAAGAGACATGCTAGCTGTTTCCCCATTTACAGCCCTAATGCTTAACTAAGCTAATCAGCTGCTACCTGTAGCCTTAAATCAACAGACAGACATGAAAATAGTATTGACGTATCATGTTTTTACCAGGCAACCAGTGGAGAACTGAAAGAGTCGCATAACCCCTGTAAAACGGCAAATTGTTGATTATACACTTTGGTTTTTGCACAGAATAAACAAATGAAACATTATAGTGAATGTAAGAGGAGTCTTTATGCTAGGCTATGCTAACTAGATGCTGGCTTAAGTTTCATATTTAACTGACATGTATAAAAGTGGTTTTAATCTCCTCAGCTAACTCTCTGTAAGATAGCAAGTCAATGAATCTCCCCAAATGTTGAACTATTCCTTTAATGTTGCCCTCATGTGACATGCCTCAGACCCAGGGCACCAGGGTGCCTCTTTCTCTCATATTTAAAAACAATATATAGATACATGATTCGGACCATTCCAGAAACAAACTTGATGAATTCTTTGTTAGCATCACTGACAACAACAGTTTCAGTCAGAAGCTGCTAAAACAAGCTGGCTGTTGTGAGGTGGTCCATTGTTTTTGCTCAGTATTCTTTCAGTCTGCGGCCTCGAACACAAACTAGAACTGTTCTTCTTTCCCACCAGCTGCTTATTGCCACGATTCGTGGTCACATAGTGATCCAGCTTTATGTCTTTCCCTCTCAGTGTAAGATTAGGAGGTTTCATAGATCCTCTGCCTGCTACCTTTCTGTCCCCACGCTCTGCCTGTTTTTATCCCCGGCTTCCTCTCTCTGTCTCGGTTTCTCCTTCTGTGTCTCTCTCAAGCATGCTAATGTCCTTCTTGTTGCCTAGGTAACTATTATGGGACCCCTAAGCCGCCAAGGCAGCCCATCAGTGGGACAGTGATTCTCAGTGATGCAGGCTCCCAGCAGTCCACCCCAAAGCGCACCAAGTCCTACAATGACATGCAAAACGCCCGAGTAGTGCCTGCTGACGACGACGATGACGACCAGGCCACGGAAATGAACAACAGTTTTACAGGTGAGGGTGTCACTGCACCTCTCCAGCCTCTTGAAGTTTCTGCATCTGCAGCTCTCTTTGTGTGTGTGTGTGTGTAGTATTCTCCATCTGTGCTGTGTCGAGTGGATGCTTGTTTAGGAGTGTCTGTGTGTACATGTGTGTGCCCGAGATTAGGAATACAGAGGGAGAGAGATAATGTGTGTATGTTTATGATCCTCTCCCCTGTTGTACGGTGCTGGGTGTCTGGCGGTTACATCATGTCTTTGTGATGCTGATTCCTTTTTCTGTGAGCCTCCAAACACTGCCATCTGCCTGTGAGGAGGGGTGTAGTGGGGGAATAAGTAGATTACAGGCTGCACTCATTTGCTCTCCATGCTGCAGGCCTCACATCCTTTCCTCACTGTATATTATTTTTTCCCACTTTCTTGCTTTTGCTCATTAAACTCCCTGTAGTATTTGTACTGATCATCAAGTGTAAACATCTCTGCCTCAGGTGATAGCAGTGTTTGCAGCCAGATATTTATCAAAAGGGCAGAACTGTCATCTGCATGTAAATCAATAATATATGTATAAAAAAGCAAACAGGTGACAATATGAGATTTCTGCGCTAAAGCGTCAGTGTTCTCCTCTCTCCTTAAAGCTCTGTCCTGTTTTTGAGTGCAGGAGATGGTTTCTTTTTTCTCTCTTGATGCTGTGAAACTATGCCCTCTCTGTGTCCCCCTGCCAGGCTGCCAGAGTGTTGAATTAGCATTTGATCAAATCCTGAAAGGCCCACGGAAATGGTGGAGGACACTGGGCCAGAACTGGGGAGCGAGTGGGGATGGGGGTTGGGGATGGCTAGCTGTAGGAGAAAGAGGCTTATGGGTGGAGAGGTAAAACAGGGCGGGGGTCAGGAACAGTTTGGGAAAGACTGTTGCTGAAAGAATTAGCATATTCCTGGGGCCCTTTCAGTACACTAGAATTAGGCGGGAGCCAAACTAAAGATAGGGGGAAGGGGAAGTGCTGAGAGTTTATTGTGATCAAACATCCAGTGTGTAGGATTTAGGAGTATTTATTGTTGTTGTCATGGTATATAATATTCATAACTACGTTTTCATGTTTTCAATTTATACATTTCACAGAGTCCACCATGTTGTTCTGTCGTAGCCCAGAACGGACAAACTAAACAATAACCCTTTTTACACAGCGATCACACAATAGGGCCGCTATGAAGTCCCTTCTTTATACCGCCTTTGCATGTTTACACAGACGGGCTGCTCCACCGGTGATTTTAGACAGCATTTCGGCAATACAGAAGCAAAAGAGATTTGATGGGTGTGTGCGTAACAAAACGGCGTCGGCCTCTAGTGTGACACATACTCGTCAGCAGAGCTTTAAGAATAATAACAATGGTATCAACATGACCAAAACAATCATTTATCTCGTCCTCTGCTCCAGGGGTAAGGAGTTCCTTGACCTTATTGTTTTCCTAATTTGTGGACATTTTCAGCTGCTGTTCTTTTTTTGAGTTAGCTGCTAACTGCTACCACCTACTTTTTAAATCTCTTGCAGTGGGTGACACGTGTAACACATTATCAAAACATCACACTGTACCACCCATGATCCCATCCTGCCGGCTGCCCCAACAGATGTAATTTTGGCACTGTTGCTATCTCCAAAGTCGGCTTAAAGATGAGACAACTGTCCCCCCGTTCTGTGATTGAATGATTTGGTGGCACATTGGTGTGAAATTCCCGCCTTGAAAAGGCAGTGTAAAAGGGGCTACTGACCCTAGATAGGGCTGTTTGTGTTTTTGCATCAGCCACTGTGGTTCTCCTACACGCTTGGCACACGGGAGAAGTTTCAGTTGTACAACGTCAAGGCAAGATGCCACTGAATCCTACACACTGGACCTTTAATGTTGATCATGTGCTTAAGAATATCCAAAGTGAGCATGTGTGCTTATTTCATCTGTTCTTTTCCTGCATGCACAAGACATAAACTGTTTTTTTTTTGTTCTTTTTTGTTGTTGTTGTTGTTGTTGTTCCGTGTTGTGCTCGTTGTGTTACCCAGGATCTTTAGTGCGTAGTCTCTTCCCCTCTCCTTTGTTGTGCACAGGTAACCCTAACGACCAGGACGAGAGCCGCGGCGGCATCCTCCGGCCGTACCCCGCACGTGATAATGCTCCATCCTGTGGTCTGAACAATGCGGCCACCTCCACAGCAGAAAGTGGGCAGCAGACCCTCGCAGAACCGCAGGTTTCTCCGGAAGACCCGCTGGGACCGCTGCCTGAGAACTGGGAGATGGCCTACACGGAGAGCGGAGAGCTTTACTTCATAGAGTACGTATCAACAACCTGCAACATTTTCCAGTTTGAGCTGTTGCAGCACACTCTCTGCACTGTCTGATCATTTCTCACTGTAGCTCATACCGTAGTTGTTTTTTTCTGTATTTTACCTGCACAATTATCCCTGTTGTTCGTCCAGTGGCTTGTCTTCCCCCATGATTTGGTTTTTAGGCCTCCCCAGCCAACCTGCCCAGCCCCCTGGGTGCCACTGCTTTCCTGTTAATCCCCTGCATGTCCCGATCTCTAAAGGAGATCACATCCTGATCACCTGACTACCTCCACCTCTCTGTCCTCTCTGCAGCACGGCAAAGGCACACCACCAGGACATGGCTGTGTCTTTTCAGAGCTTGTATGTTTATTTCTGCTATCACTGATTTAACATTATGTACTTGTTTAACAATGGAAGGAAAAGTCTGGTCGTTTATTGTTGATATCCTGCCTGTGTCGCTGTTATTCTCATTTCTCTTTGCAGCAGGCGCCTTCTGTCCTCTGTAAACTTGCTGACGTGGTTTACTTTCTAATTCTTATTGATGCACTCATGCACCCCTGCTGTGCCTTTATATGTCTGTTTGACGGCCTGTGTTGAATTATTCTGTTGTCTTGTTTATCTCCTCGCAGCCACAACACAAAGACCACATCATGGCTGGATCCTCGGTGTAGAGACAAAGCCTCCAGGCCTCTGGAAGAGTGTGATGATGATGGTAAGTTGCTACTTTACACAATAAAAGCATACGTTCACACTTCTGCATAGTGCTTTAGGCATCAGTAAGTGGTGCGTGAGGTCTCATACATTGTGCTCCTCTTGTTTACTGAGTGGTGACACTGTTAATTTCCCAGCAGCGTTTTTATAAAACACAGGTTTATTTTGAGTCCTACATTTGCCATATGTAAAATAGTTGCTTTCACAACTATTATTACATAAAAAGATGAGACATATTTCCCAAATAGCAACAAAATGTTTGATAAATTCCAGAAATGAAAACACAGATTGCAAAATTGCACCATCCAGTGGTGAAACATAAAATAACACACTACACTTTACTACAATGCTCAGTTTTGTTGATGTGTTTTATTCTGTTTATATAAGTTCTGAAACTAAGGGGTTTCTGTTTCCCTATTTGCTTTTCTCTGGACTGTCACTTCATTCTTTATTTGCTCTCAATTCCTCTATCCCCGACCCACCTCTCCTCTGCCTATCCATCCCTTTTCTATTCTTCATTTTGTTTTCTTTGTTTCATCCTGCTTTCATTTTGGAGAAGAAGGGATACATACGGAGGAGCTGGAGAGTGATCTAGGTAAGATTTTTGTGTTGTGCTGAGGATTTTTATCATATGCCAAGGTTATGACCTAAATGTGAATGTAACCATTTCTGAATTGCTACGCTAAACATGATAAGATGTTTTCATCTGTTTATGTTGTTTAAAATCACAGCTTCGGAATTCTTTATAGATTTTTGTTTCAGGGGGAAAAAAAGGAATTCAAGGAGCATTTGGCCACGAGTGGCGCTGCATAGCAATGCTATGATGTTTGTATTTTACGCTCTACCAGCTCGCGCTCTGCATGCTACAAGCAGAAGGGTGACATGATGGATGCTTGTGCCAGCTGCAGAGAGCAGTGGTGCATATTGACAGTTGGTAGCAGTAATGTGCCATAATAAAAGTATGACCGGAAAAAGAGGAGGAGAGGAGGCGAATATAAGCAATCAGGTTTCATAAAAACAAAAGAAGGGTCGGCAATGAATTCAATGTGTTTGTTAGACCTCAAGGACACACAAAGTTTTGCTGGAGCTGTAAATATAAACAAATCTGTACTTGTTTACTGAAAACAGTAATGGCTTAATAGATAGCATAATTCTCCAGATTCCTGCACAACAGAGACAGGTTGTTTAGACATGGCAAGTTAAACCATCTGATATAAACCTGACCGTCATAAGTTGTTATTGTGTCTGTGTCAAATTTGACTTTAATCCTATTGGCAGTTGGTTTTATTTCATTTTTTTATCTGCTCTCCAAATGTTTCCCCCTAGAAACATTTGGGCATTACACTAATGCCCTTTTTTAATGGAGCCTCACGGTACAATGTAATCCCTCACATGTTTTACTGTGACATATCCTGGTTTAGTCATATGTTGCTGATCATAGTTCTGTCTTTAACTCTAACATCTGTATCCAAAGGTTGTGCCATTTGGGACTTTTGGATCATTCAGTTTGCTTTTGATGTGGCAAATACTATATTCTGCTGGTTATAGTTTATCGGCATGAATTACAGGAGTTATTTGCGCACTTAACTGGAAGCTATTTTCCATGCTCGTGTGCTTGGCTCGGTGTATCAGCCCAGGGCGTCCCACCTGAAGGAGTGTCTTTAACACGCTTGTCTTTAGTGGATGATATTTAAAAGCTGCGGCCTCTTTGGTGCTGTTTGCTGTTACTGCACTGTGCATTCAGGCTGGGTTTCGTTTAAAAAAATTACAATACCAGCACCTTAAAGTGATACAGATACTGATAGAGGATTTGATACTTTTTTTCTCTACTTCATTCGATACCCATCATGTGAATGAAAGTATTCAGCCGCGTAAAATGCCACCAGACACCACAAGCATGTAGTAGAGACATACTCTTTTAATGTTTTGGTGGCATTTTGGCACGCTGAACTGCCAACTCTGTCAAATACACTGTATCAGCTTCACCACCGCGCAGACTGTGTGCGTTGTAAGCAGAAGTGTGGACTCGATTTACATGACAAATCTGATAACTTTAAATTCGACTGAACAAAATCAAAAGACTTGAAACTCGACTTTGATTTAAACACCAGTGACTTGTTATTCACTTGAACTTGAGCCTTTTGACTTGAAAATATTCAATACTGTCCCCGAAGTCTAAAGATTAAAAAGTGTGATTAAAAACTGTGCCAAGGATCAATTAAATTCCCTTATTAACAGTACTGCTGTTCATTTCCAGCGCGTTGACACTACATTTTCCAGATACACTGTGTTTGAACCAATCTCACAGCATCCAATCAAGTTGTAGGAGAGAAATATTAGGTGCTAACATTATGTTACTGAGCACCAGTTGGAAAAAAATGACATCAAAGATAATTTAGTTTGCATACAAAATCTATGCAGTGGTCAACAAAAAAAAAACCAAAAAAACAAAAACGCATTACAGTATACAAAACATGCATCAAAGCATTTATGATTTTTGTTAATGTAATATATTATTACCCTGTTGTTACAATGACATAACATTTGCTGATAGGTGCATTATGACTTGTTTAGGTCTGAAAACTCAAAGTTCAGGACTTGGGACTTGTCAGTCTTGACTTGGGACTTGACTTTAGACTTGACTGCAAAGACTTGAGACTTACCTGTGACGTGCAAAACAATGACTTGGTCCAACGTCTGTTTGCAGGTGTTGTGGTAGTGCGTTAATTACACATATTAACTTAAAGAATGCTTACGGTGACTGGCTGCAAGCAAAACCATACAACTAGTCATTTGTATAAAAAGGATTGACTGCACATATCGTTTGACTGGAAAAGTTTTGACACTACTTGGTACTGTGTTATACCTTAAAGGTACATGTTTAAACTGGTAACGGAAAAGCAAATCGAAGTGGCATGGTTTGTCTTGGCATGGCTAAAAGTGCCACTGGAGGAGCGCTATACGTTAGGCTGAGGTTGATATACATACTTCGAGTTGCTTCACAGACTGGCAAATGGCTCAGCTGCTGATTGTCCTCCCAGCTTCAGGTAGCACAAACAAACCCATAATGGAACAAGAGCTTAGCCTCAAACAAGGCCTTGAACGTCTGGCTGTAAGCCTTTATTATTGCCGGCTGCTCAGATGCAGACAGTCTGTGATTATTGATTGTGAAATCCAGTCTCTTATAAAAGTGTTTACTGGACTTGGGAGAAGCCCACAGTAACGCAAGGAGGTAATGTCTTTGTCTGAAATCAAATACAGTGAGGAGGAGGAGGAGACTGAGATGCCAACATCTTAATGGGGATGTGTCAGTTTAATAGGCCTCATCTGTCCGCCTGCTCCCATGGAGTGCGGTAAGGTGTGTGTGTACAATGTGCAGGAGTGTGATCACAGAGTGAGGCAATGTTGAACTGAGAGGAGTAATGTGGTAATATTTAGAGGGATTAAATACAGACAAATATAGTTGTTAGCACTTGAGTTTTTACATGTTCAGACCCTTTTGTTGTGTACATACAGTTTGTATGAGATGTTTTTGTCCTGATGAGCATAATAAAGCACAATAATGTAGCTGTGGGCAGCAGGAGAGTGATCCCTGGCACAGCTAACATCTTCTGCACCTGTCTGAAACTTTTTACTTTTACAATGGTAATAAAAAAAATTTAAGAGAGAATTTAATGAGTCATTGGCAAGTAGAAACCACCGCTAAAATCTAGGAAATACAGTAAATCAGTTGTTTTGAAAATGAAATAAAAATGGTTACAAACTATCAAGCTTAATGGTAGTGAAAATCTTTTATCATTTAGTTTTATTTTCCGTGCCATTCGATCCCATTTTGGCATTTATGGGAGAATTTAAAACAGCCAATGCAGAGCCATAAAGAAAGCACGCCCTGATGAACCATGTTTACAAATAGAGAAATATTAAAAATAAGTCATGTGAATCCTCTAGTGCCATAATCACGGACATTAGATCAGTTAGAGGAATGTGCTCCAGTACAGTTTTTATACTATATCTACTGTAACTGCAGTTTAGTAACTGTGTTTGCGATGCTGAATGTTATGGAGCTGACCTAATCACATCGTCTCACTCAGCTCTGTTAATGACAGAGGTGGACGTATTATTCTGTGTTCAATGTTGTGTGCCTTCTGTATTTCAGAGCTGCCCCCAGGATGGGAAAGGATAGAAGACCCAGTGTACGGGGTGTACTATGTAGAGTAAGTTAATCACCTCATTGACCCAAACTGACTCAATTAAAGGGACAGTTCACCTCAAAATCAAAAACACATATTCTTCCTCTTACCTGTAGAGCTGTTTGTGAATCTAAATTGTTTTGCTGTGAGTTGCCAAGTGTTGACAATATTGGCCGTAGTAATGTCTGTTCTGTCCAAAATAATGGAACTAGAGGGCACTCAGCATGTGGTGCTCAAAGTTCAAAGAATTAAAACTCAGCAGCAATGTTTCTTTTCAGAAATCACAACCAGGTTATTCCAGAAAATCGACAAACACTGTTGTGAGCAGTTTCGTATGGAAACTATTTTGTTTCTACCCAACGAATCACCAAGCATAAGGAAGCTTCCATTTACTCATGGACGAGAGACTCATGCTCATGTAAACGTGAGATGTAAACATTAATGCTGCGACTGAGCTGTAGCGTTAGCTAGCTCAGTGGTGCTAGGTGAGCTAGTGGTAGGCGCAGGCTTCCTTCTGCACAGTGATATGGTTGGCGGGTGTATTTTGCTAGAAAGGAAATAGTTCCTATATTAAACTCTTCACAACAAGGTTTGTGGATTATCTTGAGTAACTGAGTCATGATTTCTGGAAAGAGACATTGCTGTCGAGTTTTTCAAATGTATTTTTTTGATGCTGTGAGCACCACAAGCTGAGTGCCATCTAGCTCCATTATATGTCAGAGAAGGCTGACATCTCTATGGCTGATATCTCCAGCATAACTTACACCAAAATCTACATTTTTAAACCACACTACAGGAAAGAAGAATATAAGCGGTTTTTGAGTTTGGGGTGAGCTGTTCCTTTAAAGAGCCCCTGAGGCTGAATCTTCACATTGTCAAGAGCACATTTCATGAGCTTTTACATACTGTTATTTGTAACTGTTATTTCCTCTTTTTCTTTACCTTATAATTGGGTTTCTTCTTTCTCACTGTCTCAGTCATATAAACAGGAAGACCCAGTATGAGAACCCAGTGGTGGAGGCGCGGCGTCGGAAAATCCTGGAGCAGCAGCAGCCGCAGCCTCCAGAAGGTGAGCGGTATATTCGAGGTTCGTTTCCTGCCCTGGCACGGCACCATTTCTTTCTTTCTTCATGTCTGTGAGTGTCATGTCCTTCTAGTTCGTCCAGTGCTCTCCCGGGTTTTGGCCAGACTGTTATTCTTCTTTCCTTTGCGACTTGACTTCAGCTCCTGTCAATTAAAGACGGAAAAAAAATCATTGGAATTCACTTGATACAAATTTTGATCCTCATAGGGACAAAGTTTTACTAAAATACAGCTGGCCGAATCCCTGGTGTCGTCTTTGGTGTGTAGGTTTTAATTTATGTGATTTAAATTCATAAATGCTGTATATCATTCTGTATTTGATCATTTAATTTGCTTTACCATGAAAAGCCAAAGAAAGATTTTTACTTTAGCCCAGAGGTTTTCAAACGGTGAGGCATGCCTCCTCAGGGGTCCAGAGGGGAAGAGACGTGAAGATACTATATGAGGTGAACGAGACAGGTGCTTGCTGATGCTCTGACAACAACAGGAAGTTAGCTATTATAGTTTGGCCCTGTGATTCGGCCCATTCATCAACACAGTCAGGAGTTGAAGCTGCAGCGGCTGTGACATGCAGCTCATCAAGGCAATTAAGTTACTTTAAAACACTCGGCACCCAACTGCTGCAATTTATGTCAAAAATTGTACTTCTCGAAGCCATGACGCAGACGTCAAATTCTTAGATTCAGTGTGACTCACTCTTTTCTCTATATGTCACATATATCATTATTCTTGAATAAATATCCATAAATTTCCTTACAAACATAGAAAAAAGATGCTTCATATAACTCCTGAACGCGCCTGAGAATCTTCTCTTCAGTGTCACAGTAATTCAGTGATAGCTGTCTGTTTATCCATGGGTACACCGCAAACAGGAGCTGCTAAAAGATGATTCGGAACAGTTTTAATGGTGCCAATTTGCTAAAACGTAATTACAAATATATATATCAGCTAAAAAAAAATGAAGCTCAAGTCGTAGTCCACACCTAGCTCACTGAATCTATGACATTATACTTCCTCTTTACATCTCCCGATGCCCTTAGTTCGAGAATTTGGAGCCATATCATCCCCTAAACAGAAGTAAGACAAAGAATAATAATACTAAGATTGATGACATCCATTTATATTAATTTTTTCATGTTGCATTATCAATATTTTTTTGATGGTACTATGGCATCATAATGTTTTGTATTTATATTCCTGACATACTGACACTCTCCTCTATCCATCCATATCCAGATGTTTGCCCTGTGTTGAAAACCTCTGGACATACAGGCACGGTTGTCTTGATTTTGTCTAAGGGGGGCCCACAGTGCCAGACTTTGTAAACCCCTGCCTTAGCCTGCAATGTTATAAAATTTAAACTGTTTTACATATATATTTTTTTACATTACAACACTCACAATTAAGACGAGTAGAAGCTGATGTAAATGAGGAGCTAATTACAGCTGAGGCGTAAAAGTCAATGGCAAGTATGTACAGTATGTGCTCTGAGCTCTGTGTGTCTATACGTGCGTTGCTGTTCAGTGTTTCTATGTGTGCATGTGTGTGGCATGTAAATACACCTTTTGTGTTGAGTGTGTGTTGATGATGTGTGTGTGTGTGTGATTTTGCCTGTACAGAGTGGATAGAAGAGCACTCGTCAGCAGCGGCTCCGTTAGCAAACTACGCTCCAAACCACCTGGAGACCTACAGGGACCCGCAGGTCCCGCCAACTCTACCTCCCGTCCCTGCAGGAGCCAAACGTAAATCTTTACCTTCTGTCTCTCCACACACAGCATATACTTTATTACTGCTGCTTGACTGCTTCATCATGTGCTCTTGGCTCTGGCCTAAAGATAAATCACGTAGCTCCAATGAAGGACAGAAACATTTGTTTACTTTATCCGCATTTAAATTCCACATATTTAATTTCTGCTGATTTGTTCACAGTCTATTGACGTGACCTTTAGAACGGACACCAACAGAGTTTTGAGGAATTTAAATATATGTAACAGGATTAATCAGGTTTTATTTAGAATTCTAAAAGTCTAGCTTTCAAGATGATCAAGATAAAATGATTATTGTGACGCCATCAGTTGTGTAGTTATTTTAGTTTGTGTTATAAATCCAGTGCACCCCTTTTCCTTTAGATTGATACACTCAGAGTTGCCAACTTTGTGACTTTCTCATTAAATTTAGCAACTTTTCAGACCCTCTCTGTGACTTTATGTCTAAAAAGTGACTAGCAGCAGATTTAGATGCAGTCTACAAAGCAAGATCCTGATCTGAAAGACATAATTACTACAAAACATTATTCAGGAGTGTTAAATGTGGATTTGTGGATGGGCACAAAAGTAAGAGTTGTCTCTGTGGTGCTCTGCAGGAGGGAAGCCTTTCTTCACAAGAAACCCAGCAGAGCTTAAAGGAACCTTCATCAACACAAAACTGAAGAAGAGTCGCCGCGGCTTCGGCTTCACTGTGGTCGGAGGTGACGAGCCGGATGAGTTCCTGCAGATCAAAAGTCTGGTGCTGGACGGGCCTGCGGCCGTGGATGGCAAGATGGAGACAGGTGCAGTACATAACCACTGTCCACAGGGGGCACTGTTTTCATTCAACACACTTCCTTCACCTCATCTGACTGTTTTCACTGCTACTTATGAGCCCAGTCCCAGTGTCCCCTCTTATGCCTTCACACACTCTGAAAGTTCATGACGGCTCACGGCTGTCCCATTGTAAATTCAGCAAGTGCTTAAGGGCTTTTTTTTTTAGCCCTATACCATTTCCATAAGTCTGCATCTCTACAGACCTTGCTTGAGGGGATAACCCATAATGCAAAGCGTTATTGATGGAAAATGGAGACGACTAAGAAAAATAAACAAAACATGCCAGAGTCACAAAATGAGATTCTCCTGTTGATTAGAAACACACATGTTGCTAACCAGCACTATGTGTTTGTTTTATGACATTTATGACATGACTATCAAATATATTAATTTGGTCCAACAGTACTCAGGATATTTGAACTGGGGACTGCAGCTCAGGGTTGCAGGGGGCTCAATCATGTCCCAGCATACACTGGATTTGAGGCACAGCACCCCCCTGTTAGGATGCCTTTTACAGGCCCTCAAGTGTTCTTGCTTCATTACACTGAATAATTGAATTTCACACAACTGGGGAATAAAACTAAACAACACCAACAGTGTTTTGACTTGATATATTAACAGTAAATAGCTGTGAATTGTGTTAACGACGGCGTCACTAACAGTATCATTTTCCTTGTTGCAGGTGATGTGATAGTCAGTGTGAATGACACCATTGTGCTGGGCTACACCCACGCTCAGGTGGTGAAGATCTTTCAGTCCATCCCCATCGGTTCCATGGTGGACCTGGCCTTATGCCGTGGCTACCCGCTGCCCTTTGACCCTGACGACCCCAACACAAGCCTGGTGACCTCAGTGGCAATCTTGGACAAAGAGCCTATCATCGTCAACGGGCAGGAAACGTTTGACTCACCATCCAACCAAGCCGGACCCGTTAACGGCATGAGGGAACCGCGGCCGCACAGCCCCTCGGCTGAGGTGGCGTCTAACGGCTCGCACGGCTACTCCAGCGATGTTGTCACCCTGGCCTCGTCCATAGCCACCCAGCCCGAGCTGATCACCATCCACATGGAGAAGGGTGACAAGGGATTCGGCTTCACGATTGCAGACAGCCTGACGGGAGGAGGGCAGAGGGTCAAGCAGATAGTGGACTATCCGCGCTGTCGTGGCCTGAAGGAGGGGGATATTCTGATGGAGGTGAACAAGAGAAATGTCCAGAATATGAGCCACAATCAGGTGGTGGACCTGCTGAGCAAATGTCCCCGAGGCAGTGAGGTCACCATGCTGGTTCAAAGAGGTATGTATTACATCCTGATGTCAGATGTTTGGATTAAAAGATGCGGGAACTTAAGTTCTGACGCCAAAGGATGTGTGATTTAGAGCACAAAAGAATGTTCTGTTGTCTGCTGAACAGACAACAGCTTGAATAGTTGGCATGGAAAGAGCGACATAATGAGAAGGCAGGAGAGAAAAGTGAGGAAGAGAGTGGGTGGCAGGTTGAAAATGCTCGGACTGGATGGGATGAAATGAGGAGAGGAGAGGAGACGATGGGCTGAGTTAGCATGGCAGTCGATGAGCAGATGAGTGTGGGAAGGAGTGGGAGGCTGGGTAAAAAGGCGAGATGGATGAATGAGAGGGGAGGGGAGGAGGAGCACATTGGGTCAGGGACTCGTATATGTTATGAATACGGATGCTGCTGAATTGGACCTCAAGAGACGTTGTCACTCTTTGTGTTTGCAATCTCTATGTTGCCTAAAAGATAATTGGGAATTGTGAAGGGTGTTTATTTTCTGCTCTGGACGTGGCTTATTTTGAAAATACTGTACTTGGAATGTGTAAGTGAAAGGAGATCAGTCTGTTTTAATGGAAACAGAAAATGACTGAATGTTTTGTTGATTTTGATTAGAAAATTAAGTATTCAGTTGGCTTATGCGCTGCTATCTGTAATGGCACAGTATTTTGTGGATTTTCAACCTGTTTACCTCGAAACTACGCCATTCATGTTCCTACACACTACGTTACTGGCCTGGAATGACCCCAGGATAAATGTTTTTCTCATTGAAATGTCAAAACAAAACAAATTGTTTGCCCGAGTGTGAAGTATCCTCACAGACACTGAATGACATTGGAGGTCCCTCATTTGTGTCCAGTCCTTATTGTTGTTAAATTGCTGTCCACGCCGGCTGACCCAGATCTCTATTACTGGCAGGTTGGGATATGCACCCTACATCAATTATGCCCTTTAATGAGTTGACCTTGTGCACTGCTGCTGGAATAACCCTGCTGTATTGTGTTAAATGTCAGCATCATTATGGGCCTGTGTGAGCGTATCTTAAGAGAGAGACTGATGCAGGGCAGTGTTCCTTTTACCAGAGCGCAGAAAGAGAAAGGTTCAAAGAGAGCAAGAGCAAGACAGAGAGGAAAATGAAGGAGAGGATAAGTGGGAAGGAGGCTACAGGCAGTCACTGGGAGAGGAGAGGTGACTGACAGCAGCGTCGATCATCTCTGTTAGCTCTGACATCAGCCTATCATTATTATGAGCACAGGTGAGAAGCCAGGTGAGGAGGGACAGAAAGTGAGCACACACAGGCAGCCAGGGGGCCGGTATTAAGAATAATTAAGCTTCTAATTAACTGTCAGACATGCAGTTGAGTATTACTTGTAAAACACACAAAAACAAACAAACACACTGAAACAATTTGTTTCCATAAAATACTTTTTTCATTTTACAAAAGAAGCCAAATTGCTTGTTTGGAGCTTCAATGACCAAAAACAGCCTTTGACAGTGTCACAAATTTAGGAGCAAATTCTCCCAGTGTGACTGCTGCTACGACCCACGCAAACGGACCAAAACAATCGCAATAGGACACAAAATGATGCAGAATACACATACCGCTTCAACACTTCATAAGCAGCTATTTTTGAGCAACACTTTAGGGGAAAACGTGCGCAAATACAAGCCAAAACAAGTTTGTGGGACTTTGCAGCCTTGCAGAACTAAACAGCTGCACATGTGGATGATGTGAGTTGAAGATTATCACACAATCTGACGCTGTACAGTCTGACACATACCAAGATTTTAGTGGAGCCACCTCGCACATTATGACATACAATAAACTTCATGATCGTTGTTGTCTCAGTGGTGAATTAGCACCATGAATTGTGAGTCCTTTCCATAACTTGACTCCAAAGACTGAAACACATTTGTATTTTACATTGGTTCTCACTTTACATGTTTCATAAATAAACAACCCTCTTAAATTAAAATTTCCTGCTATTAATCTAAAAAAATAATTTGAATACAGACAGTAAGGTTTCTGTTAACAACTTGAAATGTATTTCCAGTGTAAATTGGAAATTTTAAGTTGTTGATTAGTAGATTCCCACTAACCCGCTTTATGTATTAATCTGAGGGCTCTTTTCTGCAGTTTAATTAAAGTATCTATATTTGTATTGTATGTATTTCCGCAAATTTCAGTACAGTAGATGTATGACATTACAACTGACAAAACAACATATACGAACATTTCTTACTGAAAAAGCTCCCTTGAGCAGCAATAAATTTAGATAGTTTTCACACCAAGACAGCACAGCTTAGTGTGCATTTCACTGTTTGCAGGTGCTTTAAGAATCCCAGTTTCTTTTTGTCTTGTTTGTGCAGGTTTAGTGGTTGCAAAAAACCACGCAATCTTTTTGTGAATTCACCCATCACCCTGTAAAGACGCCTTCAGTGTTTCAACAGGCAAATTATCAAAAAAAAGTCAAACACTCACCGTTCCTGCCACTCAAATGTGAGAATTTGCTTTTTTTCACCTCTTAATATCAATGTAAAATGAGTATCTTTGGGTTTTGGATTGTTGGTGACACAAAACAAGCAATTTAAAGACGCCACCTTGGGTTCTGGGACATTTTGATGGGCATCTTCTAGACTAAATAACTGATGTGATGAATCCAAAATATGCATCAGAGATTAATGAACAATAGAAATAATCATTAGTTGCAGCTGTACTCTGTAATAACAGCTCTCTCTGTCTGAGAATGATGCGGTAACCTTTCAAGTGATCGCTAGCAGCTAGCACATAATCATTCACAAACAACAATTATAGGAGCTAAGAGGAGCGGGGTAAGGCAGATAAGAAGAGAGAGCAGAGGATGAGAAATAGGAGGGCCAGGGATCATGTTTTGAGAAAGTGGAGGAGGAGGATTAGAGGAGAGAGTGTGAGATTTGCTGAACAGCGCTAGAAGTTCAGCAAAGGGAGCGTGTATGAGAGGATTGGTAAAGAGAAGCATAGGCGGAGGAGAAGAGGAGGAACAAGGTGGACTTCAGCTGGAGGAGAAGGAGCCTTAATCTGTTCATCTGTGACTCATCAATCTGCACTGTCTGACTCAGAGTCAGCAGAGTCTGTTTTTAAGTGAGGGTACAAAGCACAAGGTCAAACAAACATAACACCACAATCATTTTTCATGGGGATCGTGTTATTTTGTTTCGACCAGTACCTGTTACATTCCAATTTTTTTATCTGATTCTTTGTAGTAGATTGATTTGTGTCACAGACGTTGCAAAATGTTGTCTGTTAAAATTAAAAATAAGCTTATAGCATTGACGGAATGTTGAAAAAAAACCCTGAACCTAACATAGTTTAAGTGTCTAAAATTGAGATTGAGTTGTCTGTTATATCAGATGTTCACAACAAAGAGAGAAAAACATATTTTGCAACACTACACCAGTTCAGCAGTTTATCCCAGGAGGCAGCATTGCTCTGAACCGAACAGTGTCAGAGTAGTTTGCTCGTGGCTAATCTCAGATAGATACACAGTGTGTTCAGAAGCTTCACAAGTAAAAAAATTCAAATGTGTTTTGTCACATAGCATTTGCAGAAGGCTGTAGTGCATTTTGCCATTACCTTAATGCGCCCTGCGATGACGGAACAGTGCGCCTAAAATGAACAGAGCCACATTTTGGCTTTTGGATTGCCCAAAAAGTGATCTCTCCAGTTTCAATTCATGGTGGCTGGAACACCTAGAAGAGGGGAGATACGCAACATATCATCAGTGCAGTGGAAAGAAACAAGAGGTGGAACAGACTGTTGTGCTAATAAAGGAGCTGCTGTGTAGGACTGTGTGGTGACAGCTGTTAAAAAGGAAAAGACTTTTCTAGAAGCCAGATAGGCACGTTTAAACCTTAAAGTAATGTTTTGTTTATCATTTATATCCTCCTGAGACCCTCTGTCCTCATATGTGGACATCACATTTTGAGTTTACTGTACCTTAGACATCATTATGCTTAACCTAAACCTCTTGTCCTCATTTGTGGAGTCTTTGTTGTGCCATGTAGTGATAGTAAGACCACAATACACTACTTCATATAAAAACAAGATGGCAGCCATTTCTGCTAAGTCAGTCTGCAGCCGATCCCGACACAAAAGTGGACACGGTCCAAAACCTGATCACACTTTATGGTTGAAACTTGATTATTTATGACTAATAGCATTTGTAGTTTGACATGGCAACAAATTTGACAATTTTTAGCAACTGTAACAAGCTAAGACACTGTTAATTAGGAAGTATTCGTTTGCAGACATTGAGAATTTTTCATCAGCTCAGTGAAGGACATTGGGACTTTATTATCGTCTCCTTTGAGGACATAGGGGCTTTATTGTTGTGTCGTTTGAGGATATAGGGACTTGCCAAACAAAAGTAAAGGTCTCGAGGATATTGAAAATCTTAGTGTTGTCATGATACTTATATTTTTAACTTACGATACAGTATCTTAAAAAATATCAATATTCAATACCATTTTGATTTGAGGAGGAATAATTGGCATTTTGGGCATAAAATTTTAATTTCTTGAATAAAGATAAATACAGCGGCTAAGCCTAAACTCAAAGCCACTGAAGGACTGCATAGACAGGCTGCTTACGAACTGAGGCGCTGGCTTGACCAACCCTAACGCTGGTCCTAGGTGAAAACAAAGAGTCCACTTCTTCTTCTTCTTCTTCCTTGATGCATAATTTATTCATTGCCGTTGTAGTCTTGAATGAAGCTTGCAAACATTCGTGAATCTGTGTCCATAAACCATTAAAATACACACATTTTCACCAATAGATAGAGCACCATACACTTCACTTAAAAAGGCCAGGTGTTGCGGCCAAAAAACTATTGGCAGACACACATGGCAATACAGTGACCCCTACAGGACAAATCAGCAACCCACACACATTTTACACCATAGATGGCTCCTATAATAAATATAACAAGGCTATAACATGACAACCATGATTTTCTTTTCTTGGTTAGAAGCAGAGAATAACAGAACGACTGTAGTAAACATTAGTAACAGAGAGTTAGAGAGATTATCAGATATTCAGAATCGATATGTATGGATATTTCTGACAACACTAAAATGGCTGCATGTAATAACACTGCACACATTTTGCAAGGTCTGAGATTTGGAAAAATATATTTCCTTACACCCTCTAAGTAGGTGCATGTGCGAACATGTACCTGTTAAAAACCTGTATTATTACCTGAAGCTTTCCAAGTCTCTGAAATTTTATATTTTCCAATAAAATGTTAAACATAACATCTGGTGTTTTCACACACAGGATCTTCTCCTGTAAAGGAGGCCAGGCCAGCAATGACTCCTCCATCTTGTCTTCCCACCGTTGTTGCCATGACAATCGTGCACAGCGCTCCTGTCCCCTGAGAGACAGAGAGAAAGAAGAGAGAAAATGAAAAGACAGAGAGAGGGGATATATAAAATGTGGAGGAAATGAAGGTAGAGGAATGAAATATGGTGATAACAGACGACGAGGGAGAGCGAGACAATATAATTTAGAGCAGATGAAGAGAGGGGACTGCTGGATAATGGCGCAATCTTATAAGTAGAGCAAGGACAAATGTTTACAGGTTTGGCTCAACAAAAGAGAGCATTACTCATGTTGTACACCCTCTAACAATGTATATAGAAAACGTGGAGGAAGGACATTCACTGGCTGTGTGGGTTCTGCACAGACCCACCAAGGCCACAGCTTCAACAGCATATTGAAACACAGGGCCATTCACGCGCTGCAGAGTCAGTTTGAAAAGCTCCAGCTCACTCACACATTTGTACCCACACAACTGTGTACGCACACACTTTTTTTTGCGTTTGGCTGAACTTGTTACTTGCTGCTGTTTGCATGTGTGATTTCTCAAAAGTCAATCTCTATGTGATAAGTTATTTTGATACGGATGGGACAGAAGGCGAGGGCATTTTTAAAGGCTAATGGAGAAAGTAAGAAGGCGCTACTTGGCATGTGCTCATATTGCTCAGATTGATAATATGAACCTGTCTCTGAGGCTATCTATCTGTGCTGCCTGCCTTTTACTGCTGTTCAGTAATTCTCATTAGCATATTTCTTTGTTAGTCTGTGTGTTATTAGAAGTGCACTTCATTGTCTACTGTAAAAGAAGGAAAGGAAGCAGCCCCCACACTAATGTTAAGAGCCAGTTTAGGTCACCAAACAACTGATGGTGCTCGCTTTCACTTCCAATTTGTTTACTTCCTCTCTCATTTGAATGATAATGGACACCGTCTTAGTCAGTCCTGTTGAAGGTTTCCTCAGTAATAATAAAATCAGCCTTTTAAGCCAATGTTGCATCCTCAGTGATCAAGTCTGTTGTGGGGTATTGAGCAGAGCTTTACTGTCATTCAGCAGCTTCAGCAGAGTAAGAAATATCAGGATTACAGCCTTGGTAGATAATGCTACGTGCGTGCCTGCATACTTGTTAATGTTTGTGCTCTGTGCATGAATAAACGCTCACCTTCTTCCATACCTACCTGTACAGAAATTACATATGTATAGCATTCATGCATTCATGGATGCTTCGACACAGTTGCGTGTGCAGGAAAATGCTATTCCCGTATTCTTCAGCTGCTCATAAATGTTACATTCAGCCACATTCGATCAAGTCTGAATTTACACGTGTGCATCAGCATCACGATGCCAGAGGAAGTTAAGCAGATTTAAAATCTGCATCATGCATGAAGATGCGTTCACACCGTGCAGCATGTAAATCAGCTGTTCCAGCTGACACAGCTACAGTGGATGAATGTGGAGCTGGGGGTCAAGCTACGTCAGTTCCTCCAATCTTTATTCCCCTTCAGTTCCGTGCTCAAATTTATTAACCATATGGCGATACTTAAATTCATTTTCTATATGCTTGATGCTAATTATGCTGACCTCGTTGCCAGTTTGAAGATTTTCAGAGGTTGTTTCAAAGTGAAAGGTTTTTTTTATTGACCTCCCACACTGTGTAATTCAGGGCTCCTGGGTCATATAAGCTGTTGTTGTAATGGGAAACACTTATTACCTTCTGATGTGTGTCCTTCCTGAGTCAAACGCACACACAAAAACATTCATCAGCACGTCAGCAGCTGGGATGTTCCACTTCTCCAGTAACTGCCACCCCATAATCTGAGGGAGAGAGAGGAAGGGAAAATAGGGAGGATAAATTATGAATCGTGTAGAGAGAGGGGCTTTGCAGCAACAGAGAGTTTTAACATTTAATGATTTTTTGCCAATGCAGCAGAAAGAGCCTAAGATGGATGCTTGCATGTTGTTGCATGTGTTAAAGTCGTTCCGTCAATACCTCTAGTAGGTTTTTCTCGTTGCATGCGCGGTATCAGATGTTGCAGGAAAGAATATGTTTTCATTGGTGTCTGGAGTGAACGGATCAAAGGTCATTAATGTAAATGTGGTGTGCTGCTGCTGCTGCTGTTGACACCTCATATTTAACAAAGCAGACTGCTGTCACCATATACAGAACTACTTGATTGCCTTGGCAACAGCAACTCTTTGTCCCCATGTCAATGTTCATGCATTCATTTGTCTATTTTTGTCTTTGCTGTGTTAAGTGGCAGAAAAAGGAGCATCAGTAAGGAAAGGAATTGTCTTGGAAAGCAGTGCATACAATCAGTGTGTGATGTAAACTATCAGGTGGAGTCTGGTTTGTGTTAATATGTTTTAAGTAGAGAAACCTACATGCTGAATGAGTGGTTGGGTTGTAATAGATGTGAACATAAGGCAGTTTCAGTGGGAATGTAGATGATTCCCTACACTGGTATGCTGTGAATCCTCTCCCCTGACAACTGGCTCCAAGTATTAATATTTCATTAGCACAAATGAGATTGATCTTCTTGGTGACTCTCTACAGTGTGTTAACTGGTATATAAGAGAGAGGGAGCGATAGAGGCAGATAGAGGGAGAGAAAGTCATGGTGCACGGGAGAAGACGAGGGGGAGGGAAGAAGAGAGGAAAAAAAAGGCAGAGAGAAGATCAGCTTCTCAATGTAAGCCTTGAGCAAAGCAGAGGAGTGGAGAGGAAACAGCTCTGTAGTTACTCAGAAGATGTGCATAGTAAGGCAGAAGCTCAAGCTTTCCTTTGATATGATGCTCAAGCTGCTGAGCGCTTTCTCAGTGGGTAATAGTTGAGATTCTGCTGGAGAGCTCGTGTAGGAGACAGCTGGGAAGTAGACTGGAGGGGGGTGGGATCTGTGGCTGCTTGTGGAGACCTGTAGCTTTGACCAGCAGTCCAGGGCTGCTGCAGCATAAGTCAGCCTGTCTGATGCAGATAGATCAGTTGCTCCTCTTCTAATAGCACGGGTGAGAGCGCTGAGTGGAGCGGGATACAGCACAGGGGGAGGAGATCACTTAGATTAGCGAGCAGCCTAGCGCAGTGTGTTGCTCAGAGAGAAAGCAACAGAAAGGAGGAAGAGGAGGAGGAGGAGGAGGAGGAGAGAGAGCCGGGGCCAGTTGCGCTCTGCTCTGCAGCAGGAACCAGGGTCCACCCGTTCGTCCTGGGGAGTTTTTGATCAGAGGGGACGAGAAAAGAGCAACGCAGGTCATTAATGCTCTCTCTGTCTCTCTGCCGATGTTTTGCAGGAGTGGTGCCAGCCAAGAGGAGTCCAAAGCTGGTGGTGAGTACTGTAATCTTCAGCTCTTTTGTGTGTGTGTGTGTTCATGTCAGCTCTTCTGAGTGAAAGGAGTGCTATTTAAAGAACAAAAGACAGAGATTTGATATCTAACTCTTGTTTTACTGTTCTGCATCCAGAGCTCCCAAAATCTTTTCATCTTATTCAGCTGCCATCAGTTCTCTTTACTTGGCTCTCAGTCTGCCACTTTGACTTCTTTTATTGTTTTCCTCCTCTTGCTTTTCTTGCCTCTGTGTTGTCATTTCTCTTTGTGTTACATCCTCTCTCCTTCTCTCTGCATCCCTCCACTCCTGCCATGCTGCCATCCTGTGACTGATTAAGCATAGCCTAGGCAGAACAGTGTAACAGTGACCAGCTGTTAGGGAGGGCAGACAGCCACAGCTGAGGGAAGATGGGAGAGAGGCATGAAGGAATAGGATAGGAAAAAAAGGATGTGGATGAGGGAGGGGAAGACCAGTGTGGAGATGGCTTGTCCCACAACAGTGAATCACTATGATAGCCCACAGATACAGAGGACGCACTGAGGCTAACAGACAGGGAGAAGGGGGCAATGACGACAGAGTAAGCTGCAAGCAAAGCGGAGGGAGATTGGGGAAGCTGGAGGAGAGATTGCAACAGATTGCAATGTGACTCGTAGTTGTGAAGGATAAGAGAGGATGGGGAAAGAGGGGAGAAAGAGGCAGAAAGACCAGTTCTGTGAGCAGCGCGAGGGTCTCTTAAGGGACAGCGCAGTTATTCAGGAGTTTAAAGAGCAAACGCCTCCTCATTTTTACGACTCATCTCAACCTGATAAAAAAATCAATACAAGCTTAGAAGAGATGCCAGTGCGGCTTTAAATTACTGTCACCCTAATTCACCCCTGGAGAGGCACTGAGTTATAGTAGAAGGACGTTTCCTCTGGACAGGCTCATCCAAGGTCACTGATGGGTCCAATTCCCACCACTTGAGCGGAAGCAAACCCTGTCCTGTGTCTCTTGATCGACATGAAAAGCCCCTCAGCTGGCTGGATATTAGCATCAGGATTAGTTTGAAATGGTATCAGTCAGGGCTGTGGGTGTTACCTATTCAGGTCACATGTCACGCTGGATGGAGGAGGGGTGGGTGCTGTAAGGGGGTCGAGCAGGACCGATAGTGGCACTGCCTGACTGTCACTTTGGATTAGCTTTCCAGTGATGAAAAAGCCAGTTTTCCCCTCTCTGTGTTATGTCAGTGAAATGTCACGCTGCATGCGACTTCGTGTCAGCCCCAAACGACCATTTTGCCTCCAGTTCAGAGTCTAAATAAATGCTCACAGTAAACTCCCATATGCAAGAGAGACTGTGCTGTCTCAACCCATTAAGCAAGTCTCAAATGATCAGATGAGAGGTCAATTTTGCATGGCTGTTGTCCTCATTAAGAAGCATTACTGTATTATTTGACCCTTCGTCTCATACAGTGTGATGAGTGAGAGACTGCGAGACTGTGCCACGACTTCTCTACCATTTCACGCACCGGTTTAATATTCATACCAGATCAAAAATGATTCAGTTGTCACACTGGTGCTTGTCAGTAATTGCATTTTCTCAGGAAGGCTCATTTTTCATAAAGCTGTTAAGTCTTTTGTAGTGTGCATCTGCAAGTAATAACATGGTAATATTTACATTTTCTGGTTGCGAAATCAGAATACAAAGATTACAGAGAACCATATGGTGCCTAGCAGCACAGGCCGGAAAAATTCATGAGAATTCATGAAACAGTGCGTGGGGCTTCGTTGGTGGGGGCGTGTTGTTTCGTGACCCAATGAAAAATGAATCAGGAAGTCCAGTTTCAGTAAGAGATAAATGAATTGAAGACTTACCAGATGCTTAAACACTGCAGTAGTTTGCACTACAGGATTTTACAACTCAGGTGAAATCGTTTTGCCAGATGACCCTGCGTTTTGTTTGCTTGAGCCTCCTTATTCGCCAGACTGAAGCTGCCTTTTTACACGCAGAGCTAATGTTGGTCTGAACGCCACCTAATAGGCAAGATTAACACTGAATATTTTTGTTGTCAAAGGAGCAGTGTGTGGGATTAAGTGGCATCTAAGGGTGAGGATTGCAGATTGCAAGTGGCAGAAACTTTCCAGTGTGCCAAGTGTAAACTCCCACTTAGGGTGCTTTCAGACCTAGAGGTCGCTTGCTCTGGTCCGAATCAGGGACTGATTTGGTTACAAAAGTGCGTAATTACCTAGAGATGGTTCGTGTTCTCATGGCCGCATTTACAAGCAGATCAGATTAAATGTCTGCATGAGAAAGCTGCATTTGATTGGTCAGAATTTCCATGTGGTAAAAATGCAGGAAGTAAACAAAAAGAAGAGCACACTTGCAGGATAAATGTGACACTTTCTAATGTCACAATGGAGGGACAACTACGGAGGTTAATTTCAGCGCTGGTCATCGTGGACTATATTGCTGTCATTGTTCATTTTAGGCAAACCATACAGTTTGAAAACGAGGCGCGGCTCCAACTACAAAACAATGTTTTGATGCATTGGATGTGCTGAATGTGCATATTAAGGCAGTACAGGAGGAGGCGTACATTAATAATCCTCCAGGACTGTAACATGCTCATGTTTAACACAAACAGTGTGTAATATGAGTGCAGTTGGGTCAGATCGAGTTCAGAACACGTTCTCACCACAAATGAACCGCACCAGAGTTCGTTTGTAACCGGACCGAGACCACCTCTTTAAGGACGTCTTAAGTCCGCTTTGTTTTGGTGCGCACCTGAGTGCAATCTCTGTGTCCACACCTGCCCAAACAAACCGCACTTAGAGGGCAAACGAACTTGAGTTCGATTGAACCGAACCAAACAGGGCAGGTGTGAAAGCACCCTTAGGCTTCTTTCAGTGGTCGTTGTTTGGGAGGTTTTTACCAGGAGCTGAATTATCCGCAGAGGTCTCTTTCTTTTCAAAACAAACAGACCAGGTCATCAAAACCGGTAAAAACACTGAATAAAGCAGTTTCATGTTAAAATTCAAGTGTTTTGGTTTGTCCATTCTGGACAATTGTAGAAACATGATGGACTCCATGGACAAGAACCTGCTCCTTATGTAGATAAAAACAGCTTATTTGAAGGCAACAAAACCACAACAATTCTTATTTTCAGGTGATTATACTTTAAAGAAAACATACTTGTTATATTAAATTCCCCTTTCGGCCAAAACATCCTCCTAAATCCTACACACTGGACCTTTAAAACATTTTTATTTCACTGTTAAAAAAGTCGTCTAAAGCAATTTCAGTTAACTGAGTAGCAACAAAATATTCATAATAAGTATCTCCTACCCACCAGAATTTTTTTCTGCCGGTGAGATTTTACAATTTGCTTTCATGCCAGATCTTACACGTTCCCGTTTCAATTGAGACCAACCTTGGCTCTATGCACAGGTTTTCCATGCACAAGACCTTCTGTGATAAACAAAGAATCGTGGTATTCATAAAACGAAATATCTTTGTTCACTAAAATTCCCTTCACATTTCAATCTGTCTTTGTCTCGCAACCATGGTAACCAAGTCATTTCTCCTCACACTCCAGCAGCAGTTTTAGTGAGAGATATTCTACTGCAATGTCTAAAAAAGATGACCTTGGACGCTTTTTCTTTCTCTTTGTCCTCCATCAACACTTTTCTCACTCATCTCTTTTCCCCCTATATCTCGCCCTTATCACTGACTCACTTATCACTCTCACTTTTTTTTATCCTCTCTGCCCTCTACCTCCATCTTCCGCTTATATCCACCCCCATCCCTTACACACACACACACCTCTCACTCTGTTTTCTCTCCACCCAGCACCAGTTAGAGAGGAAAGACAGCCAGAGCAGCTCCCAGCACAGTGTGTGCAGCCATCGCAGCACCCACACTGATTCTCCCAGCCACCCACCCTCTGCCATGCCCAGTGAGGCTGTGGCTCCCACTCCTGCTGCCCCCACCCAGCCTCTGCCAGGCCTGCCCCCTCAGGACCCTGCAGATGGCACCCTCACCCTCCAGAAGAAGCCAGACCCCTTTAAGATCTGGGCGCAGTCCAGGAGCATGTACGAGAGCCGACGTGAGTAGAATCCGGTTTTGACTTATTTCAGGGAATTCGAGAGTTTTGCTGAGTTTTGAGTTTAAACCGTCAGCAAGGTTTATCACAGACCTTTTAACCTTCTATAATGGCCTGAGATCATGTGGCAGGAGATGTTTGATGGCTTGGATTCAAAGCTAAGAAAAAAAGCTCTCAACTGTGGAATGACCTGCCCAAAGATCTGAGGCTACTTTCACATATATTTGTAGATATGCTTTTGTATAATGATTCAAAGGGATTTCCTGGAGGAGAGCTGGATGAGACAATAGATAACACTCTCATGTTTGTACGATAAACACAGCCAGGCTAGATGTTTCCACCTGTTTCAGCCTTTATGCTAAGCTAAGCTAACCAACTGCGGGCTGTAGCTTCATATTTCACAGATATCCTTATCTAACTGCGCACAAAATACGCCAACTCCCCAAAAACTATGATTCAACAGATAAGTATGGAGAGGAATTGTTAACTGTAAAGTCAGCTGATTGGATAGTTAGACCCTTTTGATAAACTGAAGAGACATATCTGATTGTTTTGCTTAAGAAATTTATTTCTTCATTTATGGGGAAGTTGCACAGAGCGAAAAAAAAAATCACAGCTGTGTATGCAGTGTGATCTTTACAGGGCACGTCTCGGTCTTTGTATGTTTGTGTCAGTTAAAGCCTTTTTGTGTGTTTGCTAAACAACTGTGTGCCTACTGAGTCACAACTGATCCTGTGACAAAAGGTGCCTCCAAGAGAAAAGTGTCCTTGAAAACACACAAGTGCTTGCTGATGAGTGATGTGTAGGTATATGTGTGTGTGTGTCTGTGTGTGTGTGCGCGCATGTGTCAGTCGTACGCACACTGCTCCTGCCTTCCTCTCGACTGAAAAGAACTGTCAAGCACAAAAACAAAACAAAGAATAGCAGCATGTGTGTACTTCTCTGCACACCAACCAGTGAAGGGACAAGTCACACTTCACCTTTTAAACCACATTCAAAAACTGACCACATTTACATTATCAGCAGCCAAACAGCTTGTCTCATGCCCTGTTTAGTCACTGGAAAAACAAGAGTATCCAAAATCCCAAACTGGAACACCAGAAAGTAGGCAGCCTCTCAGTAAGACTCCTCAATATCATTTGCAGTCATGGCCTATTCCTGCATTATTCATAGGGAAACACTGTAAGGGTGTCAAACCACTTATTTTCTGTTTCTGAGAGAAGAGACTGTGAGGAAGGGGAAGGATCTTCCAAAAATAACGGGTTCACTCGACTGTTCTGGCTGAATTACATCTTTCAGACCTCCTGTACTTGTACTGCTGCTGATATTAAAAAGGGACAATAGGACTGTATATGCTGTGAAATACATCTCTGAGTTGTGAAAAAGATTGCCTTGTGATTGTAGAGGGGTGATGGCTAAGGGAGGTCTGCTGTGTTAGCTTGTCGCACATTGTTATTGTTGCCAGCCACACGTGCGCTTGCCGTGTATTGCAGCGTTGGTTAACAATCATGGCTGCCTGTGGAATCTAGGACTGCTGCTGATTAAATATTAACTGGGCCCGGAGAGGGCTGCTTTAAGCTGCGGCTGATTGGTATATCTGTTTGATAACCCCTGAAGGAGCTGCAGCCCCTTTTTGAGTTGGCGGGGAAGGAGGGGGGAGACACAATGAAACAAGAAAGAGAGAAGGAGACAAAGAATGACAAAGAGGCCCAGATTCTCTGGCTATAATTTCATATGTATTCATGTGCATGCAGCCACATACACATGCACACGGTTTGTGAGTAGGTGATTCCACGCGTCCACTGAGTGCAATAGAAAAGCAATTTTTCAGTGGCAGGGCAGTGTGACTGAGAGGTGAGCTTTAGGGAATTTTGTATCCCTCAGTGCTTCATGTCACCTGTCGCTTGATGTGGCAGACAGCCGAACCTTTTACTGTTATGCTGCTTTTCCTACCAAAATGAGCGTGTATATGCGTGTTTTTAAACCATATGGTGCCTTGCAGCATAGGCCAGAAAAAAAATCATGAAACTCCACTGTATATATCGTCCAACACCGCCCTGTATTATAACGTGTGCGTGGGGCTTCGTTGGTGGGGGTGTGTTGCTTCGTGACCCAATGAAAAATGAATCAGGAGGTCCAGTTTGAGTAAGAGAGAAATTAATTTGAAGACTTACCAGATGCCAAGACACTGCAGTGATTTGCACTACAGGATTTTACAACTCAGGTTAAATCGTTTTGCCAGATGACCCTGCGTTTTGTTTGCTTGAGCCTCCTTAGTCGTCAGACTGAAGCTGCATTTTTACACGCAGAGCTACTGTCGGTTTGAACGCCGCCTAATAGGCAAGATAAATACTAATGTAGTTGTTAAAGGAGCAGTGTGCAAGATAAAGAGGCATCTAAGGGTGAGGATTGTAGATTGCGAGTGGCTGAAACCACATCAAGTGCTTATTTTCAGGTGATTATACACTAAAGAAAACATAGTTACTAAATTATATTCCATTTCAGAATTACCTGTTGCTGTTATACCCTGTTTTTCACCTAATGAACGTGTATATGCGCATTTCTTAAACATAGAAAACCCGCTCCTTTCCCTGTAGCAGCAACAGTAGTAAGCATGGCTCTGGAGTAGACGAGTATGCCTCATGGTTTCATTACTGCTGTGTTATGTTCATTGTCACAGATGTGCCAGAAAACAGGTTAGCAAAACAGTAGAAAGCAACATGGAGGCCAGTGAAAATGCTACGGTGGTTACTCTCTTTTTTAAATCACGGTTATATATATATATATATAAAAACTGGATACAGCATTGGGTTTAGGGCCCCATTAATTCCTATGAAAGTTGCTCAGTGGCGCATGAAGCCAGAAAGCTTGATTTCAGCAATACGACATTACACAGATCTTCTGCATGGTGAGGTCCATAGAGCAAAAGTACTAGACTTCTGCCATCTGAGTGGCTGACATCAGGTTTAGCCCTTAGCTAACTTGAATGGGTATAAAAATGATTAAATCATGCAGCTCTTTTAGACTTAAGAAATGTTATCAGACTGAATTAATTAAATCCTTACAGTGAAACAAGTCACTTAGCAGGGGTTGTGACACTCAAAAAATGTATCCACTGATTTACAGATCTCCCTTTAACTATGCAATATAGGAAAAAATCTTTTTGGGCCCAATGGCATCAAATGACAGACTGGTGCTGACTATTTAGAACAATATTCAAATGCTGCCTGGATAGAGACGGGTGGAATTTGCTCACTAGAAAATGTGAAAATTCACTGCCTGTCACAGCTGATGGAACTGGAGCCAGATTACGACATTTTGTTTCGCCCTCTGACCAAATGGCTAGGGAATGTTCAAATTTTAGCTGCTGTTTAGCAAATCTACCAGCCACTTTTACCAGCATTTGGCTAGTGTATGAAGCTAATTTTGTACCCTGGCTGGAGCCCATAAATACCCTATTTATTGCAGAGTCATTTGTCCTGGGAATGAATGCTGATTTTAACCTTTCCCACTACACACAAAAGCCAGATGTTTATGGGTGTCAGATGTTTTTTTTGTCCACTTTGATCACCACTCCATAGACAGGTCAGTGGGGGGTTATTTACAAGTCTAACCACAGCAGTTAAATTCACAGCGAGCAAGTTATTGTGGGAAGTGGAGAGCTGAAGCTAATGGGTTCACTACTGGCCCTGCGTGGCAGCCGTGTAGACAGCAGGCGGTGCAAGAAGAGACGGCCTGTGCCTCCTGTGCGGACTGGCCCTGTGGGTTTGAACAGACTGACACCAAATTGCCTGTGTCCTCCTCCACAGTCTGCTCTGTCCACGGCGAGATGCAAATGTGTGGGGAGCTGTGTGTGCTTGTGTGTGTGATGGAAAGCAGGAGAGAAGCAGGCAAAAGTGAAGCTACAAATCCATGTGTGTCAGAAAGGTTTAGATATAAATGGGGGCTAATAATAGGGATCGCCATTAAGTAACTTTTCAAGTCTGAGTGTGATGAGGTCATAGCATGAGACTTTGCAATCTAGGAGCCAATCTGATCACCGAGGCAGTGCTGAGGTGAAGGAAGGAGCAGCTGTTAATCCTGCCTGCTCTCATTCTGATGCTAATAGAAAAACAAACACCTTATTGAACCGATTACCGATAACACAACTGCTCATGGATTTGTGATAATGACACAAAACAGGAGACAAAACTTGTTGACTTAGAGCAACAAGCATTCAGTGACTAGCCTACATGGATGCCAATCAGTCAACACTGAGAAGAGCCTGCGGGTATTTGGCGGATTTGGTGATTGATCGCCATGGAGTCCTCTCACTGTTTCTCTTGTGTATTTCAGTGCCAGATTGCCAAGAGCAGGACATTTTCCTTTGGCGGAAGGATACAGGCTTCGGCTTCCGTATCCTAGGCGGAAACGAGCCCGGGGAGCCAGTAAGTATCCGTCTACCTTCCCATGAATACTTTATCACAGTAGCTGATGAATTTAAAGATATACATACACACTCATACACCACATCCATACTAGTGCTGATAACTTTAACGCTTGTCCTTTTTCCCAGGATGTTTCCCAGTTCTATAAGAGCTTCTCTGTTTTCTCTGACTTTCCTTTTCCTCCTACTTCTATGTTTAGTCTGCCTTTAAACCGGAGTAGCAGAAAGTCCTATCATTCTGTCTAACTGGAGCTGTTGCTCTCTGGAGGATCATATAGACAGCTTGTTAAGAGAAGCAAAGGCCTTACCCACAATCCCTCTGGTTGTGCACCATATATTTGTCTTTAAAGGACGGAGCAAGAGGGAGAGTGGAAGGCAGATATTGAGGAATAGAGGGAAATAAAATGGCAGCAAGCTTCAGGTCCCCCCCCAGGATTTAGCACTTGTTGTTTGTGCCAAAAAGGTGTTACGTGGTGGTTGTGCGCTCGTTTCTGTCAGAGCTGTGTGTACACGCCCACACAGTGCCTAAAGCGCACAAGCTTCTCTGCGGCCCCAATGGGCTATATTGGCCTTCTCGGTTTCTCCGAACGTCAGCCACAAATACCTTGAAGTAATGCAAGAGCATACTCTGAAACGCTGCTGTGTTTAACAGCTTAATTTAAAATCAGAAGGAGATAAGTCACAATGAGTCACTGCGCTCTCTCTTGGCTGGTGGTTTAATTTACTGCAGTTTAATGACTCTTAATTAGCCATAGTGCTGTATCATAATCATAAAAGCCACTGTATTCACATCACTCTGTTAGACAATACAATGAATTACAGCATCGTTTAACAAAAGTCAGTAATCCCTTACACTGTGCATTGTGCGTGCTTTCCTTTCCCAGATTTACATAGGGCACATAGTAAAGTACGGGGCAGCAGATGAGGATGGACGCCTGCGGTCGGGGGATGAGCTCATCTGTGTGGACGGCACGGCGGTGGTGGGCAAGTCTCACCAGCTGGTGGTCCAGCTGATGCAGCAGGCCGCCAAACAGGGCCATGTCAACCTCACTGTCAGACGCAAGTCCAGTGGATATGGAGGTGATGAGAGTTTTACATTAAACTTGTGCTTGTGTATTCATACGTGTGTTATGCACTGTCACATGCATGATATATAAACATAATACAGACTATCTTTAACCTTGAAATGGTTCCTGACATGAATACTTGAATCTAGAGTTAATGAAATGCGAGAGTGATGCTTCTCTAATCACTCTGTTCTCTTCCTCCTCTTCCCCAGTGTCAAAAGGGGAAGGTGACGTTCCCCCATCGCCGGCTTCCTCTCACCACAGTAGCACCCAGGCACCCAGCCTGACGGAGGGCAAGCGGACCCCCCAAGGGAGCCAGAACTCACTCAACACCGTCAGCTCTGGCAGCGGGTCTACCAGCGGAATAGGCAGCGGTGGCGGAGGTGGCAGTGGGAGTGCGGTGGTGCCTGCCTCCCTGCAGCCGTACGATGTGGAGATTCAGCGCGGAGAGAACGAGGGCTTCGGTTTCGTCATCGTGTCATCCGTTTCCAGGCCTGATGCTGGCACAACCTTTGGTAAGTGAAACAGGGTGAGCTGGAGCTAGTTGAGATTGACGGGGACTTCTATTCAGTTTGACATTAGAATTTATTTTGTTTACTATAGGCTGACTCTGTTTGGCCTCAGCAAGGTTCAATTTAGACTTTAATCTGACTCAACAGTTTGATTGTTTGGGCATTTGTAATCGGTATTGGTGCACGTTATGTGAAAAGAGTTTCTGAAGATCATTATTTCTCTCTGTGATTAATTTACTCTCTTTCTATGAGCAGCATGAACAAACAACTCTACAACTGAGTAATATTTTGGTCTCAAAGCAATATTTTCCAAAGGTCACTACATGACACTGAAGATAATACTTTGCTGAAAACTATTTTGAACTATACCCCTGTTTGGTGGTGTTTCTGCAGGGTTCACCAAGTTAAATTGAAGGCAAAGACCTCTTTATTACCACACAGTGCTCATACTGTATGAGGGAGAACCAGAATTAGAATTATTTAATATTAATAGAAAAATGGATTAAACATAGCCTACTACCAGATGATAAGTTTAACAGGTACTGCAGCTAGCAGTAGTGACAGTATTTGCTACAGGTCTGATTGTGCTGACTCAAAGGAAACCAAGCACAATCCACTGTCTAAACAATCCCATTTTTAGTTTACAGGCATCAACAGCCCCTTTTGCACTGCTCGTTCAAGGCAGGAATACCATGCTGTTATTCCACCCTGTTGCTGTATATAAAAAGATCTGATTGCAGAAGGGAGGGACAGAGTTGTTCTGCCTTTAAGCCTGCAGTGTTGGTAGTAACAGTGTGAATTGACATCTCTGTAAAAGGGACAGCTGGTAGGACGGGACATGTGTGACGTTTTGACAATGTGTTATGTGTGCGACCAACTGCTGGGAAACTTAAAAATCAGCTAGAAGCAGTTAGCAGCTAACTCAAAGAAATAGAACAGTGTCCAACAATGTCAGCGTATAACTGGGACAGTAAATGGTTATCTATTCCGGGGGGGGAGGGCTGTAGCCTATCCCAGCTGACATTGGGTGAGAGGCAGGGTACACCCTGGACAGGTCGAGGACTTACACATAGAGACACACAACCATTCACACTCACATTCACATGCATGTCTTTGGACTGTGGGAGGAAGCTGGAGTACCTGGAGAAAACCCATACTAACACGAGGACAACAAGCAAACTGCAGAAGGGCTCCCCCACCCCGGGTTCGGACCAGGAACCCTCTTGCTGTGAGGCGACAGTGCTAACCACTGCAATCAGGATCTCCGTGTTAAAAGGGACTGACGTCTCCAGACAGCCTACAATCAGAAGCAAAAAACATTTTCTAACTAATATTACTTCCACAGGCAAGGAAAAAATATCTAAGACTCCGGCTTTGCTTTTGTAATCTAAATCTTTGTAAGACCTGTGCATACCTTGAACAATTTGATCTTAAAAAAAAAAAACCCTGAGAGATGATGCATGAAACAGCCCCAGTCTTCCTCGCATACCTCCAGCAAAGAGACACAGAGAGTTTAAATGAACCACTGAGTAAAATGACTGATGCCATCTCCTGGCAGAATTACATATAAAAAAATACTCCTCATAGAGTTTCCCTCGCTCTATGAATAGCAAGCGAAAGGGGTTTGACAGCAGTGCGCTTAATGCCACAGACCGAGGTCACAAACCTACTATCATGAGCTTAGGGATAAAGAAATCTCCTCATGTGCCTAGCCCAGTCCCTCAGGATCAGACTGGCTGCAGCTTTATCACAAACACCATCATCACAGATTCATGCCTCACAGCTGCCCTCACCAATTCATTCACCATGTAATTGAAGTCTACTCAGCACACTCCATAGCTGTCTATACCATTTACGTATCACAGCAAAACAGCAGAATTGCATGTATTAAAGTTGCTCAGGCATTGATGAGGAATTGTAGATGTCCCCTTAAACAAATTTGGTATTAACCTCAGAGTGATGAATTCCAACACCAATGTCATGCCAAGGTCCCTTGTATAGTTAGCCATTATGATGATGTACTGTGATGTGTCACAGGCAAAACACAAGAATGGATGAGATGTTAGCTACACTGACTGCCAGGGAAAATTTCATTGATCCCATGGGCTAATGGTGTTACTCTCTAAAATGCAAGAATTAATGTGTTATTTATAGTGACACCAGTGCTAGTCAACAACCTTGTCTAAACGCCTTCTAGTCTTTTGAGGTTCCTGTTTTTGCTGCTGCCTCACTGCGCTCCCCTGCTCTGCTCCGTCACTATTCCTCTTGGGACGATGAGATGAATGGACTTAGTGCTTTCATGTGCTGATCTGGGATTGTGCTATAGCATCCTGTGCTCACTCTCCTAATGGATTCCAACCACGTGGGACACAAGCTGAAATCTGACAGAGGAATGTGTATTACTAAAAAAAACACAACATGGCTCTGAGGATTCTTCCAGGGTGTTTGTCAGTCCTGGAGAGAACAAAGCAGTTTCAGCAGATTCAATCTCCCATACATCATGGACACATAAACCATTTTTCTCCAGTCCAGAAGGGCCCATCCCCCCCCCCCCATCCCCTCCCACAATGACCTGGGGTTGGTGATGTGCTTAGCAGATTGGGTATTAAATCCCCAGTACTTGCCACACCCTGTAATGTCCCACATCTCATTATTTAGATAGAGTGACAGGATGCAAGTACATTTTTCACTGGAGACAGAGACGGGGTAGCTGCTGAGTGAGGTGATGTAATAAATATGGATGTTGCAAAAATACTGGATGGAAGAGGGGAGTGCAGGGAGGAGGAGCAGAGATAAAGGGAGTGAGATGGAGGGAGGCCGGTGAGGAGAACAGGAGATCCCTAGGGTCTGTTCAGAGTTTCTGTGTAAACAAGATGTGCAGTATTGAACACTGTCACTCAGGTGCAGAATGTATTTCTTGCAGTCTTTGCACTGGCCACACAACTAGTGCCATATATAAGCTATAGGCTGCACATGTCACCTCAGATTGCTCCTCTTTAGGAATCCTTATCATTTTGTGAGCTGGTAAAGATCCCACAACCCAATTATCTGAACGTCTTATAGTGCAGCAGCAATTGCGTGCTCATTGATCCCTGTCAGTGAGGTGTAGCCATGATGCTGTGACCAGTGTATTGATAAGCTGTCGAACCTTAGCCACTGTGGACTCTGACCAGTGGCATATGATTCACAGCCCATTGATTAATACATCAGGCAATGGGAGCCAAGAGATTTTGCATATTCCCCACTGAGCTCATGAATTTTGTTTTTTAACCATATACAGTTTTAACTAGGGCTGTGACTGATGACTATTTTCATTTTGATTAATCTGTCGATCATTTTCTCAAATATTGATTAGTTGTTTGGTCTATAAAATGTCAAAAAAGGTGAAAAATGTGAGATCAGTGTTTCCTGAAGCCCAAGATGACATTCTCAGATGTCTTGTTTTGTCCAGAACCCAAAGATATTTCGTATTTCGGATTGTAATTTGGATAATTGACCATTCTTTTCTCCTGTCTTTCTCTCCGTTTTCTCTCTGTCTCTTCCTTATAATAAAATACAAATCAATACAACCAATCACCAATCAATCAAAATAATCATCATTCACTCTTGCTCACACACAATATACATACAAACAAACGTACATGTATATTAACACAAAAGCTGGAAATGCTTGTGTGGCCATGCCCCACAAAATAGGGCGCATCATCGAGGGCAGCCCGGCGGACCGCTGCGGGAAGCTGAAAGTCGGGGACCGAATATTGGCTGTTAACGGCTGCTCCATCACCAACAAGTCGCACTCGGACATCGTTAACCTGATCAAGGAAGCCGGGAACACAGTCTCGCTCAGGATCATTCCGGGTGATGGTAAGGCTTTTGGCTTCCAGCCTCACATGGCTGTTTCATAATGCAGCATGATGTGACTTATTCATGGATGTGGTGGGAAGGAAAGGGCACCACTGCTCTTCACAGGCAAGAGCACTTTTCATCAGGGTGTGAACCCTGGTATGTCAGCGAGTGAGTCACTGAGTAGGAGTAAGGTGAAGTTGCCCCCAGAAACTACTGTAGCACTTCTACAAGTCTTCTCAATCTTAATGCTTTTTGTTTATTTTCTTCGCCGGATATCTCACCATTTGCAATATCTTGCCAGTTCAAAAGGATTAAAAACACTGCTCACATTTAATCAAGTGCTTCCTGTTGGTGTTAATCTCTTCAGCTTAGTTTGGGGAAGGAAATTGAACTACATAATATTGCAGCACAAGCGGTTTGCGACCCAAAGCTCCACATTTTGGGTGAAATATGTCAAGTGCCGTAATAAGGGTGCTTGTTAGCAGCTGAGCCACTGGTCAACCAATGAAAACACTTGAGCAGCGTTGTACTGTAAAACCCTCAATAAGAGACAGAAAATGAAGCTCAGTTAAGGCTGGAGGTGAGAGAGGTGGGAACAAACTCCCCCACACACACATGTTCGCTCACTCGCAGGCTTGTGCGTGTACATGCACAATGCAAAGTTTCTTGGTAGAATATATGACATGGCCTTGTAAAATTGGAATGATGGCATTTACTGGTCCACCATATTCTCATTTCAAATATCATGCAAGATGTGTGTGGCTACAGCAAACTGTTCATCTTGAAAGGCAACAGAGGTGACCCAGAGGAGGCCATATTTCTCGGAGTAATGAGGAGAGAGTGAGTAAAGGAGCCCGAGAAGAATGAGTCAGGCTGATCCTCTTGCTAAACACAGACAGAGCAGTACTCCTGCCGGTGTCAGTGGAAACTAATGTGTGCTGCAGTGTTCTAGCTGGTGATAAGATGGAATTGAAGAAAGGCAAGAAAAGACAGTTGTCCTTGTTTTTTTACCCCTCCTGGAAAAGCAGATGAAACAAAATGATGCAAGTCAAGATTTTTTTTTTTCTTTACTGCTGTTTTTTTTTTTTTTCATGCAGTTGGGGCCAGTGTTGTCCATGAGCAAATGGCAAATGACAACATCACAGGCAGTTAGCATCAGGTTGAATAGAGCAGCCTGTGGGCGGTTCAGTGGACTCTTCTGGACAGTAACATTTTGTTCTCCAGAGTGTTTTTTGAAAACACAGCTGTGGGCAAATGCATTTAACAAATGCAGTCACTTTATTTTAGCTCAGTTGTTTCTTTTTTTAATTTGATTTGTCTGGTGTTTCTTTGCAGAGTCTTCCAATGCTTCTCTGCTCACTAATGCTGAGAAGATAGCCACCATCACCACCACACACACACCTCAACAGACCACAGAGTCCCGGTAGGTGATGATGCATCCATTTTTTAAATATGCATAAATGCAAATGTATTTCTACATTTTCTACTGTAATGCAGCACAATGTGTATTCATACGAGCGTCTCTTTCTTAAAGGAATAACTCAAAGTCAAAAGGAGCTCCTCCTCCTCCACCCATACAAACTCAGACAACACAGGTAAGGTTACATGTTATAACTCCACAGTTAGTGATCATGCATCAGTACATCAGTTACAACCTATCAGTCACACACACCATAACACACACTATAGCAATAAACAGAGGAAAGCTACTAATCATACATCTTCATGAAGCCATTTTTGTCCAAGTTGCCAAATAATTGCACATAAGTAGTGACAGAAATAGTGGTGTTAAGAGAGCTTAAAGAGAAAAGTTCAGTTAAGTCCCGCCCCTTTTCACACTGTGCTCCGATAAAGCCGCATTTCCTCCAAAAACTGTCCTGTACCTTTAGAACCAAAAGTAACCTCTACAGACACAGCACCCAGACCCTAGGTCCATCATTGTTAAGCTTCTCTGACCTAGCAACAGTAACTAAGGGTTGCAGGACTTGGGATTGGTCAGTCATAGCCAATGATGATGTGAAGTGGGTTCAAATGCTGGAATATTGATTGGGGATAGTTACAGAAATTGTCAGACGCAGCTACAAGTTCCAACGTTGGGGGGAGGTAGTTCCTGAAGCTATTCAATCATCCAACAAGCAGTTCTGATTAAGCATACTAGCAGCTTAAATGCCCATGTGCGTCAAAACCAACATTAGCATTTATACATAACATACATGCAGGGATAGCTACTTTCCTCCGTTCTCTGATATAAGAGTGTTTTAAAAGTGTACACCAGGTGTCAAAGCTCAGTCTCATTGCAATTCACATAACTTGTGTTTACCAGGAGAGGAAAAAGGTCAAAAATGTATTCAAAGAAAAATGTCCATCAGTATACCATGAAGTATCAATTTGTGCCATCCAGAAAAAATAAGCAGTATGTTATCAAACCACTTCTGTATGGCAGAATGTTAAGAGTGTTTAACAGCATTCTTTAAGGCCGGGAAACATGTCGTGTCTTTAACCACCTGGGAAACGCGAGGTTGGGCGCTGGGTGTTACTCTTGAGCCCACTCTGTGCCCTTTGCCTTTCAAGGATGCGGAGGCAGGTTGCAGCTGAAGTTGCTAAGCGACCATAGCCATATCATAGCCTACTAAGGCCCTGATCACACAGGACATGCTACACTAACCGTGTTATCAATCTATGTTTTCTTTTTTTGTCACAGTAATAAGTAGCTAGTTCCTAAAATGGACAGGCAAATGGTACTTGCTGTAGCTCTGGTTGAGGGTGAAAGGTTGTCAGCAAATACTTTGTTGGGCACAGGGAAACGGAGATCTGTGTGGGTACATGAGGATGGATCACGGAGAGTACCACCAGTTGGTCCAGGAGCTTCTCCTCAATGATGGCCATTTCCAGGCATATTTTAGGATGATTTGGGGCAGTTTGACAACCTGCTGTCTATCATCGGGCCGTATAGCTCTGGGTATCCAGCAACCGCTACCACCACTTTCTCCTCCATTGTTTACCAACTGTAAACTTGTTGTCATGACTACCACAGAAGGCCCGCCTCTCGAATCCCTATTAGACAATGGGGAAAAAAATGACAAAAAGAGAGTTGCCTTTTCTGCTATGAGTTGAGGTTTTTTCAACGCGAGGAGTTCAGAGCGCTCCAGTAAAAACACCAGGTGCCTAGAGCTCAGAAACGCGAGGCGCGTCACAACGCAAAAACCACAAGCAAAAAGCCTTATTCTCATTAAAAACAATTACAAAAAAGTGCCTCCAGCCGTGAAAATGCCTTCTGTGTGATCAGAGCCTAACCATAAATCCCAAGGTGCTGTTTCTTTAAGTTCATATTGGGCCTAAAATGTACTGTCGTTCGTTAGCACTGGGTTCCTGGTTTGAACCCAGGGTGGGGAGCCCTTCTGTGTGGAGTTTGCATGTTCTCTCCGGGTCAGTGCGGTTTTATGCGGGTCTTCCTCCCACAGTCCAAAGACATGCATAGTTAGGTTAACTGGTGATTCTAAATTGCCCGTAGGTGTGAACGTGACTGTGAATGGTTGTCTGTCTCTATGTGTCAGCCCTGTGATAGTCTGACGACCTGTCCAGGGTGTACTACGCCTCTCGCCCAGTGTCAGCTGGGATAGGCTCCAGCCCCGCTGTGACCCTCAAGAGGATAAGTGGTTACAGAAAATAAATGAATGACTGAATGGTATATACCGAAGAAAGGCGAGATATCTATCAGCTCTGATTGGCTTTTCCCCTCACATAAGATGACGTGCACATTGCTGAATTCCAAAAGTTTGTCTTGGGTCCCAGCCTATTGCGCCCTGATAAACAGGTGCTCTTACTTTTGAGTGTGCCCTCCATGTGTCTACATTGACAGTTTTTAACATAATGACAACAGAGTAAGCTTTAAGGGTTCTGCACCAAACTGGGTATCAAAGTTCAGGATTAAGTTTGCACATGCAGTAGCGTCCTACTTTTGACATTTTAAACAATTCTAATTTTATTAATATCTTTACACAGAGATATCTCCCACACAAACTACCATATTCCCACCTATTTACAGTATCTTTAAAGTCATTGTTCCTTATGTGTCTCAGATGCTCTACTTACATGATATTGACAAGCTTTTACATATTCCTCACTTGAATTGACCCCACCTATTAAAATGAGTTAGTGGTCTGATAATGAATAAAGCGGATTTTGGGAGAGACCATACTACTGGGAGGGAACTTTTGATGAGTAAGGTAAGTTTTAGGTCCAGCCCTTGTGATGCCCTTGCTTAGTGATCTGTACTCTGCTCACAGGCTCATGTGGCATTAATTATTCATGCATTCCAGGGTATTGTACTGCCATTGACATTTTGTGAGTTTTTGTGGGACATGGCTTGATTAGTCCTGAAGTTTGGACTCACCTCTTGACTCCCTTGCGCGCCATGGATTAGTCACTCTTCTTCTCTCGTCTCCTTGTGACTTTCTCTTTATCTCTACTTTTTTGTCTCATAGGATGCTGAGTTCTACTCTGTGGACCTCGAGAGGGACAGTAAAGGCTTTGGCTTCAGCCTGAGGGGAGGACGGGAGTACAATATGGACCTGTATGTGCTGAGACTAGCGGAGGATGGAGCTGCTGTCAGAAATGGCAAGATGAGGGTAAGCTGAATTTGTCACTACCAAGTTCTGTTCTATACATCTTGGCAGGATAAATGTCCTCCTTGCAAACTACTGATGAAACACAACCATAACCTAGCTGCGACAATAACATGGCCTCTCTGTTTTAGGTGGGAGATGAGATCCTGGAGATTAATGGTGAGAGCACAAAGAACATGAAGCATTCACGTGCCATTGAACTGATCAAGAATGGTGGTCGGAGGGCGCGGCTCGTCCTCAAACGGGGAGATGGATCTGTACCTGAATATGGTAGGTATATATGTTGCAATCTCTTCTCCTTTCCCTATAAATAACACTGCCAATGCCAGCATTGAAATCTTACTATTGTTCCAGCTGTACACATCGCAGACCAGAACAAAGCCTCTTACCTGCTAAGTACACCATGAGGACATGTACTCTTTTTATGGATGTTATTACTGTAAATTATAAACATTTAACAGATAGACACTTTCTGATCCATGAATTTAAAGCGACCTGTCGTACTTTCAGTGTAAGATTGAGCTGTCAGATATTATTGATGAATGGAGGAAATGCTGCCACAAAAGCTTGTTCAGTGATTTATACTCTATAGGATCTGTAGCACAGATGTTTTACAGCTGAAGTAATATTCCCTCCCAAGAGCTGTATGCTCTGCTGATGGATTATTCCTTTCATAGTTTAAGTCATATTGTTGTATTTTTCAGCGTTATTTTCTGGGGTTTAATTTTCTGACTCTCTTTCTCTCTCAGTTGGATTTGTGATACTGTATAAAGTGTGATATTTTTTTGTCTTACACAACAAAGCCCTTCTTCTCTCCATTAAGATGCACTGTAAAACAGCCTCTTGTCTGTTTTATTTGTTTTCTCCTCTCTATTCCGTCTTCTTTCTCTCTGATTGTCTCTTGTTGCTGGGCTCTTCCTCCTCTCTCCAGCGATGATGGCTCCTCATCTCGCTGTTGGTACAATGAGGAATGACAAGATGGGAGAGCCCTGTTTCTACCTAATGGGCCAAAATCAGACCACGGTTTGTAGCCAAAAGTCTGTCCCAATCCACGCACCTTGTCATCTTTTTCCTTTCAATTTTATCCACCCTTCCTCTCAGCTCATCCCTACCTGAATCCCACTTTGTGTGTGTTTGCGCGCGGGTTTGTTTACATAGTGTGCATGCTTTATGTCTTGTCATGCCTGAATTAAACTTAACTTCTGTGAATCCGTACTAGGGCTGCACGATTAATTGTTAAAAGACTGCGATCTCGACTCAGGCATGTATGCAATCTCATTTCTGAAGGGCAACGATTCTGCTGTATTTACTTTGAAGAGTTGCGTATTTAGAATGAGCTCTCATAATTTGTCTTTGCTGCATTACGCACAAATGCACTTCAAGACTGACAGACTCTTCCTGAACCTACCAGTTTCGCTAACAAACAACCAGAGATGTATAAAGTACCAGAGACCCAGACTTGAGTAAAAGTAGATACTCTACCAAAAAAAATGACTCGAGTAGAAGTTGAAGTCTTCTTTAAGCACCACACTCAAGTAGAAGTATTAAAGTATTCAATATTTTTTGTACTTAAGTATTAAAAGTAGTCTTTTTTAAAATGTACTCAAGTATTGAGAGTAAAGTACAAGTGTGAAGTTTTAATATGTTATGTAGTTAATAAAGAAAGCGGTCCAAAGTTTGAATATCATATTGTTTATGCAACATCTTCAAACATTTAGCCTGAAAGACACTCAAACTTCCTTTGGCTTTAGCAGCAATACAAGGCTGGGAATGTACAAGATGTAGTACATGTACATGGAGTCTTAAATTCACTCTCTAAACAAACATAGAAGGCCCAAAACAGAATTTTGACAGCAAACCATCAGGATATTTAAACCAATTCAGCACCTTAAAAGAAGGCGCTTACATCACTTGTTAGACCAACTCGAGCTCTCAAAGCCCATGTACAAGTATTTCTGTTGTCAAAACAAAGCAAGTGATCAGAGCACCTTAAAACACTGAGCTTAACTCTTTGTAGAAGAGAACTCTTTGTCAGAAGGGTTCTGTCGTCGCATCAGAACCGAGAGTCAGAGCGGGAGTTAACTGAACGCGATGTTGTGATAAGGCAGTTTGATCACTGCCAATGACAAGCCAGCTCCACCGAACCTGCTTGTAGTCAGTGGCAGAGCTATCTACTGCTCTGGCAGTGATACTGTAATGGTCCTTCAAAATATTTATAATTGTAACGAGTCACGATGCTGCTCATAGAAAATGTATAGATGTAAAAGTATTCGACTCATCGACAATATGTAGTGAAGTAAAAGTGGAAGTAGGCAGAAAAAATAAGACTCCAGTAAAGTACAGATACAGCCTTTTAGTACGTAAGTATGGTAGTGAAGTAGTCCTACTTCGTTACTTTACATCTCTGCAAACATCCAATCAAATTAGCCACAAAACTATCTGTGAGGTCAGGTCAGGTCAGTGTCTAATCTTTTGTGGCAGTGATGTGGGAGGAGAACATAAACCTTAGCTGTAGCTTTGCTAATGGACACTGAGCACTAACGTTACTGTAAATGTATGTTAGCTCTATCAGAGATATTCAGTGCTTTTCCCTGCCATTATACAGCTTTAATGCAACACTTACGCAACATGAATGTAAAGTCAATATGGAAAGCATCTGGACAAGCTGACACATCGGGAAGGTCTGTTAGATATCAAGCTAGTTAGCTGGCATAATTCACAGTAAACCTTTCACTGTAAGCACTGGTGAAATTATGTAAATCTAACAGTGTAAAGTAAATTAGTTGACTAGAAAGTGCACTAGCCCTATAGAGAGCAGTATGTTGCCAGTACGAGCGAATCATCTATTAGTCATTCTATTAGAATACTGGGTTGGAACTGGTGGTTCTTAGTGATGTGATAGTGCAATGATAAGCACTGAGAAAATGTTCTTCATCATACTGAGTGCCAGAGTACAAGAATAATAGGTACAACAACACTGTTGCTTAGGTGCTGTATTATAAATGTTATTTTTTGTATACACTGTTTCCAAAGCACATGAGTGATTTTATGATAGCCCTACTACAACTAAGGTCAAGTTATATTTAAGACTTTTTCAGTGCCACTCGTAATTAAATATAAATCGACTTTACAATAACCAAAATTGAATATAAAAAAGTGCCTTATTCACATCATGCAGAGTTCGAAAAACTTTTTGTATTAAATACACCGTGTCTCATACGCATTACCTTGTACTGGTTTTAGCTACACAGCAATGTCTTAGTTAAGTATCCAGTTGGCACTTCCCTATGTAGTCCAGGGTACAGTGACAGCTAGCTAGCAGACAGTGGATCCTCTGCTGTCATTGTTTGCCCGGAGCAGTGGAAATAAATCAATAACACAACAATAGTAGTTAGTAAAATATTAATCGTATTATGTTTTGAACACACCTGATGCAACTCACCAGCTCTTCCCCCTGGATCGGGGCTTGAGCATCAAATGATTGCAGTTGTTTCCTATGTGGAGGTATGCTGTTATTGACCATGTTGGTATTCTGATAAATGTTGACACTTTAATGGATAAAAAATGCAGTAGTGCACATAGTTATCATTTGTTTTGGTTACCAATTAACACACCTTTCCTCTGAATGTGATCCCAGTTTATACAAAAAATAAACCGTGATTCTCACTTCATCAAGAATCGTGCAGCCCTAATCTATACACGTACAAACCCTCCCCCTCTGCCAGTCCCACGCCAGATATTTTTACTGGGACTAATTTAATGCCACCTCACATGCTGCTGCCATAGCAACTTGTCTCTTATTTGGCAGACCTGCAGCTAAACACAATCTTTGTTTTTTTGCTTTCGGTTTGTTCTTCCCAATGATGCACACTGAGCTGTTCACCATTTTGTTTTGAATGATTTCCTAGGTGCCTGCTGTGTCATTGATAACCCCTGCCCTACACTTGCCAGTGTGTTGCACCTGCTGTTGTTGCTGACATCACCTTGTGTCTCAACCCGCAGCCCTATAGAGAAAACATATTGAAGTGATTTATCACTTCAATGCATTTTATGTGTATAGATGTAAATCAGAATGTTACATCACTATAAATTAGCCGATTGTTTCTGGGGTATAAACAGCATATGAAAGAGCACATGTATGCATGATTTCCATAAATCTCTGCATTGACTTCCTGTCATGTCAATGTAAGAGCTCACATGAACCAACAAGGAAAGTCGTGTTTGCTGAACACAATAAACATCACGTTCTTGATGTTAAAGTATTCTTCAACCTCATTCTTCTCATGAGGTATTTCTAGTCAACAAGCTTCTCTTTCCTTTTTCCTCTCCTGCAGACGGCAGCAGTGACGGGCACACTCCCACACCCGGGGCACAAAACACTCCGGAAGTGAGAACGCTGCCACCTAACAGCCGATATCACACCTCATTGGAGTCCAGTTATCCACCAGACCTTCACAAACCATCACGCCAGGAGGAGGCTGCGCGTGGCCGAGACAGGGACAGGGCTGGGTCAGATCAGATAGACTACCAAGGCCGGCAATTTAACCCCCACCATCATCACACCTGGAATAACAATCACAGTCAAAGTACCCCCAGACAGCAGTCTCCAGATAACAGTATCAGCAGTAGCAGTGGCAACAAGAAGAGCCGAGGCCGCAAAGTCAAGAAGTCCGAGTCGGAGAGCGGCATCTCTAAACTCCTAAAGACTCTGAGGAAAGACAGCTCGGGGAAGAAGGCTGCAGCTGCCGAGAAACTGAGGGGGCGAGAGCTCTCAAGCAGCAGTTCTACTTTGGACGGGAGGTTTCGTCAGCAGCGCCGCGGCTCCCTTGACCGCTCACCAACCCGAAAACGCGCATCGTCTCCTGATCGTCGGCGGGCCAAGTCAATGGACCGCAGGGCAGAGCGGGCCCATCGGGACCGTACACCTGAGAAGGAGTATGATGATGGCGGGTTCCTCGCAGTCACCCCTGAACGCAAGTTCTACGAGCGGAGGCTCCTCAAGGACTCACAGATGGCTGGGCGAGTCAGGGACGCCACAACCCCCGAGCGCACCAACAACAACGGGGATTCCTTGTCTCTTTCCAGGGGCCGTACATATAACAGAGCCACAAAGAACGGCAACCTCCTGAGAGACTCTTCCTCAGAGAGGAGGGAGGAGAGATATCTGATTAACGGGACACCGGAGCGACGATACCGAGTGGAGCGGGACTCTTCCCCTGACAGCAACTACAGCCGGGACGAGCTGAACTATGCAGCAGCACCCAGACTGAAGGATTACTACGGCATGATGAAGAACAACGCTGCACACAACAATGCTGCCTACAACAACACAGGCCATAACAATAACACAGTAGGCCACAGCCCAAACCAGCTCCCTGAGCCCAAGAGAAGGCTGTACAAAGAAAGCCCCAAAGACCTCAGCATCTAGAGCAGAGATCCCCCTCGCCACTCTCCTCTATCTGTAAAAACTATGTACCATACACTGGAATTGGACTTCTGAGGATACTAACTCTTGTGCTTTATTTGGTCGAATGGTTTATTGATTGATTTGATTGACTTAACTACTTGTGATCCCATCCAGAGATTCATAAAACAGCAGGAGTACAATCCTATCAGTTCATACTGGTTGTTTTGTCATTGTTATAGTTATTTTGAACATAACAGAGGTTGTTGTACTATAGTAAAGGTATTGTATGTGCCTGCATATGAAATCAGTGATATTGCTTTTTGTAGGCATTGCTGAATCTAAATATTTGTTCCCTCAGAGGTATGAAACATGCTTCCAGTTGTGGTATCTTCTAACTACTAAGCTTGTTTTCAACTTGTTTTTAGATGTCTTTTCCATTCCTGAATTGCTTTACTGAACAAACTATAGCACAAGACACTGATGGTTCACAAGAGCTGTGTAAGTCACAGACTGAAGGCAAAAATCTAAATTTAAGATCTGATGGTAAACGTAGAGTGATAATTATATAAATAATATATGACTTTTTTTTTTGCATTTGCTCACTATTTATTTTAAATTTGGCACATATCTTGAGCAAGCATCATTAAATCCTGGAGGACCAAGGTAGAAGTACACACTGTACCTGGGAAAGCATGCTGTACCCTTACTTGTGTTGCATCCTTGAAATGTGTGGCAGCTCACCCTCCTTTGCCTAAACACACCCACACACTACCGATATTAAGAAAGAGATCAGATAACTGATGAGAAAATTGGCAGCGGTGTAATTAGTTTCTCCCTTGGAGAAGGATTATAAAAATAACGTGAATGCTCACTTTGTTCCTCAGTGTGTTACTGATGTAGCAGAGAAGAAACCTGACTCACTTTGAGCTAAAGGCAAAACAGTTCTGGTAGATTCTCTGTTGAGGTAAAATGAGAGTTATCTAAATTTGTTGCTCATTAAATTTTCAATTTAGTACTTTAGATGAGTCTGCATAATGCCACAATACCAGCTTAAAGCTGCCATTAAATATGATTTTTCAAATATGCAAAAAAAAATTAAAAACAATGTGTAAATTATCCCTGTGCAAGATGCATGTGTAAAATTTAAGTGTAGGTTAACCACTTTATCTGATAGGTCTGAGCGAGAATTATCGATAAGGAACATGCACTGTAATACCACAGTAATAATTAGCCCTGTCCTCATGTCGATGATAACCACATTTGCGCACCGACCACCTCCTGGGTCCTGACACAAGAGCTGATGTGTTTTCTTGTGTTGGTAATATACGGAGAGTCCCGGTACAGGAGACGACCAATCTGCCATGCTGAGCCATGCTGTCACGCCACTGGAGTCTGACTGCTGCTTTATAATGTGTTTTGTGTGTATTCTCTGTTTTATGTTTCATTAAAGAACTAAAATATATTGGATAAACCACAACAAATGCATTGTTTGATCACTGTTGTCGCCATGGTACTGTATTAACAAAAAAGGACAAAAAAAAGAAAAAAAAAAACACATTTAAGAAGTTAACCTGTTGGCCATCACCTGTAAAGATTTTTCCAGTGTAACTATTAGGAACCTGTCAAGGAATAAAATGTTGCCTTTTTCTTGTACAAAAGAGAAATTTATGAAAAACCTCAGCAGTGAGGAATGTGATATTGTGTTTATATCTCTGAAATGGACCTGATGATTTATGGGAAATATGTTGATTTACTCTGGATCAGGTATGTAAAGACATTTTAAAATGAAAGACTGTATTTGGTCAATCAGAAACTGTTTGATGGTTTGAATCTCTCTCGATGGTTAGCCTGCCTTTGTATTATAAAGCACTTGTATGCAGTCTGTGTTCTTCAAGCATTATTTCTTGCAATGTGCTCCAGACATAATGCTGTCTCTGTGTTGATAAAAGCAGTACATGTATATGGGCCAATCTTTTTTTATAAAACTATGCATATATAAATACTACATTGTTCATAGCTTTATTTGACCCATGAAGCTATACATAACATTAGTCTAAGTACAAGTAGATGTGGACTTATCCAGCTTCTTTCCTTGAGATGGATTACAATGTATATGTAGCTATCAAAAGAAGTCTGTGAATGCTATTTTTATTATCAAATAAAGTTTTCCATACAAATTCAAAAGGATTTTCATATTTCTGCACAGCCATTTCTTCGGTAATGTCCCTGGAGAGGCTTTGAAGTTTGTACGCTTTTTTGATCTCTGGTGTGTCAGTCGTGGTCACACTACGTTCTAATATGCAGCTTTGAAGACTTTGTTTTATTGAAGGCCGACACTGGAGGAAAATGTACTACATTTAATAGTAACTGTACACTTAAAAATCCTCAAAAGTTATCATGAGAATAGCTAGTTGTAAAAAAAAAAAAAAGTCAGTAATGTAGCCTCTCAACTGCCTTGTCTTTCTAATTTGTACAATACATTACACAGAATGGAGTAACAAACAATACTGTCTATTGTTTAAACTGATACAATACCTGTACCAATGCCAGGACACTTAAAGTGATACTGATACCAACTGGGTACTTCATTCAATTGCTGGTTAACACCAACGCAACTAGATGAGGCGCTGTATCATCTCTATGCAACAACTCTCTGTACTTCCGTTTCCATGAGGACGGAAACAGAAGGCTCGGCAGGGATGGAGCACCGGCCACAGCAAGTGAACACTCTGTCTGCGGTCATTTTGACTTGACCAGCGGACTTCACTACAAGCTGATTGGCTGTTGAAGCATGTGAAGTGCTCTACGGTCTAAAACCAGCCGCTGGTGATTTGACCAGATGAGTTGCAGGTGACACTATCAGCTGGCTTGAGTCGAGCTCAGACGGCCAGTTCACACCACTGTAACTTTTCTCTGCAATGTTCTAAAACGGTTTCGTTTCGTCGCAAATCTTCGGCCTGAACTGGGCTTTAGCATCACGTGGCTAACATTACCTAAAAATGGAAGCAAAGTGTTTTAAGACAAGAAGTAAACAGTTTTGGTGTTGGTGTGAGTTTGCCAGGACCAATTAGCTGCTTAGTGTTGGGTGTTAGCATTGCTGCTGTGTTAGCTTGTGCTAATGGTGCAGACACGCCGGAAGGAGATCTGGAGAAGGCACTAACAGAAAGCTTGCTGACCTGGACAATCAGGAGTCAGGACACAAATGCTGGTATCGTTTGCCCATAGATGTTTTGATACTTGTTGGTACTGGGTTATTTTGGTCAATACTTTAAAGTTATTGAGTAACAATACCCAGCCCTACATACACTCAAATAAAAGCTTGTTTTTAAATTGCAGTAAAGTAACAGCCAGTGCTGCAGTAACACTAATCATACCACCAATATGCTTCATCATCTCTAATGGTACAACATAATAACACTGTGGTAAAAACTGTTTAGAGAGCTGATGTCTGTTCTATTGGATTCTAATGAACTTCAAGATTATAACTGGTATTTATTTACAAAAGGCGAAACGCTATCTTGTCTGTGTGACAAAAATTCAAAAGGTTGCCATCTATCCAAACATTCTCCAAATACCTTCATTAAAAATTTTTAGAGCATGACTGTGCGACAACAGCAAGAGAAGATTTTCTTTCTTTAGTGCTAAATTAAAGCAGCGAGTGATTGATTTTTTTTTTTTTCCTTAAGCTCTCAGCTGGAGCTTGACTTCAGACTGCTTGGTGAATAAAATCTGTATTCCATGAAAGATCCACTGGTAAGATGGTTGCTATAGCTACGCATGAAGGTCATTATGGGAGAGATCTTGAAGTGTTTGTTTTTCTCGTCAGGCATACCGCACAACTGAGAACTGTCGAGGACGAATCACGTCATCATGAGTTTCTGTCATTCATCATATTGGTACAATTCATCGTAACATATTCACAGGGTTAAAAAAAAAAAAAAAAAAAGCCCACGATTGTCATCAAGCAGTAAAGCTTTGAACCTGTGTAGATCTTAAGTCAGTCTACACTCATTAATAAACTATTTGCAATATATATCCTCTGTTAGGACTGCAGCAGACACCACAGAGAATTACTGAATTGGTGTATTATAACACAAAACCTTTGTGCTAAATCTTGTTTCTATATTGTGAAAATCTATTAATAAATGTTGTGCAGCTTTCACAATGATTTTTCCAACAAATGACTCTTCAATACTTTCTTTAAAGGGTAACTTTTGTATTTTTCAAACTGGACCCAATTTACCATGTTTTTTTTGTGTCTAAGTGACTAATGAGAACAACAATTTTCAAAATTGGGCCAGTTTTGAGCCAGAGGGCTGCAGTCGGCATGTGTGAAATAGCCTTCAGTGTAACCACTCTGGGCATGTACAAGGGCTGCCCCCGACAAGAATTTGTCTAGTTGACCAATAGTCATCATTTAGGGCCATAAGTTGACTCGTCGCCCACATGTTTATGATATTAATTTAATCATTAAACTGGTTGGTATTAAACAGTTTGAGTTCAAAGTTTGAGAAAGAATAGTATCAGTAACATTGTTAACACTGTGCTACATTACAGAGAAATACAAAACCGTACTAATGAACCTTCATTAATATAGGCCTATATTTTATCTACAAGTGCACGTCACACACTGAGTGAGCCGCCTGTTAATGACGCTGTCAGCAAAGCAGTAATGATTGTGCTAAGTGGCTAATAGGCATGTAGCTACTTACATGTTTCAGGTGATTCGTCATGTTTGTAGTCGACCAATGAAGATGAGTTTACATATCACCTTGGGTTCGTCCTTCACCTTCTCAAAATGATCCCACACTTTGGATTTCCTGCACGACGTGTTATTAACTAGCCTGTGTAATAACCACAGGTACTAGCCCTGTAAATTAGGGGCCGTACACATGCCGCGTCTTTAACTGCCCGGAAAACGTGAGGTCGGGCGCTGGGTGCTACTTTTATGGCTTTTTTTGTGCCAGCTTTCAAGAGTGCGGTGGCAGGTTGTGTCTTAGGTTGCTAAGCAACCTTAACAAGCATCATATAGCCTATTTACCTGAAATCCTGAGTGCAGAGCTGATCTTCTTCCAGGCGCTGCTTATCAGTGTGTGGGCCTATTGTCCATGGGACAGATGTGAAGCTCTGGGTAGCCCTGCACTAATCAATGATCAACTTTTCCATATTCATCAGACTGAATATTCACAGAAGAAGGGAAAGATATCTGTCGGCTGTGACTGGTTTATAACGTGACTCCTGTCTGACTGCTGAGCGTGGCCTCTTCCTCTGTCTGTCCCTTCAAATTAAATTCCCACATGGTCCAGTCATATAGGTTTTGAATTATTTTGACAAGGCACAGCTCCTAACAGAGTTTCACGTTTGTTTTTTTTCTGTGATTAAGCGACCAATGAAATCTTGCCGACTAATGACCTTTCTGGTCGACAAACGTTTGGTCAACTTTTAGGGGGCAGCCCTTGCATGTACACACTGTAAATTTACAGTAGATCACCCAAAGTGTTTGTTTTTGCCACCAACAGGCTTAGACTATTATTTAAAGTGTCTGGCAACATTATCTGCAGGATCCCTACACATTTAACCTTTTTGTTAAAGCATAAGCTCCTTTTCAGTTTAACCAGAAACAGCTTAGAAATCGTTAGCGCCAAGCCCAGCACTCATTGCAATAAGCAGTAATTCCATCGTCCTAAAACATACAGTGTTCAAAGTCCACAAAAACACATTAAAAATTTTAAAAGCCTTCTTGGTTTGTCTTTTCAGCATTCCAACAATCGCCAACTCTGGTTTGGTTGAAATAAACCCTTAATTCACCCAGTTACATGTGAAAATACTCTGGCTCTATACACACTAAAATTACTGTTTATTGAAATGGAGTCTTATGATAGTGATTTCAGGGCTGTTTCCGGTAAACAAAGGGGGTTTTACTCTAAAAAAAAGGTCCATCTCTGTATGGATCCTCTTCATTAATTGTCAGACACTTAGACTGTCAGGGGCAAAAACAAGCAGATCAAGTGGAAGAATATTGATGATGTGAACATGCCCCAAGTGGTTACATTGCAGCCTGCTTAACGGGTGCCACCTGCAATAACCTCACTCAATACTGGACCAGTTTAAAAAAAAATGTTGTTTCCAGTAGTCACTCAGAAAAAACAAACATAGGAAAATGGGTCTAAGTTATAAAATAATGAAGTTACCCATTAGGTCCTCTATTGAGCATTTATTAGCTGCATGAAAACATTTAATAAATAATTAATAACACACTATAGTACACAGCTGTGAGGGCATATTGTAGTATTTGTTAATGAATGGTATTTCTTATCAGTTATAACTAGTAACACTGTACTTTAAATCCCTTTATGTAGTATTTATATGTGGTTTCTAACCATAAACTGTAAGGCAGCTTTAAGGACCTTTTAAGTGTTTGTTTATAAATGTACAGTATTTGCAAACTAACCTGACTAAAGCCATATTTTATATTATTACGACTGTGTTTTACTATATTGTCATTCTTTACTGTACAGACCAGCCCTCACTTATGGGTGCCCACAGGAGGTGTTACTATTGTTGATAAATATATAAATAAACACAGATCTTCTTACAACTACATTATAGTGTGTTATAAATCATTTATAAATGTTTAATCCTGCGTATAGATGCTAATGGTTCAAGCGTTACAGATTCTGTCTTTGATAATGGTTTTCGTTAAAGGTTTATGTGTGATATGAAGGAACATAAGTTATGTTTCCATGCGATAACCTTTCCAACAAGGTGTCTCTTGGTAATACCGTTATCCAATAAGTCTTTGTTTGTGTTAACCTTTAGTTAATGTGATTAATATTCGTCATCAGATAAAGTTGGTGATGTGTCATGTGTATATTCATCCCTGATTAATACTGCCATAATCCCTTAGGTAGGCCAAGTTCTAAGTCCAAGGTGACCTGTGATTGAAATGAGATTACAGAGGCAATGTAGATGCCTCTAGAAAAGAAATGCAAACGCTATTTTAAATTTTTGTATAATTTTAAGTGTCTGTACCATCAAGTTTTGTAACAGAAGAGCAGTAGTGACAACTCTAGCTCTAAGGTACAAATCAACTCAAGACATAAATGCATTCTGAATAGGTCATTCACATTTATTCATTTGATTAAATATACTAGAGTCATATGAACTTTGCCATTGAAAATGTAAGTAAAACATAAACAGGATGAGTCATTTGCAAAGTGCGTTTTATTTTACGTTGCCTTGATTACATGCCTCTACATTCAAAAATAAGCCAGTATCATATAGGATCCAACTGTAAAAGATTAACATTTTTTTCCCTTTCCTCTCAGAAAAAAAATCTCATAGATTGTTAAGTTGGATATTCTGTACATACAGGAACAACTCTGTAATGGGCTGACCTTTCCTGCAACTGTCTTTAGGTTGAACCAACTCAAAAATACAAAAAGGAGGTTATTTCTGTAGACATTAGCCTTCAGTCGTTTCCCGGGGGGAGCAGAAGTCTTCTTCTTGGATAGTGGATCATGGAGCCTGTGTTGACGGCCCTTTTATGCTGGAGACACAGAGCTGGAGGAGACAGAGGAGGCCTCGGTCTTAGTAGAGGATGCTCCCTCCTCCTCCTCAAAGGGATTCTTCCCGCAGCACAAGGTGGTGATCATGCAGTGGCGGAACTGCTTGTTCATGCAGATGTAGATCATTGGGTTGTAGATGGCAGAGCTCTTGGCAAAGAAGGCGGGGATGGTCATGAACACTGGTCCGAACTCAGAGCCTTGATGTGTGAAGATAAACCAGGCTACACTGGCATAGGGCAACCAACACACCAGGAAGGCGATGACCATGATAACGACCATGCGGGTGACTTCCCTCTCAGCCCTCTGGGTGGTCTCAGACTCCTGCTGGGCAGCAGCAGCCTCCTTGACAGCACAGAGCAGACGTCCGTAGCAGAAGAAAATCACAGTCAGTGGAATCATGAAGTGGCAGCAGAACATGTAGATAACAAAGGACTCATTATTGAAGCCTTCTGCACGTGTGTAGTAGTCGACTCCACATGAGCACTGCATGCCCTCAGGAATGTAACGAGACCAGCCGACAAGAGGGGGTACAGAACAAGCTAAGGCCATCAACCAGGTGAGGCTCAAACCCATGATGGCGTGATTCTCCCCGAAGCGGAAGTTGCTGATGGGCTTGCAGACGACCACCCACCTTTCAACAGCCAGAACAACCAGTGACCAGAGGGCTATCTCACCGCCGAGGGTAGCAAAGAATCCTTCCAAATTGCAGCCAAGGCGTCCCAGGACGAAGTAGCCATGCATTGAGGTGTACATCGTTGTGGTGAATCCTCCAAACACCATGAAGAGGTTAGCCACCGCAAGGTTCAGCAGGATGTAGTTTAGAGGGGTCCTCAGCTTCTTGTGTTCGATGGTGACGTACAGAGTGAGAAAGTTGATGGGGAAGCCAGCAAGGATGAGAAAAAACATGTAGGCACCCAGGGCAGCATAAGCTGCTGGGTTGACAAGGTAGTACTGAGGGTAATCATAAGGACTCCGGACAATCCCGGTGGTGTTCACCATAGGGACGTAGAAATATGGTCCCTCTGTGCCGTTCATGGTTGCGGCTTGCGGTTGCGATCAGCCCTTCTGTATTGTTTCTTCTGGCTGTTCCCGAGAGTGATGGAGAGGACCCTGCTACAAATGGACCCAAGTGGCCACAGTCTGGCTTTTAAAGGGCACACCTTGGATTATCACTTTCCAAATCCGTCAGCACAAAGTGATTTAGGCCACGGTTAATATCTAATCCAGCCACCACTGCAAACATAACTGACCACTCATCAAGATATTAAGGTTACACCTGCTCATGCCTATCATGGAGCTATCCGATAACTGCTTATTTTGAAGCATGATTTCAACATGGTACCTTATGTAAATAAGTCATTTTTACACACTCACTGAATTTAAAAGATACTGTTGAGAGCATGTGTGCACAAGGAGACAGTGCATGTCTCCCAATATTTGTTTGACTTTCCTTCTGATGCTCTGGACTCCTTTAGCAAAAACATACAGTTGAGGGGGACTGTAGCTGCTGATTTGCTGATATATCGATGTGAATTTAAGCATTAGTGTCAATCTGATTTAGCTGTGCAATGGACTGGTGACCTTAGTGTCTCTAAGCACTCTGCTGGGAGATATTTTAGATCTTCCTGACCCCAAATAGAGCTAAGAAGGTAAAGGTATTGAATTCGTATAAATTCATTTAATGACCTGGAACCCTAAAACACTATTGTCACACTGAATGTACAGTATATTATATCATTACATTATAATTTTGCCACAAAGTACTTCACAAGGGCAATATACAACAGGAGAGAAATCAGAGACAAAGTCACTACGTGAGCCACGTCATGAAAAGTGCGCAACTAGCAAAACTATTTGCGGAAACACACAAGAAAAAAAAAAAAAGGAATTCTCACTATACAACAACAATACACAAAATTTGGAAAAGTACAGCTCTGGTACATACAAGTTACCCAACGCCCGTCTAAACAGGTGAGTCAGCAGATGGTAAGGGAGCAGGCAGAGCTTTCCAAAAATTTAGGTGCTACGGCCGCAAAGACTTGATCACCATATGTGTCAAGGTGAGTGCGAGGGACAGACAACAAATGTAGTGTTTTGATTTTGATCAAAGAAAGCGTGCTGAAGATTTCGATTGTAGTAGTTTTACAGTCCAGTCAGAAAAAAATTGAAATCTCTGAATTTAAGTATTTTAGACAACTTAAATGAGGGCAATCACAGGTGCATTTGAAAAGTATGTGTGACATTTATATTTGTATATATTATATTTATATTTACCAGTTTCTTAATGAAGCAAACAGTTCTTGCGTAGGGCTGTAACTAAAAATTATTTCATTATAGTTCATCTGCATTTATTATTATTATTATTATTATTATTATTATTATTATTATTACTATTATCAATAATAAATTACATAATCTGTTGAAACAAAACAAAAATAATGATAACAATGATGCTTTGAGTTTGCTTCTTATGTCTAAACAACAATCAAAAACCTAAATATATTTAATTAATGGTCATATAAGACAAAGAAAAACAGCAAATGTTCCAGCCATCATCCGAAGTTTGGCTTTTTTGCTTGAAACATTATAAAACGATTAATCCATTATTAAAACAGTTTCAGAAGGATTCTCTGTACATCAACTAGTAACTGCAGCTCCACTGTCGAGATCTCTATTACATTTGAAGCTTTTCTTTTCTTTTTTTTTTTTAAATGGTAAACATATTTTTATGGCTCTTACAACACACAATGATGCAGGCAGTCATGAAGTAACAACCTAATACTTCTAGTATTATTTCCAAAAGACGTTGAAGGCATTGTGGGCCAAAGAAAGAACACTCATAGACAGAAAATAACTGAGTGTCCTGAGCGAGACAGCAGCAGAAGATAACGGGCCTTAAAAATGTCTTAAAATATCTCCTGGTCTCTTGTATTAATGTGCGGTAAGTGGTTGATTTTTTTGTACTATATTGACTGTACAGCAGAGACAGTGGTGTTGCTGAGTGCTGGAGCATCTTAGCTGTTGGTAAAGAGCTCAGCACTTTCCTAATGGGTGTTCTATTAAAGAGATTTGGGGCTTATGGATGTGTTACTCTCACAGGCCTGTAATGCATTTAATGTCGCAGAGGGTCATTCCCGCTCAGTCGTGTTTCTGTAATCAGATGTGATACCTTATTTGTCTTTCCTTTTTTTAATAGATTTTTTTTAATGAACGGGTAGCACGTCAGAGTAATGGAAATGTACAAACTTAAGAAAACCATTCATTTATTATAGCATTTATATGTAAGCAACTAGGCTTCTCTGAGAGCCTATTATGGTGCCAGTAGTTTTTATTTATATTTAATTCAGTAATTGTTAGTAAGTGTGCTTAAATGCTTATTAAAACAGGGTGATCTGGACACTTCACAGTTTTTTCTATAGTGGTCTGCAGTGGTGTCAGGCAGTCATGTTGAGGGGGACAAAGTTGAACTGCACTTTTGTGTGTGATATAATGTTATTTAATAATCCCATATCTTTTGTAGCCCCCCCGCCCCCATTAATCATTTGACGTATAAAACCATTGAAAACGCTTAAAAATACTCACCATAATTTCCAAAGTGACATCTCCAAATATTCTTTTTTGGTTTGACTAACAGTTCACAACTCTAAGAAACTCTGTTATCTATACTCAAAGACAAGGAAAGACACCACAACCTTACAGTTAAAAAGCTGGAGTCATTAAATGTTTGGGGTTTTTTTGCTTAAAAAATGACAATAAAGATGAATTAGTTATAAAATTTGGGGGGGATTAATTATTCTTTAATTGATTAACCGACTAACTGTGTCAGCTTTAATCTTGTATTACATTGCCACGTCATACCCATGGATGTAGATAAACATTTTCCTCTTAGGTAATATTTTTTTTGCTAATTTCAAAGAGCACCAGTTGATGTGAGGGATGCCAGAATATTTTTTTTTCTTTGCCTTAATAAAAAACCGGTCTCTCCACATATAGATTAGAATACATTTTTAAAAAATAAGAAGAAAAAGAAGGACAGAATGGAAAACATGAAAGACCTTTGCTGATAAAACACCTGCTGTGAACTCACTCTTTTCAAGTTGGTGCAGAGACCCTCAAACACAGCTGCTTTTTTGGATAAAATACATCTGCACCCATCCATTTCAACCTGATTATCCTGTTCGGGGCTGTAGGGCTTTGGATCCTTGTTACACGATTAAAGATGCCTACTTTTTTTTTTTTTTTTTTTCAAAAATTAATTTGCACCAAAGAAAAGACCATTTTATTTTAAAACATATCACGCCAATGGAGCACCAAAAATGGCTGTGTGGTAATTTCCAAGTGTTTAAGAAAAGTAAAGAGAGGTGTTGCTCTCTGACTAAACTATACTCTACTGTGCTCTCTGGTGGAGAGTATTCAAGCATGCAGGCCCAATAGGTAGTATGAAATAGAAATAGAAAAGGAAAAATGACTGAAATGAGTACATGTTTAAACTGCATGATTTAGAACCTGTGCAAGTTAAGAGTAAAAGACAGGTAGTTAGTGTGATGATATCAATTTAAATACAAAGCTGGCTGAGAAATAATCTTATTTTCACAGGTCATAGATTAAAACCAAGATACACTGTTTCTGAAGTCATGCAGGACAACAGGGAAGCTAGCTAATTACTCATGATACTTCCTGATAGAAGTGATGTAGGGACAGTTTGAAAATGTACCTGTAGAGATGACTTAAATTTATAATATAATATGAATAGTTTAGCATGCAACAGCCTAACTGAGGATTGGTGTACACTGGAATAAGCGTAACAGGTCAAATTTGACGACAAATGTGACGATTTGCTGTTTTCCTTTTTCATATATGATAGTAAATGACTACATTTGGGTTTCGGACTGTTTAGTTTGACAAAGTAAGCACAATTTAAAGACACTGCTTTGGGTTTTGGGATGTTGTGATTTTTTTTTACTTGTTTTTAATGTTTCAGACTGATCAATTGATCCATTAATTGAGGAAATAACACAAAAGTTAACAAAGCCTAAGTCTAACATTGTACATGTAAAAGTCTAACTGCACTCGAGGATTACTGCACACAGCATATTGACACAACCCCAATTTATCCTGTTAAAACAATACTTACAACTTGGGTTGTTTTTAATGAAAAACCCTTTAGACTCTTTTGATCTGAGGATCCTTACAGACTAAAGCAATATGAATAAATCTATAATCGTGGAAAGAACATATAATTTGAGGTAGCCAACAACTACCTTTAATACACCCTGAGAACTTCTATTAAAAAAATTAACTGTATGGCAACCAGACAGGCCTTTCTTTGTCAAAATATGTAGCCATACCGGGCTAGTAAAAGGGACTGGGCATAAAATTGGGACTAGTTTTTTAATTGAAGTTTTAAAGTATTAGAAAATCCTGATGGTATGATTTTAAATACTGTCAAAAATACAGATGCTGTGCGTACTATTAAACCGATATCTAGATTATTTTGTGAGGCGATGCAGTGCACATCACGCACCACCAGAGGTTAGTCTTTACTGGTGGAACAGGCAACTGAGCTGAGCTAAGATGGTGGCTGTGAGTGGCGGAGGTCATGTTAGAAAAAAAAAAAAAGGCTCTGCCGATGTTTCAGAGAACTTCTTTCAAATACTACAGCAGTTTAATGGCCACATTATTTTATTCAAGCCCATTTTTTTCAGCCCACTGATGTGTCGGTGTCTGCCACGGCAACAGGTGTCATAAGGTCCTCCAACAAGAAGGGCGCTTATATCCTCTCTACGGTCATCATGTGGACGGAGGTATTTAAACCCAGCAAGACTTGCTGACTTAGTAGGCTTAGGCGCAAGTGCTATTTGTTTTGTTTTTTTGACCCAAGTATCATCACATATCACGTACCCCGGTGAAATGTCAGGCAGGTATAAAGGTAGGAAAAAACATATCACCAAAGCTTACTTCAGAGCTACAATCTCTACACCAGTTATTCATCCACCTGCTGCAACGGATTTCCAGATCCAGGGTGAGATCAGGACAGACCTGTTGCTGAGCTGTAAATCCTCTGTACTCTGCTGTGGCAGATCTGTAGTGCTATGCTGCCCTCCTCAGGAGGCCACAAAAAGTACACTTAAAACCAATTCCAAATGTCTAGTTTCATTGCCATAAGGAAATCACTACTTCACAGTATTGTTACGGTAAACTATTCTATCTATCTTTCTCCTTAGCAACATATTTTGTTTTCTCAAACTGTAACTGAGCATTCAACCACAATCACTGGGTGCTCATTTTTTGGAAATTTTCCATGTCACAGGCCCTAATTTTAATCTTGATTGGATTCTGAATTTTACCTTTGTTTCTTTTATAGCTAGAGAAGCAGAGGTGGGAAGTAAAATTTTAGCCCACTGAGCTGTACTTCAGTACAATTTGAGATGGAGAGGCTTGCCAGTAGCCAGCTAGAGGGATCTGGGGGATCTTATCTTATCTTATCTTATATAGCTTAAGTATTAGTTCTACATTATTTTTTCATAAAATAAACCTATGGCAAAAATAACTCTAAATACCATGTGAAATAAATCACTTAATCTTCAAAATAAACTCAACATTGTTCATTCATTATGCCATAAATGTCTGTGAGGCATGTATGGAAAATGCAGTGCTTTCAGTAGACCTTTTAATGCTTACTGAAAATTTGCTGCAAGTTGCTGCCACCAGTATTTCCTAATGTTTTCCAAAGTAGGCCATCTATGAGGATGTCCCCTGTCTGTGCAATCAATGCCATTCTTAATGTGTTTTTTCCTCAATTATTTTGCTACTTGTCAGACGACTCTCTGCTCTCTACTCAGCAACCACTCAGCTGAGCATGCGCACAGACACATTCACATAGAGCAGTGGTTCCCAAGAACCTTTTTCTATCATAGAGTAAACTGACAACCCCTGCGTAAAGACATATTTTATGGAAATTCAATATCATATTCAACACATAACAATAACAGTACAGATGATAAGCTGTACAATTTATCAAAATAGTGAACACAAAACTGCAAGAACTTGGATGAAGTTTGAGCAAATGATTTCCACTTGGCCATTGATCTATTATCTCTTTGGCAGTTTTAACTGTGTGCCTATTTAATGCAGGGTGAGGGTGTTTAACAGAGAGCGAAGGCTCTGTGAATATAGCTTGAATACTGGGTGGCACAGTGGTGTGGTGGTTAGCACTCTTGCCTCACAGCAAGAGGGTTCCTGGTTTGATCCCGGTTGTGGGAGCCCTTCTGTGTGGAGTTAGCATGTTCTCCCCGTGGGTTTTCTCCGGGTACAACTTAAATAAATTGTCCAGAAGTTAGCTTTTGGTGAATGTGAGTGTGAATGGTTGTCTGTCTCTATGTGTCAGCCCTGCGATAGTCTGGCGACCTGTCGCCCAATGTCAGCTGGGATAGGCTCCAGCCCCCCCGTGACCCTCAAGAGGATAAGCAGTTAGAAAATGGATGGATATTCAATACTAATCTAAACTTTTAAAAAAATGTCACTTAGTTTTCCTCAGAGAAATAATAAAAAGCTTAGATAAAGGCCTAATGCATATTTATTTTAAAATTTCTTACACCCCTTTAAATCAAAAAGGCCTCATATGTATGGGCAACGCTATATATCAGTCACGGGGCCATTTAACTGCAGAATGGGGACTTTTAGTTTTAATATTTCACACAAATTCAGCTGATATTTTGAATGCAGGAGTATTTTTTCCAGTGATGTACATAAATAAATAAATAGTTTCTCCTTAGTTATTTTCATGTTTTAATGTTTGTCAACATCTTTGAGGACAGAGAAAGTTATTAGGGAGGTTAGAGGTTCAAAGTAGTAGGGCTGTAACCGACTCAGAATAAGATTTGGCTGCACAATATGAATATTTGATTATTCATTTCTCTACAAGTCAGCACTTCTAAGCAAAAGGCAGAGGATAACTTTATCTTGGAGTCTGACGGGGTAAAGCCTCTCTGCCTGCGGGCAGGTTCCTCCGTCTGACCATGACTTTGTAGCAGAGAGCAGTGTGAAAGTGAGGAGCGTTCACGCTGCTGATACTTTACTTTATTGTCTGTGTTTTCTACATTAAGCATAAGCCAAAGGGATTTTTGTGCTGTACCTTGACTGAACCACCCTAGTCTCACAAATAAGATTAGATTAGGGTGGTCTCACAAAACAGTTTTGTCTGAGTTTGTGTGTAAAATTGTGTATAAACAACGGTGTTGATCATGGTTTATGTTTTTGGGTTGGTGAACTGGTCGATTTCAATCACACTCCCTTTCTTAGATGCTAACTGAAAATGGTCAGTGCTGTAGAGCAGAAAAAATATCCACCTTGAGTTTGTAGATGCCTCAGACAAGGACCTTTCTCCTGAATAATACACAAAGATTCAGCCTCATCCCTATAAATAGTGTATGACTTTCTTTCCAAAGAGAAACACAGGAGATGTACTGTTACTGCCTTGAGGTGTGCTAATGTGAAAAGTAGACATGGTCTGGAGGAAGCGCTGTTTGAAATTTTATCAACACCATATGAGAATAGCCCTGACATCAGATTTAATATTGCAAAAAAAAACATAGTTTCTGTAATGTTAGAAACTCAGGGGAGTTAGCATTGAAGTGCTTCCAACAACACTTCTGTGCTTGTCAATCCTTGCTACATTTAGACACAGTCATGACTTGACAGGAACCTTTTATATTACATGTATTTTACAAATAAAACTTATCCAAAACAGCTTTGATTCCTGACTTCAGCTTTTTTTTTTTTGCATATGAAGATGACTGTGGTTTTTAGAGGACAAATGTGTGGGCAGAGTGTGATGCTCTCTCACTCTGCCCACAGGAACTCTCTTGCTGAGTGACCGGTAGAGAAGAGGGAACACTGTGACCACGACATGGCACATTCCACACCACCAGCTCCCACATACATTTCACACTGAGGGTTATACATCATCGGGTCCGTAACAGCCAAAATAACCTCAACTGCTGTTGAGGATGTCAAGATTCATTTTGAGTTTCATTGCCCAAACAATAAAAACGGTTACATACAACGCTTAAAATAATCATCGCAGCTATTTGGCTGCTGCAGTTGAAAGAAAATGATTACAACTATTTTGATGATAAAAAAATATTTTCCAGCTTCTCAAATGTCAGGATTTGATTGTTTTCTGTGCGCTACGAAATAAACGTGATTGTGGGATTGTGTTTTCGGCAGAGTAGACACACGAGCAAGCTATGGCTTTTTGGCCATGCTGGGTTAAAGCCATTTGCTCCGTGCGTCCTGTGCTGATTGTTTAATACGAAAAATAACAAAAACAGAATTAAGTTTGTTTTACTTGTTGGGCTATTCCTGAATATTTCAGTAACTTATTTAATGATTCACCCTTCTCTGGCCTGAGTCTCCAACTGACCCTCAAGTGTTATACCATAGGAGACATCGACAGTGAATCAGGCCTCCCTACACTGAGTTACTATCCTGGTCTGAAGATGTGAAAACTTTCTAATTACACATTTTAGTTCTGGAAGTGAAATTTCAAGTTATTGCATTACTTTAGACATCAGTGATTAACAACTGTGTTTATTTCCAGAGCTGGTAATCGTTTGAATTTTTTTGAGACTACAAGTAGAGACAGATGTGCCTTCTGGTGCTGCAGTAACCACGGTAAACAATGTGTTTATTTATTTGAAATATACTTACGGTATAGAGACAGTATACATACCATAATAATATATTATTATTACCATGATTGAACCTCCACCCCCACCTCTCCATTTACTTCTGTCTGACCGAGCTTTCATTACAAACACACCTCACAAGTAAGGTTAATTCTGCTTACTTTATGTATCCCACCCCCATTTACTTGTGTGCCACACAACACATGCGTGCGTCATAATTTGGGGGTAAGAAAAAAAAGCCTTTGCATTTTTTATGACATTTTCAACCAGACAGCGGGCAATAATAGAAAGGCCACCTGCCTTTGACTCAAATTGGCAGGGAAAACCATGTTTACAGGATAGGAAACTGAGTATCTTTGTGTCTTGGACTGTTATTTGGACTAAACAAGACATTTAAAGAAATCTTAAACAGTGAGAAAAAAGTGAGAGGCTTGTTCTTTGTTTTTTCTGACATCATACAGACAAGATAATTAACCAAAAATTAACTGGAAAGTTATTTGATAATGAAAACAATTTTTGGTTGGAGCCTTAGTCTAGTTCAGTGGTTCCCGGTCCAAAAGTGGGTCACATTCTGAATGGACATCAAGTGACTCGCGAATGTGTCAAGTTTGTCAAAAACACACTTTATTTTGAAGTACAGTGAATATCTGGTACAGAGCTTTCAGTGCCTTTTCCTGCTGTAGAGTGAGTGAGTAACAGACAGCCACTCAACAGAGACAGCAAACTAACTCGACGACATGGCCAAAGGCAAGAATGACGCAGGATATTTTCCACTGTGTGGACCTTGAACTAATGACTAAGGAGAAATCTGGACCCCATCACTGGACCAATTGAAAACCACTGGTCTAGTCTTTTCCTTTTGTTCGTATTCATGAATTAATCATTGTCTTTAAAACATCTGAAAACAGTGAAAAATGCCCATCAACATGTCCCAAAGCCCGAGACGCCGTCTTCAAAAGTTTGTGTTGTCCAAATAACAGTCCAAAGAGCTGAAATATTCTACTTGCTACAACATACAAAGAAAATCAGCAAATCCTCACATTTAATACGGCACAACCAGCAACTGTTGCTTTTTAATTGATAAATTACTTTTTTAATAAAATATAAAATAATTACAGTACATTACATGTACTGTTCATAATGTTGCTGCCAACAATTTGGTTACAAGTTCTTATAGTTGATGATCACACAATCTGTCATTGTTGACTAATTGTTTTAGTTTTGATTTCAGTAATTATCTGGTGCTCTGCTGATGATAATGATCTGGGTTAGAAAAATAAAACAAAAAATCAACAGGGCAGTGGCTACAGTAGATTATTAATTCTGCTTTATATCTTGCTAACCCCAGTAGAAAACCTTTTCCTGCACTTTAAAGCTTAAAACAGGACTGTAAATCGATCAAAGCTGAATATAAAGAGGCAGTGGACTGCAAATCTCTGGCGCTGCACAGCCTTTCAGGATGTCCGCCAGCAGTGGGAGCTGTTAACCTTCACTGTACTGCTTGACGTGAAATCGTTCATATTCAGCATTATTGTACAGCTGAAGCAATATTTGCATCTTGTTGCTGAATTAGTAGCACCATTTCAGACCGGCAGTATTTGAGGCTGCCAAGCTGCCTCTTATAAATGCATTATTCACATTGTTTGTGACAGCAGTGCCTCTCTCTAATCCGGGTGCATCACAGCTAATGCGTGTCCATGTTTCTTTAACTAAATCGATGTCTTTTAGACCATCACTGCTATTATTGTGCAGAGGGGGATGTGTCAGCACTCTCAGCAGGCAGTAATATACGCACACAGAGACCCTGAGACCCTTCCCTCTTATCAAAGACTGCTATTTGTCAGGAATAGCACCGGGCCCATTCAGTCACCTTAAAGTGCTCAGAGGATGAGGTCAGATGTGTTGCTTAGCTTTATTTGGTGGGGACCTGCAGGAAATAAGATCATCCTGCATTAACTCCATCCTCTCTCACCTGAAATTATGAGGGGGTGGAGCACTTGTCAGGCTGATTTGTTAGGCATCTGAAACAGATTTCTGCATTTGTGCATAGCTATTAATCCCTGGTGTGCAATCAAATGTGCAGCAGTTGAAATCTGCATGTAATAGACCTCTTCAGAGAGAGGATGAGTACATAACTACCTCGCAGTTCTTTTAAAAATACCTATTTGTATTGGGAGAAATAAAACGAAAGCGTCTCCAGCAAGCTGATGAGAAGCCCACAGTGTTTCCTTCTGGTCAATCAGAAGTAAAAACGACAAGCAGTAACTCCCTCTCTCTTCTATCTCTCCATCACTACCCTCCGATTAGCCTTGATTTTGCCTCTCTTCCTCTCTGTCTCTTTATGGTAGTCTTTCAAGTTCATGCACACACACACATAACATTCAGTCTGTGGTGACGTTTCCGTGACTCCTTCTTACCGCCCATTGTTCATGTTTGACAACTGCAAAGAAATTAGCAGTCTTTGGCATGATTCATCATCTTTCAATCGACTGGTTGCTAAGGTGATGAATCCACGGTGTATGTGCAGAGTGCTGAAATCCTGTGGAGTATGTGGAGAGCGATGTCCTCACTTTGACACACACACACACACGCACACACAAACACTGACTGCGGCTGACTAAATCGTCGGGCTGAGCTGGGTTCTTACCTCTACTGGATTGATGTTTTGGGGTTTAGAGAAAGAAGCCCCAGATGCTAGTGGTTAAACCTCTCACTGTGCGCACAAATGTCACCCTCATCAGCAAACACTTCCAGACACACACACACACACACATCCACACACAACACCTCCCACGCTCTCATCTGCACACGATCACACAACAACCGCTTCAAAGCCACACATATTCATCAGCACTCTCTAAACTCCTTTTATCATATCTCATTATTCATATGCTAAACAGCCACACAGATTTTGGGGTTGTAAACTAGAGCATGGCAGATAGTAAGGTAAACACCTGGGTCAGGCTTCATCCCAGCATGTTGGCCGGTGTCGTACCGTTAGGCTTTTATGGACAAGCGTTTTTCTCCTTCAAATTCAATGCTGCTAAAAAGCCGCTGTCGATTTTCAACATGAATCTCTCTAATATGGTGCGCACATGTAGCCAGGTAGCCATAACTGACTTAGAGCGAGTATTCCTGCTTGCCAAATTCATAATCATGACTGATGTGTCAATATCAGCCAAACTGTCCAGAGCTACTGATTGGAACTGATTCTCAGCACAAACCATCCCAAATCCACATCCCCAAAACCTGAGCCAAACCTGGCATCCAAATACGAATATCCAAATATATATCCAAATATTTCACAGATCCAACTCGCATTTGGTCTTTAACTGCCGAACACAGCCAAACGCATCAACGCTCAGACAATTTGTTCCACCTTCGAGGCCGCTACAAATATAGATATTTCACAGATCTAAAAATCTGACGAGGATTAATCAGCTCATTGTCAGTTTTTTAAACATTTAAGCAAGGGTCCTTCTAGAGCTAAATTAGTTAGTACAGTAGATTAATCAATGTCAGAAATATTTAGCAGATCGAGTTGGGGGTGGCTGTGACAGTGGAGCAGTGGTGGGAAGTGATGCAACATCTCAAACTTGAGAAACTACGATTTCCATTTAATGGCTTTTCTGATACATTTCTGAGAATATGGAATACATTTTTGGAATATATAAAAGCTAGACTCTAAACCCCCACTTTACTGATAAGTGTACGTCAAGTAAGTCACACTGACATCATCATTTTTTCTTTTATTATTATTATTATTTTTACATCTGATTAGGCCTCTGCAACTGCCTGTTCCTTTAATAAGTTCTGTGTGTATGTAGGTATCTGTATATGTGCATACTTATGGATATGTGTACTTTTTTTTCTTTGTATAACAAAAAAAAAAAGTAAAAAAAAAAAGAAAGAAAGAAAGAAAGAAAAACAATTGGCAACTATTTTGATAACGCATTCATTGTTTCGGTAATTTTCCAAGCAAAACTTTCAACCATTCTGTGGTTGCAGATGGTTTAATGTGAGGATTTGTTGCCCTCTTTAAGTCACTGTAAACTCAATATCTTCCAACTGTTGTTTAGCCAAGACATTTGAAGAAGTCACCACGGGCTCTGAGAAATTATGATGGCAGAGTTTCACATTATTTTTCATTTTATTTAATAGAGAGAATAACCAGCAGATAAATCAAGGGTGAAAATAATAGTTAAATCACACCCCACATTCCTTAAAGATCTCTTTAAGATGTACGCTGGGTGTAATATCAGCCAATAACTTGACAGGAAACCTCAGTAAATATCTAAAAATGAACTTGTCCCGTCTATTTTTCATTGCATGATAAAAACACTGCACAAAACACATCCAGCAGTGATGTGGCAAAAACTTAAGTCTGTAGGTTTACCTGTCAATTTAAACAAATATATTGCTTCCAAGGCTGACACAAAATCCCAAATCCTGACAGCAGTACTGCTCTTTAACTAAGCCTCGTCCAACCCATTTAATCATCTTTTTACTATAATTAGAGTCTAATATTACAACAGATGCATCTACCACTGCCATCAGCCACTGGTATCTCTGCTTCCAAATGCAAGATGCATAAAAACAGTTGGACGTGTGTTATCATTTCACTCCTTGTATAAATGCATAAATGTTTGTTCCTGAAATACCGTTTAGATAGGATCAGAGTTGAGTTCTGCTAGAAAATGCGTTGCGTGCTGATTGTGAAAACCACATTAGTTTCTCAGCCAGCTTGACCCTGCAGATGCATTAAGCTACAGATAAGCTTATCACATTTATTACTTAGGTGTGTTGTAGCTTTTAGCTAGCACAAGGATGGACTTCACTCTTTTTTCTCATTACATTGGTTTTTTTTTTTCATTCTGTAGCCTGACGAGAGAAACGCAGCTCAAAGCATAATGATGTTTTGTGTTTCATTTCCAGACATCACAGGTCAAAAGAAATGAGGGCTTTGTCAAGTGAGGGGCATGAATAATATTTAAACAGCGGGAGTGTTTGAAGCTGGCACATGCTCATCTGTGTAAGTGCATTAATATTAATCATATGTGTTTGTGTCTTACATGAATGGAGCACTAATCCATTATGCCGCTCTACAAGTCATCTGCAAGATTATACAGTTTAAAATAAAATTCTTATTCATGCATGACTGTTGGAGCAACTCGCCACTACTTGTTCCAATTTACCACCACAGATTAGTTTTGGTGAACTGGCAAGCTTGTAAGTTTTGTAGGTAATAATCACTGGGGTTATAATGTGGCGTGAATAGTGGAAATTGGGCGAAGATGAAAACATTCAACCAGGATATGCATCAGTGGAACTGCCGCCCCAAATTTGTCAAGTGTCTCCAATTTAGAGGAAGTGAAGGGGTGATAGGGTTTCAAACATGTCAGAGAATTAACACAATTTCCAATTAAGGCTTTCATTTCCTTAATGAGAGGGAGGGACTAGTGCAGACTCAGAGACAGATCAGCAGATGATGGATTGGGCTCCTGAGGGGTGTGAGTGGAAATAGGCTATAAAGGCTTTGCACCCCATCTGCTTAGCAACCTGATTCGAGTTCTCTAGAGAAGACGTGCCATTATATTAACTTGACTTATGAATAAAAAAAAGGATTTTCCTGTAATTGTGTGTGGAAATTAAAAGTGTTTCACTATCCTGAATACCGCAGGTAACACTTGCAATGATCAGACCCCCTTTCCATGTCAAGAGGATTTTGTTTTTTGCCAACTCACAGTTATGAAACACTCCAGTATATCTCTCAAGGCTGGAGAGTCTGACAGCTATATCTGAGGAGCTTCAGCTACAGCCTGAGAGTTGATTGAAGTCTCCTAGTTAGCCATAGTTCCCTGTAGAAACAGAAAGACCACAAGACCTCAGGTCTGTTTATTACATTACATGGGGGGGTCTGATCAGGACTGATACAAGAAGATAAAAAAACAACAACCCAAGAAATAGAGTTTATTTTAGTTATTTTACTTTTCAGCAGCAAGATAAAAAAAAACAATAAACTACAAGAACTCTCAGGCATTTATTCACCTGTGGGATAACCAAGAGTCTGCAGCCATGCTTTGCATGGTTGCACTTAATAGCAGTGCTTTGAGCTCAATGCTAATAACAGCATGATAGCAAGCTAGCAACGGCAATTCTGATATAATAATTTTAATGACTGAATAATGCATTAAGTCATTTTCCAAACGGTTATGATAGTAGGGTGGGAATCGCCAGAGGACTCATGATACGACATTATCAGAATACTCAGGTCCCGATACATGGTCATATCGAAGGTCTTCTTTCCTTGCGTGCTGAAAATCCAAGATGAGTCCAGACATTTGATTTAAACGCTGACAGTGCATTTCTGATTACTTTCTCCGGTGCCTCCATCTTTGTTATGATGAACTTCCTGCCAACTGCCGCTAACTGAGACCTCTGCTGACCTCACCAGGAAAAAAAGAAACATCAGCACCATCTAGTGAACTGAAAAAGCAACTGATTTCATTATTCTGGTACCAAAAGTTATATTAAAATGTGTATTTACAAAAATTAATAACGTATATAATGAAAGATTGATACTTGCTGTCCATGTATTTATACAATATGGCCACTCAAAATATCGCAATACTAAGCTGTATCGATTTTTGCCACACCCCTACGTGATAGACCACCAAATATCAATACTGGTAGTGGCTTCAAACATACAGGTTTGGTTGGGCTCCAAAAAAAAATTGTACTTAAAGGTCTTATAAATATTGTTATTGTTGGTTTGATAAGCACTTTAAGGAATTCACTGCCCTCCGTAAAGGAAAAAATAATAGCCAATTCATTAATTAGGTTACTTTAATTTTCAAAACTAGTAGGCCTAAAGTCACCCAAAAACACTGTTTCAACATGGATTGGTTGTTAACAATCATTTCCTCACATCTTCATCCAGGCAACAAGGGCAGTAGGGCTCCATCTGATTGGCCAAATATATTGACACACAGTTGTGAACACATGGCACACGTAAATGTACTAATTATCACAGTTAAAGCAGTCTTTGGATACCGATCATTATTATTATTATTATTACCCCTATTATAGCGCATTAACAGGTTACAGTGTGATGATTAGAGGAGAAACGGCAGAGCATAAAAGGTCCAGGTGGGAAAAAAAAGCACCTTAGTCACTATGGAGTTTGCTAAAAGTTTGTTTACAAACTAAAGAAATGAGAGATCATTTTTGTTTAGTTTTTACTAAATATTTGAAGGCAAACTGTGAGGTTAATATGTAAAACTATATCACATTTTGTTGCAATTTTATGTTTTTAAATAAATAAACTAATACATTAAAATAATAAATAGTTTTTTTTTTTAAAATAATATATCATATCATCAAGAATATCATTATCGGAAAAATACCCCGAAATGTCATGATATTATTTTAGGGCCATATCGCCCACCTCTGTTGTGCAGCCCTACTTGGGGTCCAACAAGGCTTATCCACCCTCCAGCTAAAGGCCACTAAGACCGAGGTCACATAGTTCGGTAGGATGCGTTCTGTGCCCCTTCCAGCCCAAAATATCACCACTCTTTATGGAGCGACCCTAGACCAGGCACAGACACAAGTACAAATACCTGGGTAAAGACAGCACAGCAGGTTACAGTCTAATGTCAAATCTAAAATTAACTTCTTGTACAAAATGTGCTTGAACTTTACTTTGCTCTCTAAACTGACTCTTGTTTAAATGTCCATCATTCCCATGTTTGATTATGGTATATGTCCGCACGTGCTTCTGCACACCAGAAGCTTGACTTTCTCTAGCACTCTGCTGGATTAATAAATGTTAAATAAATAAAAAATAAAACCTTAGACTCTTTAAAGTCTACATTTAAAGCTTCTTTAAGGCCTTTTTTATACTTACATTCACACAGCACTAAATAAGACATATATTCTATGAAAAAACTCACTCAACTGCCTACTCTATTTCCTTGCAGCATTTCTCATGACCTTACTGCATGTGAATGAAAACATCCAATCAGAGCCGAGGACTCTCTAAAGCAGCTGTTAATCACAGCTCAAACTTTGGTCAGCGCTGATCAAATATGAATCAAGATTCTGTCACTGCATTGCCTTTCTCTCACCTCTACTGTTTTCAAAAACATATTTTAGTGTACTGTTTAGCTGTAAAATGAGAATGTTTGTGAAAACCATTTTACAGTTAAAAAGTCCACTAAAATACGCTACTAAAAACATCTGAGGCAAGAAATAGGCAGTAAAGTTACCGAATCTTGATTCAAATGTGATGAGCACCGCCTAGTCTGACAGCCTGACTGCACTTCACATTGCGATTGATATGACTGACAGCTGCTTTAATGACTCCTCAACTCTGACTGGTTGTTGCTGACCGTGCTGTAGTCTGATTCTAGCAACTGCTATCTGTCTCATGTACATCTGTGTGGATATAGTGACAGTTTCCAACTAACCACACAAATAAATATTCTGTTTATAAATGTTAATAAATATTCTACAACAATCAAGTATATCTGGCAGACTCATATGCTGCTGGTCATTGTTGCTGCTGCGGCTGCACTTTGCTTCTACCTGCTACACACAGCTGCTGCTGGTTACACCTCCTCCACCCCAACCTTCTGCCCCTTGTTTTGGTTTCTTATTAATCATACATTCTCTGGCATCTCTTGCCTTGTGCATTATGTATATGCCATATCTCAGTGATACATATCTGCTGTTCTGTTACCCTCTGCATTTTCTGCTGCTTGAATGCTGAGAGGAGCATCCTAACCCCCATCAAATACAAATCTAAATCCATTTGCAGCTATAAATGGTCCGGTCTCCTTTGACGCAAGTGTTTCTGAATTATTAATTCCTACTGCATGCTGACAGCTAGAGCTGGACCCGAATATTTGCCTACTCGGGTATTCATTCTTTGGGTATTCGATTATCAGTTTTGGGATTTGGATATTCAGGAGGTTTTCCATCCTTATCAGGCGTCGTCTCAGATTTGGAGTCTATTGTTATGAGACTTTATGCAGGTCTATAATTAATCGATGATAAGAAAAACTGTCACAGTTGCCATTACATCACAAAAAGTGCATAGATGGAACCTCAGTCAACCAAACCCTTCAGGATTACAAACAACAGGGAATTTGTTAAACTTAAGTAAATATTCCAATGTCTTACTTGCATTATGATTCTGTGCCACATAAAAAATATTTTCTGTGCCCTCAGTTCAGATTTGAGTTTGTGTGCTTAAAAGATGCCCTGTGCTTTGTCTCGTAGTTGCACATCACAATGCTGCTCTTAATGATCACCACAGTCTTGGAACATGTGACTAGTTTTGAGCTGCCGGTGGGAAGAATGAATACGTAAGAGTCTGTCCATTCTTGATTAAATCCACTGTTTTCACTGACTACTTTTCTCTTTAGAACACACCATGTGAAATTGCTTTTCTCCAACTGTTGTCTTTCATCTCATGTTAAGTGTGTGTCTCTCACTCACTCGAGTCGCAATGCTTACCAAAATGTACAGATTTGATAGACTGAGTTTTATCATGTGAGATGATTTGTCGCATGTTAAAAGTGGTCTGTAGATTTTCTGGTCAGCTGAACCAATGCTACAATGCTGTGCTGGTTAAAATAGAAAGCCGATGTCAAAATTGAATAATTTTCAATAATGTTTTGGTTACAAGTCTTAATAGCAGCGTTGGGTACCATTCAAATTTGAACCAATACCTGAAATTCAGCACCTTAGCCTGCCACCCCATGTGGGGTTTGCGACATGGCCCTACAATAATATCACGATATTTCAGGGTATTTTTGCAATAACGATATCTTTGATGATATGACAAATTAGTAGAAAAATTTATTATTTTATTATTAATTTAAGAAAACAGTATTGCAGCAAAACAAGTGATACAGTTTTACAGTTTGCCTTCAAATATTCAGTAAAAACTAAACAAAAATGATCTCTCATTTCTTTGTAAACAACAACAGTAACTCAGAGTGAGATTCAGATTCTGTATACAATATTAATAGTACAACTAATAAAATCTACCACAAATTACACATTTAAACAGTTCCCATATACAAAAAACTGTTCCCTGGGATCTAAATATATAAATCAACATGTGATTTCCTTCTCTTTTAGCAAAATCCTAAATGATTGAGTTGTTTTTTTTCCCACCTGGACCTTTATGCTCTGCCATTTCTCCTCTAATCATCACGTTGTAACCTGTGACAGGCTGTCATGCTACGATTAGTATTGCACATTCACATTTATATAGTTCTTTGTCGAGCCAGCAAGCGTCACAGAGTTTTACATTACCAAAGGTTTATGACAAAAATCATTTGATGACACTGGGAGAGAGGAGAGGGAGAGACACTGTTAACCAATCAGTATGATGTTTGCACAAAAATCTTTGAGCAGAAAAAGAGGTGCTAATCCTGCATTAGCCACAAGACAGATTAACATTTCCAACAGTTTTCATCAGACAATGGAAGCAAGCAGCTGTGCGCACAGATCCACACATGAACATGTGCGTGAACCACCGTCTCTGCCTTTGGAGATGCTGATTATTTCTAACAAGGATCGATGTCGTTTTCATTTATAACTTCTCTCTGCCTGCCTTCGAAAAGGCAAATGTGCTTTACAGAATGCCTGATGTGTTTATGTGTGGTCGCTGATCAAAGCTGGATCAGATGAACAGTTACTGTTTGTGTGTGTGTGTGTTTCTGTCTGCGTCTTTGTGTGTGCCTGTGCATGTGCGTGAACCGAAAGACACCCTCATCATAAATGAAAGCTGCACAGCATCTTGTGATGTTCCTCATGATTATGTACAACCACTGTTAAAAGATTTAAGCCAGCTATTTTAGACACGATACATAAAATAATGCACTGTACACGTGGACTCACGCTCATCCCTCTCATTGCCTCACACAAACACACACACACATCTGTGCTACTTCTGTTTCATCCTACTCACTTACTTAATGACACGGCCCATATTAGATAATTCCTCTAAAATGATGTTGCCAAAAATATGATAGCCCCATCAGTAATCCCTGCAAGGCTCAGAATAGGACTGAATAACCCAAATGCTAACATGATCACCCAGTACTTAGTTGCATAAGTGTTGGTACTCGCGTACATAGAGTGCTTAGGTACTGCCATCCTTCACCCTTGCTCTCAGTTCTCGTGATTCTGTTGCTGCACAGTTAAATCTCTGTATTTTGAGATCTGTTTGTTGCTTGTCTAGGAAGCTGCTGGCACAACACCTCCCCAAAGCTCTGCGCTCATCCAGGAGACAGAGCCCCTCACTGTCTGATAAAATGACAGTGTCTCACAGATCATGGCCAAACCGTGTGCTCATGTCTGCTGAGCTCAGGGTCTTACCAAGTACCAGTCTGCCCAGCTTAATATTCCAGACACCCACCATATGAGCTCTTGCCAGTAACACAGCCTTGATTCATGCCTTGCTCTGGCCTTATCCTGGCTTTCAAGAGGCCTGCAACAACCAACGGCGGGCTTATGCACCATGTTCAATGAGTAAAAGTCTTACTGTTTGTTTGTTCCACCAAATATGAAAAAAAAAAGACTGAGCAGACATGTTTGGCAGAGGAACACAGCACGCACTGTGATAAATCATGAGACATAAGAACATCAAACACAGAACAGCAATCAATGTGTTCCTTCATCTATTCTTTCATACCAGTTAACACAGTGCCAATCACATCCATCTGATATAGTTCATTCAATTCAGTGTATATTTCAAAGACTGCAAGAAAAGAGGTCCAAGAGCTGCTGGTAGGTCTTGATGCAAACCTCTACTGCAGCAACACAGGCGACTGTACAAGTAATGTAACCTCGAATGAAAATTTCTCCTGTGCTAAATATTTATGCTTCTTTCTGACTGTACAGTCGGAGAAGTCTCTGGAGCAGGCATGTGTTAGAAATTTATCTGAAAGGATTTATCTCCACTTAAGCCATTCCCCATGGTGGCAGCCGCCTAGGCGTCAGTGGTAGTACAGTCCTTTGATGTCAACTTGCACAAAATAAAACATTTACTCAGCTACACTGAAATTTGTTTTTCAAGTCATCTAAACTGATTCCAAGGCACGGTCTGAATGAGAAAGGGTTTCTCTGTCTGCTCTCTTTGTCACTCTTTTGAAATCAATGTATTCAGTACAAAATAACACTTAAATCATTTCCATATCATTTAATGTAAAGAATGATGTCATACAATGTTCGGCTAGGCTACATGCACGGCAAATTCAGTGTCCAAAATACACTGAGGCTTTCAGAGTGCCTTATTTTCAGGGTTAGGAGGGTACTATACAATTGCATGCATTTAAAGAAAAAAAAAAGATATTCCTTATTCTTTTAATCCCAAAATCCTAAAATTCAATTAAGCCACAAATCAGCACTGTTCATTGGTTTGCAACTTTGGCCACAATGACCCAATACAAGTACATTTAGTTTAGTTTAGAGAACTTACCTGCACTCAAAGAGGCAATTAGTATTACAGCACAAGGGTTGGAAATTAACTTTTTATAACCTGTGGCTAGTGGATTCCAAAATCTATGTTTTTTAGCTGGTGAGTGAAGCAAATCTAACAGTCACTTGGATCTTGTACCAGCATTTGGCTATAGTGGCTGGTGTTAATTTCCAACTCAGTACAACACATAGTACAGGATGGTAAACACAGTGATTCATTGCAAAACCTACATAGAGCAAGCATAAAGCCACACAACAACAGCAATAGCAACAACAAAACAATGCATAAGCCATCACAGCATCCCTGGTCCAGGCAATTCAAATGATGAATACGTACTGCACCTCATCAATAAGGCTCCCACACCTTGGTATAGGCAGTATGGCAAAGTATCTGATGGCTGTAACATTTTTTTACCATCTCATGACTCATATTGTCACATCATACAACCATATGTATTATGAATGCAAGAAAAAGATCCTTGTAGAGCAGCCTTACAGCACAATGAGCTGTGACCAACATAAAAACTAAGCCACAGCGGGCACCACATGCATAAACACAGCAAATTCTTCAACAGTAACACAGAGCATCGCCAAAGCAGACAGCACATAAACAACATAAACTCAAGTATAGTCTGAGCTTGTGACTCGCATAAAAACACAGTTTTAACATCGATGAATTATCTGTTTCTCTCAAGGATTAAAGACTAACATTCAAAATCGCCACAGGCTGTTTTGCAACACTTACAGTGTTTTGAAGAAAGAAAGAAGAAAGTAGCATTTAGTGTGGAGAATAAGACTGATAGAAATAAACTTTAATGTCACGTCAGCCACTGTAGTTAGTCCATAACAAGAGCATCGGAAAAAAACAGATTTTTTTTTTTAAATTAAACTACTTTATTCAGTGTTTTTACCAGTTTAAAATCACAGCGAGAATATTTTTCCAACCTCTTAGAGTTTCCACCATTTTCTCCTCTGCTTAAGAAACTCTTAAGCGTCTTTAAAGTCCTCCTCCCTGTTCCTTACAGTTTTTCACCTTAGGAGCTCTTTTAAGGTCTAAAGTCCAGTTCAGACCTATAATTCGCAAAGGGACAAAACAATTTTCAAACGTTGTAGAGAAAAGTTGCAGCGGTGTGAACTATCCATCTGAGCTCAACTCAAGCCGGCTGATGGTGTCACCTGCAGCTCAGTTGGTCAAATCGCCTGTGCTGGTTTTAGAATGTTAAGCATGTCACCTGTCTCTACAGCCAGTCTGCTTGTAGTAAAGTCAAGTCAAAATGGCCACAGACGGCGTATTCGCTTGCTGTGGCAGGTGCGTCGTCCTCACCAAGCCCTTTGTTTCTGTCCTCACGTATGCCGGTGGGTCATTGCTGCTGCACATTGTATGCTTATGCCCCCTCACACACACACATTCTTATTGACTAACTAATTGGCACTGCTTACTTATATTACTGTGGCATATTTATTGTGAATACAGTCCATCTGATGCTTGTTTTGTTTTGGGGTTTTTTTTGCCATTTAATCACTACTAAAAATGCAACTGTAGCCAGTATCTTACTATCACTATCCTCAGTCATATTTTAAAAAGCTACAAATTATATTTAGCCACAAAATAACCCTGAAAAGCTGGGAAACAGAGGTAAAATGGAAGTACAGAGAGTTGTTGCATATGGATGATACACCATCTCATCTAGTTGCATTAGTGTGAACTGTCAGGTTTTGAGAGCATTGCAAAACAAGGCATTGCAAGTAGCTGCCTGTTTCAACTTGTCTCATCGCAAATCTTTGGTCTGAACTGGGCTTAAGATGCTCTGTGAATATCTTTCCCCTTTGCAAGGACCTAGTCTTTACTTTAAGGGGAAACTGGAAGAAAATGTCACAATTCCAAGAATTTTCTTAGAGGTGTATTGACACCAGGATAGTCTGGGGGACTCGGTTTGATTGGGCGGGGAATGCCGGAAATTTTTCACACCTTAATTTGGTTCAGTTCACTTTCACACTGCACTTTTTAAAGCGGACCAAACCGCCTGGACAACGTCACGCTGTTACAACAGCTGCTCGTTTGGGGGCGGTATGGCCCAAAACGAGCACTGACCAGGAAGAAAAAAAGCACGAGGAAGAAGAAAACCCCGCTCATCGATTTGCCAGGACCGAAAACGGAAATCCATCCCCTTCAGCCGGCTTGGTCACCACAAAAACAATGGAGGAACACCAAATTTATGCAGTCTTGGAGTTTCTGTTTTTACTTTGGTGTTCAAACCTACTACCAAGACATTTTCGAACTTTTTCTTTTTTTTACCTCTGCTTCTCTCGGTTGGCGCTATTTGCTTTGTTTTATTTCTACCCAAAATGCACTGCGCTCTGCGTCACTTCCTCTCTTTGGTTTGCTGGACAGTCTGTTTGCATTTCCCACTGGAAGCGAACCGCACCAGGGTTCACTTGCAAGCGAACCGAGACCCCCAGTTTTCAAGAGGACCAGGGTTCGCTCGTTCGGTCCACACCAGAGTTTGAATGAGCGTTCACACCACTCAAAACGAACCGAAATATCCGTGGAGGCAGACCAGGGTTTGTTTAAAGTGGACCAAATAGTGCCAGTGAGAATGTGTCCTTAGAAATTTGTCATAGGAGCAACTCTGTGTACTAGGAAGCTTTGTGAATATGACCCCTGGATTTTAAGTTTTCAGGGACAAAAGGTGAACACACATTAGCAGATGCTGGGCCAGTGGCCCGTCTGCAACATGCCAAACAGTGTTGGAGAAACACTGATTTGTTATGTGAAACTGCTTTATTCAGTGTTTTTACCACCTGGTTTTGTTTTGGAGAAAAAGAGATCTCTGCAGTCAATTTGGTTCCTGGTAAAAGAAATTTAACCCAGGAGAAGTTTTATGGAGTAAGACAACTTCCAAAAAGATGTATCCATGATTCTTACCATTCGTATTCGTAATGTTAAACATTTGTATGTCAATAAAAAAGTTGTACACAAAATTCTGCTGTCATATGCATGAGTCTGAGAAATTGTTTGAGTTAGGATTGTTTTTATGTGAGTATGAATCTAAAAGATGTGAGTGCAAAGTCTTGTGAATACAACTCTAATTTCTGCAACTACGAAGTCTTCACTGTGAATACGAATTCAAGTTTGTGGGTACGAGTCGAAAAGTGTTCAAATGACGTCACATAGGTCACAGGGGAAACTAATCGAACCCCGATTGCTCCGATAGCGCATGCGCAGAAGCCAAAGATGCTCCAAGCGCTGCACCCAGGGATGCAGGTGAAGCATCACAGGTAAAGTCAATAACACATCCAATATTTATTTATTTATTTCATAAAATTGTACTGTTTTAAATAATATACAGTTTATGGACGTACAGACGTACTGCTTCGCTTGCAAGCTAACGACGTGCCAGTGACCCACAGTTAGACCCACGAGCATTAATGTTAGAAGTCGGCTTACCTGCAAAATATGAAAAAACTAAACTTAACTAATTTGAGATATAATGTTGACCAAAATACGGCTTTCATCCGTTTCTAAATTGTGTCAATTGTCGTATATTTCTGCCCATCGTTTGCCTTACAGTAAGTTAAGTCCGGTTTCAGTTCTTCTTTGCTAACTCTGTTCTCGGTCTCGTGCATTTGTTTACAACGAAGCCAGCGGGGAGTCAATCAGTGGATCGATGGATTATCATACACACATTATGACGTGTATATATTTGTAGTCTTCTCTGTCATAAATAAGAGATTAGGGGTTATGGGGCGTGTTTGTGTCGCTGTGTCGCGGTGCCGCGGAGACAAGAGCTGGGACACCGGGTTATATTCTACATCTAAAGAGTTACAAGTCGTTTATTATTTAACCAGCACAAATGACAATGGGAAAATGACTTCAGAGTAATAGTGCAGCACTATTACTCTGCAGCACAGCGACACAAACACGCCCCATAACCCCTAATCTCTTATTTATGACAGAGAAGACTACAAATATATACACGTCATAATGTGTGTATGATAATCCATCGATCCACTGATTGACTCCCCGCTGGCTTCGTTGTAAACAAATGCACGAGACCGAGAACAGAGTTAGCAAAGAAGAACTGAAACCGGACTTAACTTACAGTGAGGCAAACGATGGGCAGAAATATACGACAATTGACACAATTTATAAACCGATGAAAGCCGTATTTTGGTCAACATTATATCTCAAATTAGTTTAGTTTAGTTTTTTCATATTTTGCAGGTAAGCCGACTTCTAACGTTAATGCTAGTGGGTCTAACTGTGGGTCACTGGCACGTCGTTAGCTTGCAAGCTGAGCAGTACGTCTGTACGTCCATAAACTGTATATTAGGGTTGGGCGATAATACAGTAATAAGGTATCCCGCGGTATCTAAAAATAGCAACTGTATCAGTTTCATTTCCGTCATTTAAAAAAAATCTGCGCATATAGGCCTGTAGGGGCCTAATATAATATTAAATATAATTTATTTAATGCCTAATGTTGCAAGCCAAGCCTGCTCCTTTAAGAAGGTGGCTTTGTGGGTAATGTGTGTGTGTGACGTAGCGTGTCTAGCCGCATCCACGATGAATAGCTGAATGCCGGTAGAGGGAAAGTATAAGTTACCTCTGTCAGTGAAGCAAGAGTCAATGCATCACAGAGAGGCTGTGTATTAAGTCTGCTGCATCGCTGGAATAAAGTGCCCCGTTCTCCACCGCAGAGTTGGTCCGGACTCTTTGTAAGCTTGTTACCAGCCACGAGCCAGGCTAAGCTAAGTGAGCTAGCGATTTACCAGTGGCCGCCCAACTACGGTTCAGGGCCTGAGACTGGAGAGGTAACACTAAATAATGAGTGTTTGTCCAGCACATATGTAGGTGTGGTTGAGTTTTCAATTTAATACTGTTACAATTTAAAACTAACAGTAGGTTATAACGATTGTCTTGACTGTTGTTTCGGGAGATGACGGTTAATAAAGTTTTTGGATGTGACGTCATCACGTAACAGCTCAGAAGTGAGAAAGAGAAGAAAAGATGGCAAGCAGCACATCAAGCGAGTTGGTCCCCAAAAAACACAACTTCTGCAGTTTGGCAGCATTTCGGGTTCCGACCAAATGACACGGGAGAGCCGACGAGTGTTGACGAGGCTGTGTGCAAGATTTGCATGAAGACGGTGACAGCGAGTGGAAATGTGATGGAGCCAGGTGTTTTCCTCTGATGTCGAGGGCTGCCCGAAAGTTCCTGTGCGTGTGCCACAAGCTCTCCATTTTCGGTTATGCCTTGTTATTATTTATTGTTCTGTTTTTCTTATTTGATAAGCTCTAGTACTGGATGCTGCAGAGCTGTGCTTTTAATTTAGCCTATTTGATTTACGTTGATAGGCTCTAAAAATAAACCAACGGACAGTACCCGTTGCGGTCTCATTATACGCTGTATAGCACACATTTTCGTTACTGCCTTTGTTATTTATTGTTACTTTTTTATTATTTGACAAGCCTATAAGTATTGGATGCTATAGGGCTGTATTTTAATTTAACTGATTTGTGTCGATGACTGTGCTGGAGGTGAACTGTAGCCCACAGACAATTAGTTATTTTCATTCTGGTTGACTGCTGTATCTGCACCTTTAAAACATTTGTTAATAAAAGTTGTTAATGTTGTACATGTTTTGTTGTCATTTTTTCTGTATTTTAAGGCCTATGTAATGTTTGCTATTCTGTTTCTGAACGGTGTAGGCGCAAGCCCACGTTATGGCGACTCCCTCTGAACTCTATAAAGTTATTGTTAATTAGTCACGGTAATACCTAATACCCCGGGAAAATGTGGGGAGGGTTTAACGGTATCAAAATCTGAATACTGCCCAACTCTACTGTATATTATTTAAAACAGTACAATTTTATGAAATAAATAAATAAATATTGGATGTGTTATTGACTTTACCTGTGATGCTTCACTTGCATCCCTGGGTGCAGCGGTTGGAGCCATCTTTGGCTTCTGCGCATGCGCTTTCGGAGCAATCGGGGTTCGATTAGTTTCCCCTGTGACCTATGTGACGTCATTTGAACGCTTTTCAACTCGTACCCACAAACTTGAATTCGTATTCACAGTGAAGACTTCGTAGTCGTAGAAATTAGAGTTGTATTCACAAGACTTTGCACTCACATCTTTTAGATTCATACTCACATAAAAACAATCCTAACCCAAACAATTTCTCAGACTCATGCATATGACAGCAGAATTTTGTGTACAACTTTTTTACTGACATACAAATGTTTAACATTACGAATACGAATGGTAAGAATCATGGATACATCTTTTTGGAAGTTGTCTTATTCCATAAAGTTTCAGCTGGTTGCATTCTGGATCCTCACCACTAGATACCATTAAATCCCCCCAGATCTTACAAAGTGGACCTTTAATTTGCAGTCAGGTTCAGTGATGAGCAAGCAGATATGCCACTTCCGGCTAACACCTTTGTTTAGCTAACGTTAGCATAACAACTCTGGAAGATGGTTTGAAAACAGTTTAAAAATCATGTTTATTGTTTTGCCCACTAAATATTTTTGTCTCGGCAGAGTAAAAGATCGGTTAAGGAATCTAGAAATGTCTTCAAAACAACAGTAACTGCTGACAAACAGCTTGTGACAGTGGATACCTCCCACAAACACGCCATGTAGAGTTAACGGTAACCTTACCAGACGGTGGATTCTTGTTGCTAGCTGCCTCTTCCTCCTCCTCCTCCTCCTCCTCATCGTCCGATTTCTTGAGTTCTGAAACTTCGTGCTCCCATGTCTTTCCTTATTGACCGATAGTTATACGCTTTGGCTGTGTCTGTTTAGAAAACACACGCTCCCTCCTTTACAAACTGTTTTACCTACACACCTGTTGTGTGTTCCAAGTGGGAGCGTTGGATTTGGTCCACTTAAAGTCTCCGCCGGGCGGTGCAACCGACATGCCTTGAGTAAAGTGAGCTCAACCTTAACCATCACATATATTTTACACATCTATATATATATATATATATATGTATGTGTATATATATATATATATATATATATATGTGTGTGTGTATATGTGTGTATGTATATAACTTTTTTTTTATTTAATGGATTTAACTGTAAGAGTCCTCACTCCTGGAAACAGCAGTTGGAAAAAAATCTATTTCCCCTGCTTTGTGTGGGGCTTTGCAGTCTATTTCAGTAGATGAGGTTTGCTCAGTTTTAATGGAGGTTGCCATATATGGGGGGAGATCGTAACCCCTGTCTCTCTTCAAGTCTTTAACATCAAATGTGGGTGGCCTCCTCCTTGATCTTTCAGCTATCCATTTACTCCAGGGACATGACTTTGACCCCCTGCCCAAGTGGTGCTGTAAGTAACTGTTTTTGTTCAGTTTAAAGCTCCAAACAGCAAGTAGGCTATGTGGACCTTAAAGGAATATTTCACCCACAAAATAACCTTTTGTAAACGAGGTAGTCATGCTGTGTTGCCCTGAATTTGTGAAGAAAAGTTTGATAAACATATTGACTTATTGATTGATTGGGGACCACATTCATCCATCCATTTTCTAACCGCTTCTCCTCTTGAGGGTCGCGAGGGGGCTGGAGCTTTTCCCAGCTGACACTGGGCGAGAGGCAGGGTACACCCTGGACAGGTCGCCAGACTATCACAGGGCTGACATGTAGAGACAGACAACCATTCACACTCATATTCACACCTACGGCCAATTTAGAGTCACCAATTAACCTGCATGTCTTTGGACTGTGGGAGGAAGCCAGAGTACCCAGAGAGAACCCACGCGGACACCTCCAGGAACCCTCTTGCTGTGAGGCGACAGTGCTAATCACCACACCACCATGCTTCCCGGACCACATTCAACAACAGCAAAAACTATATCAAAACATCCTTTTACAGCCTCTCACAAACTCATGCAGTAGTTTGATTTATCCAGCAGTGTGCTCAGTAGTTCCCAAAACACACCTTTTTGCTAAGAAACCTTAGGTAGGGGTCTGGCTTTAAGGAGAGCACAGATACGTTTTGCTTTCAGTTCAGTTTTAAATAATAGGTTTTAGTGAAAATGCATGTGTTTGTGAAGTACTGAGCATACAGCTGGATAAATGAGACCTGGATTATACTGCTGGAGTTGTGTGAGTTCGTGAACAAATGTTTGATATAGTTTTGCTGCGGTTAAATGCGGTCCTAAATCAATAAATAAATAACAATAATAATAAAGTCTATTTCATATAGCCCCTTTCACAGAAATGAAATTCACAAAGTGCTCCACAAAATGCAATCAAGCAATAATACAATCAAACAATCAATAAAAACAAAGGCAATATAACAAAATAAAACTAGGCAAGAAAAGGAAAGTAAAACATAAAGCAAATACAGGCTGCTGAGGCCTCAAACAGAAACATACTAGGGAAACAAGCACTGGACAATTTAGGGTGAGACAAGGGCCATTTTGAAAAGATGGGTCTTAAGACCGTAAACCTAATGGAAGAGAGTTCCGTGGTGTTGGAGCCATGACTTCAAAGGCACGATCACCTTTTGTTTCCAGCCTGGAGCGGGGTACGGCCATTAGGTCCTGTTCTGAAGACCTAAGGGACCTATTGACATAATATGGATGGAGGAGATCACTAATGTATTCAGGCGTCTGACCATGGAGGGCTCTATACGTGAGAAAACAAGTATGAATCCTGAACCTGATGGGAAGCCAGTGTAAAGAAACTAAAATGGGAGTGATGTGTGTTGACCTGTTGGACCAGGTTAACAGCCTAGCAGCAGCGTTCTGGATTATTTGAGGACGATTTAGAACAGATTTGTTTAGACAAGTAAAAAGAAGAAGAAGAAGGAAAAATCAATGTTTTTGCAGTTTTCTATGGAGACGTGAGAAAAACAAAGTTTACTTTGCAAATTCAAGGTAACACAGCATGACTAATTGATTTAAAAATAGTTATTTTCTGGGTGCAGAATTCCTTTCAGTTAATGTAATTAGTATTTTGATAATTATATGCTCATAATGGGAGCCCTCTTATAAAACCATACACTATTTTACAAGATGTTTTGAGAGAATGTGGTTAATTCTGTATATATGAATTGCAGCTCTCTATTCTTCACTAAAAAAGAAAATGAAATCACAAAGGGTTATGACTGAGACAGCCGATTTGGCAGAGAACAAGACTGAGCTTTTCCCCGTCAACAGTATCATATGACCCTTCCACTCTGGATCTAACAGTGTTAGGGTGACCTGCCCCTCCTGCTTGATGAGGTAACATCTGAAGCCGTTAATCCATGACAGTCGTGGAGACACGCCTGAGAGAAGATAGAAATAAATATGCAAATGGTGAGAGTTTCATAACTCCTCATATAGAAATCATTATCTTGATCTGTTTACCTTTTATGTGCCACATCCTTTCATGCAGTGCTGCATAGAAAACATACACAAATAGGTTTTTATTGGTTTTATAAATTCAGCATGCTTCATTAGTATCATATGTAATAGATAAAAATTGATTAACTGAACATACAGGCAGCTTACATTGTCTGAAGGCCATATCATTCATAGAGCACGCCATTGTTTTTCTTTGTTAGCTTCTTCTTTTTTTTTTTTTACTCAATATCATGCCACCGTGGGGGTTTAGAGGGGTTGGAGTTGCAGTCTCGAAACACATGCTGCATATGAGATCCAATTAGAGGTGATTTACTGCCCTCACAGAACAGGCAAATGGCTGTATGATAAAATAAGCAATCTGATCCCCAGATGTGACTTTCTCTTTTATGGTATTTTGCAGCACAGAGGATTTATTCAGCATCACTTAGAGGTTTATAGTTAGTGTAAGTGTGGTTTTTGCAGTTTGTTGGGCTAATTTTTGCTTTTATAGTTTAAAGCCAAGGCTTTGTTGCTCTGCTTTTATTGGATCAGCTCCAGCACTTGTGGTCGAAGATGAGAGCAGGAGGCCGACAAACATCTAATAGCCCCTTGTGTGTTTCTTGTGATGTTGGCATCTTGTGAAAATGGTAACAGATAGGTGGGATTAGAGGGCAGGCTGCACACTGTGCCCATGTGGTTCCCATCTCATCTATTCAACGTGTTGTCATTAAGTGTCTTATCTAATTACTTCCACCCAAAGTGGATGTGGCAGATCCAGGAGGCTCGTCCTCTAGGCTCCACGCTGTTGATGTAATGCCTTCGTGCTAAATGCAAAGGGACTTATATACACAGATCTACTAATGTATGGGTGCAAAAATTATTAGGCACAAAATTATAGTTATTGATTTCTGTTAATTTACATAGAATTCAGTACAGGAGGGGTACACATTCAGTTCATCTTTAATCATTAGTTTTTGTCTGATTTCACTGGAGGTTAAGGAAAAGATCACGTGGCTGCAGTTAGACTGAATCTTTTGAAATGCGGCAGATGGAAAGCAGCACGGGATGAAACACTGATGGCTTCTCAAAGAGAAACAGCCAGAGACCTTGCCTATCATTCCTCCGCTATTCATTTTAATTTCATCTTCCTTGAATGAAACATCTTCACATAAAGGTTTCTTTTTTGCTTCAATGAAAAAGCCAAAGTCTAACAGCTACTGGGATTTTCAAACTAGGGATAATAAACACAGCACAGCACAGTGTACAATACATGCTCAGTACCTTATATGTATTTTACTGCACTCTTGTATCTGTGTTTTCACCCAGAGTGTGCTCCTGCAGGGTCGCCTGCAGAGTTGTGTGTATAGGTAGATGTGCAAGCATGTGTCTGTGTTGTGACTGTCTTTCAGTTCAGTCTTCTTTTTTGAGCGGAAAAAAAATGACAGCTCAGTACCCAGGGAGTTGTTATAAAGAAAGATAACATATAAAGATGTCTGCTGGTTGACATCTTCTTTTCTACAACATTATAACATGGGGTCCCTCAGGAGGATGGCTGTTTATCAGTGAGGCTTTAAAAAGAACAGGTGGACATGGGAATATGTGGACGAGACGGATGTGAATAGATTGAAAATGGTTGAAAGACGAGGAAATTGGCAGGGTGGGAGACTGACGGTAATGGGGCGAGGAGAGGAAAGCATCTTTCAGTGTGGCTTTATTTTTGTCCATATGAATGCAGGGCTGGGTGATATTGAGAAAATCAAATATCACAGTGTCTTTGACTTATACCTCAATATTGATATTGCAACAATATTGTGAGGCTGTTGGTCCCTTCACAAAATATTTACACAATGAGATTTTTGATATATAATCATCAGTAATGTTGAATGACCACAACTGAAAGCGTCTCGCAGCAACATGCTAACAGATGACCACACACAGTTATCACTACTTCTACTACAAGATCTGTACTTCTTCCACCCATTAATTAAACTTAATTTCTCACCTGAAGAGCCAATATCCAGAGCTTTGGCTCACCAGGCAATATCTTTTTTGCCGTTGTCTTTATAGTCAGCAACTAGTCTCCCCTGATACATTCTTCAAGACACACAAAAGACAGCACCAGCAACAGAGTTCTCGTTATACATCTACAATGAGGAGAGGGGTCGAGCTGCCACAGGAGCAGAGAAGAAGAGCTGCTATGAGAGCCGTACATGCAGGGAGCGAGAGGGGGAAAAATGCTTTTAATTCAGGAGCGGGAAGGCAGGAAAATGTGGCAGGACAAAGACGAAAGTTAAGGCGGCGATAGTCCGACTGGGGCGTGCGGGAGGGGTGGTGGATGGGTTCAACAAAAAATGACTTTTACCCATTAGAGCAGTCTTAGTGTCCTATAAGAGTCTAAAGCCAAACCCAGTTCTTTTTTCCTAGACCTAACCACTTGCTTTTGTTGCCTAAACCCAACCATGTGTGACAGTATGAGACTGTATGTGAACGTTTAATTTCTTGTGAGAATGGAAATGTATTTTGAAAGATGACAATGCATGTAACAGGCAGAACTTGACACGGTGTCCCAGAACGTCAACAATTAATGCACAAAGGATTCCTTTCACGTCGTATGTGGACGTGGAAAGTCCATGACCAAACGTTGATATGTGACGAGGTCAGAGTGAGAATGTGTTGCACATAGGAAGAAGGGGTGGCTGGTTTGATGTGCACCTTTTGGCACCGGTGTGTTTTTGCTTTAAGTGGGTAAAAGCAACAGTTAGAACAGTCGGGAAGTTCAGAAAATTACATCACTTTACTGTAATTCAGCCTTTAATACAAGGAAAAGACAACACTTTGCTTTTTCGGCATCTAAAATCTAAGGCGATATCTTGCTCACATCACCAAAGTTTTGTGTGTCGATGCACCATGAATCTTAGGTTTTTGCACAAACAGCAGCCATTAAATTCTACCTAAATCTTCTTTTTGAATTGTACGTTGTGATCCAAATGCTTTTTCTGGCCCATGAAAGTGGATTATCTTGGCTGCGTGACTCCCCTCCTCCTGCATTGTGGCTGTTCAGTTGTGCATTGAGCCACCAGGGAATCAATGGCTCATCTCCTGAAAGCTCTTAGTGGTTTTAAGAGTGAGTAGTTACGACCGAGTGTTAACTCCTTAGGCGCCCTTATTCAGACAAGATCCCCAATAGCCTCAATTTGAACACCAGACAAAGTGGACAACAGCACATTTTCTCATGCATATGGTCTTCACTTAAATATGAAAGCTACAGAGGCATATTCATGAAGTGCTTTGTCTTAATTATTCAAAATCTCCTAATACCAAATGACAGTACAAAGGCTGTTACTTTGCAAATTTTACCACTGTGAATAGTCAAATCCCAGCAGTCTGGGTGTAGATGTAGCTTCAGTTAATTGCATCATGTTCCATGCATTGCAACAGCCCTCATCTAATAAACGCATTCAGTTAAAAGAATATTTAATAGACTGGAAAAATTATCATCATCAACTGGGCCTCAAATAGTATAAAATGTAATAAAACAGTTTTGTTGTAGCTTTATTAGATTTCAGTGAAGAGGTTGATATTTCCAGGGAAAGAAAAACACAGACCTTTGTCATCTCAAAGCAGGCATGGTAATTGGAAAGGGGACACTGGGACATAATCACTCCATCACAGTCCTGGTATGGCTTGTAAATATTCACACTTCGGTTGCACGAAATAGCGCTACCTGGAAATGGTGATGTTTTGTTTAGACGGAGAAGGTCATCTATAAAAAGCAGGGCCTAACAAAATTGAACACAACATGTGTCTCAGGCTGCACTTCTGCAGCAAAATGTGTTTTCACCCAGAGGAAATAAGTATTTTTCATGTCTGTCTTTGTGTATGTTGTGATTTCTGTGTTTTCTGTGAAGGGGATGGCACTTCCTTCAACCTTTTGAACAGTAGTGTGAATTGTATCTGGTCTCAGCTGAATGGTTGCTGTTTCACAGAGGGTATTTTTGTCAGTGTTTTTGGACTGTCTGAACCCAAACATGAGGATAACAGCTACAATAGGCTGCTACTCTGCTCTCCCTGTTTGTGTGCTGGATGAAAAAGCCGCTGATGGGTTACAACCATGGATAGAACTAGTATTCCAGTAGTGGTGCGGTCAAAGATGGGGCCCCATCCAGCCCTATGAAAGTGGCGCACTGGGTGCATATTGTACGCCAGGGGTTCTTAACCTTTTCTTTACGATGTGTACCCCTTCATCGACACCACATGTCAGGTTCCAAATATGTTCATTCGTTCATTAACTGGACACTATTTAACTCTATTTCTGATATTTGTTAATACATTTTTTACAATATTATCACAGTGTTTTTTCATACAATCAAAGTGTCTATGTTTAGTTTGGTCAAGTTTGCATTTGTACTACTTGTGGCAAAAGCTAGATGGTTAGTTGTTTCATCCATTTAGCTATTACTTTTAGCTAACCATTTCAACTCCATATTTAACTCTTAGTTAACTTATTGGGACATTTCAGTCAGGAACACTTCAGTCAAGGTAAACTTTAGTTCCATTTGCAGTATTATATTTCGCGGTATGGCTCTATTCTGGGGCCTCTCTGCCTTTCCTTCGGCCTACACGGAAAGCCTCTTCCGTGTGCCTACGTGGAAAGCCTAAGGCAGAGAGAGCACACCTCTCTGCCCTTCCACGTGCAAGTGAGGAAAGCCTGAGGCAGCAAGAGCAAACCTCCCTGCCCTTCCATGCGCGTACATGGAAAGCCTAAGGCAGGGAGAGCAGTAACAAACACCACCTGGTACAGAGCAGCATCAATAACAAACAAATGACGATGTTCGGCAGACAGGTGAGGGCGTTTGAAACCTGGTGAATGATGCAGCGCACTGTTGACTTATGTACATGAAATACCTTGCCAATAATTGATGGGAAAGATTCATCTATTGTAACAGGGCTGGATGAGTGCAAAGTGCAAAATCAGTGGCTCATCAGTAAGGATTTCATCAGGTTCTCCTTAGGATGCCCTTATTTGCTCCTCATTGATCACCTTAAACTCAGCTATGTTGCTGTTAAGATGCAGACAGATGTACCTTGTGTTTTTTCCCTTACTTTGGTTGCTAAGGTCCTCTGTGCAACAGTTTAATGAGCAAGACAAGGAGAAAGACTCAAGGAAACCTTAAGGAGAAGACTTAAGGATGTTTTGTGCAATCGATTTTATATAAAGGAAATCTTGACTTGGATTTAAAGGAAAGTGTTTATTTAAGGTTCTTTGTGCAGCTGGCTCCTGATTTTTAGATTAATCAGAGGATGCATCTTTTAATACATACTTTTAATGACAGATGTTAGGACATGAACCCATTTTATTTTTCTGCATTTCATGCGGTCAGAGGCATTAATTTAAATTCAGTGACAGACGAGACTTCAGTCTCTCTGTTTTAACAAGCATCACCATGAAGTGTAGTGGTAGCAAATCATCTGATGTCAAAACATGTCAGAGAACGAGATGAGGAGTTTTGTTTTGAAACAGAATTTTGATGTGAGCCATGTCAGTTCTAAAAAAGCTGGTTTAATTTTGCTACATTCTCAACTGCAGCACTTTGTGTTTAAGTTACAGCTCACTCAATGTATGAATATTTAAATATATGTAGAATTTACTAATCAAATTATGATTTTTTTGTCTAATTAGTTGAGCTACACCACAGCCATGTACCCTCTGGTATCTGCAGTGGTACCCCCAGGGTACAGGGACCCCTGGTTTAGAATCGAGTATGAGCACCAAAATTCTTCCACAGTTAAACTAGTTGGAAGCATGTGAGTTTTAGATTTCTATTGTTTTCCTGTTGGCTCCCTGCACACATGAATGGGATAAAATATTTGAATCATACAGCTCCACTGGACTTTAAAAATGTTATTTGACTGAACTGATAAAGTTCTGATAATAAAAACAGTCACAAAATGTATATAAAAAATGCGTATGAACAGTAACAGCTGCTCCTTTCCAATGATTGTTTGTAGGGAAAATCATTTTTGGGCCAGTGTGTGTCATGTGATGAACCCAAAAGTTGCAATATCCTGTGTGGCCACTACGCCAAAATCACCTCACAGCCCTGCTCCATTCCTGGAGGCTTGGTTAAACCCAGTGCTGCAACAAACAGCTATTTTAATAGTCAGTTAATCAGTCAATTATAACTTTGATTTATCAGTTATTGTTTGGATTAAATGGAAAAAAAGCTACATTTGGTTTATTCAAGTCATTCATTCCATTTTCTGGAACCGCTTATCCTGTTAGGGGTCGCAGGAGGGCTGGAGAGGCGGGGTACACCCTGGACAGCTCGCCAGACTATCACAGGGCTCACATTCACACCTGCATCTAATTCAGAGTCACCAGTAAAGCTAACCTGCATGTCTTTGGACTGTGGGAGGAAGCCTGAGTACCCAGAGAAAACACGCTGACACAGGGAGAACATGCAAACTCTGCACAGAAGAGGGCTTTTTATTAGGGTGAAGAAATAAAGGATTCACTTTAGACTGTCTCTGACTAATGACATGATATATTCCCTAAACTCCATGATGTTACATTCCAGTGTCTCTCCGATCCATGTAAAAACAGAGAGCAAATAGACAAAAGGAATATCTGTCCGTAATGTTTGTTTCTAAATTAACCTGTGACTGTGCGTTTGTCCGTCAAACAGACACAAATCTGCTGAAGAGGGCAAATTAAACACTAATTTGCTGTAATTAGGTGAGACACTGGAATATAATATAACATTATGGAGTTTTGGGAATGTTTCCTAAGTCAGAGACAGTCTAAAGTGAGTCCTTGGTTCCTTCACAACAGAAACTTGCACCCAAAGACAAAGGAGATGGTATCATTTCCTGTAATTCATCACAAGTTGCGTCATTGGTTGTCTTACTGCCTCCACCTGGGGAGATGTTGGAGATGTTGCCACATTGTCTGCCATGTATCACGACCATAGATTGTTTATAAAGATGGACACCATGTCTCTACTCACTCCCACTGTACAAAATTGAAGCTAAAATATCCTGGATATGGCTGCTGCCATCTTGTGCTGATGATTTCATTTGGAGCCAGTAGCAATCTCTGCAGTGGTAACCCTCTACCCATACACCCGTCTGACAAATTGCAGGCATCGCCACTGATTGCGTTGTCTTTGTATACATTTCTCAAATGTTTAAGTTCATTTAAACTTGTAATAATTGATATTTTTGGCCATTTGTTTGCAGCAGAGCAACTAATGAACACATGATCTTTTATGAAGCTGATACGATAAATGTGTTTGCAAACTGTTGCTTCTTTATACATCCAGAATAAAAATTATACTTTTAAAAAAGGGCCTTACTTATTGAAATACTGACATGTTTTTCTGCAATACTATGTGTTTTTGTTTGAATTTAGTCACTGCTTGTTGTGTTAAATGACTAGGCTTCTATTACGGAGAGAGTCTGGGTGTCGAGCCTCCTTGTCACAGTGACAGTGAGGGATGAGAGTCTTGTTTATCAGGCTGTAGAACTGGTTGTGTGATCAAATCAAAGGGCAAGAAGGATGACACAGACTCTAATAGAGGCAACACATCACTGTCATTCTCATTATCTCCCTTCTCCATTGACCTCATCACCTCAGTAACACTGCTCACCCAGCACAATGGGTCATTAGTCTATTAAAGTGTAAATAATTTCCCCACTGTGGAGCTGTACCTGCAGATGCAGCTAACCCAACTTAATACAGTACACAGTATATAGCATATAAGCCCAACATAGGGCTGCCCCGGACTAAGAATTTTCCTAGTCGACGAATAGTCGTCATTTAGGGCCATTAGTTGACTAGTCACCTGCATGTTTACCGTATTAATTTAATTATTAAATTATATATTTTGGGCAACACAATGGTTTGAGTTGAAGGTGTGAGAAAGAATAGTATCAGTAACATTGCAGAGTTTACATACCTCCTTGGGTTTGTCTTTCACCTTCTCAAAATGATCCCACACTTTGGATTTCCTGCCTGACATGTTATTAACTAGCCTGTGTAATAATAATGATAATAATAATAATAATTATAATTATAATAATAGACCTAAGGGACCTACTGACAAAATATAGAGATGGAAGAGATCACTAATGTATTCAGGTGACTGACCGTGGAGGTCTCTACATGCGGGAACAAGTGTCTTGAAGTGAATCCTGAACCTGATGAGAAGTCAGTGTAAAGAAAGTAAAATGGAAGTTGTGTGGGCTGATCTGTTGGACCTGGTTAACAGCCTAGCAGCAGCGTTCTGAGAAGATTTGTTTAGACAAGTAAAAAGAGACCTACAGTAGTCCAGTCGGGAGGACACAAAAGCATGGATAATCATGTCTAGCTCAGGTCGAGACACCACAAACCTGAGCTCTGCAATATTTTGTATCTGAATAAAACAAGTTCAAGTCAGTGATTTAACATAAAGATTAAACTGCTTGGCCTGATCAGAAATAATACCAAGATTCCTAAAAATTTGACAGTATAGCAGAGGAAAGGGACCCAAAAATTTGGGCAACCTTTGAAGCTATTCTATCTGAAGAAAATGTTAGAACCTCTGTCTTATCTGTGCTGTGTGAAAAACAGCAAGTTTGGATATGTGTTATCAGGCTTAAACGTGACACACAATAATGTTAATAACGGCAGGTACCAGCCCTGTAAATTGTCTGACTGCTGAGTGTGGCCACTTCCTGTATCTGTTCTTTCAAATTAAATTCCCACATGCTCCAGTCATATAGGTTTTGATTTATTTTGACAAGGTGCAGCTCCTTATAGAGTTTTACATTTAATGCTTTTCTCTGTTTTTCTAATGACCTTTCTGGTCGATCAATTATTAGGAAGCAGGCCCGGCACACAGGCACGGACGTTGATGTGTTTTATCCCCGTGAACACACATGTTCACCGACAAGCTCCCACACACGTACAGTTCCACCTCTTTAGAAGGAGAGCCTTTAGGGTTAGGACCTGACAGCTCTGTCATCCCCTGACACCCCACAGTGATGGCGAAGATAAAACCCCCATGTGTCTTACTCACAGTCCCCCAGAGCAAAGACATTCCTCAGTAACTGAAATGGAGTATGGCAGGACACAGCTCCACCCTGGCTGAGAGCATTTAACATCAGTATGCTGGTATCAGATGTGGAGGTCCTCTAGGGAGTCGAGGAAGTGATGCTGTGGGTTAAAAATGACAGACACAGACTGAGGGACAGAGAGAAGTCCCAGAAGGGGTGTGATACCTTGACAAACAGATAGCAGCCACTATGATCTCTTGTGGATTGGATTTGACCTTTTTATTGTTTCTTCCTGACAGGCTGTCACCTTTACGCCCAGTTTCCCTGACACTAAGTATCTCTGCCTTTCTATTCATGAATGGTGAATCGCTTTCCTTTGACACACTTAATAATGACTGAAATCCCTCTGACATCATCTTACTCACACGGACACATGACAAAAATAACCAGGAGAAAGGGTCACATTATGTATTTAAGGACACAATTGATCAGGCTCAGGCCACAATGTGAAAGAAATAGCCAAGCCAATTGATATGATTGTGCTATTGTAGGGGTACAATGGCCACTGATGAATACATGATTGTGAAGAATGATTTTATTGGAAAAAAGGCAGAGGCTGCCTGCTTTGATGTAACTCTATGATTTGTAGGAAAATATCAAAATTTGCTTCCGTCTGTCTGCTCACAAATAGAAGCTTTGATAGTACACTGTCTCTCTCACACCTTTACTTTCCAAAAGTTGTTCAATTATATGTCAAAGAGAAACCTTACTCCAGTCAGATAAGTGATGTCTTCACATCCCAGTTGATATTTTTAAGTCTCCCTCATGTCGGACTCAGTTTTACGTGGTTGTCATGTATCTATCAGTCTCTGTTAGATACAGCTGCTTTTCCAAGGTCCAGCATTGTGAAAGCGTAGAACTCCTCCCTGCTTTGTATCCGGCCATGAAGCAAAATATTTTTCTCCTCGTTCTTATTTAAGTCCATTCACATCTCCAGTATAGCTCTGAAAAAGAAAAGCTGTGAGACATGTCCTCTGAAAGTCTGATACACACCTTAAGTGAGATGTTTCATCCCAAGAATCTGACACCTCAAGCTTTTTATCTGCTGTAAGAGCTGAATAAATCATTGTCGTCTTTTGCTGACTTCATAAACTACAAGCAGTTGAAACTGATGTCAAAGCGACATTAATCTCCTGTGACTGTCTTCAAGTCTGAAGAGTGCAGCTCTGGTGCTTCTTCAGGATTATGTTTTGGTGTGGTGGGAAGTAACTGGGTAAATTTACTGAAATACAGTTCCTGAGTGTAAATTTAAAGTACTTGCACTTGTGTATTTCTATTTTATGCTACTTTATACTAAGCTTATACAACATTTCAGATGGATATATTGCACTTTTTACTTCCTAGATTTTTTTGACAGCTATAGACCCTATTACTGTTAATAAACAGTATGACGTTTCTTGGTGGGCGGGGCTTAGCTGGAGGCAAAACAGTTCTCCACAGACATTAGCTAGCTCTAGCTAGCAAGTTTTGTTGGCTTGTTTTAGACATTTGAGGAACATGATGCGAGTGGTGCATTCAGAAATGTTAATTCCGAGTGCCTGAGCGTACTCTGACACAAACTTGACCGTTTGTATATTTGGATCACTGTCTGAATGTACCATTTGGTTAACAAGAGCACCGCACTCTTGGAATAGCAGAGCGCTCTCGAGGCACTCTGGGGAGACGGCAGCAGAGCGCAGAGCGGAGTGAATGTGTGATTAGCCTAACCGCTCGTTAATTCAAATAGAAATAAAACACTCAGTTTCTTTGACCAACAGGGCTCTTATTTTAGTGTACCGCATGAGACTGAATTTATGAACACACCATGTCAGGTCACTCACTCCCCGGGACCTTTGTGGTTGATTACTACGCCAGTCTTACAAAGGAGGACGACACTTGAGCGGTTTCCTCCAGTTTGTTTTGCTATCAAAACTAATATTAGTTAATGTGTTACAGAGAAATCCAAAATTCCTCTTAACATACCCCAGTTTCTGATTAGATGGACATGATAACCCTTAATACACATAGCGTTATTCATCCCTACAACAGGACATACTTTTTCCCTAACCTGGTATGAAGTGTGTTGCTGCACATGCGAACATTTTTGATGATCTCCTCCGTCCAGTCCTTTCATCTTATTTTTATTTAACCATAGTTGTCTTCGTTTTTGTTGACAGGCAGTGGCAGCTGGGATGTGATAAAATTTAAGTTTTGAGCCATGACTCCTTCTATTGTGGTTCCCAATAACATAACAAGACGACATTTTAAGACTCCTGTGGAGTCATGTTTTGCCTCCAGCTCATAAAATGAAGTCATTATGACATCAGCTTTTAAAGGGTTTACAGTTACAGTGCAGATAAAGATTTTGCATTTAAAATATCATCATTTTACAAAATACACAATGGTCTAAATAGTTCTCAGTGTCACATTTCAGATATCTTTAAGTTGTTTGCAGTTCCACCAAAGAGATGTCTCCTTTAAATTTTACACATGGTTTACTTTACATAGCTGTTGTGGTTCAAATAGATCATTATCCAAAACTTCACAAAAATGCAACGATTGAAGGGATTTTAAAAAAAAACTTCCCCACCCCATCGTCTCATGACTAATCAGAGTTATCTGGTGACCCTTTAGAGGGGACTGACCGCTCACCTGTAACTCTGCACCTTTTCCTCTGAATGGAAAAATCATGATAAAGTCTAAAAAAAAACCCCAAAACAAAACAAAACAAACAAACAAACAAACAAACTTGTGGAACACCATGTGATCCTCAGCATATCACTTTAGCGTTGTTTACTAGGACATAATGATGTCATTTATCAAGACAGTTACTAATCCATGAGTATGCTACCCCTCTAATGCCAAATCTTTCAAGTATCCTTATTAATAATGTATGATCAATAGTGTCAAATGCCTTGTTTTTCCTCAAAAATCTGTGAGTACCCCTACAGTATATTCATCATTTTATATTGCTGTGTATGATCAGTTCTGTCACTGCCATTACACTGGAGTGACATTAGATCTGAAACCACATTGATGTTCACTCAATAAGTTGTGTTTTTCATGAAATGATCAAGTTTTGAAACAAACAAACAAAAACACTGGTGTGTATTTTGAAAGGAAGTGCCCATCTGCATTTTTGTAAATAGGAATGACCTGTGCTGTTTTTGTTTCGTTGGGAAAATGCCTGTTTGGAGCGACTGGTTTCAGTGTACTGACTCTGAATAGCTGTATCAATTTATATAATTTTGCCCTACATGCCAGTATTTTTTGTAGAGACAATGGAAATTTGAGGGGAAAAAATAGCACGTTAGGAATGAGTGCAGCTCAGCCGTATAATCATCAGGATATTCTATTATTTGCATCTAATGGCAAAATCTATTTTCAGCCTGCAACAGAAATGTGTGGAGAGGAAATGACTTTAACAGCTACACTGCAGCGTTTCTTTGACTCATATGGAAGAAGCTCCATTTCTTCTTCTCACATGCTTCTCCTTTTCCTCTCAGATAATCAGCTATTGATTCCTTTTCCTTCACTGTCCCTCCTTTTGCCTCGTTTCTATTTCCTCATCTTCACGCCCTTTGGCTCAGATCATTTCTCCAGCTGGCCCAGAGATGACAGAAATTCATTTGGATGTGTGACCCCGGCAATAGACCACCACAGTTTTGGGTCTACAGTCGTTAAAACAATTTCTGGTGACAGTTATTGAGTTACGATTATTGCATTATGTGCCCCTCACTTCACAGATGTCCTACATCTTATCTGATTTTCTCTAAGTCTGGGTCCAAATTAAATCTTGTCCCGGCCATAAGTGCTGTTCACAATTGATTTCCAGTGTAACCCTTGAAAATAACCAATTTATTCAGCAAGCGGGATGTCGATCAAGATAAATAGTACTTGAAGATTTAAAATTAAACACCCATCAATATTTTTTACGCATTTATGATGACTTGGAGGATAACTTGTGAGTTTAAATACATAAGTTAAATCTGGTCTGGTCAGCAGAGGGGGGATAATGAACAGTTTTGAGGTCACAAGATTGAATTTCAGAGGTCTTGTGGATGATATGTTAATAATTATACTCCAGCTCATTACAGAATCGGGGCTGGAGGAGTTTTGTTCAATATTGGAGGGGGTACATATAAGACATAAGATGACACACACACACACACACACACACACACACACACACACACACATACATATATATATAACACATATAACACTTATAATACATATAAAATGAGGGGGTCCTCTGAGTGTCAAACACTTAATTTCCATTATGCACCAATTTGTGTCTCTTTTGCATGAATTTATGGTGTAAATGTCTTTAATTTTGAATTAAGTCCTCTGCCGCTTTAATATTTTTAATGGGAGGGGACAAATACACATGTCCGCTGTGCCCCCCCAACCCCCTCGATCTGCTGTACAGTTAGAAAGAAATGAGGCATTTATGTGTTTCTGATTGTTGTTGTCCTGTAGAAGTGCTGACTCTCAGCATCAAAGATAACAATCAACAACAAACAACAATTTTTATGGCCTTCTGACCTCAGTCCAACCAGCTGAAGACCAGACTGATGGCTAAAGACTGAAACAAATACAAGCCTGGCAGAGCAGCACCACAGAGGGAAATCAACTATCTGCTCAAGTGCGTGGATCATAAACTTCAGACAGTCAAAATGATTTGCAACCAAACTCTGAGTTTATTTCTTTTTATTACTTGCCCAATTAATTATCATCCCCTAAAAGTGGGAAACTATGTGTGAAAAAGGGCTGCAGTTTCTACGCTCTTTTTCTGATGTGGATGATACACCCTCAAATTAAAGCTAAAAGTCAACACTGCATTTTAACCTCAATTCAAATCCAATATGCCGGAGAACAGAGCCAACACATCCAAAAAATGTATCACTATACTAACACTTTCTGACGATGCTGGATAAATTAATCATTGCAGTCATATGAAAGAGGATACCACAGCCACAAAAAAGGACCTTCTACTTTCACGACATGTCACTGTGTGTTCCGCTCACTTCTGAGTGTCTTCTCATTTACTTCATCTATTCTTCTCTTTCTATGTGTGTGTGTGTGTGTGGTTGTGGCCCATGCTGCTTTTTGGCAGCACAGTTATGCTGCAGCTAAATATAATTGTCACTCTTCATCACAGCACTTAAAAATACTCACACACACACACAATTAAAAAAGTGACACAGCTGCAAAAATAAACTCTGCCAAAGTTCATCTTACAAGCTGATCAAATATCATTATGGAAAAATGTTTCCAGTTTCTGAAACTACAAAATATACTCTGCTACAGTTTATCTTACAAACTGGTCAAATATTGTGGAAACAATTTTAATGCCTCTGCACCGGCGATAGCCGTGGCCACAAGCATTACGTTTTTCGGGTTGTCCATCCGTCCGTCCCATCTTTGTGAATACAACATCTCAAGAACACCTTAAGGGACTTTTTCCCTACTGGCACATGAGGATGAACTTACTAGATTTTGGTGGTCAAGGGTCAAAGGTCAAGGTCGCTGTGACCTTGCATCCTTCTCATAAACACAATATCTCAAGAACAGCTTGAGGGAATTTCTTAAAATCTGCCACAAATGTTCACTTGGACTCAACGATGAACTGATTGGATTTTGGTGGTCAAAGGTCAAGGTCACTGTGACCTCGCACTGTTTATATTCAGTGTTACTCACCAACATAAGTTGTGTGTATTTTTGAGCTCTGACAGACGTTGATTTTTTTCCCTCTGTATAAGAAATAATGCAAAACAGGTTTGTTTGAATGTTTTCATTCATGTTTGCTTTCTGTAATATACTGCGAAACTTCAATCAATAACCCGGGGCTATTATTTGCCAAAACAGGCTTCTAATGGGCTTTTAATTCCTTTCACACAAAACTGTTGCTCAGCAAACAAATACAATCCCATTGTTTTTTAGACCAGTATGACTATTGCTTGTATAAAAAACAGGCTTTGAATAACAGATCATTTATAAATCATTCATTAGATCTGGCTCCAATGGACAGCGCATCAGAGGGTCACAGCACTCAAGGATTACGGCAACCAGCACACTGACAGAACACCACTTTATCCTGTTAAAACAATACTCACAACTTTGATACATTATTATGAAAAACCCTTATGACTCTTTTGACCAGTGGATCCTTCCAGATTAAAGGAATATGAATAACTTATTGTGGAGTATCTAACCGAGCTAACAATATGTAGCATCTCCATACTGAATTTAAACATTTATATTTGTATCCGCGATTGAAGCAGCTTACTAATGTTAGCTGAAGTGTGTAGCCAAATACCCAATTCTATACATCCATAGAACTGCTTGGCAACCAGACCGAGCGTTTAATTGAGACAGGCCTTTATATGTCAAAATTTGTTTTAGGCTTTTAATTTAATTGAGCTTTGACTCTGCCAGTTTCACAGGCCCGGGTTCTTTGCGTTTACACTAACAATATTACATTGGGGTGGAGTCAAATGGCTGAAAACAGATTACAATGCTGATATCTAGCAGTCAGGGGTTTAAACACAGCACAAAATGAACCACTGCCACGAGTCTTTGCATGTAAATTATTAATTAATTGATAATTGATATAGTGTATTTTTTTATCGGGAGTCTGGTGGCTTGATATAACTAGCTAAATACCTTCAGTTACTCAGTGGAAAACACAGCCTGATGGAAAAGTAAAGCAGTGAAAATATTCTAAATATAGCTTACACTTAAAGGAACAGATTTTTTTATGGTGGACCTTTTGTTGGTAGCTAAAAACTAACTTATTTAGGCAGCTTCTGCTCAGCGCCCTTTAATTTTAATTTTTCTACCCCCCAGCCATTTGTATGTGGGGCCCAGTTGGGTACAAAATGGGCTGAAAAATAGGCCCTATATGGGATTGTCCACGGGTTCTATGTTGACCCCATGCCTATTGCCCACAAGAGCGGTTTCTCCAAGTGGGCTCCACATCAGTTATGCTACGACTACCTGGGTAGCAACTGTGTTGGGCCCAAAATGGGCACCTTGTCTGGGACTCACTTGGGTAAACCCACCAATGTAGGCAAGCGGCATGGGGTTAATATGGAATCCGTGGACAATCCCATAAAGGGCCCATTTTTAGCCAATTTACTACCCACATGGGCCCCACATACAAATGTTGGTTGGGGCTGGAAGTTACTGTAAGTAAACACTGTGATTCAGTCTATACTCAGCACACTCCCCTGGGTGCTCTCAGTGTCGTCTATAACATCTTTCTCATTTTTTTATCTATGGAGCAGCTTTAGACTTTATACTTGATGACATCACACATTTGAGTTTTAGCATAGTGTTTGGACTCGGAACAGAGCTGCTCATGCTGTCTGATGTTTTTGGACTGTATTACACCAAAGGAATAACATGTATGAATTAAGAAAATAGGCGTAGCTCCCCTTTAAGGTTAAACATAAACAGCTGGTGTTGATGTTTGTCTTTGGAGGACAGTCTCTGATGTGTAAGCCTTGTGATTCAGTTTCTTACCACTACACTCCTCGGGAAGTTGACTTCTAAGTATTTTTCTATATTTTTGAATCCTCATCAGTGAAGCTTTTTTTTTTCATCACAGTTACTCATTGTTTGTTCTGATGATTCAACCAGAGGAGCTTAATGTCCATCCAAGCCCAGCTCTGATGGTCTTCATAGAATATGAACAAAAATTAAACTTGTGGGACCCTGAACACCCAAAAATACCTGCTCCCACCTCACTACACAGAAGGGCACTTATCATGGCGGGCACTGCATGTTGGTGCGTAGTTGCAGATCGCACAGTGCGGTAGTAGAGCAGCAACCTTGAGCTCTATTTTAGTACTTTACCTCCATTTTTTTCCAGGAAATTACAGCGGGCCAGACCTTAGTGTACTCACATGAGGCTACAGCCTTGATAGAGTGAATCATATAGGACAGTGAGTCACACCTGTGATGCAGTGATGAATATTGTGCATTAATAATCATATTTTCTAAGTATATCTTCCTGCTGTATGCTTTGTAAGTAGTTAAAACATTTGTAATAATAATAATAATAAAACCCCTCATCTGCTAGAAACTATATTAAACAGTAATAGAATTAGGGAGAAATAATTGTTTTTTGTTTGTTTTTTTATAAATCCTGTCAGGATCTTCTTCAAATATCACCTGATTTCTCAGAGCAAAGTATGTCAAGCCCTCCCAGACAATTCTCCATTTCATTTTCATCTCCTCAGGCGTGCATAAATACTCCTGTTATTCTAATCGGAGGCTGTGTGCCGCCGTACGATTGGCTGATCAGCTGATGACTCACTTCAACAGGCTGGTGCGGGGCTGGCAAAGGAGAGGGTGGGTGGACGGGTGGGTGGGTAGGTGGCGGTGAAACAGGGAGAGCAGGAGGCGGGAGTAAAGCTCTCTCCCACAGCTTGTACGCTTATATTGTTGTTGTCAGAGCATGCTGGTTTCTCATGCACTAACACACACACACACACACACACACACACGCACACACTCACACACATAACATAAATACTTGCAAAGGGAGTCAAGTTAATCTATATACACTTTCTCACTGTTTTTTTTTTCCTGCCTCCCCAACCATAGCTGCCTGTAGCCAGACTTGAGGAGAGACACAGAGCCCTGAGGAGAGAGAAAGAGAGAGAGTGTGTGTGTTGTGCTGATCACAGAGGCTGCAGCCCCCAGCCTTCCCTCTGTTGCTGCTACAGTACGTGTGAAAGGCGGAGAGGGAGAGGCAGCGGAGGCAGAGCTGGTGTTTGTCTCTGAGACTCAGAGGGGAAGAGGAGAGCGCTGTGAGCTGTGCGGTGCAGAGCAGAGACAGTCAGTCCTCTGGTATGTGTCCAGTGTGAGCGACTCACTCCAGTCCCCTGCGCACCTCTGCCGCTGTCTGATCAGCAGGACTCTGACCACCAGCCACACAAACAGGTGAGTCTCATCAGCCTCGTGATGAGCTACTCTCATTAGCCAATTTGACTTAACACTTTAATGTGATTATGAATTAATGTTGTTGTGAAAATAACAAAAATGCTAAAAGTTCTCATAAGAAATGAGGTGTATTCATCATCAGTTGTGTGTGCATAGGGATGTGGCGAGTGGGGGTGTTTTTTTCACGCGTATGTCTTGCATTAGTTTGTGTGAAGGCTTGTTTACCTCTTGACTGATAAGTGAAAAACACCACAGGGACTTGGGAGGGGGAGAAAAAAAGCCTCTGATAAGACGAGTAAATCTGCCTGATTTCATCCCCGTTTCCCCCATGTGTGAATCCATGTGTCCCTGAAAGAGAAAGTGGGTGGAGTGGGAACCGCTTCAGCTCTGCTACTGTCATCTCAGTCTTGTTTGGAAACAGAGAGAGAGGAAAAAAAAAGAAAAACACGATGAAGACAGTGCCATCTCAGATGCTGCGCTTTAGGAGGACTACGGTGTTTGATGGAATGCAGATTGTGCATACATTTGTGTTGGTAACGTGTGTGTAGACACAGGCATTTATCGACAACTGTCAGGAAAATCTGCAGCTGTTTACATGTCAGATTTACACTGTTTTTCCTGAGCTTACTGTGAGCCTTTTGCCTCAACTGCGCAAGAGAACTACTGCATCCAGCCCTAATTGTTGTAGCACTGACAGGCGATCAGTGTAAGATTATAACAGTATTCCCAGATCAAATTCTAATCCATTACACAATCAGATTTTCAACATATTGGAGTGATTTATAAGACAGATCTGGCTAATGAGCAAGATTATGAGTGGCTCTGTTTTCTGAAATATTATGAGCAAAGGTGTTGTTTATTTGGTGTGAGGCAGATTTTGTTGCCCATATGTCCACTTTTTTGCATATCTAAATGTGATGTCACAGTTTTAATCCATATTTATTTTAATTTTGTGCCACAACTTCATTATCTTTATTCTGATTCGAACCTGTCTTCTGATCTATCATCTGAACCAAACATTGCAGATTTCAGCACCTTCCTCTCCTCCATGTTAGCGTGTGACACTTGTCGCTCGCATCTGGAAATGTAATTTGTGTGTAATGGCAGCTCATGAGTGTTTACCGCAGGGAATCAGCAGGTCTGTCCAGAATTATTTCCTCCACTGCACCCACTTGTTGAATCAACTTCAGCTCTTTTTGAAGTGTGCCTGTGAAGTAAGTCTTAATCTGCCGTGTCTCACTTCGAGCCTGTACAATTTGCGTACAGAGAGGACAGAGAAATACGAGGCTTTGAATAGGACCATATGGCCGAATGAGATTTCACAGAGAGACATTGTCAGTGTCTGGATGGTTTTAAAACCCCTGAGCCATGACCGTGATCTGGGCTGCCACTGAGAGTGAAAAATGTGGGAAATGTGTGGATGCTGCTGTTGTTTGCCTCCAACTGTCAATCTGTCAGTGGCTGTGATGTTGAGGAATCAGCCCCAGCTCCCCATTGACCCTGCCACATCCCTTTATCACACATCCCTCAATATATCTGTCCCCCCATCCATCCATCCATCCATCCATCCATCCATCCATCCATCCATGTTTCTCCCACCCGGGTTTCAAATGTTTGTCTCCTCACTTTCACCGCGCACCTCCCTCCACTCCCCCCCCCCCATCCCTCCGCTCTGGTCGCCACAGAAACGGCTGATTCAGGAAGGGTGGGCGGGTGTCTCAGAGCTCTTGCTGCTCTGCCCCATGCGGTGCTTTCACAGTACATTTCTGCTTCTGTGCTGCTTTTATGGCCCCGATATGCTGACAGTTCAGGTGGCTCAGTCAGATGTTATACAATCGTATCAGCAACACAAAGGCTGTTTGTTCCGTCCCCACAAAGGACAGGTTCGGTATTTAGAGTTGCATTGCCATTCATGTTCAGTTGGTACGAACACGGGGAATCTCTTCACTGCCCGCTGACAAATCACCAGTGCTGCGAGATGTTTTTTTTTTTAAAGGTTTACTGTGCTGAATTTGCAGAGGCATTATTTATGATTCTGACGTAAATGTCTGCCTCTTGACTGGCCTACTAATTGATCCTGAGAGATTGCAGCCCTATTTTTGCTTAAACTTATGTGACACCTGAGTCACACTGTGTGTGTTTAGAGACTACACCGAGGTGATTAATAATGTAATATACCATGACCGAGTCATTTAATAATAGATATGCTACGACCTTTCCCTTACATAAGGTCGATGAGGCAGAATGGGAGTGATGGTGTACAGGATGGAAATGAATAGATGAGAATTCTTGGATAAATTACCCCCTTCTTAACTGTGTATTTCTGTAGACCTCCCACTCAAAAAAAAAAAAAAAAAAAGGAAAAAGAGAAAAACAGTGAGCGCCAGATAAAAGATTTGCTTCTGTAATTACAGATGACTTTATCAGAAGTGGCTTTTTGTTTTTGTGTTGTGGTTTTATCCATTTTGTTGGCGTGTTTAGGATTTAGCTCTGGTTGCCATGGTGATGGTTTGTACAGTAGCATAAAAACACTGCCTTTTAGAAAAGCATCTGAACAGGAAATGAAACCTGTGTTGCACCGCAGTCAATCCTGAGCAGGACCCCGTGAACTTGTCCTGCTGTGCCTGATTAAATTAAAATGGGAATTTGTATCCACTGAGGAGCTAATGGGAAAGACCAGCTCAAGCTTTTCATGTTTTTGTGTTCATTGTACAAACACATTGTGGATCACAGAGTCACAGTCTTTCTGTGGCACACAATCTCTGACAGATTAGCTCTAACAAAAGCTGCTTACAGTTAATATTATTTGAATATTTACTGTTGTTTAAACAGGGATAAAGAGCTGCGTCTCATCAGTCTGACCACTATTGATGTTAGGAACTTCCTCAAAGCCAAATTTTCATCCTTTTAAATAAAAAAGTCTCCGTTTATGTTTATTTTTTGAGAACAAAAAGGTATAAATGTCTGCAGGCTGCAGGGGTTTCTCCACCCTGCAGTGTTCAGCCATTACAGTCAGTGGTGACGCAGCCCGAGACTCACACAGCACACTGCAGACCCGTCACGAGACACAGCCAGAACAAAGAGCATACACTGTCATCTAAGAGAAAAACTCAACATGGATGATAACACAGAAGCAGCATTTTCACAATACAAGGACTAAAGATTGGCAGAACCAGTGTGATGCCATGTGATGCCAGCCCGAGTGGCTCACCCTGCTACTTTTTTAGGACGCTGTCCCAGGTAGCACTGCGGCACTGGACGCCTCAGGTGGGACACTTTAAGATAACTCTGATGTCCCTGTGTGTGTGTACCTGTAACTATTCACTGTTTCATGTGAGCTTGTAAGTGTCTGAGGAGTTCTGCAGCTTTACTTGATGGTTCAACAAACCCATAAGTAAAGCACAAAGGTAAGTTTATAAAAGAGGAAATCAGAAGTTTGGCTTCAAGTTAAAAAAGTATGGATATGTTTACTGACAAATTAAAAATACTGAAAAGAAAAATGTAGACTCACTTTTGTAAATACATAATGAACACCCCAGAATAAAGCTAAATGTTGCTGTGATAGCCAATGGGATCTAGAAACAGTAGCAGCACACAAAAATCTGGATCCCATACATATGTAGCATAGGTGGGGGCCCTTCCCACTTTAATACATCCATTATCACATCGGTGCAAATAACTGAAACAACACGGCACATTAATTTTATTGTAGTTTATAGGCCTGGGTGCAAGACAAAGGTGGAAAGCCATCTTACTCTGAGAGAAGATACTGTATTTCATGATAAAAAAAAAAACAAAAAACAAATAAGACTATAGAGGTTTCTAACAGGTGCTGGCCCACAGTAGAGATCAGGTCCGACCCCACATGAACCCACACAGTTTCTGTCCAAGCCTGACCCCAGCCTGAACCATGACAGCCGTTTTGAGCTGAATTAAAGAAAAACAGAATGTAACTGTGCAAGAGTAAATAAAATAATAAAATTAAAACATTTATTTCATTTATTGATTCATTCATTTTCCGTAACTGCTTATCCTGTTGGGGGTCGCGGGGAGGCTGGAGCCTGATGCTGGGTGCACCCTGGACTGGTCGGCAGACTATCACAAGGCTAACACATCACGCTCAAATGCACGGCCAATGTAGAGTCACCAGTTATTTTAACCTGCATTTATTACAAGCTAAAGTCATCAATGCAGTAACAAACATTTGTGACACGATCTCAGACACACCCTTTTCCTACAGAATCTTCAGCACAGCCCAAAAACTGCTGTATGCCATGTATTCACTACAACTGTATAACATTTCTCCTCATCAATAAGAGAGGGTAGTCGGGACAGGTTGGTAGCAACACAGCCAATACTGTACATTATTCATGACATTACACAGACTACAAGGTCTGCATTTAAAACAAACGAGCAAATCACCGGGAAATTGGAGCGAATCCGACTCAATTTGAGCCCAAGGGAATTTTAAGAAATTACAGCCTGGCTCAAACCCAGAGGGCCGGGTCGGGCCCAATGGAGTCAGGGCAGAGAATCAAACCTGTAGCTTAAAGATGTGGAATAAGAAAGCATTTGAAACTTAATGGTACAATCCAAATATATTAAAAAGGGGAATCAAAACCACAAAGACAGAATAAGAAGCTGCAATCACTCTCACATTGACTGACTGGTCTTAAAACAGGTTAAGTAATAACTCTGTGGTGCGATATGTTTATGTGCAGCGGTGATGTTTGTGAACACAAACTGATCTAAACACCACAGTAATCTGATTACTTTGTTCATTACAGGCATCTTTATACTGTTTATTGGTTAATATTTACACAAGAGAAGATGATCTTATGTTGTTTTAGATATGAGAAACTCTCAGATTTATTCAGCCAACAGCAATAGTGTGCTTTACTTATAATGCTAACACATAAAGTTTCAAACAGTACATAAAAAAATGAACAGGGGGTCCAGCCCTCCTCCTGTCCCACTGTCACACACTGCTCCAGAGGGTGCGACACAACACTAAAAAGTTACTAAAGCCACAACATATATAGAAGCAGTAAAGAACGCTTGTGAATCACAACGAGCCAAATAAAACTGTCTGAGAAGGATCTACTGTACGAAGATAAAACAGCAGCAGGTACTCTGTAATATAACAGGCCATTGGCTTTAGCATCAAGCTGATTTACCTTGATAATAAAGAGGCACAATCATGCATAATGAAGGTAAACCCAGGCTTAAAACTGCCTACCTGGGACTTCAGTGTATGAATAAATCCTCAGCAAACCACAGGATCCTTGACCGCAACTTGTCCTCCTCCTAAAATGGATGGGAATAAAAGCTGTTAAAGTATAAGTCTGGTGATATGCTATATTTTTTTACTGTCAGTAAATTCCATGAAAAAAACCCAAACCAGATTATTCCACTGTGCCAGAGACCAACACTGTTATCCAAAAAAACACATCCATGAGCCTCAGCGTTGCTCTGGCTGACATGTTCCTTCATTAGCATGGACATCGGCTGTGTAGTTTATTTTGAGTCAGCCCCACATACACCGTCCTGCTGCTGTAAATACTCACCAAGATGAAAAATGTCCCCAACTAATACACTATGTACTCCTGTTTGATTACTGTAACATTTGTTAATAACTTCAGTGGGCAGCTGTTTTAGGAAATTGTGTAGCCTGTGTTACATGTAACATTGTTGAATTGGGTCCTTTAATAGAATTCTTCGCATAAAGGCAGAATATTTCCAGCCTTGTTCTTTAAAATCTATAATTAACAACCACCAGAATATGTAAGAAACCTGCATCTGAACAAAACAATGTAGAATAAAGAAGTTAAAACACTTTAAAGTTACTCAATAAAACCGATGGCTTGTATCTGTCTCACCAAAGCCCTTTATACACAGAGATCCTGCTGCTGCTACAAAGACCCTTCATTACACTGGCTTTGCTTTTTTACACAGAACCAAACAAGATAATACACCACAGTGTGGGATTTTAGACAGCATGATGGCATTATGGAAGCAAAAGATGTGTGATGTGTGTGCCATGTAACACACTTTTGTGACTTATATTATGCGTATCGTGCTAAGTTTTCTAAACAATAACAATTCTTGAATTCAACTTTAAGTCATGTTCAGACCAAAGATTTGCGACAAGTTTAAACAGGCAACTTCTTGCAATGCACTTTTCTGCTGCATTCTAAAAATCTGCCAGTTCACACCAATGCAACTTGATGAGATGGTGTATTATCACTATGCAACAACTCTCTGTACTGCTGTTCTGATTTTGAGCTTTGTAGGCTTATTTTGTGGCTGAATATAATTTGTAGCTTCTAAGAATATGAATGAGGATAGTGATAGTGAGATACTGGCTACAGCTGCACGGACTGTATTCATAATAAATATGCCACAATAATATAAATATCCTGCACCAGTTAGTCAGTCAATGAGAATGTGTGTGCAGGGACATAAGCACACACAGCGAGTGGCAGCAGCGACCCACTGTCCAACACCTGTACACTGTAAGGACGGAAACAGAGGGCTCTATGGGGACGGAGCACCTGCCACAGCAAGCGAACATGCCAGGTGGCCACTTCACACTGCTGCAACTTTTCACTGCAGCTTTCTAAAATGGTTTTGTGTTGTCGCAAATCTTTGGTCTGAACTGGGCTTAAAGGGAAAGATCACTTCTGGTACAATGTGTAATAGTGCAGGGAACTGCTCGAAAAAGCGGCAAATTAAGATTGTCATCTTTGTGACATCAACATGCCAAAGAACTGCTGGATAGCCAAGTGTTCAACTGACTAGCTCATTTTACGTTTACGGCCAGTTAAAACTACATTAAACATACTTGTACTTTAATCATTTTAAGCTAGTGCGAATGTAGTGGTATCATAAGACAGCTTAAAGCTTGATTCAAAGCTGATCAAGGTGAGTTTTCTCTCATGTTGTGCCTAAAATCACCAGAAAGGGCTTCAGAATAATCTAATGCTATATTGGCCTCAATATCCATCAATCAAATCAAATCAAATGTTGTAAGTCGAGATTTTGTATTGTTCAGACCACAGAATACAAACCACCTCTCCACCAAACAAAGATGACTGCTATCTCATGATGTCACGTTGACGTCAGTAATGGTATAACATGGTAAAATCAATCATTTACCATCCCTGATATGTGGTGATCAGTCCTGTCCTCTGCTCAGAGGGTATGGGGCTATCGGACCTCACTGTCTCCCCAATTTGCGAACATTTTCAGCTGCTGTTCTTCTTTGAGTTAGCTGCTAACTGTAGCTGTGGTGGGTCACACAGGTAACATGCTGTCTAAATGTCACACCCGTCCTGTCCATGGTTTTGTCCTATTGGCTCAGGCTTCTGTGTCCTTACCTTTAATGCAGCACGGTGATGACGCAAAATTACACCCTGAACAGACAGTGTAAAAGGGGCTCTAAAGACACACACACACCTGGTAATTCATGACTGACAAGGTGCTAACTGAAAAAAATGTATGCAGTATTAGATGTTTTTTCCTTTCCTGATTTGATGTAATGAAGCAACAAATCCAGACTTGGTTGTTCTCATAAAAAAGATTTAAGAATATCAGCAGTGGAGCTCGCTGCTCGTGTAGGAAGAATGTTCTCCTTTGCTTTGGTGAGCAGATTAATGAGTATTGAGTGTTTCTTCCTTTATTGACTTCACTCTTTCTACACTCAGCAGCCACCAAGATTGATTTTTCCAATAAGTTGGCCCTGTCTCTTAACTGAGCTATTCTGCCGGTGGATTGGGGGTAATGATGGCATTGAGGAATAATCTTAAAAATGTTGCCACGAGGAATTAATCTCTTTTTGTAATCTTGGCTGTGGACAAGTGAAAAGTGCATGTTTGCTACCCACAAGCTAAAAGGAGCACACTCGGTTCAAAATACACTGAGAGGAAATCCGGTGAATCATGCATCTTGATTTCCACGTGGAATGAAAGGTGAATATTTAGCCCCCAACCGGTCGTTACCACAATCAAGCTCCTCTTCAAGAGGATCCTGGATGATTCCCTGCGGCTCGCTGCTGTCTGATGACTAATGTTCTCCCAAGCGCCATATTAAAGCCCCTTAATTGGTTAGAATAAACCAATCATTAACTTGCTCATTAGAGCTTATTGTAGTGCTGAGCCCACTGTGACTCGATCATAGCAAACTTCTGTAATTGTTCCCAAAGCCGAGTCGTGGTCCTGTCTGCGACATTATTCAGGACTCATCAACACCAACGTCCTGACTCATTTTGGTTCTTTAAAGATTCCTTGCCACTTAGTGTCAGGGTGATTCTGCACTAACCTTGCTGTCCTGGCCAAAGATTCCCATCTGGACACACTCTTCCTGCCATCTGCTCCTCTGCTCTCTTACTGGCCAGTCCCTTTGACAGTTGTGAGGCCTCCAGTTCAAAATGGCCCCCACACACACACTTCTCTTTCTTGGGGAATGATTAAAAGAAAAGAGGTGAACTGGAAGAATAGAGGAGGAGGAGGAGGCTTCAGAAGTACAGATATTCATAAAGCTCCGGGTTTAAACTCGATTCACCACAGTGCGTTTCTTTAGCGCCGCGGCACTGCGCGTCTCAGCAGTTTCCACCCAATCTCCGTGTATCCTAGAAAGTGCTGACTGGCTTACGATAGGGATCACTAAGAGAACAATATGCAGTTTATGCTTAGTCAGAGGGAGACTGTTTCCCTTAAATTAAAAGTTACATCCAGAGAGGAGCTGAGAGGGACAGGGACAAACTGAGGCTGCAGGTGTATGGATTATTTTCAGGGGGAGAGAGACAGCATGATGTAAATGCTTCTGCTGCTGTTGTTGGTGTCGATTTTGGTGGTAGTTTGGCCTCTCTGACTGATGGATACGAGGAAACTTAACTCTAGGGGAATCATCTGTGCTGCTGCTGTGCCCTGAGGTTTAGTACTCACTCTGTCCTCATACTAATGGCATCATTACTGGGCTTCTGAAATAGCATTTTCCTGCTCAACAAAATGTATACGCACACACAAGTAGACACAAGTAGAGCGTCACCCATTCACACAGAAAAACACACTCAGTGATGCACACTGAATGGCTATTGTAAAAAACATATGCATGCGTGCATTTATGATTATAAATGACATACATCTATTTAAAGTAGGACGAATTAAATTGCTACCTTCGATATTTACGAGTGAGTATTACGTACAGAGTGAAATGCACAAAGTGAGTGTGTGTGTGTGATACTGACAGAAGTACATATACCATGAGTTCTTCACTCTTCTCACTGACCTCATTTAGATAAAAAGGATGATTATGAAAGGATGGAGGAAGCAGCACAACATGCATCTGCCAATTAGGGCATCCTTCCACGAGCGTCATTTTGAGGTGACGTCATTCCGTAACATGTTTCCTGGGCACACACACATGGCAGATGTCAAAGTAAGATATGTAACTATACATAGTACCTTATAGCTCCGCATAACCACAACAAATGGCTACTGAAGGGGCTGTGTGAATAACTGTGACTGAAAATCAATCACTGGATTTATAAAAGCATCCAAAGCACATATTAAATCACCCTCTTTTGTTGGCTTTATCATCCTTTCACAGTCCAATGAGATCAGCTGCAGTATCCTGCAAACTGCTAAATAAAATTTCTTGCCCATCGGCCAGCTGATGTCTTTAACTGATTAATTCATCAAGCATGCACAGTCTGACAATGTATAAGCAACAGAAGGTGTTTCTAACTAGAATCACGTATCCCACCCTCTACTGGCCATGACCATCTTAAAAATAATAATACTCATCTTTAACAGGGTAGCTGAAGGTCTTGAAAAGTCTCAAAAAGCACTGAATTTAGTTTTCTCCAAAACAGCTGTGGAGGGTATTAAAACGTCCAAAATATTTTCTTTTGCTTGAAGATAATATACACCTATAAACCAAAGCAAGCTGTTTTCCTACGAGAAGCAATAAACCCAAATTCATACATATCCCACACATTTTTAAAGGCTGTGATCACGTGACTAATGCGCTGATGGCAGTAAGCAAGAAAGCAGTCTTGAGCATTTGTAACGAGGCAGGTTGGGGTGGGGGATGGGTCACGAAAAACTGGACTTTTGCCCGAGACTTTACCCTGGAGTTGCGTGTTTGGATCCGTGTGAACTTTGAGTGAACTTTGAGTCATTTCAAGGTACGTCCTCACCATGTTTCTTCCCTTAACCCTTACCACAGTAACTTTTATTGCCTAAACCTAACCTTTAACTTTACGATAATAATGCAACTATATGTTAAGGAAGTAAATTAGTAGAATATCATACGAACTGTTCTATAAGAATACACTGACTTAAGACCAATGGGATCTCAGTCACAATACAGCTCATAAAGTGGCCCCTTCTCTACTTCCTTTCCCCAACTTCCAGCACCCTTGCTCGGACCACACCCATCTTTGAGCTCAGCCTTCATTGTGATCTCAGTCACGCACCTTGTACGGTTATGACACTATCTTGTTATCATAATCTGTCCATGGACAGACACATAGACAGACATATAAACACCTGGTTTTGACAATAGTCAAAACCAACTCCAATGTAAACACGTCTGCGTCGCTGTAAGACGGTCAGAGCGTAGTATAAACTACTTACATGAGTCGTTATCACTGTGATACGTGACTGCTGTCAACCACAATCTCCCCCGACCCAAAACAGTTTTGTTGCTAAACCTAATCTAACAGCTCTTATGATATCTTACAAATTAGTGCCCCTTTACGTCCTTAACATAAAGTTATGGAGGACAGGTTTAGGCAAGTGAAGTTAATGTAGTCAGGTTTAGGGAAAATCATGGTGAGAATTTACCTTAAATGACTCAAATGTTCACATGGTCTGGACTCTAGTCTCCTGGGAAAGGTTCTGGAGAAAGTCCTGTGTTTTGTGACCAATCCACCATGCTAACCTTCCTCCTAACTGGACCACTCAGGACCTCTTCCTTCTTCACTCGCGTCAGCACACTGGCTCACGTGATTGCAGCCTTTGAGAATATGTGGGTTATGCATTAATTACTGGCTCATAATCACGTGGAATATGTATGAATTTAGGAATTACTTTTGATGGGAAAGCGTACAAACAGTGCACGAGAACAGCCTGTGAAAATGTCCTTATATCTTCTTGCAACTACAGTATTTTAAACAATTTATTAAATGCCTGTATGCTGCTCGTAAATGCTAAATAGGGGGATTTAAATTAAAGTCTTACTCACTTAACATACATTGTGTCAATGATAGTGCAAAACCTTAAGTAAAAAGTTGCATATGGTGCACTTTACTTTTTGCTCCAAGCTCTTCTGGATGGCTTCCTGCTCTTTTTTCGGCTCCAAAAGGCATTTTACCAGTTGGAACGCTGTTTGAGATGGCAGACCTCAATCGATTTACAGGTCACAGAGAAACGAAAAGGACAAGGATGCATAAATAAGCAGCTGGAAAGAACCCCACACCGCCCCAATGTCCTGGATCCAAATCCAGCAGGGGCTATGTGTGTCATCTCCCTGAGTCTCTCTCATATTTCAACTATGGTATAAAAACAAACAATCAGAAAAAAAGGTCTATGATTTCACAGTAGACTATTTTGCTTTGACCTGCATCATGATATAAAAGTTAATCTTTTTCAAGTCTTCAGTTTATTTATCTATTTTTTTGCAGTTCCATCAGTCCCTTCATATTATCTCATGACTTCATCTGCAGCCCATTTCAACTCTAATACAATTCAGAATGCATGAAAACAATGTGGAGTCTATTTTTTTTTCTTTGAATGGGTATGCCCTCAAGGCAAAAAACTGTTTATGATTAGGAGTATATGGCCAATAAGTGATTCAATAAACTGTTTGTATTAGGTGGAGGAAAGATAATCAGAATAGTTTAGGATTCATTTCTGTTCAGACAGAAAGGGAAATATTGTTTCTGGCCTTTGATCATAGTTGATAGTTTCAAGTAGCTATTTAATACTGACATTATTGCTGTAATAAAAAACAAAAATAGTTATGTCACAGTCACCAAAATATCATCAAACTGAAGGCAGAGTTGGAAAAGTAACTTGAAAAACAAAGAGTCTACAGCCATGCTAGTGCACTGAGCTAAATGCAAACATCACGATACTAGCATGCTTGTATTATAACATGGTAACCATGTTCACCATCTTAATTTAGTATGTTAGCATGTTTGCTAATCATGGATGTATGAAGAGAACTGGATACAACGATTGAGGCGGTGCCCTGTTCATGAAAGTTGCTCAGTGGTGCATGAAGCCAAAGCAGTTTAACTGCTCCATATAAAATGAACTGGATGATTAGCACTGCTTCTAAACTGTGTAGCCAATAGAGCAGGTGCATCCCGCCAGCCACTTTGAATTCGGTTAAAATGATATAATCATGCAGCTCCTCTAGACTTTCAAACATTATCGGACCGAATGGATCAAATCCTGATACTGAAACAAGTCATTTGGTGGGGGTTGTGACACTCAAAAAAATTTATCCACTGCTTTACAGTCATTTTTTGCAGTGTATGTCTAATGGAAAAAGTCTTTTTGGGCCACAGGGCGTCATGTATAATTCCACTATTGGGCCACTGTGGAAATTGGCTTCAAAGCCCAGCGTACTTCCTAAAAATAAAGTGCAGCAGAGGGTCATGGGAATGTCATTAGTTTTGCAGATATTTGGTCATAAACCAAATTTTGACCCGATGATGGGGCTAGATGAAAAGTTAATAGTTTTAAATGTAATAAAACTTTTACAGGTCATCCTGAGGGAGGGACATAAATGTCTGCAGAAAAATTCAGGTTAATCCATTCAAAAGTTGTTGAGCTCTTTCACTGAAAACCCCGACTGTCAGCCTCATGGTGGCACAAGAGGGAAAGTCAGGTGATTACGAAAATCACCGTCCCTAAAGTGTTGCTAAAAATTAGCACAATTCCCCCCAAAAATAAAGGATGGAAATTATGGAAAGAGTTTGAGGCATTGCTATTCATAATTTAAGTTGATTTAATTTCAAATTCCCTAACAAGGCAATTTGTGTTATGTTTGTAAATGTAAAATTACCGCTGCACCCCAGAGAAGATGTAGAAAAAGTCAACAATGGCTACTTAATCCATTAAATCTTCCATTCCCACGAGGCTGCAGTGGAATTACTTCACAGACCAAAATCTTCAGTTTCCTCTCATGAGCTCTGCGTCAGTCTGAACGGCTTTGACGGGATGAGGACGTGATGCGGACAAAACTGTTCACTATTACACCTCCTTTGTGAAAACCACACAGACACAGCACACGCAAGGATGTCTAACCAACAGATCCTCTCCATTGCTGCACCACCTGCCTCTCATCAACCCCCTCATCAAGCAGAATAAGATCCCTGTTAATCCACTCGTCTCAGCCCATGGCGCACCAACAACGCTCCCACTGCAGGGCTCAGCTGTTCCCTCAGGGCTTCCTGGAAGCCAAGAGTATAGAAAGGTGCTCACCGCCTACACGCTCACTTTATGCTTCTCCCCCTCCGACTTCATTTTATACACACATGCATCCTTGCTCTGTTCTTATATTTTGTTTTTTTATTCTGTAAAGGACAAGGTCAGCGGACGGTCAGGCTCATACAGGAGATGTCCAATAGTGAAATACAATTAACTATATTTATTCATGAACTGCTCATAAGCAAAAATTTGAGACACTCATACTTTACCTGAGTATTTCCATTAAATGCTGCTCTGATACATTTTAGAGGGAAATATTGTACCTCTTAATCCACTACATTCATCTGATCTGCTCAGAGCCTGAGCACGGAAGTGCCAGGGCCCGACATTCCCACACTGAAAGGCACCCACCCTTCGTTTTTGTAGAGATTTTTTTTTTTTTTCTGGGGATGCTTGAAAACTCATGAAAATCGGCACACACTTCAGAACTGAAAAAAAATCTAAGATTCTGCAGTGGTTGGGCTCGGGTGTGGCCGCCAGGCTTCAAAGCTCCCCCTAACGCATGCCACGGTTGGGATAAAGTTCCTTTGATGCTCATGAAATTTTAGAGGATAAAGGATCATTGCTTTCATCTTTAAAAACATATAAGTTTTTTTTTTGCAAAACAGGAAGTCAGCCATCTTGAATTTTGTGTGTTAATTTATTCATTACAAACACATGTGCTGTGTCTCAAATCACATACTTCCGTCAGTACACTTCCATATAGTATACTATATGCACTATGTACTCATTGGCGTAGTGCACGAATTTCGACAGGGTAGTGTTGTCTCAAACCAAACATGGCCGTTGTGCACTTACTGGATAGGACAACCGGAAATGTGCGGCTGTTAGCTAGTTAGCAAACTAGCATTAGCATTCACGGTATCATTTGCAGCAACAGTATAGTGTGCTTAGTGCAAAAAACACATGTATAACTTACATTTGCACAGTGCAGCAACGTTCATGGTCACACAGTCCTCGGCCGCCACTTTCAGTTTGAAAAGTGGTCCCTCCCCTTCCGCTACGTAGCCAAGATGGTGACCATTGAGGGCGAGAAGTGTCCATAGTTCCACACTCGTAAGTACAGAAGTACGCGATTTGAGACACAACAATGGTTTGAGGACTTAAGGATGTACAAAAACTCACAAAACTTAGCGGTCAATATTATGGGTTGATCTCGTAAAGCATTATGCCCAACATCTTTCCTTAGTATCTCTGGTGGAGTTTATCGCAGACAGTTTATATTTCAGTGTGAGTATGAGTTTAATTGTGTGCATTTATGTTTCCATAGGCAAACCTGAGTTTGGGAAAAAAGCATTGATACAATTGTACCGGTCTGATGAAACCATCGAGTGCTCCATAACAACTGTGTGTTTGAAGTTTGAGCAGTAACATGTGAGGGCTACCACAGATGATAACTGGTACCTGTGAACTTAGATTATGATATGGAGTCTTTGTTTCTTCACTACTGAACTTTACTACCATCTGCTTAAGATGTACAGCATTTATTAGCCATCTAGCTATCTCGCAATGTTTACAAAAGTAAAAACTACTTTCTGTATCCCCCCTGTGATTCATATCTGCGTCAACATTTAATGTGTTCCTCCAAGTATCATCCTGCTGATACTAAAACAGACAATGCGAACCAAAGACATAAGTTCCTTGGTGGAAATAATAATCTATTAGTCAAAGGGTCATTCTTCTACAGAGCCAGTGCCAGACGATACCTGTGTATTTTTACCTAAGTAGGGTTTAATGCACTACTTTTACCTGTAATGGAGTATTTTAACATGTTTGTATTGGTGCTTTTACCTAAGAAAAGCATCTGAGTTCTTCCACTGGTGATGTTTAGGTGTGATTTAAAGTGGAGGCCATTGTTCATGTTAGATTTGATTTGTTCTTGTTTACTGTCCCTGCTCCCGGCTAGCTCCCTAAATGTTTCCCTGAGTATTTCTGATTGTGTTGTTCCGTCGACGGCGGATCCTGATGCCTGAGTTCACAAAAGTGGAGGAGTTATGGGAATTATTTTGGCCTCAAAGTCCTCCAGAGGACCGTCAGGGGAGATCCAGTAACAAGGAGGTAATTGAATTTGAGGTTTCAGCTAATGATTTTTCCAACAGCAGGACGCTCCCCTCTTCTCCTGGGCTCGCAGTGTCATGCATGGCCTGCGCAGAGCGTCACTCAGCCAAGCCCTAAATCATCCAATAATGGCTTTGGAGAAGCTAAGTACCTCTTACTCTTTTAACAGGTGTTACTTAATAGCACTTATTAATCCAACAACATATACAGAGCTTTCTTTTTGTGTGTGTCGTCTTATAGGCTTCACTGAACAGATGTTCAGCTAGATTCATTGCCTTTGGACGAGAGAGAGCTTCATTGTTAAAAACCAATTAGGGGCTAATGAATCTCAACGAGCTCAGCATACTGTATTATAACTTCACATAGGAATTCATTAGTTGTCTTATTTAGGTTATTGTGCTTTTAATTACTAAAAGAAGATGTTTAACCAATCTACTGATATCCAGTGGTGGAAGAAATACTCACTGATCTCTCACTTAAGTAAAAGTAACAATACCACAGGGAATAAATACGATGTCAGATATTGTATGAAAGGAGAGGTAGCCTACAAAAAGAACCTATAATGAAAGTACCAGAAGTAATTAAATAGTCTTGAATTTGCACATTTTTCTAATTTAATGTATCCATCTGATTTAAGCTCTTTTGTGTGAAAGGTCACATTTCTGATCTTACAAATCTTTAAACCTTCCACTGAACCAAATACTGTCTTTTTACTTTATACTTGCACTTGCACACATTAACCTAACTCACTCTAATACCAATGTTCCTAAATAAAATCTACCTCTGCTCTGGACCTTTATACTCATCTGCAATAACTGAATAAGACAATGATTAAATTTGGTTAAAATTATCTTAAAAAGATCTTTAAAAACATTATATTTGAGCATCTAAAACTTGTGTATGCCCTGTATTACTGATTCATTAATGTGTTTATCATTTTAATGTTGCAGTTGGTAAAAGGGGAGCTAATTTTTATTGTTTTACATACTGATGGGCAGCTTGTGAATTTCCCTTCAGGCTCCATATCTTTATCTATAATAATACATCATAATTTGTTGGTTATATTTTGTCTTATTTATCAGAATCTGCAAAGTAACAAGTAACCTCAGTTATCAGTTAAATGTAGGGGAGAAAAAAGTACTATATTTGAAATGAAGTAGAGCAGATGAAGAAAGTAGCATGAAATGGAATTACTCAAATAAAATACAAGTGCCTCAAAAATTGTACTTAGAGGGATAGTTTGAATTCTTAAGTGGGGTTGTATGAGGTATTTCTCCATAGGCAGTGTATTACATGCAGTACTCAGTCAGCAAATCCCCAGTTTGAAAAAGCAGGCAGGAGAACCAACGCAGAAGCTAAGCAACATATTGTTGTAGAGGGGTCAGCATCAAAACAGATTTTAGCCTTTAAAAAGGTCCCTCCTAAAACACTGATATCAGTTTAAGTGTGCATTACATGGTATTTATAATATTTTAAAATTTTCTAATTTAGACAGCGATTTAGATGTTTGAGGCTATCATAGAGGCTTTGACAAGAGCATAGATGGCGAGGTGAAGACGTTAACAGCTTCCCTGTCTGAAATGGCTGCAGCAAGGTGAAGTGGTAAAAATATTGTAAATATTGCACACACCAGGGTTTCACACACATTCATTTATTTGTGGTGGCCCGCTATGATTAAAAATCTACCGCCACATTTTGATTGATTATTTTTGGAACTAGATCATAGGAGCGCTGTTATAATATATATAGGCCTGCTGTTTATTCATTGCACCACAGTGTCGGAGAGCAGAGCGTACGCTGGGCACAGAGCAAGCAGCAGAACAGCAGAGGCAGGGAAATTAAAACTTGAGCATTTATTGTGTTAGGTCTAAAAGTTGGCCTTCACTCACAAATAGCTGCTTCTCTCATCCATTAATTATCTGCTAATTATCGACTAATCAATTATCCACCCCATGAGTCAAAACTCCACAAAATGCTGCTGAAGGGGGGAAAAAAGAGTACCACCTGCGCTGCGTTCATGGACCCGCAACAAACTGATAGACAAGGACACACAGGCAAGAAAAACAAAACAACAACAACAAAATGCTGTGGGAAACAGTGGCACACGTAGACCCTGATCACACAGAAAGCATTTTTGTTTTGTTTTTAATGAGAATGAAGCTTTTTGCTCGTGTTTTTTTGCTTTGCGTCACGCCTCGCGTTTCTGCGCTCTGGCACTTGGCATTTTTGCTGGAGCGCTCTGAACTCCTTGAGTTGAAAAAACTTCAACGCCCCACATCATCTTTTTTTTCGTCATCTTTCTCCCCATTGTCCCATTGGATTATTTGAGAGGCGGGACTTCTGTTGTGGTTATGACAAGTTGACAGTAGGTAAACAATGTAGGAGAAACTGGCGGTAGCGGTTGTTGGATAACCTGACGATAGACAGCGGGTTGTCAAACTGCCCCTGAGTCATTCTAAAATGTGCCTGGAAACAGCCATCATCTAGGTGAAGCTCCTGGACCAACTGGTGGTACTCCCTATGATCCATCCTCTTTTTTAGGATCTCATGTACCCACACAGATCTCCGTTTCCTCGTGCCCAAAAAAGCTATTTACTGACAGCCTCTCACCCTCAACCAGAGCTACAGCAAGTACCCTCTGCCCGTCCATTTTAGGAACTAGATACTGTGAAAAAACTTAGGAGGAGAGTCCATGGTTGCTTGGCAACAATACAAAGGTGCAGCAAGCATTTTTCTTCACTAGTGGCATTCAATTAAAAAAAAAAAAGGCATTGCGGTGTGCCTTGCGTTTTTTCCTTAAACTGTTATTGATTTTTATTATTTTAGGTGGGACTTTTTATAGATGGCTAAAATACATTTTGCTGCTGACCTGTCCACAGCAGTACATTGCTCAACTTCCATGGCAGCACTCCTGCCTGCTTCTCTAAGCTGTGAGTGTGCTGACTAACATCTACTCTAGGTAATACACTGACTGTGTAAGTACCTCATACAACCCCACTTCAAAAGATATGAACTATCTCTTTAAGTTAAGCACTTGAGTAAATGTACTGATAAGATCTACATCAGTGTTTCCTGATAAGAACCTGTTGAGCCTGTTTGAAGTTCTCTACCTATGACCAGGTCAGTATGATATGTTTGATCTTTCCTTTTTCAATTAATCCACCCCTAAAGTGTCAAATATTAACATCTCAACCTCAGCATTTATGATCCGCTAATAAAACTAGATTGATAGTAAGGTATTTCTTATCTATGTGTCCTCAAAAGTTGTCTTTAAACTCTATTAGACCTCACGCTGTCTTTTTTGCCCCACACAGACTGACAGCCTAAATTTGAAATCTGGTGACTTCAAGGCTGATTGGTCCCCATTTGTAGTTCAGTCAAGAACAGACACTTCTCCCCTCGGACCTCTTGTCTCCTCACCTCCGTCGTTATCCTTCATCATCCTTTTGACATAATCTCCATCTCACTTTCTGTCTTTTATTTCACCAAATCTTATTCAGCTATCTATCCGCTATTAAGCTTCTTCATATATTTATTTCTCTTTTCCCGCTTGGAAGCAGCTCTTATCACAAAATGAGTGGGTATCATAATTGTGCCTCTTATCCCACCTCGGCTCAGCCCACTGCTCAGACGCACACACACACACACACACACACACACAAAGCAGAGTCGTCGTCCCTGTTGTTGTGCTGTAACCCATTTAGGTGCGACATCTTGTCGTTGCCCTTCAGCTGCACAGACTCAGCAGCTAATGGCCACCAGGTTTTTCTCATTAGTTAATTATGCTTTGTGATAAAGTCCGCAGCTTTGAGATGTTAGCTCAATGGCTTTTAGGCTAATGGTAACTGATCACCTCTGCACACACACCAAAGTTGGCCTCTTTTTTTTTTGCACTTGTTGCGTTGTCACGGCCATCTATTATGCCGTTCCTCATTCAGCCACACAGACAAGCCGGTGTTTGTGTTGGTGCGCTTTCCTGCAGCGTCCTTTTGCAGCATGGCTGAGGTGAGAGGCCAGTAAAAAAAAAAAAGGCTCTATCAGAGATAATGGTGGTGCCCACTGGTCTATATGTAATCATACTCTTACCGGTAGCTGCCCAATATAATTTTCCTCTCCGCCTGTAATTCCAGTTTTCCAGTCATGGAGGTGTAAGTGATTCACAGATTCAGTGGTAACACCTGCAGCAGCTTCAGATCGACACATACGTACACAGATTTGTTCCTCTCCAAATCTTTGTCTGGCTTTGACTTGATCTATTGAGATGTGATCGATTTGTCTCATCTCATTGTCTGCTCCTTTTTTGTACTGTCACAGTCAATTTATATTTCTTTGTTCGCTTTGGAACGACTCCGGCGTGAGTCATTACATGTCCATTGTTGACTGCGTTGCTGCACAAAAGCACTGGTTTTCAAAAAAAAAGGGCTACAACAATGACGAAGGGTGTCAAAATGAATCATGCCTTCAGTGGCTACTCTTTCCACTCTTTTGAATTTGGGCTTGGTACCCAACTCTACATAGTCAGTATTGGATTCCCTTTCTTTAAACTCAAAGCTTCAGTGCCAAACAGATGTCGGTGGAGGTGGATCTTCCCTCCCCAAAGTTACACCATTTTTCCAGCACACATTGAGCTATCTCCTGCACTTCTTGTTTACAGAACAATGATGCATGAACTTGTGTTGCCGCGGCGGTGTTTTAAAGGACGCTCAGCCCATTTCAAACCTCTTGGGTCCATCTTCTCTGTCTTTGAAAATAGTGTGAAAACCTGGGAAGGCACTCCATTCTCCGGTGTAGCACTCGCGCTTAATCACGCTACCTTGTCACGGATGTACTGACAAAGCGGTCCAAGAACAGGCAGACAACTCATCTCCAGACTGAACACCAAAAGACGTCTCTTTCATATGCGCAGCACTTTACACATGCATGGAGAGCAGTAAATGCTTCCCATATGGCAACATCCACACATTTGTCAGCGATGGTCTAAAAAAACAAAAAAAAAAGCGTTTGCGGCTAGTAAAAGAGAAATTATGGAAATATACTGATGTATAACATTATTGCTGGAGATAGTGCTGAAATTGTGAAAGCCACACGGTGCTGTCACATCAAAGCCCAGTTGTTATCAATCATACTCAAAAAAGAAAAAGGGTGTCTGTCCTTAGCCTTAAATAAATAACCTCTTTTATAATTCATCACATCAGGGGGTGGCTCATATGTGCACTGTTGTCAGTGCTGGAATTAACCCATTAGGCTCGCTGTAGGTTGCATAATAACACTCATGTAATTATACTCGCCAACCAAGAGCGTAGCATAATGTAAGTGAACCAGAATTATGTCAGCTTATTTTCATGTACCTGTAACATCAGGTTCCTCTTGCAGTGTTTGTGCTGCAGCGTTGCTCCATGTTAGCGACACATATTCAAAAGCAAATAAAGTCCTAATTTATCCAGTTTAATTTTGTTGTGGAGAACTTATTAGAGACGGAGACTGTCCTCCAAGAACAGCAATGTTTCTGTAAATCTTATTATTTAGAGCCACATGTCTTCATAGAGAGGCGGTTAGGTTTGATGGATGGGTAAACAAAATGTTCACTCACCTTAACCATGCGTTTACATCTGTTTTTATCCATTTGTGTCTAAGATTTTGTCATAACATGAATGTTTTAAGACACTACTCAGGACATTTTGATATTAAAACACTCCCCCAGCCACCAACCCCACCCTATATTCACACAGCTAAGTAAATGATACAAACCAGCGACTGTAAATGACACTGTACAAAAATGAAGCCAAAATATCCTGGATACAATCGCTGCCATCTTTGGTGACATCATTTGGAGCCAGTCTGCGCAGTAGTGATCTACGAGGATTTGAATTTTACCAAGGAGAAAATAAAATATGTTTTGCTGCAGCCTCAGTATACAGCATTACATTGCTTAGCTCCTGTGCAGGTAGATTTGGAGTTCTAAAGCAACACAGTACATGAAATAAGCACAGCAGAATATGTGCATCTATGCAGTTGAAATCAATCACCAGTTGTTTACCCAGAGTGATTGTTACTGTTAGCGCTGCATCATGGTGATTTGGTAAAAACCAGTACTGTTTCCACAGTAGCCCAGAATGGAAGAAACCAAACAACCTCACTACCAGATGCCACTTAATCCTGCACACTAGACCTTTAATAAAGTGGCAGTTTTAGCTCAAACCGTGATATTTCCCTGAACTTAACCAAGCAGTTTTATGCCTAAACCAAACGCACCAATGCACCAAACCAACGCGTTGTCACATCATGAAACAGACTGTTATAACAGTGATTTATCTCCTGCCAATGGAGGCGTCAGATCAATAAATGCTTCTCTGTTTTGTTCTGCAGTTCCTGGACCGATGCTGTATTTTGTTGTTTAATCTGGGGAACTTGTTGCAAAGAAGCATCTGAGCTTTAATCCTTGACAGGTGACATTATTTGGTGGTTACTTTGTGGAAACCCCACACGTTACTTTATTTACAGCAAGTGGGAGAAATGAGGGAATCGTTCCAGTCAAATATGCACCTAGTTCTTGAGCCATTACGTAACGCAGAAAGTTACATAATAACCCATATAGCGTGACTCCTCACCACAGGTTAAACTGCAAGATAACTTAATGCTTTCATTCAGCCATAAAACACAGCAGTGACTTGCCCTGGAATCCGTCGAAGTAATGGAGCAATCTGGCGAACCAACAAGCAATTTAAGGGGGTTCAAGCCCTTTTTCCTCCGCAGCATCAAGACGGCTCGGGGATTTGCCCGACCTCTAACGCTGCGCCGAGGCTTTCAGGGCTTTTACTGCTAAAGTGTTGTTGCATCACAGGAAAAATGGCTCAGCTATGTGTTCAACTCCTCTCTGCCATGATGTTTCATGTGAAGAGACCAGTGGGAGGACGTGTAAAAATGCATAGCAACAGACTCTTTCCTGCTCTCGCTCTCTCGCACAGGCACAAACTCACACAGGCACATTAACGCACATGCACAGACAAATAAAAACACTGCAGGCACAGATATAGCTCACATGTATCCCCCCTCAACACAAGGCTCTGCGGAATAATAATGGACCCATATTAAAGATTACACCCTCAGGCAAATGATGTAAATGGCAACACACAAAAGGAATTAGCCTCAGTTTGTGAATCACCAGCAGCAGTCGAGGGACAGCGTGCGCCCAGCTGCACTCCTCACACAGGTCATGGGCTCGGTCTGGATCTGCTGTATGTGTGTGTTGACATTTCAGACCCAGTCACTCTCCTGCAGCACCTCGGCGCTTGCCTGTCATCATACCTGATCACACCTGCCTGTCAGATCATTTGGAAAGAAAAAAAAATCCTACAAAGAATGGGAGGCTTACGAACACAGGCAGTATCCATTTCCCTCACTGAGACGCAGGATGGTGCCCGTGCAGCAGCGTAGAGTGAAGCTCTGCCTGTTGAAACCCTGCAATTCTATTTCAGGCCATCCCACACACAGTGGGAGAGGAGCAGAAATGTGTCACCCTTTAATTACAGCTTTTCAGGTCCTTGTGAAATTTTGTACATCTGTAGGTAAGAGAGTCCTACTTTGGATTTCAGGAACACACCTCCAGCAATTAGCACATCAGGGACATGAACAGTAGTGTGTGTCTGTGTGTGTCTCTGTGCGTGTGCTTCATTTGGTTTCATTTAAGCATTTTGTTTTATTTGCCTGTACTTCTGGGATCCACAGTTTCAGCACATGAAAATCATGTCCTTCCAGCTATTGATGACAGAGCAGTGTGAGTAATGCAGACGGTCGATTCAAGTGTGTGTGTTATGTTCCCAATTATATCACCAGTGTTGTCACCCACTCTGAGCTTTTCTCAGTCTGTTCTGCCAGCTGAACTGCGGAGCTTTTATTCCTATAGGGTCAACCCCCTTTCAATTAATTTCTTGTTAGTCCTGATCCAAATAAGCTGCAGTAAGAATTTAATCCTCATAACTGGATTATGAGCTGATTGGCGCTACAAGAGAGCTGTTTGTTATTGAAATGAAGGGTTTACATAATTCTGGATTTGATGGTGTATTGACAGCCAATCGGAAGCAAGTGGTTGCGTTGTTAAAATCAGAGCCTCGCAGAAAGGAGGATGATTTCAGGCTCCTATCAGGAGGCGAGATCTAACCGGCTGTTTTCACAAGTGTCCTTGATAATGATTTTCTGCGCAGAGAGCCATTGAACACACGAACACACACACACACACACACACACACACACACACACACACACACACACACACACACACACACACACCTCCCCTTCTGTGCGGATTAAGAAACAAGATGGAGGAATGAAGGACACTGAACTTGCCTGAAAGATTGCATTTTAAAATATTTTTTCCACTCCTCCTTCTCAGCAAGAAGTAATCTGACAAAAACCTGTTATCTGCAGTCGCCTGTTCTACCCTCCATCCAAATACACCGACACATAAACTACTTTGTCATCTCCTGCATCTACATTTAGATAAACGAATAACATATTCCCTGTCGAGCCTCTTGCTCGGTTGCCATGCTGTTATTGAGTTTTTCCCCTTTCATTACATGAGAGTTGGGTAAGGGTTACTGTATTTACTCAACCAGCCTGACTCCATGGCGACCGGCTCCCGTGCCATTATCCTACATAGAAGGTTACCGTGCTCCGACGCACTCCAGCCCTGCTGAGTGAGATAATTCTCCTGTTACTGGAGGACGGGATAGAAAAGCTGGAAGTTTGAAGCATTGTGAGGTGTGCATTTTGTGTATGTGTGTCTATAACTCTTAATTATTAATCAGGGATGACAGTGAGTTCAGCAGGGGAGGGGGGGAAAAGGCCAAGGGTTGACATTTGGGGCTGTTGTAAGTCCAGTAGGGAGGCTCACACGGCAGCGTTAGTGGAGCAGTAGGTTACTGTTTCAGTCCTGCCCACAGTGCTTTGTTGTGTCCACTCTGAAACTGTGAAAACGCATTTGAATGTTTGTGAAAGGACACCACATTGCGGCTGATTTTAACAGGAATATCATCCTTTTTTTTTTTTAACTCAAGATTCGTCACACTACATTTCTCTGTGCCTGTGTGTCTGAGAGTGTTATTGAACACAGCCCACAACGTCAATCCAAAACTGTGCCCGCTGAGCTATTTGAAAGTCGTTCGCATCAGGACGCTGGTTGAGGTGAAGAGGACGATACCAGATTTCATCCATCTGTTGTCCTGTAAAATTGATTATATCAGTAGATTATGTAAGCGAGGAATGAGATGAGCCAACAAATTAGTTTGGTAGTGCAGCACTGGGAGCCAGCGCGAAGGATCCCACTATCAGATGATGAAACCAATATTAATAAACGGATATCAATGCACATCAGTTTAATCAACCTCTTTGTTTCTGTAAAAGCAAAACTGTAATCTGATAAATATCCAAATCCTCTTGTTCCACTTCAAAACACCTCCTGGGGGTCTCAGGCACTTAGGCAGATAATTACTACTGGAAGTTCTCTAAGAATAATCAGGGAAGTATTAGTGACACAAAAAGGTCTGTGACTGTTTTCTTCATCATGTATGTTAAAGAAGAAGATAAAAGCAGGGCCAGTAGGAAATTTGACGGGGGAACGCCATTACCTTTGTTAGCAAAACAACCACAATGCATTCCGCTTGTTAACTCATCCTTCTCCATCCCTTGGGTCCACACCCAGGCACCATCTGATCCAGGCCCAGACCTTTAATGGATAAATTATAGCGAGTTATTAAATTTTGACAGAGCATTTCTATTTCAACCAGCATTGGATTAGTAGCACTGGATTAGCAACTAGGAAACATGTACCAATTGCCTGCCTTAAATCATCAGGTGATAATACTCAGCCAAACCAATGTTGTGAATTTTGATAAGCATTGCGACTCTGCAAGCCAAGAGACAACAGCTAGAGAAACAAGAGTCAAAGAAAAGTAATGACACAAAGTCACAAATCTGATGAATTTAGACTCGACTTGACGAAATTGAACAAGACTTGCAACTCGACTTGGACTTAAACACCAATGACTCGTAAGCCAATGACTTGTTGACAGACTCTTACATGTTCATTCAGTATGTCTCATCATACATATGTTCTGAGGCTACTGTCATTTTTAAGAGCAGCAGTGTGAAGCACAGAGCATCTTTTAAGCAAACATACGCACTCCAATCCGAACTGAGGGCACAAAGAATAAAATATTTTTAACAAACCAATGTATTTTTCACATGAAATCATTCAAGGTACAACTCCACATTCTCACTCCAACCTCCGCAATATCGACGTTTGGTCATGGACCCTCCGTGTCCAGATTCGACATGCAAGGTACCCTGAGTGTGTTGGTTGTTGACATTCTGGGACGCCGTGTCAAGTTCTGCCTGTTACATGCATTGTCCTCTTTCAAAATGCACTTCTGTTTTCACAGGAAATTTAACGTTTACATACTGTCTCTTTCAAAATAAAAGCACAAATTGACGTTGTTATCCTCCAACAACAAATGCACATGGTTGAGTTTAGGAAAAAAGAACAGGGTTTGGCTTTATAGTCTTACGAGACATGAACACCACTCTCTCAGGTGAAAGTCAGTGTTTGTTGGACCCCTCCCACCCACACTACTCATACGTTTGCCACCTTAACTTTAATTCTTGTACTGCCGCGTTTCCCCCTGATGCCACCAAGTACCATTAAACTAAAATGGTGACTGGCTGTTTATGCCAATGCTAAAGGACGGCTTTTTTCGTCAGTGTCTGACCCACAAGTCGCTGCCCAAGCACCAGATTTGACGAGTTTAGAGTGAGACCGGGTTGGAAACGGTACTGAATCCCTGAATCATAATGCAAGATCAACATTGGAAGGGTGGGACATCCCTTCCTGTTAAAAACAACCTAGTCTCAACCGAACTTGTTTAATACCAAAGCTTGATTAGTGAGCCGTCGGGGACACACAGAGGCACCCTTTAGCATGATGGGGTGGCATTTAATGACACTCCAGGGCAACTACCGTAGTATAAAGAGGAACAAAATATGCATAAGGTGGGAGGGAGGGGAGGTGGTCAATCAAACTCTGGACTTTAACCTGGAAGCCTGCTGTCTGTGTCACATATGAAACCAAAAGTCAATCTAGTTATTTTAATAATGATGTAATGTGTTAGTATGCATAGCATATTACACCTCAGGAAGTAAACCTGAAAACTAAGACATTTACCTGCATTATGAATGTTGTGCATTGAAAGTCTGTGAAAATGGAAGTTTATTTTGAATGTACACCAGGTACATTGACACACCTTCCCTGAGCGTCCAAAGCTGATGCTGGAAGGGTACCTAGTGTGTCATATCTTTACAAGTTCGGATGAGATGTGTTTGACTATTGAGCTCGTCTAAACTAGAATGAAAACTGTTTCTGCTTTGGGAAACAATAACGTAATGTATTCTGTATTATCTGTTAAATGAGTGAGTAAATGAATGAGGCCTGGCTGAAGAAAGGATACATTAGAGACAATCCATTAGAGGACATCAAAAGAGCCCACTTCCTCAGTGTTTTTATGCTCCTACTGATCTAAACTGAAGCCTGCTTACCCCCCAAAAAATTAGCATTTCAAATTTTTCAATGACTGACCTTTATGTACTTTGTCACATCATGTATTTGCCTGCCACAGCTCTCCCTGGGGCATATTGTTGAAGTGTTTGATGTTTTCACAGTTTTTGCAAAAGGGGGCCAAAATAAACCACTTCTTTAACATTAGGAGCATGTGTTTAACCACTACACACACACACACACACACACACACACAGAGTGAGCAGCAGAATATGTATTAAGTAAAAAACTTCAAACCTCCCACTATACTCCAGCTTTAATATTTCACCGGATGTGCTGAGTCTTTGAGAATGTGATGCTGTTGAAAGTAGTAAAGTGCTGCTGTTACGAACAGAGAGGAGTGAGTAACGCAATTTGGACTCGTTTGCATGTGATTCTAGTTGTTTCGTGCACACGGTAAATACTTTAACAGCAATCATAAATCCCCAACTGTCGTGTTTGCTACATTACTGCAGCAGAGTCCACAACAGGCAGAGCATGATTAATTACTGTGTGTTGGAATAATAATTCCACACAGTGTTTGTTTACAGGGAAATAATTGCCTACATACAGCACTGAGATTAGCTGACAACCAAGAACCTGTTGAGACGATTAGTATCCTCTTTTGTTCGGCTTTTTGCGTGCAGGGGGACGCAGCCGGGAGTGAGAACAATTTAAAACTCTGCACCAGTTTTTCAGATTGTAGCTTCAAATATTTAGTCCTACTATGTGATTAATGTTGATTAGAAACATCCATGAAAGCGTCATCGTATTTTTTGTGTTGATTCAAAGAGGGAAAATGCAAAAATTGATTATGAGAGAATTTGGCAAGCAAGGGCAACTCGTATTACTGCGGACATACTGTACAGTGGTAACATAAAGAGATTATAAGTCAGCGTTGCATTATTTTTGCTGTCACGACGAGCCTTTAGTTGATTTTGATCGGTGTTGCTCTCACTGTGAAGAGTTAATAGAGCCTTGGTCAGGCTCTGTGCTTCAGCCGAGCACCTCCTCTCATGTCAGCTTTTACATAAATAAGAGCTTTTTCTCTCCATCACTCCCTCTCCTTCTCTTTCTCTCATGCACACCCACACAGAGCCTGTCAGAGGCACATGAGGATGGGAGGAGGAAGGAGGGAGGTGGGTGAAGCATGACACGTGAAAAAGGAAAAGCGCTGCTCTTAACACTGCATCTACAGCCCTCTATCTATTGTTTCTCTCCCTCTCCTTCTCTTTCCAGATACCGTATGTATTCAGGACTATTTTCTCTCGCTGAAATCGGAGCTATTGTGAGTTTATACGCGGAGCTTCTTCTCTTTGTTCTCAAAATTACCCAATTACCCAAGATCTTCTCTCCTCTGGCACAGAGATGTTGATTAATCTCAGTTAATTTATGTGTAAATTAAGACACTGCTAATTGGATCTTACCGACGGAGAGGCAAATGATGAAAAAAATAAAACTAAATTCAGATTCAGTGATGACTTATGATCTGTAAAACATGATATGCCTACAGCAGATGCATTATGTATTATATAACCCCTGTGCGTAAGAGAAGGAGCACTAAAAGATTCATGTTTCCCCACAAAGACGGTGGTCGAAAGATAAATATGTTACAGGTCTCTCTCTGCTTGTATTTTTATTGTTAAATCAATAAAATCATACATTTCTTCAGACACTAGTAAATGGGTGTTGTTCAAGACTTTGCTCACACCAATCGGTTGCCACGGCAACTTGCAGCGTTTTTCCAGCCTACACTTGGCTGACTGCTGCCTCACTGAGGTTCAGTTTGGATGAGTTCTCAGCTCTATACTAGTCACTGCACCTGGTTTAAATAGCAGCCATCACTGTCAAATAACTCACATAATCTATACGCCCCAAACTGAACCCGTCACTCCACTGCGATGATTTCAGAGGTGTCAAGTAGGCACAGATTAATGAATTACATTGACCTAAAAGCGAGGTACTCTGAGAGCAGCAGGCTGCCTTCAGAAAGGATGACTAATTGTAAAATCAGTGCTGAAGTTTTTATGTTTTACAACATTTACACGAGATTTAATTGCGCTTTTGTGACACTGATGGACACACACAGATCCTTTAAAGATCTCTACAAAGTAATCTTGATTAAATATTCAAAAATACAATAAAAAATCTATCTTTCAACCCCTTTAACACACACATTTTAATCATCACTCATGCCGCCAGTTGGCGTTAGAAGTCACATAATTAGCTGAATATTAAATAAACTGTGTAGTCAAGGAGTTAAATTGATTTTAACTACACCAGTGTCTGAAAGCTTCAAGTTTTAGTGAGTCAGCACCATGACTCCGAGCAACTCAGGGGATAAAAGACAATTTCACACCCACAGTTAAATCATTAAAGGGATAATTCACCAACTTTTATGTGGATGTCCAATTAGTGTTGATGGTAAATGTCAGCTGAAGCAGTACATTCCTTTATGCATGCTATATTGACCAAGACAGATGGGTTCCCCTGCTCGGAAAATATGTGCCTACATGCACCAGGATGCATTGCATGTGGTTCACAATCTACTAGCCTATAGCTATTACTTTGTTAGCAAAAACAAAACCAAGGTTTACATGTTGCGCCTATACTTCTGCAGGTAATAAAATAAAAACACAGAGGCTCTAAAGTCTAATTCAAGGTGAACAAAAACAGCAACACTCCATTATTTTTCACATTGTCCATGGCAGCACATTACCGCTTCACTCCCTCTGTTTAGTACCTTTCACAATAAAAGCCCAACTTAAATTATTTAGAACATCTCAAGAGGCATCTCAACAAAATAGTCAAATCAAGTCAATTTTATTTATAAATCCCAATATCACAAATCACAATTTGCCTCAGCGGGCTTTACAGCAAGTGACACCCCTCTGTCCCTTTAAGGGGGAAAAGAAACCTCAGGAAGAGCAACTAAGGAGGGATCCCTCATCCAGGACAGATGTGCAATAGATATCGTGTGTACAGAAGAGATCAACATAATAAATTGAATCCATATGACAAAGTGATACATAAAGAGAGGTAGAGGCACAGAGAGATGCAGGGCAGACAGTAACAACAATAGCTACAACAACATTAATTATATCTGATGGCATTAGGTGACAAAAATACTCACGTAGTGGTCATCTACCCTCTTGGCCCTGCTGGTCTTGGTTGTCTTTTCCAGTTTATCGTCAGGATCCTGAAGAAGGTCTCCAGCACAGGGAGTAAAACCGTCATGCATAGTAGTTCACAGAGTAACTCTCTAGGTGTTGACAACAGTCTCAGTCTAAAACTACCCAAGCTGGAACTCAATGCAGTGAAATGATTCAATTTTTTCTGATTTTGTTTTTTTTTTTTTTTCACTTTTTAGTCATGGCAGGGCAATTTGAGTTAAGGCACAATCAGTCGTTGTTTGTTTTCAGCAGCTCAGGTTCTGGACGGTCCCTGCCTGTCATATCCTCTTACCTCTTCATTTCATGTCTTTGGCGTTATGCTACAAGTACAGCTGAATATCTTCTATCCTTCATATCGCCCTTTGCACTCATATTTTGGGATGCCATTTTCTCTGTTTAATAGCTAGTTTGCGATACAAGCAAAGAGAACAAGGAGGTTCTGATTTTGAGCAACATCTAGAGCGGTGGTTTTCCTTTTGTGTCCACACCAAAGGCACACCTGTATTTATATCTGTGCACAGTAGACTCTATAACACGTGTTACCACTCCTATCATGACATAAATGTTTGGTTTTATTTACTTATATCAAATAACAATTGACAACCAACCATTACTCATGAAATATTAATTAACAAAGTGATTCAAGAATTCACTTTAAACTTTTTAAAATTACATCAAAGCACAAATAACACATCCATTTAAACGGGAAATAATTACATATAATTTAAGATAATGTGATGTGTCACATGCTTATAATTCCCCTGCACGAATGGTGACAAATAGCTAGAGTTTGCCTCTTTATCAAGAACTGGGTGTGCACAACATACTGATACAGTCAGTTAAAGATTCATTCATTACTTTTTGTATAGGCCCAGATGAATATTGTGATAACAATGTATGGTTATCACAAAATCCCACGGCTCACCTGGATTCGCATCATGGCACATGAATGTGCCGCAGCACACCATTTGAGAACCACTGATTTAGAGTGATAAAATCTAACCTGTAGTTCTCTGTCTTTTGACTGCGTCACTGTCACCTCAAATGACGGCACTGGATGCAGGAAGAACAACAGATTTAGCAGCTGAGAACTCAACACACTGAGGAATTTAATGCTTCAATCAACTATATTCACCACCAGCCCTGACATCCGCATAAAAGGTGGTGTATTTCTCCTTTAAGAAATGGAAAGTTAATGTCACAGCTGTAAATCTGCCCAGAGCAGGCCGTCATCAAAAAACTGTGTGTGAGTGACCGTGCAACAAGCAGACTAGTGAGGGAGGCCACCAAGAGACCTCCAACAACTCTGAAGGACAAGCTTCAAAGGCTGAGATCGGAGTGACTTGCTGTGCATACAACAACAGCTAACTGGGTGCGTCACCAGTCACTTTTTATGAGGCAGTGACAAAGAGAAACTCGCTCTCTCTTTGACATTAAAGTTGATCAGTGTCAAAAAAGCCACATTAAATCTGCTTTGTGAGACAATAACATATTAAAGGAATTATTAAATAATACTTCATTTAAATATACAGTTAAGACCTGTTAGATAATTGTGTGAATGTGATTTTTGTCTGTTCAGTTCAGACAGTTTTTGTACTTTACTTTAATAATTCTGATACAGTTATTCAGCGTGAGCCCACAGAGATGAGTTTATGATTCCTCTTCACAAAACCGTCATGATAAAAACACACTTAAATAAAATTCGGAGAAATGTCAAATACTTTTTAAAAGCTATTTAGTGACATCTGAGGCACAAAGTGGCCCCCAGAAGGTGGCTCTGATATCACTGGTATTAATTAGGATGTCATTGTGGTCTAAAGGTCAAAAAATGAATAAAAAACCAGGGGAACGTCGAGACAGATTATAAGATGTTGTAATGGTTGTAGACTACATGTTCAGAAGAGGTCAGACAGTCCGCAGCTTCTTTATTACGGCCATTCGCTCCTTCAGGTGATTCTCCTGATCAGTTCCTCCTATCTGGTTGAAAGCGTATTGATCGGCTGGGAAGAGAAGGAGCAATCTCTCGGCCCTGTAAGGCACAGGATTGCCCATCTCTGCTGCAGCCCTTTACACACTGTTAATTACAAGAGCCCGATCCTTTCACCAACACCATCAGTAAGTATAGATTCGGTCAGCTTTTCAATTAATGTTTTAATGCTTTTTTCCAACATCTCAGAGTATGCCAAAGAAATAGAGGGCATTAAATGATGTAACGTAATGATAGTCTTCAAAGTAGTATCTCCAGTTTGTCTCCTACTTTCTGTATTGATAGAATAATTTCAAAACCCGTTAAACACTGAAAGATTAACATCAAAAAAGCACAATGTTCTTTGGATGTGACCTCCCAAAATGGTCCACATTAAAAATTACTAACAAAAACTAATAGACCTACATGATTTACTATAATTAACTATATAATAGTGCAGTCAGCCAAATAAGGTGAGTATTTACCGAGGCGTATAAATGTGGCCGCAGTAAACACGGATATGCTTCCAGGAAGACAAACAAATCACAACTAAGTAGAAAATTACAAAATAGAGAACACCAAACTACTTCTTTTCTCCCAAAATACATTACCACTTCTTCTTTCTGAGGCATGAATTACCCAAAAGTATGCCTCCTCCAGGAAACAGAAGTTCACAACTTGTCTCTCCTCTCTCCTTGTGTTGCTGGGGAAGAACAGAGGAGTGTGTTATGACTAACCAGTCGGCCTGGCGAGTGTGTATTACGTCAAAAAGTCACACACTCATCAGCGGCCTTCTGTACCAGCTGAATGTGCATTCAGTCAAAAGTTAGGGTGTAAAGACGACTCATTACATCGGAACTGTTTGACACTAAAGCTGTGTCTTTGTTTAATAATGCACAGCAGAGACTTAGAGTACGTCTTAATAAGTGGGGTGTGAAGGGACCATTAATCGAAGCACTGGTGCACACAGTGACGCCGTCATTCCCTCCATCTAACAACGTGTGTGCGGAATGAATATCTTCAAGTTGGCTGTACTAATAGAGACACAGAGGACTGGTCTATTTTACAACACAACAAACAGTCGGCCTCTTGACTGTTAGTGTTTCTAGTTTCTCTACCATACCATACATACATATAACATTATTTTAAAGGGACAGTTCACCCCAAATTAAAAAAATATATATTTTTCCTCTGACCTGTAGTGCTATCAGTCTAGATTGTTTTTGAGTTGCTGAGTGTTGGAGATATCGGCCATAATGACGTCTGCCTTGGCACTCGTCTTGTGGGGCTCAAAGCGCCAAAAAAATACAATTTGAAAAGCTTGACTGCAATGTGTCTTTGCAGAAATCATGACTCGGTTACTCAAGATAATCCACAGACCTTCTTGTGAGCAGTTTCATGTAGGAACTATTTGCTTTCTACCAAGCTACACCAGCCAACTAAATCACTGCGCAGAAGGAAGTGTGCAGCTACTGCTAGCTCACCTAGCACCACTGAGCTAGCTAACGCTACAGCTCTGCTAAGGAGGACGCCATTAATGTTTACATCAAGCACATCAGGAGCACAAGCTTCTTGTCCATGAGTAGGTGCACAGCCTCCCAGCTGGCCACCAACATTGTTAGCATTCACATTTGGTTGAATTTACCATAAAACATCAATTATTAGCCTGGGCTATTATTTGCTTAAATCACTAAAATCATCAGGCCTATATTTAGGACAGGCCTTTGATTCCTCTCACAAAGCTGTTGCTCAGCAAAGATCAGGAAATGAAAACAAATTGTTTATTTAAACCAGTATGAATATTACTTGTTTAAAAATTAGGCTTCAGATAATAAATCAATTAAAGATCATTCAACTGATCTAGCTCCAACAGACAGGGAATCAGATATATAGTGTACGGCACTCAAGGATTACAGCACCCGGCATACTGACACAACACCACTTTATCCTGTCAAAACAATACTCACAACTTCGATAAATTTTTATGCAAAACCCTTTTGATTTTTTTGATCCGAGGACTCTTACAGACTAAAGGAATGTGAATAACTTACAGGGTAATCGAGGAATTGCTGCATCATTTGAGGTAGCCAACAACCCATGTTTATACATTGGAAAAATTTCTATTAAAAAAATGAACTGCTTGGCAACCAGACCAGGTGTCTAATTGTAACAGGCATATATTTGTTGAAATGTGTAGCCACACCGGACTAGTAAAAGGGACTAGGCGCTTAATTAGGATGAGGCTTTTAGTTGAAGTTTTACAGTAGGTTGTGACATCAGGAGACCAAAGTCAACATCAGGACAACATCTAATGCCAACGCCAACGTAAAGTAAAATACTGATGAAAGATGACGTTGATAATTTCTCAAAATATCCCAAGCCAACATCATCTTGATGTAGAATAATGATGTTTTGTCATAAGGAGAACAAAACCCAACATCTGCAACACCCTTTTAACATTAACATCCACACAAAGTGAAATTCTAATATCACTGGACATTTAAAACATCATCAACCTGATGTTCATTACAACCAAAATTGTAATTCATATTGACGTCCCATGCCAGCTGGGTTTCTTCTGCGTAGTGATACGGTAGGCAGGTGTAGCTCAATAGAAAGAAAATAGTTCCTACATGAAGCTGCTCACAACAAGGTCTGTGGATGATTTTGAGTAACTGGGTTATGATTTCTGGAAAGAGACATTGTTGTCAAGTTTTATTTCTTATTTTGTATTTTTTGGTGCTTTGAGCACCACAAGCCGAGTGCCATCTGGTTCCATTATATTGGAGAGAAGGCAGACATCTCTACAGTCGAAATCTCCAACACTCTGCAACTCACACCAAAACAATCTAGACTGATAAATAGCACTACAGTTATTATTTTGGGATGAACTGTCCCTTTAAATATACTAACAAGAAGGTAGTGAGCTCCTGCACACTGTAAGCACTAGCGTATAGACCTTTTCCACAGCAGACATTTTGTCACAGCAGGTAAAACACAGGTATAACTCATAACATTAACCATGACTCCATTTCATTTAAATGCCCTAGTAAGCCATGTCACTGAGTCAGCACGCACAACACAATGGCCCCAGCCTTCATTACTGTTATTGTTAAACCTGTGGTTTTCCTGCTATGACATGTCAAAATGTCTCCTGTGAAAAAAGGCTTATTAAAAATAGTTCTGGTCGCAGACCTTCACTGGGCGAATTTGATTTATTTAAAGGACTGTTCTCTCTTACCTGGAGGCAGAGGATGAGATTGTCTCTGTGGCCAGAAGCAGCTCTGTGCCATGTTTAGCTTAGCTTAGCACAAACACTGGAAGCAGAAGAGAAACATCTCATCTAACTCCACCAGTGCTTTCCAAAGCTGTCAAATACACACATCTTGTGTATACAACTCTTGTAAACAAAGAAAACAAGACACTGGTGCCTAACGAGGAGTTTGTTTACACAGATTGGAGCCATTCCTTAACGAACAGCAACTGTGCCAGGGAACACGAGCAGCCTCTATCATCGTGAAGATGCCAGCTTTGCACACCTTCCCTTACCTTAACAAAGCCCAGTTGTGTAATTGTGGCTAGCTTGTCAAAATACAAGATCCAACATCTGAATAAGGCAGTTTTGTTTCCTCTTTGCATAAAGCTTAGCTGTGTTAACCCCTGCTTTCAGTCTTGTGGGTCACAGGTCCATTCTGAATGGACCACAAATGACTCGCAAAAGTGTCAAGTTTGTAAAAAAACATACTTTGTTTTGGAGTACAGTGAATTTCCGGCACAAAGCTTTTATTTTGAAGTGCCGTTTCCTGCTGTAGAGTGACTGACTAATGGACAGCTACTTAACAATAACAGCACACTAGCTCAATGACATGTGCAACCGCAAGTATGACAGTGAATGTATTAAACTGTGTGGACCTTGGACTAATGACTAAGGAAAAATCTGGACCCTGGGGCTGGACCAGTTGGGAACCATAGGACTACACTGAATTTACATTATATGTGGTGAAACACTAGCTTAGCTTTGACAAATTGAAGCTATATAGTCAGTAACTAAGAATAAATGTTAAGGAATAGTTTGACAATTTGGGAAATATGCTTATTTACTTTGTTGCCAGTTACATGGGACTGTGTCTTGGGTGGGCGCAGTAACTTCCTGGAGTCTTGTCATCACTGTGACATTGTCAGTAAACTAGCAACATTTTTACACGTTTTTGTACAAATGAAACTAATTGTCTATATCATGTTAATTGGTGCGATTTAGAGGTGCTTGCAAGCAAATTTTGCTATCTGTGACCACCCAGACCAGCTGTTTCCTGTGTTTCTAGTCTTTTTCATGGATGTATTAAGAGAGGTGGACGCAGCGTTGTAAGCGGGGTCCGTTCAGTTCTTTAAAAGTTGCACAGTGGCACACGAAGCCAAAAAAGTTTGATTTCTGGTATAAAATTACTTTACTGATTTTTAGCATCCATGGGCCGTTAGAGCAGGCGCACTTTACTTAAACCCCGCCTACCAAATACTCTCTCTTTCCCACTCACATGAATGATGGTTCATGATAACTGTGGATTTGGCCTTTTTTTTTAAATTTGCAACTTTTAGGAAATTAGTATTTAAATAAGGACCATTTAAGTTTTTGTACAAGGAAGTGGATATGCCTTAAAAAATACACTGGAGCCAACAAAGAAAGGACATAGATGAAGGTATCCAAACGCAGCAGGCTTAAGCAGGGTCAAAGTATTCAAAAATCTGGTCAAATCCAAAGACAAGACGAGGGAACACACACTCAAACTACTGAGAACAAATGGCAACAGACAAAGGGCAGCACAAGGACTAAACACACAAGGGAGCAGGGGTAATGAAGCACAGGTGAAACCAATCAGGGCGAGGCAGGTAATCACACAGAAGGAAAACACACAGGGGCAGGAAGTTAAGTACCTGAAACTAGAGACAAGGGTGAGTATCAAAATAAAACAGGAAATACTGACAAAATCTGAAAACACAACACATTCTCACTCTGACGTAGTCCCACATTGACCTGCTTGGTCATGGACTTTCTACATCCACATACAACATGCAAGGTACCCTGGGTGCGTTGGTTGTTGACATTCTGGGACACTGTGTCAAGTTCTGCCTGTGTATGCTTTGTCGTCTTTCAAGATACACTTCTGTTTTCACAGGAAGTTTACCGTTTACATACTGTTTCTTTCAAATTAAACATACTACGGCAGTACAACACCTGCAACACCCTTTTCCCGTGTGAAAGTCAGTGGTTGTTGGACCCATCCACCACCCCTCCCACCCACCCCACTAGGACTTTTGTTGTCTTAACTTTCATCCTTGTCTCACCACGTTTCTCCCTGACGCCACGGAGTGCTGTTAAACTATAATGGCAACAAGCCGTGTATCATGCCAACGTTAAAGGACGCCTTTTTTTGTTGGTGTCTGACACCGCAAGTCACTGCCCAAGCGCCTGATTTCGACGACTTTGGAGTGAGACCGGGCTTGAAAACAAGACCTTAATAGGGGCCTCAGAGTGTAACATATATCCACTGATTTACAGGCGTCCCATTCACAATGTTAGCCTGACAGCAAAATGATTCCTAATTTCCACCACTTTTATCAAAATTCACATATAATTTTGAAACAGGAAACAGATGAGTATACTTCCCAAAATATTTGAACATCCCTTTGATGCTGATAATAAAAACATGAAGTGAATTTTTGGAAGTGTAAAAGCCATGCAATTAAAACAAACCCCAGCTTCCCTGTGACCCAGATGGTGGGAAAGAGAAATTTATATTAATGCTGGGATGTAGTTAAAATTTTAGTTTCTTCAGCAGCTCACTGGTCTGATTTCATATTGCCAACATAAGTCACGTTTGAACTGATGTCTAACTGGTGCAACAGGCTGCAGGCTTCCCAGCAGGCCCACTCTCCCTCAGCCTCCATGCACTAATGAATAACAGCCTCGGGCCAGGCTAGAGGCTCAAGGTTACATACCTGTGATCTCTCCTCACAAAGAAATCAGCAGCACCCATCTTAGAGAGAGATAAACAGTACTCAGCTCTGCCTGGATGGAGGCTGACTCACTGGCTCAGTCTGTGGAAATGTCTGCTGTTCCTTGGCCACTGCTTAAGCTCTGTTATTTTTTTCTCTGCGATTTCTAATCTGTGGGAAATGGTGTTGCTGTCTAAAACTGCTCGAGAAGACCTGTGTTATGCAATCATTTTGAATCAGAAATGTCAGGGCCTGGTCACACTTTGTCACCAACCAGCATTCCATGTTGTTTTTGTCTGTGAGCTGCTATGACCTTGATACATGACCTGCAGACACAGAAAACACGCCTCATCTTAGTCTCAGTTTTCTGAGCTGCTGGCGTGTCCACACTGACCACTCTCTGAGTGTCCACTAGAGACACAGACCTTTCCGGTCGCCTCTCCGTCAGCTGTGCTAAATTTGTGCTAAATCTATGCAAATATATGCTCTTACATTCATTTTACAAATATTGGTGGTGTTTTAGTGATTGGCGTTGGACAGTGGTGGCATGTGGCCTCGGGTCAGTCATCAGGATGAGGAAATTGACTCCCCGCTTACCTCCTGCGGACTCTGCCTCCTTACTGATCGACTTTTTCAAATGTAAACATCAGAGTAAACATAGAGGAAAGGTGGAGAAGATGGACACCAGCTACGATCCTGACAACATGGACAAGCATCTCTGCATCCATCTCTGCATTGGAGGAAGCGTGGAGGAATTACACACCAGCTGTGAGCCTGGTTACATGGATCTTTCCGGACAAGCATCCTGCTATTGTATGAGCCATTGTATGAGCGTTGGATAGTATACTGGATGACCTCCATGTCCGCATAAGTTTCCAATGAAACATCAGGAACTGTAATGTGCTTTGTTTCACTGAAACCTGGTTAAATCCTGGACATCGCCATTCAACCAGGTGTCTCTTTTTCTATATGCCAATCTGACAGAACAGAGGACTCTAGAAAGAAAAAAAGGAAGGGGCGTGCGATTTATGGTGAATAAGCATTGGCGTTACAGAAAGTATATTGAAATGCTGCCCAGTTTTGATTTGCTGTGCACCAAAAGGGGAATAAACACTCTGGATCACTGCTATGCATTGTTCAGAGGCAGCTAAAGAGCCTGCATTTGGGAGAAGCAAGCATGCAAATATGTAAACAAACCACAATGCATAGCTCTAGTAATGCAAAAGGTCAGGAAATGGTCAGGCCAATCAGAGGCTGCTCTACGATCTGCACTACATGATGCAGGCTGGAGTGCATTCCAGGACACCACCATTTACATCACTGATGACATAAATGAACTCACTGAGTCTGTGGTGGATTTAACATCCTCCTGAGATCCTATGTCCTCATATGAGGTCATCACAATTTGGGTTTACTTGACCTTATACTTCATTCTCCTTAACTTAGACCTGTTGTCCTCATTTGTGGACACTTTTTTGTGCCATCTAGTGGTAGTAAGAGCTCAATACACTAATACATGTAAAAACAAGATGGCAGCCATCTCTGCTAAGTCATTCTGCAGCCGATCCCGTCACAAAAGTGGACAAGGTCCTAAACCTGATCACATTTTATGGTTGAAACTTGTTTATTTATGATTGATAATGTTTGTAGTTTGATATGGCAACAAATTTGACCAATTTTACCAACAGTAACAGGCTTAGACACTTGGTTAGGGAGTTTTTATTTTTATTTTTTTTATTTGTTTATTTGGATGGGACAGTGCACATTAATAAACATACAAGTATGTAAACATGCCGGATTGTAGCAAAAATGCTAATTTCCATCCGTAGTCCCATGACATAAAAAACATTGCACAGACTTTAAGACATCACAACTACAAATCTGACGATAGACAATAGACAATAGACAATAGACGTAGATAGACAATACCAAAACAAAGAGGACGCTGACAGAAAATATCAGAGCAGCTGATAATAAAAATTTGAGGACATTGGGACTTTATTATTGTTGACAGTTTAGTTTGTCATACTTATTGGGTCTTACTGATCCAAAATAGCTAATAGAGAAATTAAAAATGCACACCAAACAACAGTTTGGGTCTCAGGAGGATATATGAAACAAGAGAAGCAACTGTACCCAAAACTACAGTTCAGTCAGGAACACTTTTGTCAAAGAAAACTTTATTTCCATTTGCAGTATTATATTTGGCGGTATGGCTCTGTTCTGGGGCCCCTCTGCCTTTCCTCAGGCCTACGCAGAAAGACTCTTCCATGCGCCTGCATGCAAAGCCGTAAGGCAGAGAGAGCACACCTGTCTGCCCTTCCACGTGCAGATGAGGAAAGCCTAAGGCAGAGAGACAAACCTCCCTGCCCTTCCATGTGCCTACATGGAAAGCCTAAGGCAGGGAGAGCAGCAGCAAAGACCCCCGGGAGCAGAACAGAGCAGCATCAATGACAAACAGAAATGACATTAAGTCAGACACAGCCTGAAAAGGAGGAGCTGGGGTGGAGGCGAGTTGTAAAGCGGCTTGCAGAGGAAGCAGTAACAATAGGCAGGCCAGAGCAGTTTAAATAGGGCGCCCTGAATGAGCTTCACCAATTGGTTGCATAGAAAGGAATCATGTGATCTATCAGCTGACTCCCTCCATCAATCAGCTGCTCCATCAGTTGATTGGGCTGTTTGAGATCAGCTGATGTAGCTGGGATGTGAGCTGAGCTTGACATTGTGTCCTGTCTGAACTAACGCCATGCTCAATTTAAATCATTCCCTAACCAGAAACCATGGATTACTACTCCATCCAGAAACATGGATGATTACAAAGCAGCAGTCTACTGAGTAAGAAGAGGCAACAAAAGAACCAACTTGCGATGCACAAGTTGAAGGAGCTGACATGAGTTGTGACTTCATGTGAGATATTAATAGATTGATTAATTGATTATATTACAATATCATTAGCAAGTTCAATAATCACTATGGATTTTTCCAATTCATATGAGGCTCTGTCATTGTTAGACACCATGTTTGTTTCCTTCCACTTTACACTAATTGACTCTAATATCTCTTCACTCATCAGCTTTCAAAATAACAAGCCATGAGATGTAAACAGAACTCATTCTTGCTCTTGTTGCTGGCTCGATAAATATTCTAGTTGCCTGTAAAATGAGTTGCATTTCATTTTCATATTTTGTTGGTGGAGGCGATACCTAGCCCTGTTAATTATTCATGTGTCAGTAATGTGTGCAGCTGTTCTCCTCTCAGACAGAAAGAAGAAGGAGGAAGAGATTGAATTGATCTCTAATCTATTCATTCAAGTAAAGCGGTGAATGCAGATTCAGCGGCGTCAGCTGATAAGGACGTTTTAGGACTGCATTGTTAGCACAGATTATTTTTTGTCATATAAAGTACTATGATTTTATGGATATGAATCAGTAATGCTTCTGTGGCTCTAGGAATGGTGGTCAGTCCACCACTTTGGTCCAGACTGAAATTTCTCAACTGCTATAGGGAGGATTGTCATGAAACATTCATGGTTCCCAAAGGATGAATCTTAATGACTTTGGTGATCCTGTGGTGTTACCTGTAGTGCCACCAGCAGGTCAGATCTGTACTTTTTTTACTTACTCCAATAAATATTTACCCAGTGAAACAGCACAAACATTTCTACAGATATCCGTTGATCACAGAGGATGATCTCCTGACTTTTTCTCTAGCACCACCGGGAGGTTTTGTGAGACATGTCAAACAATTATCAGATGAATTGCCATGAAATTTGGGACAGACATTTATAAATCCCCTCAGCATAAATTAAAGTAACTTTGGTGATTCCTAAACTTTTCATCTAGCGTAATCACCACATTAAAATGTATTTTTTCCCCCAACTTTTCTAATGACCAGATACCTGCAAAATGTATGACTTTCCCATCAGCCTCAGCTGTACTTAATGTTTCATGTTGCTCAGCATGTTAACATTAAAATAAGATGCATGTTAGCTTCTTATTGACGCTGACGTCAGTCTTGCTTTCTTATTCCTATATACCTTGAATACATTTTACAGATCTGGAACACTAATGTTTTTTTCCCTTTGAATATACAAGACAGAAAAGTATGTTTCATGATATCTATTTTTTCTACAGCCCTGGTGCACCTAATGTTTTCCACTGGTGAGTGTAAATCTGCAAGTTTCACATATAGACTGGAATACTAATAAGAACTCTAAGACTTTTCTACCTTACATTTTTTTCATTCTTTGCTCACTTTTCTACTTGCCTGAAACACTAGATTCATTCATCCATTTTCCATAACCGCTTACCCTGTTGGTGGTCATGGGGGGGCTGGAGCCTATGCCAGCTGACATTGGGCGAGAGGCGGAGGTCGCCAGACTATCACAGGGCTGACACATAGAGACAGACAACCATTCACACTCACATACTTCACACCTGCGGCCAATTTATTGTCAACAGTTGACCTATCCTGCATGTCTTTGGACTGTGGGAGGAAGCCACAAACTCTGCACAGAAGGGCTCCCCCTCTCCAGGTTCGAAACAGGAACCCTCTTGCTGTGAGGTGACAATGCTAACCACTGCACCACCGTGCCAGCCTGAATTATTAGACCAAATTGCAAATGCGAGTTAGTCTGGAATCTCTTAGATCGTTCTTGATTTCTAAGGCCATAGACCAAAATGCCTCTGAATGTAACTGGAAAGCCTAGCCAGCGAGGGGTGGGTCTGACTAAAAGACTCCAGCAGGGCTTTGCAGACAGCCTGTCACTTAAGCGGCCCTGATCTTAAATAGGCGTAACTGTAAACTTTAATAAAATGTAAATGGGTGAGTTAAATAAAAATGTACCTCCCGTGCAGCTGTCATGAAGGGGGATATTAGTTATAGAGACCAAAACCATCTTTTGCACCAGGCTATAAACATATTTATTTCTGCTGTAAAGTTGAGCATTTTAACATGAAGGTCAATGGAGATTGATTCATTTTTGGAGCCAGCCTAGGTTGCTTTTGAGGAACTGCAGTTTTTGACATGTAACTGGATAAACCTAGCGAAACATGTAATGTAGCACTGAGCAACAGACGACTGTAAACAGACTACAGCGTGCAGAGATGAGCTGTGATGGTGTAGCATCAATATGTTCCAATTCTCAGCATCAGATTTGAAAACAGTACTTCAACATCAGCTGCAGCCATCTTGGTTGTTTTTAAAAATGCCTCAACAACACTCCTAACCCTAACCAATCTCACTCCTCTTGGCTGAAGGTAAGAAAGCCAACCAAAAAAGGCAATGAGAGCTAGCCAGAGGGAGAGCAAAGCAGATCCCGGCCAAAATTGCCCCCGATGTAAGGGTACAAGAGCCAAAAATGACATCTCATATTTTGTATAAATAAGCAAAGTCCCCGCAAGTTGTCAGTCATTGTTTGAAACATACCCCATATTAGATAAATGGCTGTGATTGGTCCGGCCCTATCTGAGGCTGGAAATCTGTCTGAACAAGACGGGGACCAGACACATCTGCCAGAGCAAATAAAAGCCTACCTCTCGCTGCTTCAATTTGAATCTTCCTCTCTGCCTCCTTCCCACTCTCTTGTCTGTTTCCTCAACAGGAATACCTGTATCCACTGAAGCGGTCTGTGTAGAGGAGCATGTTGTGACAGCCATGTCTCTGGAGATGGAGAAGACCATCACCAAGCTGATGTACGACTTCCAGAGGAACTCAACCTCTGATGATGACTCTGGATGTGCACTGGAAGAATACGCCTGGGTTCCCCCCGGCCTCAGTCCTGAGCAGGTACACAAGCTCCAGCAATCATCACAGCCGCCTCTTCGCCGTCACCGCTGAGTGCTTCATTAGCTAATGCTTATTTTCGTCCGGCGTTGCCAGACTGTATCTAATTCAACCGAATCGGTCAGAAAAATTTAATTACTGGGACGACAAAGTATCCGTGGTGTTTTTTAAATAATCTTGAGATGGAAAATTCACTGATCTGAAAACAAGACAATGTATCATTATTGTTTTTAAATCCCCTTCATGGTGTTTTAGTCTCTTTGGAGGAGGAGGAGGAGGAAGAGGAGGAGGGCAGGGGTGACACACAAATCACTGAGCTGTCAGGAGTTTCGTGGAAGAATAACTGTAAGGACATTTTTCAGCTGTCAGTGTTAAAGCTGACACTGTGTAGGAACCAAGTTCACAGTCAGATGGCAGAATGACAACCAGAACCGACATCATGAAAAGGAACCACAGACTGATTAGCTGATTGCTTTGTCTGAGGAACTGATGAATAAAGCAAATGTCATCAAAATATGCAATTATGTATTTATCAACCTTTTATATATTCAAACGTGTAGGGTTATGTGGAGTCCCAGTTCACATAAAGCAATAAGCACTTTACCTAATCAACACGAAGGAGATGATTATGACATCTCTATAAAAATATGACAGAAATGTGTCACTTTTGAATTGTTATCATATTTTCCATTTATTGAGTTTGTCATGCTAAGCCTCAATTTGTTCTGTAGTTTGTGTTTCCTTGCAAATTTAAACCCAGAGGAATGGAAGTAATTTGAGTCAGTGAATGTTTGGATGACTCTAATTGGAAATGTGTGGTGCCGTGTTTATGCATCCAGGTTTCACAATTCCCTGTCTGTACTCATTTGCAGTTTAAATGCCTTTTAATTGCACGCATGACCAAGCTAATGTAATCAATTGTGCACATCCAAAGGAAGATAATTCCTCGTCATTTTTTATTTTTGTGCCTTGTTATCGTCGGTTCTGACACAAGATAAACAGAGTTCTGTTTGGCTATATTGGGTGTAAACACTGCTGTCTTTATTTAGTAAGGTCAGCACTCCTACGGCTCTGTTAACACATGACAGGCTGGGCTGATAACAGTCATTTTCTCCAGTCAGCCATCTTGACAGGATGCTGAAAGAGGCTGCAGTCTCTCTCCTCCAACAGGGGGTGCAGGCAATTGTGGCCGCCTGTTGCTTTTTTTAATGCACTTGAATGTAATGATTTTTAAGCCTGTCACTTTGGGTTTCTCTCCACACAATCTCATTAATGTGAAATGCATTTTGTCTAGCAAAAGGAAATCATTACTTCAATCAGTACAGTTCATTCAGCTGTCAGAACTCAACATCAACTACTTGACTGAATTTTCTGTGACAATAAGGTTAATTTGTGGCTGACTGTGCCTGGCTGAACTTCCAGTAGATTCCAACTGTATTAGTTACTTAATATTATCTAAATAATACTCTGTGTTATAGTTTTCCCTTTTTATCATTCACCGTCAAATACAATAGTATCTGGTGTCTGTTACAGTTATTTTTAGAGCTGGATTTGGTGAGATAAAGTGTCCCATAACTTAAAAGGCTCTAAAGTTACAAGTGGGTCAATCAATTAGTCGATCAAAATTAAATTAAGCTGCAACAATTTTGATAAGCGATTATCGTCAAAGATATACTACACAGGAATTGTCGGTTGCTATTTGTAAACAGTCAAACGTGCTTGTGAGTATACTGCAAGTTGCAACTGTGGCAGCGTCATATCTGTTGTTATGAAAAAATCATGGACTCTATAAAATAATGGAAGTAGCTACGTGACGGCATTTGGACAAGAGGTTGGAGCTGTGGAGGAGCAAGGGGTGGATCTGACTCAAAGACTGCAGCGATGCTTCACAGACAGCCTGTCACTCAAATGGCCCTGACCTAAAATATGCGTAACTTTAAACCTTAATAAAATGTAAACGGGTGAGTTAAATAGAAATTTACTTTCCATGCAGTTGTCATGACGGGGGAAATTAGCTACAGAGACCAAAACAGTCTTTTGTACCAGGCTGTAAACATGTTTATTTCTGCTGTAAACTTGAGCATAGTGGTCTATGGAGATTGACTCACTTTTATAGTCTGCCTCAAGTGGCCATTTATGGAACTGCAGTTTTTGGCACATCCTCTCCTTCATCACTCGCCACTGAAAGTTAAGTGGGTGCCTACCCCAAATTCATTCTTGTTATGGAACAAGCTGTGTCCGCTTGGCATTTTGCTGTATTCAAGTTTTTTGGGACTGTGTCCGTGATTTATATAGTGTCCTCTTGGATGTGTGCTTCTACTACCTGGTCAGTACTTTTTGTTATAAAGTCCCAACCTCACCTGTGTGCTGTTTTTGTCTGGGAGCTACCGCCACTGCCCAAAGGTGGGAACCCTGAAATGTCCCAAACACAGCAAAATAAGAAGAAAATACAGGCAGAGGGCAGAGGGCAGAGTCTCTGCAGATAAACACACCACCACACACCTCTATTGGGTCATAAGTAATGACTGAGAGGGATAACATGTCTGTACATTGTTTTTATTTGTGTTTTTTTAGGAATATCCTGCATAGCAAACCTCTAAAAAATCCACAAGTTCCACCTTCTCAAATCTGAATACTTGCTGGTTTTCTTTGTCTTTTATGATAGTAGATTGAAGACCTTTAGATTTTGATCTGTTGGTTGAACAAAATAAGCAATATTAAGACATCACCTTGGGCTCTGGAAATTTGCAGTGGACATTTTTCACCAGACCAGAAACAATTAAGTGATTATTCAGTGATGAAAATAATAAGTTTGAGCCAACCTCCAGGGCTGAAAATTGAGGCCAACACAGAAGTGCCAAAATCTGCAGTTCTTTGAATGGCCACTTGAGGCTGACTCCAGTCAATTCCCCTAGACACTCTTCACACCAGAAATAACCATGTTTACAGCGTGGTACAAGAGATCGTTTTTATCTCTAGAGCTAATTTCAACATCCATGACAACTGTGCGGGGCTGAATTTTTATATAACTCACCTGTTTAAATGTTATTAAAGCTTGAAGTCACGCATAATTAAAGCAGGTCACTTTGAGTGACAGGCCGTCTGCCGATAGTGTCCTTGGCTTCTCAGTCAGATCCAACTCTCGCTCCTCCACAGCTCCAGCCTTCCACCCAATTATGGTCATTTCTGGTTCCAGAAGCCAAGACGGCGATGGCTGAAATGCCAGACTTGAGGCTTCAAAACAGGAGTCCACAAACCAATGTGAGACGTCACAGTAGCTCATCCATTATTTTACACACTCCATGGTTTGAGCTCAAAACACAGACGAGCTATTAAGGAAAGTTTTAAAGTGTTTTTGCAGCCTGATGAACAACAAAGAAAGACTAAGTATGAATATTCAGCTATACACTCTAAGCTCTTCTCATCTGAAGAGGGCAGATTCTGGAGAAAAGTTCCTCACTTCAAACGACCCTAACTTGCAAACCCGTCATAAGGCTTGGTGTCACCCTCCTCAGCGTAGAATAAAACAAGTGGGTGGGTTATGGAGAATCTGAGGGGCAGCACTCAGAGACGCACTTCCCTTCCCTCTCACTCTCCACCCCACTGATTATGTAAATTGGATCACAACAACCTCAGCAAAATAGATCTTTACACTGCGCTGAACACTAGACCACTTTGTGTCAAAGGCTGTTTTGCTGAAAATCAGAGACAAGTGACAAGATTGCTTTCCTTTCTTTGAGTGTTTACTTCTCAAACACCAATCAAGGTTTTCTCCATTTCACCCGCTAACATGCAAATACAAAAGGAGGTTCAGGCCGCGGATACCGAGTCCTACTGCGTCGTGAATTCTAATTGCGATACCAGCATGGAGATTTCCTTTCAGCAATCTGAATATTAGCTGTTGAAATTTTAAAGCACCTGATGCTGTTCAAGGTTGTGTCTGCAGCAGCAGCAGCAGCAGCAGCGCAGTGCTCATTGTGCCACACACTTTGAATCTCAGACGCTAATTTCCAAGGGCAGGGATGATGGAGGGCGAAGCCAAAACAAATTCTATTGGCATGAAGACCATGATAAATTCATCTCAAAGTCATTTCAGATTCATTTAGATGGGTTTGTCACCATGAAATAATGAAATAATGTTTAATAATGAAAATCAAAATTATGTAAAATAGCCTACCTTTAACGCTAATGCACACAGTATGACACAGTGACCACTGTGTGAGTCTTATATGAGTACTTGTAGGTATTTATTTGTGAGCATCTTTCAGCCTATTGTTTTCATTTTCTAGCCACAAATGAACTTTGTATTGCTTTTATCATAAGCTTTAAAAACACCCACTGAATACTATGAGCCCAGGCAGCAGATAAACACACTTAGCAACCAGCATATTGGAGCATTTAGCTTAGTTAGGACTGGTGGAAACAAAAAACAAAGCTAAAAGAAAGTGGATATTGAAGTTATATTTGTCAGGTTATCAGAAATAGGACTTGAAATGAATGCTAATGTTGCTCTGTACAGAGGGGCAAAGTCCTCCCCCTCTGGTGTCCCCCATGTGACCTTATTTTGGAACAAATATGCTCAGTAGTCAACAGGCATGTGACAAATAATTCTTTGATCCTGTTTGAATTGTGACATGAATTACAGATGAATGAATCTGTCAAATTAAAAGATAATTTTGCAAGTCAAGAAAGTCGCAGTTTGTCACAGTACTGATTTAACTACATTTATCGTCTCGCACGATATTAGTCACCAACATGTTACTTAGCTATGTTCCATGCTCGAATGTGACATTATTGTAAGGCAGGTTTCTCTCTAACTTGATCCACTTCAATGTCCAAAAAAAAAAATTAGGACAATTGAACATAGACAACAATAGTGGCATGTCACATCTTATATATATCACTTAATATAACAAACATCACAAACTTAATCCTAACTGTCATTACCTCCACATAATGTGTGCGATATTGTTCCAAATTTAGTGTAAAGAGCAAAATAAAATATGTAAACAATATATGAATGTAGTGAACATTAAATTATGTAGATGCAAAATAATGAACAGAGAAAAACAAGACAATCTGCCGGATACGTCCTCATGTAAATAAGTCTCATCTTACATTATCTTACCTGACGTGTTTTATCCAGTGACTCCTGTTCTGTGTATCAGCCGGGACACACACAGGCATTGTAGCCTCAGAGAGAGTTATGATGTCACTTACGTGACCTGTGTTGTGTTTCTAATTATGTAATACGACAACTGCAACTTTTATGCCTTGCAAAATTATTTTTTTTAAATTGGCAGACATCAAATGCATGTTTCATGGCACAATCTGCCAAAAGTATTTTTCCGAAATAATGTCCCACAGTGAGCCAATAGAAGGGGAGGGACTTCACCTCTCTATCTAACAAGTTCCCAATATCAACTTTTTACGTGATAAATTGTTAGTGTTGCTACAGCTTGTTTCCTACAGGTGGCCAAAACATCAGTAGTGAGCAGGGTTGCACGATAATATCTGCACGTCATGGATATCAGGAAGCTTTAAAATGAGTTATCAGAATTGGCCAACATGCTTTTCATATTTTGCACAATGAATATATATGACATAAATTACATACACGTGATAATTGGCAACAGAAAATGCAAATAAGGAGACAAAAGCACAACAAGGTGTAAGTCATGGAGCACCAGTCAGACCTCAAACACAGGAAAACAGCTGATGTATGATAATGAAGAGCACACTAGACAATGGAAATAATAAGTGAGATTCAAAGAGTTAATATTTCAGCTATGTGGTCTTGGAAGAGTTCTGGTTCACACATATAGAACCTGATGTTTTTATCTGCTGCCATTTTTCATCTCTCCAGTGGTGCGGAGGCTTGAGTGACATTTGAGTCACGTGATTGCTGCACATCATCATTTATTTACTGAATGGCTTGACCTTATAAGGATACGCCAACTTTTCCACCCTATTCCAAACATGAAAACTTTTTTTTTTTTTTAATTCTTGGCATCTCCATTGAGGTATTTCATTATGTGCAAACTGGGTCTTTGAACAGAAAACAGCTTCACAATTCATCAGTAACACTAATGTTTTGGTCCTCCTGGACCTTTATCAAGAGCATTAAACACTATAATTTCCAACATTAAGCTTAATAGAAACTGCCCCACCCATCTTTCAGGTGGGCACAGGAGTGGGGGAATTAATCAGCTGTGGGTGTGTTTCTTAATAATTGAAAACAGCCTGTGCACCATATGTCACATATCCCGCAAACGACAGAGCAAGGGAACAAGAAAAACACAGGAAAAAGCTACAAAACTTGAGAAGCCGAGCTCCTTACACAATAAAGGCTAGTTAAAAGATTATTTACAAAAAATGTTGATCTTATGAAGGACAGAGACTCAAGTGATATTTCCCAATGCACCTGCATCTGAGACAGTTCAAACTATAATGTGCAAATTGAAATTGCACATAAAAACAGGTGGATGGAAACACACCAAGTGAATGCAGGTTTAATGTCTGAATATCATAACCACATGTTTGATCTTGTTTGTTTCAGGTGCATCAGTATTATAACTCCCTACCAGAGGAGAAGGTCCCTTACATAAACAGCCCTGGAGAGAAATATCGCATCAAGCAACTGCTTCACCAGTTGCCACCACATGACAACGAGGTAAAGCAGCAAATAATTCTCATTCTCATTTTACATGTTTATCTTTGTTGTTATGACCTTACATAAGCATTTTAGTTTGTATGCTGATGCCTGATGATGTACCGTGTTGTTCAGGTACGTTACTGTAACTCATTGGACGAGGAAGAGAAACGAGAGCTGAAGCTCTTCAGCAACCAGCGGAAGAAGGACAACTTGGGCAGAGGAAGCGTGCGTCCGTTCCCTCTCACCATCACTGGAGCAATCTGCGACAAGGTAAAATCAACAACTAGCATTTTGTCCTCCATCTCTCGCTGAAGATATCAACAAGCAACCAGACAACTTTTGAGGCTTGTGTCTAAAGAAGTTTCATTTTCTGTTCTATCTGTATAATTCAGCCCAATTTTCAAATTATACTCCGGGTTTTGCTCGACTGGGCTTCCTTTTGATCAGATAGATGAAAGCGATATCAAGTAGAAAACATTTCAATCTTGAAAAGATCATAGTTATTTCAAGTGTCATCTTCTCACCCTCCATCTCCGCATCTCACAGTTTGTATTCAACTTTTTCTCTGCTTCTTCTCCCACCCCTGCTTTGTGCCTTTCCTTCTCTAAACCTCTCCTCTTGTCTCCTTTCCTTTCCTTCCTTTCCTTTCCTCTCATCTCCTCTTCTTTTCTTTACTTTATTTTTCTGTTTCCTCTCATCTCCTATTCTTTTTTCCCTCTATTCCCTCTTTTCCTCTCATCTAATTTCCTTTCCTTCCCTCCCCTCTCCTCCTCTCTCCTCTCCTCTCCCACAGTGTGGTGGTCAGATAAATGGAGGGGACATTGTGGTTTTTGCTGCGAGGGCCGGTCATGGAAAATGCTGGCACCCTCACTGCTTTGTCTGCAGCATGTGTGAGGAACTGTTGGTGGATCTCATCTACTTCTACCAGGATGGCAAAATCCTCTGTGGCCGGCACCATGCCGAGAGGCTGAAACCCCGCTGCTGCGCCTGTGATGAGGTGCGCCTGTCTGGGCCTGGAGCCCTTCAGGGTTGGAAATGGCTGAATGGTTCATAGCTCAGAGACTTGGATGTGGTTGAAGCTGGTCTGGAGAGAAAAGATGTCTCGGTATTCTTGCCATGTCTCAGAAAGTCTTCTTGTTTTCTCACCGTAATGTGCGGCAAGCTGGCCTGAGATAACAATAATAATAACATTGGCCACAGTGCTCTGCACTAATTAAAGTCTTCTAGGTTTGTTTACTTAAAGAGACAGTTCATCCTAAAATAAAAAATTCATATTTTTCCTCTTACCTGAAAAGCTCTTTAGTAATCTAGATTGTTTTGGTGTGAGTTGCCGACTTTTGGAGATGATGGCCATGAAGATATCTGCCTTCTCACTGATAAAAATGGAACCAGATGGCACTCAGCTTGTGCTGCTGAAAGCACCTGAAAAATGAATTTGAAAAACTCAACAGCAATGTTTCTTTCAGAAATAATGACTCGGTTACTCAAGATAATCCACAGACTTTGTTGTGTCATGTAGGAACTATTTTCTTTTCGCCAAACTACACCTGCTAACTGTATCACTACACAGAAGGAAGTGTGCATCTACTCAAGGACGAGAGCCCTAAGGAGCAATGTGGATTTTTTTTTTTTTTGCTAGCAAAATTTGCCAATATCTCATGCATAGGAGATAATATGTCCTACGTATGAGATAAACTCAGCAACATTGCCTCTCAGGGCTTTTGTGAGCTAGTGTCATCTGAAATATAGTGCTAAGTTTTAATAAAAACAATAATTGTGGATACACTTTCAATCCTACATCCATGTTTAATACCATAAAAGACATTTAAGAAGGATGTCGAGATAATCAGTGTTATTAGATTAACTGGAAACCAAATGATTTTTCTTTGGATGGCATATACTAGGGATATGTCAGGAGCTCACTGAGGGGGAACTCTGAGGGGCTGTGAGGGGATTAACAGGATAAGGAAGGGGAAAAACTGTTATCCTCCATAAAATACAACTTTTTTTTGTGAAACAATCAGAGTGGGGGGAAAAAAAATCACTTGCAACATGTGACGATGGGTTTGCAAGAAGACATTGCTTCATTTTAAGGTGTCTAAGGGCAAAAAGGATATGAACCACTGTCACAAAACATTATTAAAAGAACAATGGGCTGCAGATGGTGCCCTGAGGTACTCAAATATCATCACTACTCTAAATTATTTTGCTTCTTCAGCAAGATTAAAAGTCATCTTTGCAAATAAGTGTAAAACTGCATCAAAACCAGCTCAAATTTTCATGAAATCTCTGTGATGAATATCCTCGCTGATGAATATGATGTCTTTGTCATGCAGATCATCTTTGCTGATGAATGCACTGAGGCAGAGGGCAGGCACTGGCACATGAAGCACTTCTGCTGCTACGAGTGTGAGACCACCCTCGGCGGCCAGCGCTACATCATGAAGGACGGACGGCCACACTGCTGCAACTGCTTCGAGTCCCTTTACGCAGAGTACTGTGACGCATGCGGAGAGCACATAGGTACAGCACATGTTTAATTGCTGCTTTAAATCCTCCAACATGTATGAACTGTTACAAAAACACACGGACATGATTTTCTAACACTAACAGCACAGAAAAAAACAGCCATTTATTGTAAGTGTGGGTGTTATCAGCTCTGTGAGCTGTGCCACAGCTGTGGAGAGGCGGAGTCAGTGCAGTGAGATGTGGATAGTTATTATCATCCCAAGCTCCAGTAACAGTGAAAGAGTGTGTTTCAGAGGATGCTCCCATGTTGTATCCAGATGGGAGCTGTGAAAGATGATTACTTCCACTTGCTGGGGAGCAGGGCTGGTGAAATGTATTCTCGCTATCACAAATCGAGCGATCATGTATGGGCACAGAATCACAAATGTTTTCCTTTAGGAGAAAAAAGAAAGCTCTTTTTTCACTCCATTTCAGCACTAAGTGGCAATTCTGACAAAAATGAGCTTAACCTACTGGCTAATGGCTAAAATGAGACTGTGGGCTGTGTTCATTAGCGGCACAGACTTTGTGGAATAACATTTTTACAGTAGAACTGGAGACAGCTGACGTCACATTACCTTTTTAAAGCAGCTAATGCTGGACGCTGTGTGTATTTACTAATAAAGCTGCTTATGTTATGTAATGTTTTTTTCCCTATCTTAACTAAAGGTATTGACCAAGGCCAGATGACATATGATGGGCAGCACTGGCACGCAACCGAGGAGTGTTTCTGCTGTGCCCGTTGCAAGCGCTCTCTGCTGGGCCGCCCCTTCCTGCCAAAGCAGGGGCAGATCTTTTGCTCACGATCCTGCAGCGCTGGACAGGTGGGCAGCCAAATACATGACCTATTTATAGATGTTTTAAAAGGGACACTCAGTATGTCTACATATTATCAGTATAGTAACTGTATTAATCCCTTTTGTTTGAACCAATCAGGATCCAGATGAATCTGACTCCTCAGACTCAGCCTTCCAAAGTGCCCGTTCCCGTGAATCCCGCCACAGCACCAAGATTGGCAAAAAGGAGCGCAGGAATGCTGAGCAGGAGCGGCGGAGTTCCGAGGCCCGCCAGTCAGCTCCTCCACCCATGCCCGACCGTCTGTCTGCTGAAATTGATCCCCTCTCTGTTCAGATGGACCGCTTAAGCCTCTCATCTAGCCAGACCCCGAGCAGGACGCCAAACCGCACGCCCAGCCGTACTCCAAGCCGTGCCCCGAGCCTTAACCAAGGTGTGGATGAGCCGGGATGACCCCTACGTCCCTGCTGCCTATGAGGGCCCCCAGCGGGAACCCTCCCCCACACCAGCACCCATTCATCTGCTGGGTCAGTGTAACCCGAGGCAGGGCTACAATCCCAACGCAAACGCTCAGACTGCTGCCAACGGAGGGAAGAGGCCTGATTCCTGGGGGAAGGAACAAGGCAACGCCAAGAGGACCCCTATGGCTGCTCTGAGGGGCCACTCCTTTAATGAAAACTGGACCCACCACAGCCAGGATGAGTTCAGGCCCAACAAGCTACGCACCCAGATGAGCTTCAATGAGATGTCTAGCCAGAACCAGGGCTTCTCCGACAAGAGGAGCATCAGCCTGCATGGATTCCAGAGAGACGGCAGACCCCCGCTGACCAGGAGGAATCCCATCAATGCCATGAGCTTCAATGAGCCCCTCACTCCTCTAGAGCAGACTCCTCGTGGATCCATGGACTCCCTCACTATGTCCAACGCCACAGGTACAGGGATGTAAATGACACAGTATGGTACAATAAGATATATAACACCAAATGCAATGAAAATCTGACATGTGCTTTATGTTTTTTCAGCAGGCAACTCTCTGGACGGGGTCAGTAAGCGTCAGGAGCATTTGTCCCGGTTCTCCATGCCTGACCTGAGTAAGGACTCGGGCGTGAATGTGTCTGAAAAGAGCAACATGGGCACCCTCAGCTCCTCCGTCCAGTTTCACAGCACAGAGTCGCTGTCCTCTTCTCGCCCCTACAACAATAACATGTACACTCCACTGAGAGTTGGCTACCCTCTGCAGTACTGGGACGGCCCGCAGCCGCTGGGCTTCGACAGCAAAGGTCGTGTCGGGGTGATGGGCAGCAGTGGAAACCTGCGGATGGCCCCCATGAGCGACAGGATGCCCCGCCGACGCATCAGCGCGCAGGAATCCGTGTCGCAACAACAGCAGCCACAACCAAGACGCCGCAAACACCACCGTGGGAACCATGGAAACGGCCAGCACCGCAGTGGCCGCCACCACAAACGCTCTCGCCGCTCCCGCTCTGACAATGCCCTGCACCTGGTGGCGGACCGGCCCACTCAATTGGTAGAGCTACCCTACCGCCGCGTCCAGGAGGATTACGATCGCTTCCCCTCTGGTAGCGCTGCTCGGGAGTTGTTTGGTCTGGATCCCGGCGGTTACAGACAGCAGCCCCACCGGCCCTGCCCCCGCACCACCTCTGATCTCACCCTGCAGAATGCTGGCTGGCAACCCGTGGGGCTGGGTGGGCCGTGCTGGGGCGATGGGTACATGGAGGCTGCTGACCCCTGGTGCTCCAGCTGTTCCTCTTCCTCCGAGTCTGAGGGAGACGAGGGCTATTTCCTGGGTGAACCGATCCCTCGGCCCGTGCAGCTTTGCTACATCAACAACGAGGAGCTGCGCCATCGCTACAGCCCCTCTGGGATAACTGGCCATCACGGACCTCTGCACGGACCGATTCATGGCCAGCTGCACACCCGCCAGAGGAGGAAGAGCAAAAACTGCATAATTTCTTAGATATAGAGCAAAGAGATGGTTAGGGATGAGCAGGGGAGTGAAAGAGATGAGAGAAAGAGAGGTAAGGAGACAGTTAAAGCAACAGAGAGGTGGAACAGAGGGAGTGGGAAGGTGAGAGTGAGACAGATGACAGCGAGAGTGAAAAGTGTGTACGTGTATGTGTGTGTATATGTGAGTGTGTGTTGGGGTTGAACAGAGAAAAGGCCTATTTTTTGTGCTTGTGAGCTTACACAACTCTACACCGGGTAGTGTTTGTGTACACCTACACAGAATGATCTAATCATAAGAGGAAGCTCAGCTGGCTTACACAACAGAAATGTTTACAATGATGGAGATCAACTCCTGATGGTACCAGGATGCACTGATGAATTTGACTACTAAATATACCGTGGTCAAGGTAAATAACCCGATGTATGTGCGTGTCTGTGCGTGAATCCATGTTTACAGAGAGATTGAACAATTCCTTTACAGTTTGAAAAAAGGGAAGTACAACTGGTCAAACCCGCAGCGATCTGACTGTTGATGTCGCAGCTCAGTGATCCAAGCCCTGGGCAGTAAAACTTATTCTATGTGGACAAACCAGAAATTGTGTTGGGATAGTGAAAGTTACGTGCTAGATTCCAAGCTATGTCATTGTTTACCTCAGTGGAATCCAAATGCTGCTGGAATATAGTGTTGGCTCGCTAGCCCTGTTATCACCTTGTACAAATAGTCTGTTGAACTTTGTGCTCTACATAGCCAGCTCTCCATGCTTTACCAAGGACAGAGCGCCGGCCCGGACAGCCTCTGCTCCTTGACCATTCAGGCACAGTAACGTCAGGTATGGTCCCGTTTTCTCTTCTGCAACATGCTTTGTTTTTTGAGAGTTACCCTTAGATAATTAAGAATTATAATAATAATATTAATAATATTAACACTAACAATAATAATGCAAATTATAATTATAAGAATATTAAAGAATAATACCTGTTAAATGTATATATAGTAATAAACTTAATAAAGTAATGGATGGAGTAATGTAAATGTTCTGTACATATGGTCTTAAATATTTATATATTTTGTAACTAAAGATTCATTATTTGTATAACATGATGTAGAGATAGGGAGACTTGCATGTTGATTTGTTGTTGTTGTCTCATACTGAAAATAAAGTGTACTTCAATGAACAACCAGCAAGTTGTATCAAAAGTTGTTCTGATTGGTCAGCTTGAGTGACACATCAGCTGTGTGCCAGATCATACTGCAACTATTTTTAAAGGGACAGTTCACTCCAACATCAAAAATACATATTTTTCCTCTTACTTGTAGTGCTGTTTATCAGTCTAGATTGTTTTGGTGTGAGCTGCAGAGTGTTTGAGATATCAGCCGTAGAGATGTCTGCCATCTTTCAGGTATAATGGAACTGGATGGCATTCGGCTCGTGGTGCTCAAAGTGCCAAAAAAAAACCCTTAACAGCACTGTTTCTGTCCAGGAATAATGACCGTGGTTACTCAAGATAATCCACAAACCTTGTTTTGAGCAGTTTCATGTAGGAACTATTTTCTTTCTACCAGACTACACCCAACAACCATATCACCGTGCAGAAGGAACAGTGCATCTACTCATGGACAAAGGCTCGTGCGCTTGACAGTACAAGATGTAAACATTACGGCCTCCCTTCATGGCTGAGCTGTAGAGCATGGTCTCAAATGCAAAGTCATTGAAATACAGCGCTTAAGGCAGTGACTTGCAGCACCAGAAACCAACGAGAAACGCATCCTTTAATGTCGGCATGATACGCTGCTGGTTGCTGTTACATTTTGATGAAATTTAAGGCGGCGAAAGTCTGAATGGGGCGGGCAGAGGGGGTGGTGGATGGATCCAACAAACACCGACTTTCACCCAAGACAGCGGTGTTCGGATCCTGTAAGATTCTAAAGCCAAACCCTGTTCTTTTTTCCTAAACCTAAGCACTTCCTCTTGTTGCCTGAACCCAACCGTGCTTTTGTTGCCTGAACTCAACCATGTGTGTTTGCTGTTGAAGTTACAAAATGTCAATTTGCGTTGTTGTACCAACATAGTGTGTTTACTTTGAATGTAAACCTTTAATTTCCTGTGAAAACGGAATTGTATTTTGAAAGAAGAGACACTTGACACTGTGTCCCAGAACGTCAACAACCAACGCACCCAGGGTACCTTGCACGTCGTATGTGGACGTGGAAAGTCCATGACCAAAACATCAATGTGTCAGTGGTGCTAGGTGAGCTAGCTGCAGCTGCACACTTCCCTCTGTACTGTGATACAGTTGGTGGATGTAATTTAGTTAAAGAAATATAGTTCTATTATATTCAAGAGAAGGCAAACATCTTTACCGTAAATATCTCCAATGCTTGGCAACTCACACCAAAATAATATGGACTGATAAATATCACTACAGGTAAGAGGAAAAATTATATTTTTGATGTGAGGAACTGTCCCTTTAACTAGGTAAGGGATCTGACCTAACTACAGCCACCAACTGTATCACCACGCAGAAGGAAGTGGGCATCTACTGCTAGCTCACCTGGCACCACTGAGCTAGCTAATGTTACAGCTCAGCCGAGGAGGACGCCATTAATGTTTACATCTCGTGCTGTCACAAGCACAAGCCTCTTGTCCATGAGTGAACACACACTTCCTTCTGTGTGGTGATGTTGTTTGGTAAAAAGGAATTGTTCTTAGATGAAACTGCTTACAACAAGGTCTGTTGATTATCTTGAGTAACCGAGTCATGATGAGGAAAAACATGTATTTTTTGTTTTAGGGTGAACTGTCCCTTTAAGAAGGATTTGCAGTGTGCTCACACTGGGGGAAAGTAACTCAGAAAAGTCACCATGACATTACACACTTTAGATCTTTTTTCATGACAGGCATTTTGAGTCGTCATAGCAGGAAGAGCACAGGTGAAACTAATTTAATCAACAATGGCTCAGTTCCATCAGGTGTCCCAGTGAGCCAGCGTGCACAATACCAGGACCCTGGAACCGGCTCATCTATATGGAATGCAGCCGTTTTTAATTTGATCAATTACACCTGCTGCTATTCCGACCACGACGTGCCAGAATGTCTGCTGTGAAAATGGTCTATTGTACCACACAATTCAATGCTCAAGGGAAATTGAGAGGCTGCTCACAGATGCAAAAAAAAAAGCACTAACCACAAAGTGCAGCTGAGGCTGATGGGAATGTCATTAATTTTGCAGGTTTTTGGTTATAAACCCCACAGTAATTTGACCCAGTGATGGAGCGAGGAGAATAGTAAGGAGATAACCAAAGTTATTGTGAAATCTGTACCAAATTTCATGACAATCCATCCAATAGTTGTTGAGATATTTCAGTATGGACCAGAGTAGTGGACCGACTGTGCTAATAGTATGACTAAAAATATGTATTAAACCTTTGAAAAACATTTTGCCTTCTCTTTGTGAAATTTAATTGGAAGTGACTTTCAAAAGTAGCAGTGTGACTGATATCTGATGGTGCACGTTTTGCATCATTTCCAGCTTGATGGTAAAGTATGTCGATTTATTTTTGTATACAAATGGTATAAACAGTATGATATGACAAATAGCACACACTGAATACAGTTAGTATGTAGTAAGTAATAATCTCCCTGCTAATCTTTCCTAACATAAACACAAATATTTATCATGGATACCTATTTTTTTTTTTTTTTTTAATTTAAAGGGGCACTCCAGTGATTCAGCATGTCATTTCCAGAAAGAGACTCAGATTGAGACAAAATGTTCAGTTCGCCAAGACATCCCAATTTATAGGCACTGGTCAAGCTCCAAAGACATTATGGTCTGTAATTCCTATGATGCAACTGGTTAGCATCTTTCATTCAACCCTCCATGTCTAGTGAACACCAGCCTTTCTCTCTACACCTCCAGATTGTTACACAGACTTTTACTTTGTAGTAATGTTGTACTTTTGTAGTGATATTAAGCCCCGTTTCCACCAAGCAGTACAGTATGCTTCTTTACCATTTCCACTCTAAAAAGCTGTGTATTGTGCACACATTTTTGGTCCCCCCTCTGTTGGGGTACCTAGCACACAGATCTGGTACTAAAAGGTGGAGCTGTGAACACTGCAGTCTGTTGGTCAGTAGCAGACGGTCACTCTGCTCAGGGCTGAGTTACCCCAACTCTAGCCTCTAACCTCAGTTCATACCGTGGGGAGTTTTATTACTGTAACTATAAAATGAAAGGACGTTTGGCTGCCTCTCGCAGCAGCTGTAGTCAGAGTAAGAAAGAACTGAACTCACTGGGCCGACTGCCGGCAACTTTTAAGGTGGAACGTTTACTTGTAATGTTACTCAATGCATGAGCTGATGGCATGAATCTATCAACACACCTTAAATTTTACTGTGACAAATTTGACCGTCACTTTAGTTTTTATATGACATACACTTTAAGTAATGAGTGGATCTTCAAGCCTATATATATATTAATTTCGACAGGTTATGTGAACTGCATGTATTCTAATTCTAATCTATATGCCATTTCTGTGGGCAACCCTAAACCCCTGAGCTCGCCTGAGAAGGACGAAATGCACAAACTATTTTTAAATATCCCATGGTGAGAGACTCTCACTGCAGCCTGTTCTGTTTTGTTCTGAAAATGTCAGCATGCAGCCTCGTTCTGTGGACGATAAACAAGGAGCAGACTGATAAAGGAGGAAGTGCAATGAGTGCTGGACAGAGCAGTGAGTGACAACAACCCTGCCCACATTTAAGAGTACTGTTTGCGATGGAAACGCTAGGGTCTAGGTACCATGTCTGAGGGGTTACTTTTGGTTCCAAACGTACCATATCGAAAGTGTTTGGTGGAAACTGGACTTTATAATCCCCAAGCCTTAGTAAGACAATCGCTCTGACATCATCAGGGTTTTTTCTTTCAGACTTGACAAAGCTCCTGCAGAGCCATAGAAGAAATAGTACAGCAGTTTAACAGCACTCCTCATGAAGAGTTAACTGGACTTCATGTGTAAAATCAGTGGAGCACCCCTTTAAAGTTCACAGAGAATGCTTTACAGAGCAGATTTTATGGTTGGAAATTTGACTTGTCAGTCTAGTGTGTTCCTGAATAACCTCAAACCTATTTGAGGCATTTCTGTGCTGTGACGTCTTATTAATAATACAGATATTTCCGATAAACCAATATTGGTCGTGCTGATGAGCAGACCAGGAACAAATTAAAGGAAAAGCCTGAATAAAAGAGTGGGGACAATATCAAATGCAGATGCCTCCATGCACCACAGCTCACTAAATGGTTGGGCGAGTTTGAAGATGACATGAATAAAATGCTACAGCTTTTACAGTCACCAGCCCAGCCGTTTAAAAAAATGTAATCTGGATCAAAACAATCTGGATTGTTTTGCTTTCCAGGATCAGCTAATCCATTTTATTTTGGGTGCCAGTATTTCAAAGTAACATTGGGTTGGGTTACTCTGATCCAGATACAAACTCTAATCTACAGATCAGCAAATCAGGATAACTAGTACTCTAAATGGAACTACTACTGTATGTAAAGAGCAACAGAGTGGGGTTATTTCAAGTGTTTAAAAAATCAGCATGAAGGATGCAGCTGTCAGAAACTACTTTTGACTGTGTAATTGTAATAAATACAAAGTGAAAAATGAAAGTTTAAATTGAGCAATTTTTGTTTTGTATTCTCAGCTGTTTGGGGGATTATTTTATGGGACAAACCCCCTTTATTTGTTTTACTTTACTGTGCTTAAAGGCTTAATAGGTAGCCCACTTTATCTACAACATCACTGCAACTGTTAAAAGTGAAAAATGTGTGTATACGTGTATAAATACTTTTGTTCCTGAATCCACCCTTTCACTGTGATCAAGTTAATCCTGATCCCAAACCTACTAAAAAGTGTATACACATACATACTGAAGGTTTGATCCACATCAAAACCAACTGGATTTCATGATGTTGGTGAAGATTCTCAGTCATCCAGGTCATGGCAGCCATAAGTGCTGTATCATAGGCAAGTGGATTTTCTTGAGTTTCTTGAAGACATTTCGCCTCTCATCCAAGAGGCTTCTTCAGTTCTAATGGACAGGTGCGGAGTTGCAGGCTTTATAACCTGTGTGGGTGTGAACCCTTACAGGGTAAGGGAGTCATGATCTAATCCAACTTCAGAATCATTTTTTAAACTCATTTTCAAGCTCTGATTTGATCCGATCAGATTACTGCTGATCAAATGGGCCCAGATCTCAACCTAGTTGAACACCTATGGAGGATTTTAGACCAACGTGTAAGACAATGCTCTCCACCATCATAAGACCAAATGATATTAAAATCTAAACTTTAGTCCTCAAATATATTTAGTGATGTCTGTGATTGTCTCTGATGTTGTATGTCCTTTTGTTGTATCTGGCTATGTTTGTTTGCAAAAGAGATCTTGATCGCAGTGCGATGACCTGCTTAAAGTTTGTACATATAAATGAGGGAATACAGAGTTTCTCAGACATGGTAAGGAGCACTGGAGCTGCTCTGGAGGTTCATGGTGGTCTGACTCTATACTAGACGATTCATGTTGGTTTTTCCTTTAACTTATCTGTTGTACTTTAAGTCAAAAATCAAAAGGACTTTTTCCTCAGTCTGCAAATATTTAAACCCTAAACAAAAATGTATGTCCTGCTCATTCACTGACCCTTTAATATATTTCCTGCTATGACTTGATTTTGTCTTGCCCATATAGCCATCAATAAATCACTGAAAGTAGTTTTAAACACATTTATTATACTGTAAACACAATTTAATCATTGAAAAGCCAGTGACAATAAATTAAGCCTGTCAGTCAGATGCCAAAATACAGTTTTGACTTCTTCATAAGGACACTTAAAGCAATACAACCAGTGTATTTGTTTCATTATCATCATTAAAGTCTCAAAATTAGAAGCAGTATTAAAAATGTCATTATCACAATCAGAGTTTCCTTTTCATTTTTTCACCAGTGCTTCTCACCATAAGGCCGAGCAGAGCACAGAGGGGGGAATTTGTCCAGGCAGCAGACCAGAATGTGCGGGCTTATTACTTCTAGTGGCAAACACAAAAACAAACAACAATCACATGGAATAAGAATTCTCAACACTTATACCAGCAGGATCAATGTTAGGAAGACTGTGTGTGTCTCTGATTAGTGAGACAGCTCCCTGGAGTCATAGTCCTCTATAAATTTCTCCATGCCCTCCAAACAGCGCTTGCCAATGTCCCTGAGGTTCTCTTGCAGTGCGGCCTGGATGGGGCGCTCCAGGGTCGGATCCTTTGCTATCAGCATCTTTGCCACAAGGCCAAACATTTCACATTCCTGATAGTACACCTGCAAGACACACACACACACGGTTTTAGGGCAAATGGGATGAAGGGGCGATGAGTGAGAGGAAGCAGGAGAACAGGCAAACAGTAGAGAAAGTGTTAAAGGGAAAAGAAGAGAGCACGACAAATGAGCTGAGTGAGAAGTCTTGTCACCCGTCTCCAATTACCACTGAATGGATTAACAATCCACGGAGACGCTCACATGCAAACTGTTCACAAGTATTGTGTGTGCCTGTATCTGAGTTTTGTGGACATTTTTGCATCAGCTACCTGTTGCCAGACTGCCTCTCCTCGCAATGCCTCTATAATCCTGCAACCATGGAGATATGAAAAGCAAGAGGCCATCTTTTCCGTCAAGTGGGTGGAAGCACACACATACACACGCATACACTCTCTTACACAAACACACTGCCGATGAGCACAGCCTCATGTGATGTCTGTCACATTGAGGACAGCATTAAAGCACGTGTCGGAGCCTCTTGTGATACAGGTGAGCTGACAAACAGCCTCATTTTTGTGCTCAATTAGAAAACTAAAAAACCATCAGTCACGTCAAACAATGAATAAGACCTTCTCTGTCGGGCTCGGCAAAGTGAAGACAATAATGACACTCGGGTTGCCTCAGGCTCAGCATTTCAAAATTAATGTTTAGACGACAGAAAACAAATCTTTTTTTCTTGTCTCCTGTCTCCCGGCGCTTTCCAAGATCTTTTCCTCTGTCACTCTCTCTAATCCCAGCTCCTCTTATCTCCCCTCTTCCTCGATCCATTTATGACTAACCCGTCTCCCAAGGTGTATGTTTATGTAATGACACTCCTCTACCTCATCTATCTCCCTCCTCTTCTGTTGGATGGCTCTGTCTCGTGTCGCTGTCTGGCTCGCAGTTGAAGGGAGCTCCCTGTCTCTGCTTCGCTCTCTTTCTTTGCTCTTGGTCCCCCTGTGGTCTCTCTCCCTGCTTTGGTTCCTGTCGCTCTGACAAACCTGCAACATAAAACCAGATCAGAGTTGGACCGTAGTAATCAGACAGTTGGCCAAAAACATGGGTGCAAACACTGATGATGACTGAGCTGCTAATGACCAGAGGATGACTAAAGCAAAGTTCCACATGTCAGCTTGTAACACTGCGGAGAGTGACTTAGAAATCTAAAATTTGTTTGGACTGCATGTGTAATAAATAACAAGACATTAAAGGTTATATTAAAGGCTATTAAAGAATGTAGGACTTATATATTGAAATAGATGGAATGTAGTATAATAAGTATGTTTTCTTACGTGTATAATCACCCTGAAAGTAAGACTTGCATTTTCGTTACCTTAGACTGAGCCTTAATACCTTAATATCTACATGGGGAGCGGGTCCTTGTCTACAGAGTCGACCATTTTGCACCGCCATGTTTCTACAGTAGCCCAGAATAACCAAACCGAACACTGGCTCTAGATAGGGCCATTCATGAGTATGCATTTTCCCATTGGCCACCCTAGTTAACAGCCCCTCCACGATGAGAACGTCAGAATATTCAGTGTTTTTACCAGTTTTAATCACCAGATCTGTTTGATTCAGAGAGGGAGAGACCTCTGCAGATAATTCGGCTCCTGCTAAAACCCTCCTGAACACCAGGACCTTAAGTTATCAGAGAAAAAGGTGAGCACACATTAGCAGGTGCTGGGCTAGCGGCCCCTCTGCGTCGAGCCAAAGAGCATAGGAGAAATGTTGATCTGTAACGTGAGGCTGCTTGATTTAATGTTCTTACTGGTTTAAATCACCTGGTCCATTTAATTTGGAGAGGAAGAGACTCCTGCGGATAATCCCTCTTCCCATAAAAATCAGCAAACACTGTTGAAATACCAACAGGAAGTTCATGCATGGCACATGGGAGGAGTTTTTAACTGGTTGCAATCTGCAGTCCTCACTGTGAGAAGCCACTAAATCCTATGAATCCTACACACTACTCTTAATGCAGCAACTATTAAGTAAAACTACCGTGATCAGTATTTTAAAATTTTAAAATAGATCAAATGTGTACATGTAATATGACGATGATCGCTCATCCCCTTTTTGCACCAATGTGGAACAGGTCCTGTTCTGGTTCCTACACTTAATTTTAAACTGTTCTGGGAAAGTCAACCAAAAATAAATTGGTTCAGAACTCAAAACATTGGTTAACAGGTGAAACCAAAAACTACCTGATTTTCTTGACCTGAAGTGAGAACGATGACATCAGTGGGTGTGGCATATTCCACAAGTTGGAAAGAGAGTCTTGCATGTAATAGTCTTTTGTACCTTTTTATCATTAAAGGTCCTGTGTGTAGAGTTTAGTGACATCTAGTGGTGAGTTTGCAAACTGCAACCGACTGAAATTTCTCCAGTGTGCCAAACACGAAGGAGACCAACAGTGGCTGATGTGTAACTGCGAATGTCCCTATCTAGGGCCAGTGTTTGGTTTGTCAATTCTGGACTACTGTAAAGAGAACATGGTAGACTGTGAGGAGGACCCACTCCGTATGTAGATATAATTGGCTCATTTTTAGGGTAACAGAAACACAACAGTTCCTATTTTCAGGTGATGATACACACTAATAAAAACATAATTGTAAATAATAACGTTTTTTGAATAAAAACAAATATCTGTAATAACAGAACAAAAGCTCTCAGGTGATCAATGCCGTCAGCCATCTTGCTGCTACTGTTTACTTCTGTTGTGCATTGTGCAACGCCCTCAGTTGATTGCAATGGTCCCACTCAAAACTAGTGGAAACGCGAGCTGGTAAATAGCACAAAGGTTCAAAGAATGCTGAACAGAACTGGTTCAAGAACTAAGAGCTAATTTGGTGGAAAAGGGGTATCATTGGTGACAGAGAATTGTCACCCTGACTGCAGTTCCTCTCAGCTCTACTGAGCGTTTTGCCATCCCTTAGCACATTCTTTTGGTTTTACATCCCAAAACGTAATGGTTTTTCATTCTCGCTGCTTTAATCAGTGTTGTTTTCAGTTTTCTGTTTTTGGCGAAAAAGCTCTACAAATCCAATGTGCACTACCTGCCCACTGCCGAAAAGCAGAGACACAGTTACTCCAAATGAATGCTAATGTTGCTCTGTGTCTGCTGGATCTGTAGGAAACAGTTTGCCGCATTAACATAAAAGGTGATAATATGTTTGTGTTGTGTTTACAGTTTGTTTCCGCCGCCTTAAAAAACACTTAATGCAGATTAAATGCCTCTCTTAGTTACTCACTTTCTAATACGCATCAAGTCTGCAGTTATACATGTTAAAACATTAATAAAGGGGTAGGTATGTAGTTTTCTTAATTCCTAATTAGCCACCATATACCATATTAAATACAGAGCTGGCTAAAAGACAGTTAACACTAGAGAGGAATGTCTCACAACCTGGCAACCCAAAATCCGTTTTCACTTGTTACTGATGTATAAAACATATGTATTAGAAAGCAGCAGCATAACACATAAATGCTGAACATATTTATAAAATGTGTTGCATTATCTTATTGTGATGGTGCTTGGATGAATCTGGATGATTTCACCTGATAAATCATACTGAAAAATATTCATCAATGTTACTGTTGTGTTAACAAACACAATGAAGTTAATGTGTTGATAAAATGAAGCATGTGAACACACTAATAACTGACATGCTAAGAAGATTTACTTGTTGTTAGTCCTCATATTAAAAGACCTGTTAATAACATAGATTGTAGCTTAAGGTAAGCCTTTTATCAGCAGCTCACATTTATTAACTCTGATTAAAATATTGAAAGTCTGAAATGAGCGAGTCACTCTCTGGTTTCTCTTCGTCTCTTCACTTTAACTTCACTGCAGCAGCAACCAGCGGTGATTCATCATGTGCTGCTCCTCACTGTGTTTAGGTCAGCCAAGAAATTTATGCGATCATTTGATTTCAGCCCTTTTCTGCAGCACCTGGGCTGTTTGCATTATAGCCAAGTCATTCTCTGCTCTGAGCTCATGTCTAATGAACAAACAAAAACACCATCCATATGAATATATATAATTCATCGCAAGCTGATCTACACAGAACTGTTCTCCGACTATTTTGTTAATTGAGTAATTCATTTTTCAAACAATAACACCAAATATTTTCTAGTTCTAGCTTGTCCAAAGTGTGAATTGGCTGCTTTTTTTCTGTTTTATTTCCCTGTTAACTGAATCTCTTTCAGGTTTGGACTTGAATGAACAAAACAAGACATTTAAAAATCATGATGGGCATTTTTCAGTGTTTCTTGACATTTTAATCATTTCTCAAATGATTTATATGAACTCTTGGGAGACTAGCTTTGAGCTGAGAGATCCAAACAAACAAATAAATAAAATCGGCAGACAAATCGATGATGAAAACAATCATTCTTATTTCTGCCATGTTTTAACAGGTTGTACATTTTACATGACAAAATGCATTTCATCCTGATCACTTTTACATTGCAATGATTTTAATTTTTTGCTAATTAGGATAAAATAGTAAAAAGCTCTTATAAACATAGATGGATTACTAGACAGGACTAACAGACAGAGGCCCAGGGGCCCAAAGTGTCGGATCCTCCCGGCCTTCACCTTCAAAATGTCACTCAAATTAACGAATGATGACCAGGGACAGACACAAAAAGACAGAGATGCAAAGCAACTGCAAAGAGACACAAAATAACTACAAAGCAACACCAAAGACCAAAATAAAACACAAGCTCAAGGAGACCCAAACAACCACAAAGAGACACAAAAAACAGCACGACACAAAAAGACCACAAAGAGACACAAAATTACATCAAAGAGACACAAAATAACTACAAAAACTGGCAAAAATAACCATAAAGCGACATAAAATGACTACAAAGAGACACAAAAGACCAAGAAAGACACACATACTTCAAAGAGACACAAAACAGCCACAAAGAGATGCAAAGGAACTGCAAAGTGACACAAAATAACTACAAAACAGACAAAACAACCACATTGAGACACAGACCAATCACAAAGAGACACAAAAAAAACTGACAAGATACAAAATGACTACAAAGAGACAAAAGAACATAAAGGACACAAAACTTCCTCAAAGAGACACAAAAAGACCTCAAACAGGTGCGAAGGAACTGCAAAGAGACAGAAAATAACAACAAAAATTGGCAAAAGAACCACAAAACAACTACAAAGTAACTACAAACAACACCAAAAAAACCCAAACAAACAACAAAAGTAGCTCAAAAAGACCAAAAACCAAACAAACAAACAAAAAAAAAAAACTACAAAAAGACACAAAATTACCTAAGAGAGACACAAAAAGACTAAAAGGACACACAAAACTAGCTCAGAGACACATAATAACCTAAAAGAGATGGGACCACCTACAAAAAGACACAAAACAACCACAAAGAGATACCAAAACACCCCCAGAGACACAAAAGACCCAAAAAAGACACAAAATTGCCTCAAAGAGACACAAAAAGACCTCAAACAGGTGCAAAGGAACTGCAAAGAGACAGAAAATAACAACAAAAATTGGCAAAACAACCACAAAACAACTACAAAGTAACTACAAACAACACCAAAAAAACCAAACAAACAACAAAAGCAGCTCAAAAAGACCAAAAAAAACCCAAACAAACAAAAAAAACTACAGAAAGACACAAAATTACCTAAGAGAGACACAAAAAGACTAAAAGGACACACAAAACTAGCTCAGAGACACATAATAACCTAAAAGAGATGGGACCACCTACAAAAAGACACAAAACAACCACAAAGAGACACAAAAGACCCAAAAAAGACGCAAAATTGCCTCGAAGAGACACAAAAAGACCACAAAGAGACACACAACTACAACAAAGTCTGTGTGTGAAATGGTGGGGTCCTGCTTATCTGTGCCTAGGGGCCCATTGTCTCATAATCCGTCCATGCTTATAAATCACAATAACAGTTTCAGACTGTGCTGCCCAACACCACATCGATATTTTGGAAGGAAAAATATTAGAGTATATTAGGTCATTTTTAGGGAATCGGTGGACCACTATTTTTTTCCACATTTCTTAACAAAATTGAAAAGCAGGAAGGGGAAAAGCAGAGCAGGTTTTCTGCTTGAACTTACGATGAACTGTGTGTCCTTGTCTCTGCTGGAAGTGGATCTGGTTACGAAAGGTCTGGTAGCTGGAAAACACACAATCAACACAACATTAGAATATTATTATGCTTTTTACTTGCCACATCTATGAGCACCTACAGCATGTGAAGATGTTTCTTTAGACCATCATTGAGGTTTAAATCCTCAGAATCATTTTCTTTCTTTCTCCAGCCTCCTGTTAGAAAGCTGAAAAATGTTTTTTGAAAGTATCTGGATGAAAATCAATATATCTTAAAAGGAAATCTGCTGATATTTGGGAATTTCGCCTTGTAATATAAGACTGCAGTATTCCTACGTGAAAGCAATAGTTTTGTCATGGCTCATTATATACTGCTGGCTAGTCTCTCCCTCTTTCTCTCTCTCACTCTCATATACACACACAAATCAGCGATGAGTCACCATCATCGCACCATCACTCAGGCACACAAAAAACCTGTTCCACACTCACACATACACAAACACACACCTCCACAGTGCTGCAGTGTGCGCACAGATACAGTGCCTGGGTGCAAGAGAAGATAAAAACATACAGTACCAACAGCTCAGTCGTTAAAAACAACACAACATGCCACTTTATACCAGGAAAAGATCAACAAAAACATTCACAGTTTGTGTTAAAATCAAGGAAACACGATCGTAACAAATTCTAAACAGCTCCTGTTTACTTCAGGACTCCCACTGACAAATGATGAGGTAATTCTCAAGTATCTATTAAATCTACCTGTAACTAAATTACACAGTTTACATACTGAGAAATACACTGAATAATGCATGGACTGGTACATCACGTCACTACATAATCCATCTACTGAAAAAGCTCCTTAGTGGTCAGCATTATGTAACACTGGTTTGTTGCTACCAGAGTGTGACTACCTACCAACCACCAGATACCACGATGAGCAAATGCCCTCCAAATATTTGTAATGCAAAGTGTTCATGAAAATGTGCATGCGTGTGCCTCTGTTTGCTTATACTGCCACCCAATGGTTATTTCAAAAAGTGCAGGAAGACACTGAGAAGCTTGTGAAGTACATTATGTAGATGCACTGTATATGCTCTTATGTACAGGAGGTTGCAACAATAGCGATAACTGAGTTGAGGGTTATTTAACTAACTGACAGTTTTTCAGGCTGTGATTATTATATACAGTCACTGGCCACTTTATTAGGTACACCTGTTACTGCTCATTAACACAAATAACTAATCAGCCAATCACGTGGCAGCAGCTCAATGCATTCAGGCATGTAGACATGGTCAAGACGACCTGCTGAAGTTCAGGGAGAAAGGTAATTAAAGTGACTTTGAACATGGTGTGGATGTTGGTGCCAGACGGGCTGGTCTGAGTATTTCAGAAACTGCTGATCTACTGGGATTTACACACACAATCATCTCTAGGGTTTACAGAGGATGGTCTGAAAAAGAGAAAATATCCAGTGAGCAGCAGTTCACTGGGTGAAAATGCCTTGTTGATGCCAGAGATCAGAGGAGAATGGCCAGACTGGTTTAAAATGATAGAAAGGCAACAGTAACTCAAATAACCACTGGTTACAACCAAGGTCTGCAGAAGACCATCTCTGAACCAACAACATGTCCAAAGCTAAAACAAGTGGGCTACAGCGGCAGAAGACCACACCAGGTGCCACTCCTGTCAGCCAACAACAGGAAACTGAGGCTACAATTCACACAGGCTCACCAAAACTGGACAATAGAAGATTGGAAAAATGTTGCCTGGTCTGATGAGTCTCTATTTCTGCTGCCACATTCAGATGGTAGGGTCAGAATTTGGTGTAAACAACATGAAAGCATGGATCCATCCTGCCTTGTATCAACGGTTCAGGCTGCTGGTGGCGGTTTTATGATGTGGGGGATATTTTCTTGGCACACTTTGGGCCCCTTAGTACCAACTGAGCATCATTTAAACGCCACAGCCTACCTGAGTATTGTTGCTGACCGTGTCCATCCCTTTATGACCACAGTGTACCCATCTTCTGATGGCTACTTCCAGCAGGATAACGCACCATGTCACAAAGCTCAAATCATCTCAGTCACCACATTTCAATCCAATAGAGCACCTTTGAGATGTGGTGGAACAGAAGATTCACATCATGGATGTGCAGCCAAAAAATCTACAGCAACTAACTGTGTCATGCTATCATGTCAATATGGACCAAAATCTCTGAGGAATGTTTCCAGCACCTTGTTGAATCTATGACACCAAGAATTAAGGAAGTTCTAAAGGCAAAAGGGGTCCAACCTGGTACGGTGTACCTTAAAAAAGTGACCGGTGGGTGTATATGTGTATATGAGCTTCAATAACTGTGTCTTACCACTACATGGGTGTGTGTGAGAGAGAGAGAAAGAGAGAGATACTGAGTAGGTCCTTCTGTTTAGGCATTCACACAGTCAGGATGTGTGCAATGCTTTGTGTGGCACAGCTAATAATAAACTCCTTGCAACTCATAAATTCATACACCATGTGACCAAAATTATGCTTACGCCCAAACATAATCTCATTTCTAAAAACATGAGTATAAGAAAAGAAGCAGTTTGAAAAATTAGCTGATTTACTGTCTTGCTGAGACTTATGAGAGGACTGATACTGCTCTTTTTTTTTTGTATGTAAATATGAAGGTTAGCTTAGCTTAGCATAAAGAATAGAAACCGCTGGCCAAAAGTAAAATAAATCTGCCTACCAGCATCTTAAAAGACATAATATGTAACTTTTTCACAATCTTAAAACTACTTGACCATCTTTATATTTTGTTGAGCTGTGTACTCACATTATCCCAAACATTTCCAAATATGTTCACACCCTACATACAACCAAGGAGAAGGTCTGTGTCATTGGGCGCCGTCGCCTTTCAGGAGCCTCATATCCCCTTTGTGTCACAGCTGTGGTTGTTTACCAGAAGCTGTCATATGGTGAGTTTTTAATCCAGTTTTAAGCCACATTTTTGCGATACACTTTTCAGATCTTGATTTTTTTTAACTATATTTTTTACCGGATGAAGGGTTTCAGTCATCAGACATCTGGATCATAAAGGTCCAGTGTGTAGGATTTAGTGGCATGTAGCAGTGAGTTTGCAGACCTGAAACTTTTCTTGGGTGCCAAGTGGAAGGAAAACTATGGTGGCCAAAGTGAAAATGCAAATGGCCCTTAATAGAGCCTGAAATTGATTTGTGCCTTCAGAGCTGCCGTAAAAACAGCGCGGCAGACTCTGTGGAAGAGGACCTGCTCTGTATGTAGACATAAACAGTATATTCTAAGGTTTTTAAAAAACAACCATTCTTGTTTCCAGGTGATTATAATCTACTGAAGACATACCTATGAATATTATGTACCATTTCTGCCAATGGATGCCCCTAAACCTTACACACTGGACCTTTAAGAGAAACAAGCTGAGCAAACATGAGCGGCAGCCCATCTGCAGCCCCTGCTGTGCCAAGCAGCATCGCAGAAACACTGATTTTGAAGTGCAGCTGCTTTAGTCTGGTTTAAAATCACCTGGTCTGTTTGTTTTGAGGAAGAGACCTCTGCGTATAACTCGGCTCCCAGTAGAAACTTTCTTAACGTCTGGATCTTAAATTATCCGACAAAAAGGGTGAGCACTCAGTAGCAGGTGCTGGGCTGGCAGTGCCTCCACGATATGCCAAAAAGCATCAGAGAAACACTGATTTTTAAAGTGAATATGCTGTATTCAGATTCTTCACCAGTTTAAATCACGTGGTCTGTTTGTTTTGAAGAGGAGGACACCTGTGCAGATAATACAGCTTTAGGTAAAAACCTCCAGAACAATGAATACTGGAGCAATCCTAACCAGGAGACACTGACTGCAGTGACTGCATTGCTCTATCTTTTGTTACTCTTTTCACTGAGACACCTAGTGGCAGAAAATTACATATTGTACACTTAAAGCTCAAGAATTACACATTTTAGCTTGTTTCTTTAAAAGTGCAAAGACAACAAGTATACAAGGGGTTATGTGGCAGCCTATTTCTTGACTGGGTGTAGTCACTTCCTGGAGTCTCAGGTGGCTGTCTGGCACCTTTGCTCCTCTGGGAAGGCTTTCCACAAGATTTGGGAACCTGGCTGTTGGGATTTGCTCCCGTTCAGCTACAAGAGCAGCAGTGGGAAACATAGTCTAGCTGACAGTCAGCGCAGTGGTAAAGTCAGCTTAACACACAGTTGGACCAAAGCAACTCTTACCAATCACCTTAACTATTACATTTACAGTCTGTGTGTGGATGATGTTGTGGGTAAGTGGTACACTAAACCTGTTAAATTAGCAGCCTGTGGGCCACATCTGCCCCAGAAGCAACCACAGAGTGACCTAGCATACAGAAATCTGATACACCAGTATGACAAAATATATAAACTACATAGAGTGTGGAGTAGCGAGTGAGCCATCTTGATTTCCTCTCATCTCTGTTAAGCTACACACGCACAGTATGGATCAGGCAGGATGTGCGGATCTGGATGGCGACAACGCCAATAAAATCTTTTCTCATGCAACACAACTCAGAGCATGCTTAGTAGCTTTTCGAAACATCTGGGCTGTAATCAAATAGTCAAAAAATGTGCCCTATGTGTTTCCCTAAACACTTCTGTCTGACCTTGAAGGAAAACGTCATGAGGTAAGTTGTGTGTGTGTGTGAGAGAAAATGTGTTATTGGTTACTGTTATTGCCAGTCGATATGGTTCTGTGCATTGATAGCTCTTTTTTCAATTCTGTGTCTGCACTCTGTGATGTGCATGGGTCATACACAGAATTCCCTTTCAAAAGTAAAGCCATCAAACATTGCTGTTTTTACTAAATTTGTTTGCATCTGTTCACCAAAAGCTAAAAAACAGGTTTCGAATAGGCTGCTGAAAATGCCTGACACATCCTGGTGTTAAAATCCTGCCCATGTGAAATTGTAATTGAACAGCCCTGTAGTCGGCCACTTCAGCTGGGACTCTGGCTTACTATGGAGTATGCTATCTTTGATAGCCTTAAACAAAAGTTTTGGAGATTCAATTCTATTGTACTTATATAGCACCAGATCCCAACAATGCTATCTAATGACACTTTTCATATGAATCACGTCTACATCATTCTCTTTAAGAAGTATTATTAGTAGTTTTATCATGCAGTTTTTCACTGATAGATCTTTTTCAGAGCAGACATTTTTTGACATGTCACAGCAGGAAAAGCACAGGTGTCACTAATGGCATTAACGATGGGAGTCAGCCATCACTAATTTCATTATTTACAGCTGTGCTTCTCCTGCTGTGACATGTCAAAAATGTCTGCTCTGAAAAATACCTGTCCATGTGGTCTTCCAGCTCTTTGGAGATATCATAAGCCTATAATATCACTGTAATATTACAAAAGTTTTCAAGCTTTTGTCTGTACTGCCACACTTCTTTTGGTTCATAACAGTCTTTATAATTGAATATACTACATTCTGTAACAGCCTGGTTTGAACTTGTATCAGCTATAATACTCCAGGTAAACATCATCTTTAAAACTAACAAAAAGCTGATGTCTTACATCAACAGTTTCGTGCTCGTGTGTGTGAGAAATGATGCTGTGAAAACCCAGCCTGCTGCATGTTGGTCCTACTATAACTAACTGGATCGATGAAACAATGGAGATTTAATTGATGGAAAAGCTTGCTTTGTCTTTAAATGTAAAAATGGACATCTTTTTACAACACTGGCAAAAATGGGTGCAATATATCAAAACAGCTGAGACCCATCTGAATCATGTACTTTTTCTTTCTACTTCAAGTAAGTACTGCAGCTGCCCTTAGACAGTTTGTACTGTTGCATGCAGTATGCACACAATTGGGACACACTACTTCCTCATAACATTACACCCTGAACTTTGACCCTCTTGCTTTTATATCTGTTCCCTTAGAGATAAAACAAACTCTCACTGAATTTGCCAGAGACTGAGATTAACCAGGGAAGCTCTGCTGTTGTTACTTTACAAAGTATGTAACTATGTATGTAAAAGTTATAACTGCACACGTTGTAGGTTTTAACAAATTATATCTGGACAGTGAATTTACATCAGCAGTTCTCTGTCATTGTTATTTTATAATTATGTCCCTTTGTTGTTTGTAATATTTTTGATTTTTTTTTTCACTTAAACAATCAACAGTCCTTATTACCATTTGACTGATCATCAGTTATTCAAATACGCTCTCATTCGTCACTGTGGCCTCTGACAGCTGTCAACGAACTGTCAAGCTGTTTGCAGCTCAGTCGCTGTGACGCATCTCCCACTGCGCAGAACAGCCAGAAAAGTATGCTGGCTTGCATACTGCAAAATAGGACCAGATGTAGTAGAACATCCTGGTATTTTTGGCATACTGCATTTGGCATATTATGTATTGGGACATACTAAATATTTTTCTGGGATACTATATAGTATGTTAGGATGAGTATTGGAATGCACAGCTGATTTTGTTAAGATAATGAATTGAAGGAAAACACTTAACTTCTTTTCCTTATTGTATTCTTTTATGTGTCTAAAATTTATTTTATTTATTTTATTTTGATATATCTTATTTTGTTTCATTTTACTTTATTTTATTTTTGCCTTTATCTCTACTCTCACTCAGGCTCTTTTTTCAAAGCCATCCCTTTAAAATGGAGAGAAATAGGTTTTAAGTCTACATGAAGACAAGGCTCAGAGAATATTCTCGTGGTAGATTAATTTTTACTGTTATTTTTACGGTTAGCTCTGAAAAACATTTTTTTTCACTGCTTGTTTATCCTTTTGTATTGACTGTGGGTGTGATAACAATGTACACAGTGTCACACTGTGTGTATCTTTGCATTGACCGTGCACATGACTCGAGGTGAAGGACGCCAATAACAAGTCTTGCACTGGGGCTTGTCATTACAAGCCGAAGCCGCTGAACATTAGTGAGGGTGTGCAGACACTGCAAGTATAATGGATAGCTGAGGTCATCAGATCCATTACAAAAGATGTGGGATGGGTGGAGGTCAGAGCTCTGTGCAGGCAAGTTCTGTCATATCCTCCTCAGGAAGACATTTCCCTTATAGAGCTCACTTTGTGCACAGTGGGAGCTGTCATGTTGAAACAGGAAGGGGCCTTCACTAAAACTTTGTCTAAAATATTATTGTATCTTGTAGCATTAGGATTTCTTCAAACCGAAGCTAAGGAGGGCAGTCCAAAGCTTAAGTCTCTTCAAAAATGCTCAGAAGAGATGAAAGGGTGTCGTATCATTGTTGTTTTTTAACAGACTTTTGCTGCAGACATAAACTTACTGTTGGTTGATTTTGAAGGTGAACTTCCCTCAGAGCTCTCCCTCTGTTCGTACCGCTCCTTCTCTTTCTCCCGGTCCCTCTCCTTCTCCCGTTCCCTCTCTTTCTCCCGTTCCCTCTCCTTCAGTGCAATGTGATGAAGTTTATGGTGGAAATGTTCTTTCCGGTGGAAGTAACCCCGGGGGGTGAAGTGGTGGTACCTATGGCTGCTAAAGCCAGGTTTGTGGAATGAGTGGTCGTCCCTTGAAAATCTGCATCATTTGAAAGGGGAAAAAAAGCTGTCAGAGCAGCCCTCCACCTCATTGTCAATACTTTGCAGTCAACTGATAGGAGGAAAACAAAAAACAAAGTGCTCCCTGTTCTCAGTCTTACCGAGGTCTGTAGAATCGCCCTCCAAACTTCGGTTTGTACGAACTGGACAGCCATGCCCTCGGCCTGGAAGGACTCCGCACTCTTCTGATCAGCCTCTTCTCATCCTGCATCGACGGGAGTAAAACAGTTTATCACACAGTGGTACTTTACAAAAGAGAGCAGAACAATTGCACGGTCTGAAAAGGTCGTTTTAAGATGTGACATCTGAGAACAGGATGTACCTGAGTGGGAGACGCAGAGCTGTCAGTGGGCCTCTTGTCGACAGGCTCATCACTGTGTTCCCTGTGTCTCAACATGGAGCCCTGAGGAAATAAAGCGCCATGTTAATCACAGCTGCTATGGTGCTGCAGTACAAGTAGAGTATAATTATTATAAGAGCGGACACAGATAGGTAATTAGAAAAATAACTGGAACTATTTTGGTGATCAATTAAATCTTTTTTTTGTTGCTTTACTTGACTGTAAACTGAAAGTTGTCTGGTTATTTGACTGATTATTTATGTAGTCATTTCATTGACTACATAAATAATAGATTTATCAAGAAAAGTGCAAAAACAAAATCAATAATAAACATTAATGATACTGAAACATTGGTGAGGCAGATTTAGGAAGATTTATCTGTTTTTAGAACATTTAAAACATAGATCAGCTAATAAACTATGACGTATTGTTAATTATTAAACTTCAGAGCAGTATATCAAGTAATTAAAATGAGCTCCACCTTTCCAAGCTGCACCATTAAAGTGACAAACACATTATTCTATCAATAATTATGATCCAATGACAGAATTATATAAGGTGGCACAGTGCTGCAGTGGTTAACATTGTCGCCTCACAGTATGAGGGTTCCCGCTATGAATCCAGGGTGGGGGAGCCCTTCTGTGCGGAGTTTGCATGTTCTTTCTTTTCTCCAGGTACTCCGGCTTCCTCCCACAGTCCAAAGACATGCAGGTTAATTGGTGACTCTAAATTGCCCGTAGGTGTGAATGTGAGCATGAACGGTTGTCTGTCTCTATGTGTCAGCCCTGTGATAGTCTGGTGACCTGTCCAGAATGTACCCCGCCTCTCGCCCAGTTTCAGCTGAAACAGGCTCCAGGCCCCCTACGACCCCCAACAGGATTGGCTGTTACAGAATATATATGAATAAAAGTATTCTTTCATGATAATACTTTTGTACTTATACTTATAGATCCAGTGTGTAGGATTTAGTGGTGTCTAGTGGTGAGGTTGCAGAACTGAAACTTCTCCCGTGTGCCAAGCATGTACGACTGCAGCTGGAACAGCCAGGTGACCTGCACTGCTAAATTAGCAGTTACCCTATTATAAGTATTACCTTAAAAGAGAGGTGTAAGGGTATTATCAGATAAGGTAAGGGTTAAAGGAAGGGTTACATCCCATAACTTCTAAAGTTATTACACCGTTATACTGGCGGGCTTCAGTCCTATGTACTGTGACAAGTTCATCGTCACGTAAAGTCTGCAAGGGAAGAAACCGCAAGCTGCTGATAGACAGCCCTCGAGATCATTTTACCCGTTGCCATGTAAACGTTCGAGCAATGATTACAATCACTGAAAGTGCTGTCATATTCTGTCTGCTCATCTGTTCCTGCAGATAACAAGATATAAATCGCATGTACAGGGTTGTTTTCTGAGTGAACAAAATACATTTCTGTAAAACATACAGACTTCAGACATGCACATAAAGATGACTGAAAATAAGGACCGAGCTATGACTAAATAAATTGGGTAGGGCCTATTAGTTACATCAGAAGATCTTCTTTTGTTGATTTTCAGCCACTTTTCTAGCTTATATATTTGGCATTACACTGCAACCAATAGGGTAGGCTGCAATAATACAATGCATTTTAATGACCCTCTATAGTCTATATTTCTACAAATGTCTCCATCATGATGTTGTTGAATATTATTTCTGGCCTACATGATTCAAGTATTGTCTTAATAAGCTAGAGTAACTGCTTTACATACACAAACATTTGCTATTTTTAGTCAGCTATTGAAAAACGACAACATCACGTCTGTATTGCAATGAATTGTGGGCAATTAAATCAGTAAAGTCTGCTGAAGTCTGCACCCCGAGCGGACTCTCTGGAAGTCTGCAGAAAGTCCGCTTTAGGCCCCTTGTGGACTGGATGAATTGTGGATTTGGACAGCCCTCAGCACTCCAAATTTCCCGGGACTGCGCCCGCCACGTCCACGAATCTGCAAGTGTGGTGAAGCCTGGACATTTGGATTCAGCCTTTGTCTTGTACTAGTGATGAGCGCGGTTTGTATGGGCCTGTCGTGTACGCTACAAACTGAATATGTCTGAGCATATACATGTCTCAGCATGTAGGAGAACTACAGAGGCCAATGTGAAGATGTGCACGGCCCTATCTAGAGCCAGTTTTGGTTTCTCCTTTCAGGGCTACTTTAGAACAACATGGCGGACTCCATGGAAGAAGACCCGCTCCATAGACTGTATATAAAAGATGGATGATGCATCCCCACTGACCCCAACTATGTGTTAGTGAAGCCAAAATATGCCAGATACAGCTGCTGCCATCTTGCACTGGTAACATTATTTGGGGCCAGAGTCTGCACAGTAGCAATCTCTGCGGTGGAGGAGTTTATTCAACTTGAACTTGGGTTTTTAGTTTGGCACATGTCCCTTTCACCAACATGGAAGAGGAGGGCTTTATGACCTGTACTGCAGCCAGCCACCAGGGGGCGATGGGAATATTATATACCATTTCTGCCAATAGACGCCCCTAAATCACACTGGACCTTTAAGTTAAGTTGGGAATGCAGGGCTTTTAGTTATAACAGACTACACTACCTTTACTTTTGAGTACTTCTTCCACCACTGTCCTACACCACAAAAAAAGCATGCATTCTATCAAGTGCATGAAATTGTAGTGAAATATAATGTGTTAATATTACTCAGTGTCTTGAAAATAGTGCTCAAAAGCACACAGGGCCAGTCATTATTATAATGTGTGTGTGATGCTCAGTGGTGCCCTCATGTGCTTATAATAACACTCTGTCACTTCCTGTGGTGTTTGGTTAATGTACTCTGTCTTATATTTGTACTGTGAGACACCTCTTGGTGTCCTCGTCTGGCCCTTTGGTAATGATTCAGCTCTGTTTCGAGTGGCTGAAGGAAAAAGTAGATGCATCTGGGCTGCAGGTTAACAGACTGTAAAGTACATGACGCACTTGAGACAACAGTCAGCACTGAGGCAGCTCCTCACTCCCGGAAATGATTTTTTTTTTTACCTTGCTCTGCTGAGTGTCCTGTGGTCTTGCATGATCCATGTCGGTCTGTTTGAAGCTGTCTCTGATCTGTGAGGATGACATGCTGACTTTATTTCCCTCTACAGACTCCCCAAAAAACAGGAAGCGCGTGTGACTTATTCAGAGAATCTCTTCGTGAAAAGTTAAAGATTCACATGTCTGTCCCCCCTCCTGCTTAGTTGTCTCACCGTGCTGTGCTGACAAGTTTGGAAGGTTTACCTTGTCGGTGAATAACTCACATTGTCGCCACTCGACCTGCGTTTTCTTTGGTTTCCGCTGGAAAATAACACAACATGCTTTTTAGCCTACTTCCTTTTTCTACCGCCGCCCAATCAGCTTCAGACGCTGCGCGCATAAAAGCTTATCAAAACCGAAAAACACTCTTGAGAACACGCAGGCGCAGTCCACCTTATGGACTGTCACACCTGTTTAGTTTTACAATCAGCGCGTGATCTGATTTACATGAATGATGTCATAACAAGTGATGGCGCACTTACACTGTCTGGTTGAAAATGAGGGGTTTTTTTTTAAATATAGTGTTGCATCCTCTTTTCTTTCCTTTTTTCTCTCCTTTTACTGGTGAGTGCAAAGTGCAGTGCAAAAAAAGGGTAGTGCCAGGCAGTGCATACATAGGGGAGGATATGGAGACTGGAGTATAGACAAGATGGGACAAAACAGGACCAAACAAAACAAACAAATAATAAACAAGCACAATATAGCCAGGTAGAGTAGTATTCTTGCTGTCACTGATATGCAATCCACTTGTTTTACTATACTGTGGATGGTTACTTGCATGCATGTCTGCCCAGGTAGCCAAAATGACCTGGCCCAGCATCTGCCCAAACTTGGCATGCCGGAAAGTTAGCCAGGCCTCATTTGGTTTCCCAACTCATGTGAGACTCGGCGTGAATGACGCCCCAGAATTGGGCTGAATCAGCTGGCCCGATTCCGGCTACCGACACTGCCATCGCTGGGGGCTGTTACCAGACATGTCCTGGCCCAGCACCGGCCCAAACTCGGCATGCTGAATGAGATTAGCCAGGCCACATCCAGTTGCCCAACTCAGGTGAGACTCTGCATGAATGATGCCCCAGAATCGGGCCAAATCAGTTGGCCTGATACTGGGTGCCAACACTGCCATCACTGGGTGTGGTTAATAAAAAAAGAGAAGAGAAGCTGAGCAAATATAAATAATGATGGGGTAATAATAATACTGCCTATTCATGATAATAATAAAGGCGAGTAATAAATAACATGATATTATTATAATTATTGTAATTATTATTAATAATAATACATAAATAAATATGGACTGCACTTGTATAGCATTTTTCTAGTCTTAAAACTTCTCAAAGCGCTTTAACACTATACGTCACATTGACCCATTCACACACACAGTCACACACCAATGGAACAGCCATCAGGAACAATTTGGGATTCAATATCTTGCCCAAGGATACTTTGGGGGCCTGTGGGCTGGAGGAGCCAGGGATCAAACCACCGATTTTCCAAGTAGTGGACGACCCTATTTACTCCTGAGCCACAGTCACCTCACACAGATTAAGAGAGACAGAAAAAGAGACAGTGGAGTTGGCATCTCATTCCTTTCACTGCTCTGGGTCACACCCACACCTCAGGGAGGGCAATGACCTGTTGCAGATACCTGTGGCCCCGTGCAGTGCCTGCCCCCAGACCCTCAGTAGCGGGCCAGCTCTGTTGGGCTGGGGAGTATTTGTGATTGCGCTTGGTATAAAATATATTCTTCTCCTTGCAGTGCCCCTTCGAGATGCCCCCTCAAGACTGACATAAAAATGTGTTTCATCTATGATGGACACCCAAAAATATGATTTGGACTTTAATTGCTGAAGTTACAGTCACTGTGGGTGACACTGCAGCCTAATTAATGTTTGATTACGACATGATTGCTCAAAAAATGTTTGCATTCAGCTCACATAGACTAAGACACAAAAATACTACAATGGCAATGCAGTAAAACATCTAGCTACAAATGAGATTACAATGCAAATTCTCTCTGTACATATACATACTGGAGAATGTGATAATATTTTTATACTTTTGCACAACAATATTTGCACAACAAATCTGACTGTCCATAATACTTGCTCTCTTTTTATTTTATTTTTTTATTTATCTCAGGTTAAGTCAGTGTGTATTTTAGTGGTGTCAGGGCAACTCACAAAGTAAGAATTTCATCGCCTGTAACACCGTTACGTTTGCTGTGTATGTGACAATAAACCTCTTGAATCTTGAATCTCTCTGTCGAAGATTTGAGGACTTGCCTTTATATTATCATAGAATGAGCGATAAAACATGACTTCATCTTCCATCAGTCCATCAGACGACTTTTATTTTGACAAAACTAAAGACATTTACACCACTAATTGATGCAGAAAGGACACTCAGACACCTTGACACTTCTTTTTCATATGTGTCCAGCCCAAATCTTGAAACAAAACCTATGTCCTTGCTAACAAACTCTATCTGTGACACTGCAGTTGTTTTTTATTGAAAGTATCTCCCAAACATCAACGGACCATCTTCTGGTGCACATCAGGAACAATTTGCATTGAGCATCATGAATATTGTAACACTGTAACCTGTTTTAAAAATGAAATAAAATACATATGAATCATGCAAAATAAAGATGTCACCGAATTAATGTGGGGATGTCCATGTAAAATGTTCTGGTTAAAGATCTTTTCTCGTAAATTCAGACATGTTTACAAGTCTGCTGCATAATCAAATCATCTCTCTCTTATGCCTAATGTCTGCAGACTCCCATCCTATATCATTACTGGTGCACATCGTTTCATTTCCAAGATTAAAGCATCACCACAAGGCAGGAATCCTGGCCTTTAATCACCAAGTGATCATTTAGGAGATCTAAAGTGAACAAACAAACTATGAAACATGCAGCAATTTATGCCTTTTCATCATTTTAAAACATTTTTGTATGTGACAACAGACACGTCAGCGGGGACGCTTATTGATGGCAATGTGTTTCAAAGACATAAATAAGTGTTAAACAAGAAACAAAGGTCTACTGTTGGTAAAGTCGGCCTCTTGTGAATAAAAAAATCATGTGCTCCAGTCTCACATGGTTTCAGTTACATAATCTCACAAAAAGGAGGAATAACAGTTGGACAAAAAACAACAAAAAAAGTAAATAAAATGATAAAGACAAAATAGAATGACTTCAGTAATTCAAATAATCAGCTTGATAGTGGCCTACTGGTAGATTTAAAAACTGAAATATACATCTGAGAGGAAGTGTGTGGATAGAGTTCAACATATTCCCACTCTTCACAGGAGCAACTTCCCTCCTTTTAATATCATGTTGTGCTACTTCATGATGGTTTGTAGCAATCATTTTTTCCATAAGAAATTAACTTTGCACTGTAATTTTCACAATACTTCGCCCCAGATGTGTTCTTGATGAAGCTTTGAATTCAAATGCTTTACCCAACATAATTATTTATTATCTTAGAAACACCCAGAGCCCTAAACATAATGTTTTAAAGGTGTAAATTCAAAACAAATGTTGAGTCGCCCCATCAACCTTTGATATTGGTCGACAAACCTGCAACATATGAGCAGTAAAGAAACACAAATTCAACTGGTCTTCCTCTTCTGCATTATGGAATCTACACAATGATGATTTTTCAGTAAAAATAGTAACATAATTCTTGATGGAAGTGTTTTAAGTCAGTAGTAACATTTTGGAGAAAATGTTTGGGAAGTATTGAGCCTACAACTGGAGAAATGAGACTTGGGTAATACTGCACATGTTGCACATGTTGTGTGAGAGTTTGTAAACAGGCCCCTAATTAAAAGCAGCCCCCTTTACTTTCATTATCAAGAATTTTCTCTGTTTTTGGATTTGTCATTCACCATGCAGGCATGCAAGTTTACTTCATAAATTCAGCGTAACACGGGGTGAGTAACTGATACACACGTGCTCATTTTTTGAAGTGAAGCAGGGGCGTAAATATAGATAGCGCGGGCAGTGGGGCCCATTGGGCGGATAGACCCAGTTGCCGCCAGTGTTCAAAGACGAACTCAAATCAAAAATGGTGCGATTTTCTATATATGCCCTCAAAAAGCAAAACCCATCTACATCATGGTTTTCTGGTATCAGTCTATAACAAATTATGTGCTTAGTCTACATAAACTATAAAAGAAAAATATAATTTAACCATAAAAAACTAGTTACACAAAAAAATAAATTCATATTTTCTTTTGTACTTTTTGTCATATACAGATATGTAATGATGATTGCGTATCATGTCTCTGCTTAATCATGTTACAAGATGACACAATTTAGCTGGTTCAGGTGTAAACTTTCTCAAGACTGACAGATTTAGATAGATGGGAAAAGTTTATTGAAGCTGAAGGGTGGTGGGAAAAGATACGTGGCCTAACTTAAAAACAGTGACTGGTCTGTTTTCTTCTTTTGTCAGCTTGTACTTGCTGTGGTTGAGCTAGTTCAGAATATTGTCATGCTAATATGAAATTTCTATTGTATGACTATTTGTCCCTGAGTTGTGTGAGGTACATTGTGTAGTTTTTGTCTGCTGTTTCTTTTCTGTTTTTGTGATGAAGGAGTGATGCTGTTTGTTTGTGCATTGGTTGTGGTGTATGTAATCACCACCTGCATCCACGTGAAAAAAAAGAAAGAAAATGATGAATAATTAGCATTAATAATGACAAAAAAAGAGACAAAAATGTCCTCACCATGGGGTTGGTGGTTAGGTTAACAATAAATATAAAAGATCTCTAAAGACTGACAAGCTGGGCACATTTTCAAGCAGATATAGCATAAAAGCATCAGTAACACACTGTTGGTAAAATATATATACACCTAAAACTCTCTCTCTCGCTGTGTGTGTGTGTGTGTGTGTGTGTGTGTGTGTGTGTGTGTGTTTGTGTGTCACAACTAGTAACTAGGCTGCACTGGGGCCTACTGTAACTACCTTACGCCACTGGGGTGAAGTATTCCCTTAACATTTTGTTTTCGAAAAGCTACTAATGACACAGTAAGTACAAAGAATAGCTGAGACCAGCATAGACTGACATCCTTCCCAGAGGTTTAGTGTTCCTCTCCCCACCCACTGTCTCCACCCATCACACTCCCTCCACCCCTGAGAGAGAGACACACACACAGAGAGTCAAGAGAGAGAGTATTATTAAAACCAGACAACCTTAAGATGACTGGGAGTGAAGCAGTCGAGTTCTCCTTCCCTTCAGACTTCAATCAATCAGCAGAGGCCCGGATAGAAAGGTAATCCTGAAACAAACATACTGAAGCTGTTGAGACTCTGAGCTGTGTGCTTCTCCTGTTGCTGTTTGGGGTTGAGAACTTGTTGGAGCAGGTTTTTCTTCTTGTCGGATCAGTTTTACTAATTGTTGCGTGTGAATGTTGAGCTGTGCTGGTCAGGTATGTCTTCTGCTATAATGTGTTTAGGACATATATGAGATTGGAAGGTATCATTTTCTTGGTTTCTTAAAAAAGCTGAACTCAGTTACTTCAGGGCATAAAATGCAAATACATTTGTGAAAGCAGCTAACTTCATCACATGTGAGATACAGCTGTTCTCTCATCTGTATGACTGTGTGTTGTAAGTGTTTTCTGTGGTGTCACATACCTCTGTTCAGGAGGAAAACATTATAACAAGCAGGGGGAGGGGAAAACAAGAGGTAGACAGTGTTCTCAGCCACACATATTCATTTTGGTTGATCATTGATTTATTGATTTAAATGCATGAAAGTTACTTTATAAGACATGATTTGTTTTTCCATAGCACCAACAGTGGAATCCATCTGGCTGGCAGGTTAAGCACAACAGGCAACATGAGGTAAGGACAAACTTCCTTGTAGCATTCTGGAAATATGCTTAGAGGATACAGATGGTTTTTTTCATATATTTTTGCTGCTGTTAACAAATCCCATGAAAAGACCAAAGCCAACACTGTGTCAATTCATCTTTTGATAATTTCCAACTTCCCTGTGTGTGGCATGCCGTCCTGATGTTAATCTTTAAAAAAGGTCACACATACACACTCAACTGAGCAGATTCACCTAGCTAAAGCTAATCTGATGGTGTAATGCAACAGTCCTCAGATTAATCTGACCTTCGTTAAGGTTATAATGTTCAGTTTAACTGTGTTAGAGAGTTGTTGATTCATCTTTATGGGCTGTTTCTATTATTTCGTCCATCCCATTTATATCAGTTAGGGTATAGGTAAAATAAAAGAAACACCTAGTTGTATGATGCAATACAGTTCAACAGCACGGCAAAGCTACATCCTCATACTGTTGAATCAACACTTCTGAAACAGTTTCAATAAAAACTGAACATTCACTTTTTAAAGGGTAAAAAGTGAGCTAGTGAGTATTTATGAAAGCAGGACAGTGGACGTGATCAACTCAAATAAATACAGTGCTCATGTTCATTGTAATGGAGGAACATGTCAGTCAGTGAAACGCTGTGGCTGTATTTTTTGTAAATGCATGACTGTATGGACTCAAGCATCACCATCTACAACCAGACACCTTACATCTTTATACAATCAGGCGCTGAAAATAATGGGCAAAAAGGCCTGTCTGGTGGCATCACTGTCGCATATTAGAGCGATACAATCTTTTCAGCTTTGACAGCTTCATTAACTTTTGTTTCCTGAAATTAGTTTTCAAATGTATCAACAATCTGGCTCCAAAGCTTCTTTCCAGATTCATTCAAACACAAGACATTAATTGAGTAACAAGAAGCAGAGTGAAAGGCAACTGCGAAATACTGATTATAACTGATTACAGATTTAAAATCCTTCATAACAAAGGTCAACTGCTGGTTAAAAGCGAACCAGAGCTGTAACCACTCTTAGCTAAATGTGTTCAAACTTCTTAGTGGTATTAGTGTAAGTGTATTGGTGTATAGTGGTATGTCTATTGTAGTAGATGTATCATGGGATATGTTGTGGTATATGTACTGTAGTATATATAATGTAATATGTGTATTTTATTGTGCCTTTTGTGTTTATAATGTATTGTGGTTTTATGATGTTTTAAACTGTCGGACAAGAGCTGACATTTAGCAATAGCTGTAGCCTCCTGAGACCTGAACTTTTGTTTGGCATGCTTTTTAAATTTCTCTCAGCTATTTGGGATCAATAGGACCTGATAAGTATAAAAACTAAACTTTGTCAATGATAATTAAGTCCCAGTGTGTTTGTTACTGTTGCTAAAATTGGTCAAATTTGTTGCCATATCAAACTACAAACATTATTAATCATAAAAAAACAAGTTTCAACAATAACATGTGATCAGGTTTCGGACCTGGTCCTCTTTTGTGTCGGGATCAGCTGCAGATTGACTTGGATGGCTTGTTTTTACATGGAGTAGTGTATGTTGGTCTTACTCACACTAGATGGCACAAAAAGGTGTCCACGAACAAGGACAACAGGTCTGAGTTAAGTAGAATAAAGTATAAAGGTGGCCACTGTGGCCACTTCCCTACTTCCTACCTCCCTATTTCCGGCCCCCCTTGCTCGGACCATGCCCATCTTGAAACTCAACACTCATTTTGATCTTAACTACACACCTGTAAAGCTCAGTGACTGCGACACTATGACATTGACATCTGTCAGACAGACAGACAGACAGACAGACAAAAACACCTGCCAGAGTGTTCAAAACAGCTTCTGTGTCAGTTCTCGCTACAACAGGTGCCACCAGGAGCAACTTTTTGCCATTACAATACACACAGACTTGAAAGTAAAAACAATACCAGCCGTCGCGACGCTGTCACAGCTGATAAAACACCAGACGTATCCTTATTGTCTGAGTGCATCAATGGTTTAACGTAACACAATCATGTCTCACAGGGTGCAAACTTTCCCAAGAGCGCAAATTCTGCAGGGGTTTCATTTGAGATGCCAGACTCTCGCAGCCTACGACAACAGAGGCTTTAAACAGGAGTTTGAGGTACGTTTTAAAATCAGATTTCTGATCTGGGAAGCCTGAAGTGTTTGTTATGTATGCTAACATATCTGTATCTGTGAAGGAGCTTGAGAAAGTTGGTAAAGACCTCCCCTCCAGAGCGGGTGACTTACTGGCCAACAGAGAAAAGAACAGATACCCTTACGTGCTGCCATGTAAGTGTAAATCATACTAGTACAGATCACAGCAGCATGTGTGTTGCAGCGTATGAGATTTTTGTTTCGTCTGCTTTTCATCCATAGATGACCACTGTCGTGTGAGGCTGTCCGTTCAGAACTCCCAGCCACACTCTGACTACATCAACGCAAATTTTGTGCCTGTAAGAACTCATCTGCCTCCTCACATTTGTTTTTTCTGTCATTTTTATTACTCTGTCTTCCTGCTTCACCACCTGTCTCCACATCTGTCTGCGTCTCTTAATGACTGTGTGTCTGTATTCAGGGTGGAGGATCGGAGAGAGACTTCATCTGCACCCAGGGTCCTTTGCACAACACCATCGCTGACTTCTGGAGGATGGTGTGGGAGCAAAACGTCAGGATAATCGTCATGGTGACAGCTCTGAGACACAAGGACATAGTGAGACACATTCAGTTTGTGTGTGTGTGTGTGTGTGTGTGTGTCTGTTGTATGCTTTTTCGCCTCTGAATCCTCTGATGAAATATTTTTCCTTATCTTATCAGAACTGTTAGACATTTTAGGGAAAAGACTGATACTACTCTTACTGTCTGCACAGTAAATATGAAGCTACAGCCAGGAGACGTAAGAGTTAGCATCAAAGACTGAAAATTTTGGGGGAAACACTTGTTTCAGCAGATGCCCATTAGTGAGCTATTGGAGTGCCAGTAGGCGGCTCTTTTATATCTTCAGGCAGAGCCGGGCTAGCTGTTTCCACTTATTCCTACTCTTCGTGCCAAGCTAACTAACTGGCTGCTGACTGAGCTTTATATTTCCTGTTCAGACTTGAAAGTAGTATAAGTCTTCACATCTGACTCTCAGTCAGTCAAACTATTCCTTTAAAGGAGCAGTGTGTAGGATTTAGTGGTATTACTGTTGAGGACTGCAGATTATAACCAGCTGAAACTTCTCCCATGTGCAAAGCTTAAACTCCTGGTTGAGATTCTTTCAGTGTTCATTGGTCAGGAGGTTTTTACCAGGAGCTGGATTACCTGCAGAGGTCTCTTCTTTTTCAAAAACTGGCAAAAAAACCCCACTGAAAAAAGCAGTTTCACATCACAAATCAGTGTTTCCCTGAAGCTGTTTGGCTCATCAGAGACAGGCCACTAGCCCAGCACTTGCTAAGGTGTGCTCACCTTTTTTCTTTGATAACTTAAAATCCAGACATCCAGGAGGTTTTTCCCCTCAGCCGAATTCTCTACAGAAGTCTCTTTCTCTCCAAGACAAACATATCCAGCGATTTAAACTGGTTGCAATACTGAATAAAGCAGTTTCCCATTAAAATTCACTGTTTTCCTGGTGATGTTTGGCTCGTTGCGGAGGGGCTGCTAATTGTGGTGGCTGACATGAAACGCAAATGGCCCAATCTCGAGCCAGTGTTTGGTTTCATGGCAGTGCAACATAGAGGACTCAAGGAGCAACCTCCAGGCCTGAAAATGAAGCCAACGAAAAAGTGCCTAAAACTACAGTTCCTCTAATGGCCACCTGAGGCTGGCTCCAGTAGTGAGTCAATCCCCATAGACCTCCATGTTAAAATGCCCAACTTTACAGCAGAAATAAACATGTTTACAGCCTGGTACAAAAAATGTTGTGGTCTCTGTAGCTAATTTGCCCCCTCATGACAAATGTATGGGGGTTAATTGATTTAATAACTCGCCCTTTTACATTTTATTAAGGCTTAAAGTGGCGTATAATTACGGGCAGGCCGCTTTGAGTGACAAGCTGTCTGCCGATAGTGTCCTCGGCTTTTCAGTCAGATCCACCCCTTGATCCTCAACAGCACCAGCCTCTCACCCAAATATGATCACCACCGGCTCCAAAACACCAAGATGGTGGCAGCAGGAATGCAACAAACCAGTGGGTGACGTCATGTAGATCCATCTGTTATTTTTACAGTCTATGGATGGACTCCGTAGACGACAGCTTGCTGCCTCTGTAGATTTAAACGGCTCATTCGAAGTAACAAAAGCCCAAGATTCTTATTTTTAGGTGATTATACACTAAAGAAAGCAAACTCATTATATTAAATACCATTTTGCCAATAAATCTTACACACTGGACCTTTAAGATACATAATGTCAGTAAATACCTCACAAGTCTTTAATAATTTGACCTTGTCCCTTATTTGTGTGTGCAGGTGCTGTGTGATAAGTATTGGCCTCTGGAACAAGGTACAGTTTATCATGGACTGATCCAAGTGACGACAGTGACCCGCAAACAAGGTCCAGATTATTTTATCACCACCATTAACCTCAGACAGGTGAGTGAAAGACACATCCATCATCCCCTTTGATACCTTGTAAACTGCTGCTGTTGACTTCTGTGCGCGCTGACTGCACCAGTAATCAATCACAGAGGAAGAAGAAGTCCTTGTGGTTGGACTGAAGGGAAGTGTTTGTGTTTCAGAGAGACTGTCCAACAGACAGGATAATCACACACTACTACTACCCTGCATGGCCGGACCGGGGCGTCCCTAAAGACCCATCCTCACTCTGTGCCTTCACTGAGCATGTGCGGCAGAAATTGGAGGAAACTCCACGTCTGGGGCCGGCTGTGGTGCACTGCAGGTATGACCTCTGAACTTAGACTCCTTTAGAAAACCCATTACTTAGTTATGTTAAAAATGTGCCTCTTTCAAGTTAAGCAATCATATGTTTAAAGTCAATCCTCTGCTTATGTGTTTCAGTGCAGGTGTGGGGCGTTCAGGAACCTTTGTGACGCTGTTGTGGCTGATGCAGCTGTGTGCGAGGGGCATCCAGCCTGATATACGCGCTGCTGTGGAGGATCTACGGTTACATCGCATGTGGATGGTCCAGAATCTGGTCAGTCTATAGTGGCCTACTCTTACGTTCCCCAAACAGGCTCACTCAACTATTCCCCTCAGCAGCTTCACAACAACATTTCCTGGTTACACTTCCTCGTTATGGGCCACATATCTCTTAATTAACCAATGAGAAGCTAGAAGGACTTAGACTGAGACTGTATGTGAGAATTACTGAGACAAATCCAGCAAATAGTTTAACTGTTTTTATTAAGTCTGCTGCAAATAAATAACTGTAAACATCAACGTGTAAATAGTTAACCACACAAACACTGTAAATGTATTTTTAGCAAATTACTGAAAAACATGAATTAACGTGTAAACTTTACAGTAACAATAAAATGTAAGCGGGGGGGAAAAGGAAAAAGACAATCGAAAGGTGATGAATTATTTTACAAAAACACAGAAATTAAGGTTTACAGAAAGTCTCATAAGGGTTTACAGAATGCTATTTTTGTTAAACAAAAAAGCTTAAACAAAGAAAACAGTACTAGCATTTAGCAAATAAATGACTAAATGAATGATTCAACAAAAACTTCACCATACTCCATCCAGACGGGAGTAAACATCACTGACTCTGGTGCACTATAATCTCCAGTTTCTTAAAGCTGCGACCCACACACAGCATCTCTGCTGCCACACTGGCCCACAAGCTCTGACTGTTTGCTTCTTCAAGCGTTTTAACCACCACGTCCTCGATGAGTGATTAAGCACAGGTGTGTTTAGCCACTCTCTGCATGCTGAGGAAAGGGGGAGGGTGGCACCTGGGGAGGCACACAAAAAGAAACACAGGAAACAGGAAAGAAGAAGCGCACACCCACCTTTCATCCGTAACAGCTACTGAGACTCACCTGCAGCGATGGTATTGAGATATTTTCTGAAGTAAAAGTAACAATAATAGAGCAAAAAAGTACTCCATTACTAGTAAAAGTCCTGTGTTATAAGTTGTACTCAAGTACAAAAGTAATTACGCACTTAAAGGGACAGTTCACCCCAAAATTAAAAATACATATTTTTCCTCTAATCTGTTGTGCTGTTTATCAGTCTAGATCGTTTCTGTGTGAGTTGCCGAAGTGTTGAAGATATCGGCCATAGAGATGTCTGCCTCCCTCCAATATAATGGAACTAGATGGCACTAGTTGGGGATGATAGTCAGCAGAATTAAGTGTCTAGATAAGCTCGGGGCTACTGTTGAACCTCATGACAAGGCCATGTTTATTGTTTTGTGGTGAAGACTTCATCTTTGGTGAATGGCATCCAAACGCCTTGTTATCCTTCGACTGCTGGAAGCTAGTTACCAGTAAATAACGAGCCAAGCTAAAATTAATGTTAATAAGCCAGCGTAAGGAGCCGGTAAACTGTCTCTGAGAGAGGTAACACTGCTAGACTACAGCTGCCAATCGTATCACTGCTCAGAAGGAAGCGTGCATCTACTGCTAGCTCACCTAGCACTGCTGAGCTAGCTGAGGCAGCAGCTCAGCCAAAGAGGATGCCATTAATGTTTCATAGATGTGTGCTTTTCTTCAGTGTGGCAATACAGAAAATAGTTCCTACATGAAGCTGCTCACAACAAGGTCTGTGGATTATCTTGTGTAACTGAGTCATGATTTCTGGAAAGAGACATTGCTGTTAAGTTTTTGAAATTTATTTTATTTTATTCTATTTTTTGAGCACCACAAGCGGAGTGCCATCTAGTTTTATTATATTTAAGAGAGGAGAGACATCTCCAGCACTTGGCAACTCACACTAAAACAATCTAGACTGACAAATAGCACTACAGCTAAGAGGAAAAATATGTATTTTTAATTTAGGGGTGAAGTGTCCCTGTAAAGTATCCAAAGGATAAGTAGTCGTCATGCATACAGGTGAAGCTAAATCTAAATTTTATGGGCAATTTAATCTACAAGATACAATGTACAATTTCATGTAAATGATCTGAAAGTGACAAACAATAGCTTTTAGACTAATGTAGCATGGTATATGTAACATAAAATGGAAACAGTCAAGTACAGGCTACAAGTACTTTGAAAATTAAAGGTAATTACACCACTTTAATCAAAATTAAAAGTACAAATTGTGGAAGCTATCTTACTGGAACTAAGACTGGAATCAAGTGGAAACAGCTCTCCCTCTGCAGTTTTTATGCTGAGTATGGTAAACTAAGCTGCTGGAAGTAGCTGCGCACTTAATGAACAAACACAACAGTGGCATTAACGTTCTCATCTCTGTAATGAAGCTATAAACGTACTCCCCAAAACTATTTCTTCAGTGTACTGTGTAACAATGTAATACATTTATGTGCTCGACATAAGTGAATTCTCTTGTTGTAAGTATAAAGTAGCAGAAAATTAAAATATTTTATTTTATTTATTTAACCTTTATTCAACCAGGAAGTCCCATTGAGATTGTAATACTGAATAAGTGTCTCAGAATCAAACTTAAATTATTGTATTTTCCACCACTGCTTATTTAAAACAAAATGTACTCAATATTTATTTAAATAGTCTGCATTCTTGTTTAGACTGTTTTATTAGGTGTATTTAAATGCACACTTGCTATTCACTGTCACGTCTTCCATCACTTTCTCTCTATGACACTCATAAATCTGTCATCTCTGTACTCATTAACACTGTGTGCTGTACTGTTTCGTCCCAAACATGAGATCCTCATTACCTGCTCATTCCTCTGTGTGTACTCAGGAGCAGTACATATTTGTTCATCAGTGTCTGCTGCACTGGCTCAGTGGAGGAACCTCAGCACGGTGAGAACACAGAAAATAAGCTCCCACTGAGCACCAACACACACCAAACTCAATTTCGGCACAGACAGCATGCATAATTAGTCATTGTAACGTAAGTTGACATTTTAATTAGGCGTCTTCTCTTTCCCAGCAGGCCACAAATTCAGAGAGCCGGTTCAAATATTAACCACCACATTCAAGATCAGCCCCACAGCTCCTCGGGACGGGGGGGCCAAGCGGGGAGGAGGAGACGTCACCATCAGCGACAGACACCTCCTGTGGACCAACCACAGAACACAATGCAACAGATTTTAAACCCCGGGAAGCTGCTGAGGAGGTTACTGCCTTCCTCGTCGCTGTTTAATCCTGGCTCACACGCCTCCTGAACTCAAGCTGTAAAGCTGAGAATACAAAAACAAGCAAGACTGGGTACAAAAAAAACATCATGTATGCCTTTCTACAGCATTTAAGAAGGAAAGAGAGTGCAGAAATACTGCTGTGTGTGCTGTACGACGACGAGCCCTGCAGGCGGGAAACTGGCCTGACGACATGCAAATACATGCTGGTGAAGAAACCACAGACGCAGCTGTTCCTACTGATACAATGAGGAAAAACATCAAGGAAGTTACCTGCCTGTACGGGTCGAACCTGATCCTCCACTGTGAATCACTTACCATGAGATTAACAAGGACAATGACGAGGCTGCTCCCTGTACACAGATTTAAATACAGAGGGTGTCTGTCAGAGGTGGAATGTAACTAAGGACATTTACTCAAGTACTCTACTGATGCATAACTTGTATTTTACTTGAGTATTTCCATTTTATATTACTTTCTATTTCCACTCCGCTACATCTCAAAGGGAAATATGGTACTTTTTATTCCACTACATTCATTTGATAACGTTACTGCACAGACTGTTGATACCAAATATAAATCAATCAGTTGATCATGTGTAACTGTAAGCTACCCAGCAGTATTATAAAGTCATTAGCTTCAACATTAAAGTGATGAACACATGAATGCATCCATCTATTTTTATCCCCTTATTCGGGGCTGGGTCATGGCACCCTAGACGTCCCTCCTACCAGTTGGTACCTACCACTGCACCAGCTCCAGCTCCTTCCCCACCAGAGAGGTCACACTCCACGCCACCCAGAGCCAACCTGCGACGCCAGGGATCAGCACGCTCGGGGACCTGCCCCTGTCTGGGGGCTCCAGGGGGGCCTGGTGTCCCTGTACTGGGCAAGGGCCTCAAACTTAATATGCAGTTTCACCAAGGTCTTCTTGAATCGCTCTTAGTCTGGCCCCTTCTCTGGGCCCACATGGGAGACCCTACCAGGGGGTATTAGCCACAGACAACACAGCTCCCAAGATCACAGGGACACACACACCCCTCCACCATGTTAAGGTGGCGATTCTGATTATCAATAATATATAATTCAATATTATAATGTATATTATTCAGAAATGGCCCATTTTGGATGAGTTCTTTTACTTTTGGTATTCTAAGTTTTCATAGTACTCTTACTTACGTAAAGTTTTGAATGCAGTACTTTTACTTGTAACAAAGGGTTTTCACACTGAGGTTTAGGACAGGAAATAACGATTATGTTCAATATTGATTAATCTATCGATTATTTTCTTGATTAATCGTTTACCTTGTTTGTTCGATAAAACAGTAAAACATGTCTATCAATGTCTTCCAAAGCCCAAAATCCGTCCATCCATTTTCAACTGCTAATCCAAAGGCTGGGTCGTGGGGGAAGCAGGCTGAGCAAGGTATTCCAAACGCCCCTCTCCCCAGCAACGCTTTCCAGCTCCTCCTGGGGGATCCTGAAGCGTTCCAAGGCCAGATGAGATACATAATCCTTCCAGCGTGTTCTGGAATCTCCTTATGTCCTTAACCCAAAGATAATCAGTTTACTGTCATAGAGGAGTAAAGACACCTGAAAAACTATTTTCCCCTATTTACCTAAGTAAAAGATCAGAGTTCCTGTCCCCACTGGTGTCTACTGTCTGCAGCTACTAAATATGTCTGGACGATTCATTGTTTTCTTCTTTGCCTTCACTACTGATGAGGTGATGCTGTGAGATGATTTTTATGTTTGTTTCTGAATGATTGTGCACCGTTTTATATCACACACTGCAGGCTGTCAGTGTTTAAGGATGCACGTGCAGCAGAATTAATAAACTCGTCAGAGAGGCAGACACATGGTGTAGTGGCTGTACAAAAAAGGTCATGTTTCAAAAACACACAGGCACTGCCATTCTCCTTAGATGACTGAAACCCATTACAGTACATGAAGGAGCTATGAGTATTATACATTATAGAACATAAAAGGGCTAACCCACTTTTTTAGAGTCTCTCATCTGTCATGTAATAAACATGTATGGTACAATAGATCCCTCTTCGGGTGAGTTTTGGGGTTTGTGATGGATAGGACAGAGAGAAAGGAGGATCCAGCAGCAGTCAGCAGCCTTCGCCCTCTGTCTGCCAACGTCTCCACCATGTGGCGAGTGCTAGTAGCTGCAGGGCGAGTGGCGACACCGTATTGCAGTAACGTCTGTGTCCTGGTGTGATTTAAAGCTGCCGAGCTAGTCCAACAGCAAGCAAACAGCAATCACTAACAAGCGAGTCATCTCCAGAGTTCAGTGTGTCCGCGCGTGGATTCAGCTTGAGACAGACGAGAGTGAAGTACAAAGAAAAGGGGAGAATTCACACAACTTGGAAATGAGCTTTGAGCCTATGTTTGGCTACATGATGCAGTCTTAATACCACTGAGGTATTCACTGTGACACTTAACAGTGACCAAGGCAGATGGGGGGAAGAAGAGCAACAGAGAGGGATGTTTATGAAAAGCAGCGTAGCGCAGGCCAACCCCAGTGAAAATATATATGAAATATATTACAGATTAAAACAAAATGGGGAAGGAAAATTCCAGACCATTGGTTTAGGAGAACCAACAGTTAAAATAACATTTAAATTAGAGTTCAGGTCCAATAAAAAGATTAGACACTACATCCTTTGGCCAAACAAAAAGAAGAAACTAACCTGGTGGTAAGGTTGAGAGATTGCCTCAATAAGACAAATTATTATCTGTATTGGTTTTATGTACAGTCCGTGAATGTAAGATATGCTCACACAGAGTGAATATAAACATATACATGCCACCCTTAAAGACCACAAGAGGGTGTGAGAGAATAGAAAACTACTAATAATGAGCAATCAAAGGCTGGGTGAAGAGAAAGAGGAAGAGTCTAGTCCATTTATCGTTTTCCTCCAGTCCAACTAGTGCACGCTCTCCACCATGTTAATGGCTTCCTGGATTTCGCGGACGACGAGGATGCGAGCGAGCATCTGCTCCAGCTGTTCTTTTGGGATAGGTTGAGTCGAGTACCAGATGGGGCTGTTTGGAGCCACCACAGGCTCGGGAGTCAGGTAGAAGGTGTCATTGCGACCTTTAGCACTCTGCGGACTGACAGGGACACAGAGAACACAGTGTGAGCACATTTTCAGGATGCTGTCATCTAGCAGATGTCAAAGTTACAGTTTTAGCACGTCTCTGCCTCACAATTTTATTAAACACTCTTTCTGCATCTGAGGGAGAGGATAGGGGAAAGAGTGTGCCATCGTATCAAATTTATAGCCATTTAATGCCAGAGTGAACAATGGTGCCCTTAAAGAAAAATTCAGTGTTTTAACAATCTGGCTGTGATTCTTATAACCTTGGCCCCTGTGTCCTCCATCCTCAAGACATTAGAGCTGCAACTACAAAAAATTTCCACTATGGATTAATCTACAAATTATATTATCTATTAATCACTGAAACTACAAAATGTCAAAATAAATCTGAAAAGAGATGAAGATGATGTCTTCAATTCGAAAAACCAAAAAGATATTCAGTTTACAAGAATGTACAAGATAGAAAAGAAGCAGTTCATCACCACGTAACAGAGGGAGCTAATAACTGGCAAAGTTATCTTTTTTTTGTAAACTGACAAATTATTTCAGCTGTAATTGACCTTTTCCTAAGCCCTGACCCTTTGTGATGGTTCGACAAGTTGTTGGTGTAAGCATGGAGCCCACACTGTAACTAACCGCACTCCCTGAAGAAATGTTATCATATTTTTGGAAAAATGAAATAGTGATTCCAGAGAGAAGCAGAAAGAGGAGTTATTGAACCAGCTGTGTGGCATCGCAGTGTGTGCAGATGAACAGTGTTTGGCTTTGCCCCCGTGCTGCTGCCAGCACCTGGACCTCCGGCAAACAATGTTCATCTGTGTACAATGCGATGACACACAGCTGGTTGAATATGAGCAAAGTTTCCCTGCTTCCCTTCACTGGTTCCTGTACAGCAGGGTCGGTCTTTGTTTCACTGTTATAATCATTACAAAGCAAAAGCAGCATGTGTATACATTCAGCAGGCTATATCTTCAGTAGCTAGCTAGCTAACCCTACACCTTTCAGGGTTTGATTTTGGTTTTGGAACAGGGAAGAAACGTATATCTTTTTCCAACCTCTCCAGGTAACATCATCATTAATATATGACGTGCCCCAGGCACAACATTTAGCTCCAAATCCACAAAACCAGCCTGAACATGAAGGAAATCTGAAATGACAGCATTAGAGTCAATGGAGCACAGCTGTGTTGTTGTCGGACCCTGGTCTGAGCCAGCATGATGCTACGTTATGATTGGCCAGTCTGCATCCCAGGGCGGACTTAGCAGAGGGTCACTTGACATAAAGTCTTGTTTATGTTAACATGTCCAAAAATGTCTGGGGAAGTAAACGTTAGTCGAGTTCATGTCAACTGGTTACAAAAAGTGCAGTAGCACAGCTTTTATCTGTATCAATACAACAGTAGTGACAGATGGAAGAAATGTGCAGAACATTAATGCGTCATAGTGACACCCATACTTAAAGGCAATCATAATGTCAAGAATTGGGTTTTAACCAAAAGTACAGGCAGGCTATTTTTATGGTGAACACCAGAATTCCTCAAGTCATTGGAGGATATAAAGTGCTGCATAGAAACCAAAAGATCAGCAACCTCTATCTTTTTGAATGTCAGAATGTAAACTTAATGATTTATAGAGAAAGGTATTGGCCAAAGTATCATTCAAATTGCCCGTCTATGTTTCAATTTATCAGATAAGCCAAAACTGATGTGTAGATTAGGTGCTTTTTCAAAGACTGCTCTTCCTTTGTTTAACACTATCCCTGCCATTGACAAGATTTTTCTGTCATTTATGACAGAATGCTTCCCTGCCTTTGACGAGATATTTTTAAGACAGGGGGATGCTGTTACACTTCTTGTGAAACAGAACAGCACTGTCCAAAAACAAATGAAGAAGAAGATCCACCTCAAACAGGAAGAGGATGGTGTTTACAGAAATGCAGCAGCTTGTAAACTGCAGGAAAATGCCGGCGCCGACTGAAAAGTTCACATTATTATTGTTAGTATTTTCACTTATACAATTAAAACTGATGTAAGGAAGTTAGAAAAAAAAGTAAATGTGAAATTGATTTTTGTGCCTGAAAATGACTTTCTTTGACAAAAACGCATTTTTCCCCGCTCTTTGTACGAATGTTTCTTTATGAAAATGCACACATTCAAGTGTTGATAAAGAAGGAATGGAATAAGATAGAATACAATGTTTTTTGTGTTTCAAAATAGAAGGTCTCTTCTTTATTTTCATGTATATCCTGTTTACATATTCACAGAACAAATTATTCTGTGAGTCTTTAAAGACTAGTTAAAATGATCGAAAAATGCTGGCAGTGGCTGGCAACTTAAAAATAATACTGTGGCAGGGAAAGTGTTAGGTAACATTTATACTCCATTCATGGTGTGTGCCATTGCTTTGTTATTTATACATGTAATGTTTGTGCTTCACACAATGTGATCATGGTCTTGAGACACATAAATAAAAGAAAATGAAATTTCTGATTACTGACTGTTCTGCATCGAGACAGAGAGAGAATGACAAAGCATCTAAGAATTGATTTTTCCCCCACCCTTCGTCACTGGTATTGGGTGTGTGCCACGTGTGGACTACAGCGCACTGCAGTGCATGTTTTTATGTGTTAAATGTGATCATGCTGTGCAATTCTGTGCCCACGCTGCTGACCAGTTTCCCTTTGGAATACATTTTTTTTTCAAGAAACCATTTTCTTTCTATTCACATGTTGTGAAGGACGCTGACATTTTTATAGACAGCTGAGGCCAAAGAAGTTAGTTGCCTTTATTCCTGAGCAAATTATTAAGAGGCAGAAAACATAAAAAAAATCATTCACCATTTTTAAGAGGAAAAAAAAAGAGTAGTTACTATAAAGCAGCCATGTTTTTGTCAGTTGCCTAGCAACAGTGTTTTCACAAGTTTAACCACTTGAACACTTAAGTGCAACGTGTACGCCGTAACCCATGTCAATAACAAACACAAGAGTTTTATTTAAAAGGCAGCAGCAGCACCTCAAAAGAGAAACTCTGGCTCTCATCATGAATTGATAACCCTAACCTTGGCCTGAGTGACAAACACTACATGCTCGTACAAAGAGGCATTTTTAACAGTTTTCTTCTGGCTAATGACACACTTTCACAGGTGTTGAAATAGCAGATTAATATTCCATTACATTAAAACACATTTTTACCCGAAAAACATGTTTACAGTTTAAATTTCCTGATTGAAAACGCGTGTATATTTACCATTTGAAGAGGTAGAAATCGTAGAGCTTGATGGGACATCGCAGTGGGTTCTCTGGGTCCTCCAGCTGCTCTGAGTACATGTCATCTGTGACTGAAAATATACAGTACAGAAAATGTTATTTACCCTTAATATATAGTTTCTTCTCAGCCACCACGTCGCAAATCTAATTCATGCACACTTATGGTGTTGTTCCACTTGCCCTGTTTGGTTCGGTTCAATCAAACTCAAGTTTATTTGCCCTTTGAGTGCGGTTTGTTTGGGCTGCGCACCAAAACAACCGGATCGAAATCTCCTTGAAGAGGTGGTCTCAGTCCGGTTACAAACAAACTCTGGTGCGGATTGTTTGAAGTGAGAATATGTTCCGACCTTGACTCGAACCAACTGCAGTCACATGACACATTGTTTGGGTTAAACATGAGCATGTTACAGTCCTGGAGGATTATTAACATGCGCCTCCTCCTGTACTGCCTTAATATGCACATTTGGCACATCCAATGCAAAACATTGTTTTCTAGTTGGAGCCGCGCCTCGTTTTCAAACTGTATGGTTTGCCTAAAATGAACAATGGCAGCAATATAGTCCACGATGACTGGCGCTAAAATCAACCTGCGTAGTTGTCCCTCCATTGTGACATTAGAAAGTGTCACATTTATCTTGTAAGTGTACTCTTCTTCAACGTTTTGTTTACTTCCTGGATTTTTCCTGCATGGGAATTCTGACCAATCAAGAGCAGCTTTCTCGTGCAGACATTTTATCTGGTCTGCTTGTAAATGCTGAACCAACTCTAGGCAATTATGCAACTTTGTAAAAAAATAAGTCCCTGATTTGGACCAAAGCAAGCGAACTCTAGGTCTGAAAGCACCCTTACCTTTCTGTCCTATGAACCTCTCTGTTGACTTAAGGTATCGGATGCTGGTGCTCTTGTCTTTGGGGTTGTTGGGACTCTTCCTGGTGTGTCTCAGCACCTTAGAAAAGGCCACTTTTAGATGCTGATCCACTGTCTTCAGTTGGAAATACCTGTAAAAAGATAGACAGTATTCATATGTTAACTGAGTTAACTGTGTGTGTTGATTGATATCCACATGGGTGCAGAGGGGAATCAGAGAATAAATGCAGGTGTCTTGTGTAGATTTGTTTTTGGCTGATATGTGGATTGGGAAATACATGTGTCCAAATAAGAGTTCGCTCTTATGTAAAGAGGTAATCAGCAATGCTGTAAATCAAGTAAGCACTATAGAAAAATTATTCATGTGTGATGCCTGAAGTAAACGCAGTTCAACTCACTTGGTATTGAAGAACATAAGAGTTGTGAGCAGCGTCGAGGGAGAATGAGCTCCCAGCTGTTTACATTCCCACAGCATCTCCTCTGTCACATGACTGGGGATGATATAACCTGGTAGAAGTAAAGAGCAGATTATGAAGATCTGGCAGTTAATCAAATTAGGCAAGTAATACACAATCTTTTAATTAGAGGCAAATCATGACTTCATGACTGCTATCATAACATCATTCTACAAAGCCCTGTAATTCTAGTAGGAGAGCTGACTTTTGGCTGGTTGAGTGTTATTTACGGAGTGTCAGCCCCATCACCAAAACTCACAGCTCATAAATGGAACCTGCTGTCACCATTAAACTGATTAACCCATCTTCAAATACAGATTTCTATGTCTGAGTTTACGAACACAGGAATAATAAAAACCTCTAGGGCCGATATTTTTTGCCAAAAAACTTCACAGACTGACATTTATCTCCCAACTGACAGCACAGAAAACACCATGGGACACTACTAATCTACCTAACTTTATTTTAATATAAGCCTGTGTTGGGCTACACTGGCAATGTGCAGCTGTATTATTTATGAAAATATAAATAGCTGATTTTAATGAGAGGGGGCACAAACTTTTATTGGTGACACCCTTAGCTTGGTAGGTTTGTATACTCACTACTGTGCACTACATCTGAGATAATATTAGTTGATAAAACATTAAGTTAATTACAGAGCATCAACACATATTACAATATTTGGAAAACAAATTTTATTCACACCTAGCGGATGAATAGATGGTCTCCAAGGCTCCAGAATCTGGTGCAGACTGTGAGCGAAGCGAGTGTAGTACTGATCTGAGAAAACGTCGTCCACACGACCATTATCAAACAGATACTACAGGAAAAATTAGAGAAAGATGCAGTCAAACAGTGTTTCAACATCAAAACTAAGTAACTGAAGAGATGTACAGATGTTAAATGGAGTGTGTGTGTGTTTGTATGCTTAGTGAACTTACTTTTTGTATGCACAGAAATACATAGTAGAGAACATCAGCCTCATAAGTCTCCCCTTCAAGCCCCCGCGCCTCTGTTGTCATCAAAGAGAGACCCATGCAGAGCTCAGCTACCGCACAGGACACCAAGTCCTCCTGGAAACGCAGAGCCTGGCGTCCTAAAACACACACACAAACCAGTGACTGGGTTGAAAGAGAAGAGAGAATGGCGATATGCATAAGCATCAATAACTAAATATTGCCTTAACACTATAATAACATTGTGTATATGCACTTACGGCCAATTGGTGCCAGTTTATTCTTGTCCGATTTTTCCAACTCTGCATTTTTCCGCTGAGCCCAAAGGCCCCACACCTCCAGCCCCTCCTCTGGCTTTAGAGTTGCAGGAAGCAGCAGCTCCTGCACCTGCACCTGCTGCTGGCCTTGACCATCTACCTCTGCTACCACTGTCTGACCCTGCACAGAAACAAACACACCAACACTGTTACCTCCTGCAGTCAAGAAATACATGTCTATATATGTATCTGGCCAAAATGAAAGATCAACATGGCAAAATAACACCTATGTTAGTACCTGCAGCTGCTGTGCATCCTGCCCTGACAGCCCCTGTGTGTGCAGCACCTGCTGCTGTGGATCCCAGATAAGGGACTGTGTAGCATTGGAGTAGCCCTGTACTGCCACTGGGATGTGGATGTTTCCGTTCATCAGCTGGGCAGGGAACAGTGTGTTTGCAGCCAGTGTGTGCACCACTTCTTCCTGGCCTCCCATTCCCCCGGAGCTTGTTATGCTGGAAACAGCCTGCACTGTTTGACTTTGACTTTTCAGCTTGTCATTTTCAACCGTAACTTGTGTTGGCATTGTAGTCATTGTTGTAGTGTTTGTCCCCGCAACCTGCACTGTTCCATAGGCCTCCTGGGGGATAGCAATGTGTGTGACCTGCTCACGGCCTCCAGATGCTGCAGGAGCAGAATAGACAGGGATTGTCCAGGTCTCCCCTGTGGGACTGGTGATAGTGCCTGTAGCACTGTAAAGGTGGGAGCTGTCCACAGTTAGGAGGTCCGGCCGCAGGGACACGTAACTTTGCTGCTGGCCCTGTCCCTGAGGGATAGCCAAGACTGTGGCTACTTGCTGACCAGGCAAGGCATAGGACACAGTGATGGGCATATCAACCTTACGCTTCTTGGCTGGCTGGAGGACACCTGCTCCCTGTGATGTGGCAACGGTAGTGCCCAGCACCCTCCTCTCAACATTGTCCTGCTGCTGGGTGGGAGAGAGGGCCCCCACTGTCTGGATCTGAATCTGCTGTCCTCCTGCAACCGCTGCCACCAGCTGGGCTTGCAGCTAAAATACATGGTAGAGAGATGATAACAGTAACTAAATTCACATTCTGTCTAATGACAAAATTTGTAATTCTTTCATGATGTTGAGCGTGTGTGTGCTTATCTGTACCTGTTGGTGCTGCTCCTCTGTAAGTTCACCAGGCTGAATCAACTGTGCAGTAGTCACACCCTGGAGCTGTTGATGGGACCCAGAGGGCACTTGGAGGACCTGACCCAGCATCTGACCTTGCTGCTGGCCCTGGATCTGCACCTGCAAACAGACATGATGGGCCAAAGTTAGTCAACCAATGATTAAACTGAACAAGGTAGGTGTGATAACCGCAACAATAATAACAAGTGACAAACCTGCACAATCTGTTGCTCTGTATTCTGTTGTACAGACTGCTGCTGAGACGTGGACTCCTGTATCTGTTGTTGTTGCGGCTGGACCTGCACCTGAACCTGCATCAGAGAACAGTGTCTGTCAGAGGGCTTCATTTCAAGGATGGAGCTCTTATACATACTGCGATGTGACTATTTTAGTACAGTGACTTACAGGACAAGCCAACTCCAACAATGACCCTGCCACCTCTGTGCTGTCTGTGTAGATACAGTTAGCCTCTTGTTGGTAGACCATAGTGGTGGTGGTGGTTGTAGTATCCCCGCCTTGCTGGCTGAACTCCTGCAGGGCATCTGGGCCCTTGCTGGCCAAAGACTCCAGGAACTCCTTCATGCGATGCTGAGGGATGCTCCGAGCTTTCTGCCTCACAAGCTCCTCATAGGAGCCTGTGCCATCCAGGGAGTTATTCATTGCTGCTGACAATGTCTTCGTCTATGGGGAGGATCTGAGGAAAAGGTGGAATTCATTTAGGACTGTTTCATATGGGTTGCAGACTTGGTAACACCCTGTACCTCTATAAACAAAGGCCTGAGTGAATCACATTTTAATTACCATATCAACACTTTTACAGCCCTAACGCATTAAAAAAGAAATGATTAACCGACAATTATCAGACGAAAACGGTGCGCTGACATCAAACTGACCCACAGATCACTGACCAGTGGCACTGCAGACAGATGGTAATAGGAAAGGGTTAAATCTATCTGACTGTGTACGAGCAGGGACAAAAGCGCGGCCACTTTCCAAATCCGATGCAGTGTTCAAAGCAGCAATGGAAACTGCTGCATATTGAAAACATGCAAGTTTTGCACGGTGAAGTTACGACTGTGTGCACGGTGCAATAGCTCTATAACAGCTAATCTAACAGCTGATTACACAACAAGCTAGGTTAGCCAGGTACACGGCTAACGTTTACTAGCCGCGTGTTGTTTGCAAATAATATCCAGCCACAGCTGTGTTTAGCAAAGTGTAATAACGCGACCATGTGCACAAACAACAACAACACAACAGCTACATAGCAGGTGGTACATTACAGCAGACACCAGAAAGCCGGTAACCCCCCTGTCGGTAACGTTACACCGACTACATTTTTCTGTTATCTTCAAAGCTAGCAGGCTAACGTTAGCAGGCGCGTTAGCTAGCTACCTCTCTTCCTCAAACGGGCCGAGGCTCGAGCCACCCACAACCGCTTCTCTGCCCTCGAAACGGCGCTTCTCTTCCAACGAGCAGGAAAGAGAAGTGCTAGTCGCTCTTCCGTGTGGCTGCCTTACTCTATATTTTTCTTTATTTTCGTTAGATGACCAGCTGTAGTTTTTCTTTTTCTCAAACACTCATATTTCGCTGGGCGCCATCTTACAACACTATCCTCAGACCAATAGGCAGGCGATTTGTAACTCTGTCGTGCTATCGCGGTATTTCGCCTGCATGGTCTCGCGGTAATACGCACTTGTAGGATGGTCTGTTAAAGGCGACACACGCAGGGAGAGCAGCCGTCAAGATCAGGTAGATGTCAGTCCACCTTAAACACTATGTTATGCCAGACAGACGCTCCTAGTGGTTCACTGACTTCTGAATCTTTTAAGGTAGTCCCAAAGAGATGCGCTGAATATTTGGGTGGTGCGCGGGGAGCTCTGGGCAGTTGAGGGTTAATTCCCACGCACTACATTTCAGCATGGTCTGCATTTCCCCACACTGCTCTCTGTTTGGACCACATATTCTGCTTGAGTAATTATTTTCACTTTCTCTTGCTCATTAGTGAAAATGGGGGGAAACGGTAGATCTTTCTCTTTCACATATTAATATCCATAAAAACTGTTTTGCAACCTCAAACCATGTATTTTCTTAACATTTCCTTTGGAAACTGGTTTATGCATCAAACACACCATCCTCTTTTATTGGTGCAGTATTATTTATTCTGTCAATATGTGTCTCATTGAAAATCATGTTGTTTGACAAACCTGCCAAATCAGCCACAGAAACTGATGTTGCAAATTATATTAATAACATGATTATTAGCCTGGGTTTGTTTCTCTCTTTTTATAACATGACACAGCTCACATTCTTGGTTTTAAAGCAGGCGTGTCAAACATAAGGCCTGTGGGCCAGAACCGACCCACCAAAGGGTCCAATCCGGCCCACTGGATGACTGAGGCTGAGAGGTGCAAGGTTTTAGGAACACTAAATATGTACCGATGTTAAACATTGTGAAAAATATTGTCAAGCAGCAGCTTCAGTACAAAAATCTGTATCAAAATTCTGTCTTAAAACAATATTGGTGGAATCTTTTTGCTAAAAAATGTGTAATGACTGAGAGGTAGACTGACTGAATGTGGGAAAACCGATCATTTTTCTGAAGACATCTCGGGATGTTCATCTGTTTTATACAAGGATGAATGTTTACAGAATGTACCTGTGCTTGTTTACAGGAAAAGAAAGGGGGAAAAATGGAGCTGTTGTTATTTATAGGTTATTTTGCAATGGTTTTACTGGTCCAGCCCACTTTAGATCAAGTTGTGCTGTGTGTGAACCATGAACTAAAATGAATTTGACACCCCTGATTTAGAGGTTACTTCACAGTTATGCAATATCCTATTATTTCCTAAAGCTGTTAGACTTGTCTTAGTGAGGTCATCATACAAACAGTGTCTGGGAGTAGTGGACTACATGTACTTACACTGGTAGTTTAACCACATTTTGCAGTAGCTTGCTGGTAGTTCAATTACATTCATATTTGCATGGTGATTCAAGTGATTCAAAAACTACAATTTGCTAATATTGCTAATATTTGCTTAAATCACTGAAATCAACAGGCCTATATTTGGGACAAGGCTTTAATTCCTCTCACACAAAACTGTTGCTCAGCAAGATAATGTATCAGATATGAAACATTAACTTGATCTAGCTCCATCAGACAGTGCATCAGAGGCAACAAAACAATACTCACAACTTGGATTAATTTAAATGAAAAACCCTTTTGATTCTCTTGATCTGAGGAATCTTACGGACTAAAGCAATATGAATAATTTACAGGTTAAACAAGGAATGGACACATAATTTGAGGTAGCTTGCAACCTGGTTTTATACTGCTTGGCAACCACACCAGGCATCTAATTGAGACAGGCGTTTATTTGTCAAAATGTGTCACCACAGCAGGCTAGTATAAGGGACTAGGTGTTAAATTGGAGCTAGGGTTATAACTGAAGTTTTACAGTAAATTACCCTTTTAACTGTTTTTCAAGTAGCCTATAAGCTACTGAAATTACAATTTGGGGCCATTAAAGGAATGTTTTGTTTTTTTTTTATCATTGTTTCTCTGACTGTAATTGAACTCCATCTGACCACAGTCACATTTAGGCTATTGATTATTACTGTTAATTTACAGAGAAGTTGTTGCATGCTATTTTAGAAGCTACCTGACTAACTGGTTAATCCTGCATGGTGCAATACCCCCACCTGGACTCTAGTTTCTGGAAGGCAGGTCTGACTAATGGACATTCCTTCTCTTTCCTATGAATAGTGGGGTATTTTGTATTTGGTTTATGTATGACCTGTGATCAAGAGGGCACTTTTTGCAGTAAACCCTATTAGGTGGCATGTGGCTCACTCGTCCTTTGTCACTTTGACAATTTATAAAAGTTAAGACTACCTTTCTAAGAAGCTTTTTTTAACCAATTTAGATATCTCCCTTGATGGCTTTGCTTCTAAAACACTGCATGTATACACCCCTACATTGAATATTAAGTGAAGGCACCAATAATCATTACCAAGATATAATCGTATACTAAGTCAAACATTTGACTCTGACAGTAAAATATCATAACCTCAGATATCACTGGTAGGAGAATGTTAACATCAGCCTCAGAAACTTTAGTTTATTAACACAAATATTGCAGATTTTTTTGTATTATTTATTGTCTCCTGTCAAAAGGACACATGTACACCCCTCTGAGTCTTAAAAAACACACATGATGGTTTGGCAGTGATCCTACCACCTTTGTAAGAAATCCATGTATGGCATTTGACAGCATCTCCTTCGTGTAACATCAGCTTCGAGCCAATATGAAATTAACATACATGAGGTTGTTGTTGAACAGTAAACAAAGTTGCATACATTCAACAAAGAAGAAACACTGTAAGTCAATATTATTGCAGCAGAGATAGAAAAGAGTCAAAAGGACTCTGGCACTGGCTGACCAAGGCTGAGACTGAACGAAGGGACACTGTAGTAATTTTGTTTTCACAGCCTACAACCAAGATATGGAATTATATTTTCCAGTTTCAGTGAGACAGATCTATGAAAGAGAACCGCAGTTAAAAAATATGGGCTTGTAATTATTACAGTATTCTGAGTCAGTCTCAGCCTGAGCAGGCTGTGCCCTCGCTGATATTACACTTCAAGTGATGCAAACAATTTGGACATGTTTCTGTGGGCTCATGGGAAGCAGGAAGTGCAGCTTGACTCTTCGTCAATCAGATCTTCCCAGGGTCTTCTTTAAGGGTGACTGTTCTGTTGAAGATGAGCTGCAGGGAGAGGAAGATTACAGTTACACTTGTATTGTATTTAAACCAGAGGAAATCGACAGATCATTTCTCAAAGGAGCTAAAAGTGTTCCAAAGTTGTTTGGTCTTACTGCACCTTATCTGCAGTGCTGTCAGGGTCCACGGAGAAGTAGCCGACTCTCTCAAACTGGAATTTGTCAAAAAGTTTTGCTCCCTTCACTGAGGTATCCACTAAGGCACTGCTGATCACATGCAGGGAATTCTAAACGACAAAAAGGAGGAAATACATTAAACAATCACTACGCCCACTGAAACGTCTCAGTTGATGTCACAGGACTTCTGTCACAGGAGCGCAGTGAAACTCACGGGATTGATGTCACTCAGGAAGCCATTGGGCACTTCAGATGTATCCTCTGGATGTTTGTGCAGGAATCTGCAAAGACAGTGAGAAGTTTTGCTTACAGGTACACTGTGGTGGAAATTTTTGACACAGAATACTGTCCATGCTGATGAGCTTTAAGAAAACACTGCACACTTGCTTAATGAGAACACTGTGGCCATATGCTGGAACAAATGGTGTGCAGCGGTGCCGTGATGCCAATCCAGGTGTGGTGTGGGATTTTGTGATATCCATCCATTATTATTACAATATTCAACTGGGCCTATACAAAAAGTTATGAATGAATTTTAAATTGACTGTATCAGTATGTTGACACACCCATTTCCTAATAAAGAGGCAAACGCTAGCTAAAAATGTCTTATAATTGAATTTAATTAAAAAAAAACATTCCCAGGGAACCTATTTGTTGCTGTTCCTGTGCAGGAATTATAAGTGTGTGACACATTAAAAGCCCTGACTGGCAGCCAGTGTGAGGGATGATAACATTTAAAAGGAGAACGCCATGAGTGGGACAATGGATCACTTTATTGTACGGAGCTAATTACAACAAAAGCACCAGCAAAGATGACCTACCACCGAAAGAAAAGAGTCAGTAGACATTATCATGAAAGCGACCTGTCTTATTTTTTCTTATTTTTATTTTCTTATGTCGTGATAAGAGTGATAACACACGTTATAGAAGCTACTGTGCACATGTACAAATACATGTGTGCCTTGAGATTTTGCCCTTTGGTGTGCCTTGGGCACAAAAAGTTCTAGGATGCACAATGCAGGATTTTCCTAAAAAACAATGTATAGACTCATACAGAAGAAATCCCTCTCAGTCATTACTTGTGACCCACTATAAGTGTGTGGCGGTGACTGCCTGTATTTTGTAATTAGCTTGCTGTTGTCAGGATGTTCCTGGGCGCAGTGCGCAGGTGAGGTCAGGACTATATAAAAAGGTAGTTGCCAGGTGCCAGACTGTAAGCAGCAAGCATCCAAGAGGAAGCTATGTGCCAAAAAAATGCAAATATAGCAAGGCAAAACCTGAATATTGGACTGATTTTTGCTGGCGATACCATTTAGAAAACAGTAACCAACAATTCCTGCATAGTGTACATTTATGAGTTTTCTACACGGAGTACTGATTGTGAATGAGAGTGAGTGATTTTTGTGACTTACAGTCGTTCATAAAGGCGCACTTCACATGCCAACGGCTGGCTGACCCAGTGGATGAAGGCCTTTGGTTTCTCTGCGGTCTCAGAACTGCAACAGCTCACCTCCAGTTCCACCACTTTACCCTGAGCGTCCTGAAAGACAAAGACAGCAAGACATGTTGTGAGGACATGGACCATTTGGTCGTGTAAAATAGTACTTAAAGTAAGCAAAGACATCCACAGTGGGAAGCAAACACTGCTGAGAACGTATGATACCAAGATCGCACATTATGTTGACATTTCAGTGTGATAAGCTCCAGGGAAACTGTCAACCATCAGTTGGGCTACATAAAACAAACTGCATTGAAATAGCTTTTACACAATGTGCTTCACAATGTGCCTCTCATTCACACACACACTCAGCGAGCTATCTTAGCATCTGATGAGGGAAGTGTTAATTAATTTCACTGCTGTTAGCCCGCTGGCTATGCTGGTTCCTGTGGTTTACACTTAGCGCTCCTGTCCTGCCTGATTCTCGCCTCTCCTAACAAGTTAATTTCACCTAGCAAATCTGGTATGACTACATCTTGAAACAGCTCTTACCTTGATGACCCTCTGGACAGAGATGACGTAACCAGCATGCCTTAAGCCTACAGGCTGTTCTGGGGTCAGACGCTTGTAGCCCTTCTCCATCACCTGCAAAAGGAGAGGAGGACATCATCAAATTGCTCAAAGAAAGTGTGCTACTCATACTGTCAGGTCTATTTTTTGGGTGGGGATGGTTTTCTTTTACCTCTCTGAAGTCACTGTGTTCAATGAAGATTGTGCGTGAAAATGGGACTGTGTGGCTGCCCTTGGCCTCGTTGGCAGGGAAGTCTGGTACTCGCACGTCTGACTGAGATAGAAAAGGAAAACAGCAGAAAGATTCAGTGCCCATGATGTTAAATATCCTGTAAAAATATACTTGACATTACAACTCCACAGGGAGCAGTTTAATGTGTAACGTCTACATATTTGTAACAAACCTTTGAGCTCTCAGAAAGGTTAGTTATGGTGACTTTGAGTGGTTCCAGCACAGCCATGGCTCTGGGTGCTGTGTCGTTCAGCACATCCCTCACACACGACTCCAGGAGGTGGGGCTCTGTTGTGGTCTGGGAAACTGTGACTCCGACCTGCCAACAGATGTAACATATCATTACACAACAGCACTGCGCTCATGCATTTAATTACTAGTTCCTCCAGCCACCCATTCATCCTCCCGTCCATCCTGCATACCCGTGCACAGAAGTTGTTGATCGCCTCTGGTGGGAAACCTCTTCTCCTCAGAGCAGTTAGAGTGAAGAGTCGGGGATCGTCCCAGTCTCTGTGATTAGAAAAGATACATGCACAGTTACCACAGATTCTATGTGGCATTAAGGCAAACCTTGTGGTCAAAGTGCTGCACACCAAACCACAGTGAGAAGTTTATATGGTCTGAATGCATTCATGATGTTTGACTCATTTATCTGCTTTAAGAGCTCTGTGTTGTCATTACAATAAGTGGTGATAATTTTTAATACGCTTGGGAGGAGTTAAGCCCTTTTCAGACTGGGAATTCATAACATTTATGAGTTCACGAAGCTTTTAAAGTTACAGCTTATTGTCCATTAATCATAGTTTACGTCTAAGTAAATGTTACTTACAGCTTACATTTAGGTTAAGAGCCACGTGCTAGTGTGATATGATTACAATATTCTACACAATGCAGTTAGCAGGCCCTTTTGTATATCCAAGAGAGATTGTGTTGCAAAGTAATATAAATAATTAAAATAAATAACTAACAGAAGGAAACATGTAGCTATTTTACCTGACAACACCGTTCTCTACCAGTTTGATGATCTTCCTCTTTGACACAACAGTGTAGGTGAGGTTCAAGCGGCCATATTCCCACTGCACAGGGCAGTACACATCCAGAGCGTTACACAGCCAGAAATATGATGAACGCCTGTCACAAAAACACAGGGGAAACAATTAAGAACATAAAGCATGCATTCCTATGCCTCTAACAAAGATTATGATACAGAATCCATGTATACCTGGCCTGAAACTCTTTGGTACACAGTGAGTGTGTGATGTTTTCAATAGAGTCACACAGACAGTGGGTGTAGTCGTAAGTGGGGTAGATGCACCTGCAGAGAAAGATAAGAAACAGATGTAAATAAAACATAGATTCTTGTGAGAACTACATGGTTGGAAGAAAGAGTTCAAGGTTTCATACCATTCATCTCCTGTCCGATGATGCGGCGTGTACTTGATCCGGTACGCCACGGGGTCCATCTTCCCGTCCTCCATGACCATCTTCATCCTGAGCGTAGCCTCTCCCTCAGCAAATATTCCCTTCTTCATCCTCTCGAACAGCACCAGGGACTCCTCAATGGGTCGGTCTCTCCAGGGGGATGGAAGAGTGTTATGGCCCTTCAGTTCCTCCCCTTTCTGGTGGCACACGTACGCATGACCCCTGAAGGAAGACAAAAAAAAGAATGACTTATCATCCACCATTATGTGCACATTTAACAACATGCACGCAGAGTTTCCAAACTCACCTGCGAATAAGATCCACAGCGAGGTCATAGAGCTGCTGAAAGTTGTCCGATGCGTGCGTGACATCATACGGTTTGTAGCCTGTGTAATAAAGTAAAACTGATAAGAAACTATACTCAAGAATGTAGAGTACTTAAAGCTTTCCGTCCATCCATTTTCATCAGCCTATCCGGGGCCAAGTAGCTAGGGCAGCAGACCAAGCAAAGCACCTCTGACATCCCTCTCCCCAGCAACACTTTCCAGCTCCTCCTGGGGGACCCCGAGGCATTCCCAGGGCAGATGAGATATGTAATCCCTCCAGCGTGTTCTGGGTCTGCCCCAGGGCCTCTTACAAGCGGGACATGCCCAGAGCACCTCTAACGGGAGGTGCCCAGGAGGCATCCTGATCAGATGCCCCGGACCACCTCAACTGACCCCTTTTGAAGCAATGGAACTGCAGCTCTACTCCAAGCTCCCTCCGGATGTCCGAGCTTCTGACCCTATCTCTAAGGCTGAGCCCAGCCACCCTACGGAGGAAACAAATTTCAGCCGCTTGTATCCGCGATCTCATTCCTTTGGTCACTAACCAGAGCTCATGACCATAGGTGAGGGTTGGGACGTAGATGGACCAGTAAATCAAGCACTGCCTCTGGCTCAGCTGTCTCTTCACCATGACGGTCTGCTACAGCACCCGCATCCCTGCAGAAGCTGCACCAAACCGCAGATCCATCTCACACTCCGTTCTACCCTCACTCATGAACAAGACCCTGAGATACTTAAACTCCCTCGCTTGAAGCTTTCATCAAAAAGCCAAACTTACCAAGCCACTCCACCATGTCCTTGATAGCAGTGAAGTATTTTTCCTCCTCTTTCTCTGGATTGGTGTCATCATACCTCAAGAAACAAATCCCGTTGTTTGCCTACAGGGAGAAATGAGGTTTAAAGAAAACTGCTGCATCACAGAGGATTAAACAGCTAATGTGATGGTGACAGGGGACAGGAAGACATGCACCTTTGCATAGCCAAAATTGAAGTTGATGGCTTTGGCGTGTCCAATGTGAAGGATGCCATTGGGCTCAGGAGGAAAACGAGTCCGAATCTTCAGGGGAGGAAAGGAGAAAAATCAATACACATAATCACATTCAAACTGACACTTTCTCCTCTAAATGTAACACGCATTAAGTTTCTGTACCTGCCCACCAGTGAACTCCAAGTGCTTTTTAAGCAATTCCATTGTTTTTGGAGTGACCACATAGCCCTCAGTTTTATAGTTCTCTCCTGTATGATGGGAAGTAAGAATAAAAGATCAACATACACAGAAAGTAAATCCTTTAAACTGCTCTACATGGAGTGTGAAAAATAAAAAGCAACACGAAGAGATGCAACTACATCAACTGTTCAGGTGGTGCTTTCTCACCTGGTTTATGGAACTTCAGTGCTTCTCCTCTGAGCTGCTCCATTAGTGACTTTCCCTCCCCGGGCATCACCTCACCTAAACAACCAACAAGCACAGTTTAAAAAACAACCTGACACAATCAGAAAATTAAATTCACTTCAGTCCGCCGTCTGCTTTGTTTGCTACTTACCATTCACTGCCACCTCCTCTTTCTTCACCTTTACCTCATTCTCTGCGACTTTGGCCTTCTGTGGCTGCAAAACAATTAAACATTATACACAGACGTTTGTTGTTAAATGAGTTAAATGAGAAGGTCTATATCACTGTCATATTTGTATGGTAAATGTGGAGCTACAACCAGTAGCTTAGCTTAGCATAAGACTAGAAACAAGGGGAAACAGTTAGCTGGCACTAGACGAAGGTAACAAAATCCGCCTAGAAGCACCTCTGAAGTTCACCAGTTAACACTTTATATTTATTTTGTTTAACCTGCACAAAAAGCAAAGTTTAAAAATGACATGCTGTGATTTTACAAGGGGTTATGTGCTGGACTACTAACATATTTCCCCAAATTTTAAACTATTCCTTTAAATAACGTGATGCTTGTTACCTTAGATTTCTTCTCCAGGTCAGCCTCTGTCTTGGGTCCTAAGAGGTGCAGGACCTTTAAGACCAAAGCCAGAGTTAGTTATGGTATACACAGACAATAACTGAAAAAAACTTCAGATGCAAATACTGCATTTAATCACAATGACAGACGCACTACTTCAACAGTATTCTCTTTATCAAAACACACCTGCATGTCAACTTCGTTTTTGACGACCTTTCCATCAGCCCATTTTAGAGCAGAGCGTGCCTCTCCTGCAACAGACACAAAGCTCAGTGAGACATTCTCTCTGTGTGTTAGGCTTTGATGGTTAGAAAAATATTTAATTAGGTAAGCGTGACATTATACCCATTAGCAGTCCCATGTTGAAGTGATACCTCTCCTTTAACAGCTGTTCCTTGTGCTTCTTGATCACTGACTCCACCTGCACAACATTCCACTGTCACTGAACACACCACGCCCAGTGAAGCTCATAAAAAAGACATACTTCCGGGCAACGCAAGCTTGTGCACTTACTGCATCTTCAATCTGCTCTGGTGTTATGACCACACCCACTCCACATGCTTCTTCAAACGCCTTCTGGTTGATGGGGTCCTGAGGATTACTCTTCACAAATTCCAGTGCAGCTACAAAAAAGAGGGAGGAGAAATTAATGGAGCAGGAAGTCATTTTCTTAAGTCAGTCTTGTCTGCAGATTTATCTCATTCATTTAGGCATCAGGCTGGCACTCATTCATTCTGCTTTCTCCTATGCTTTCAATGCTTCCCCAGTTTCCTTCAGAATTAGCATTAGGTCTGATGTCAGGACATTTTTCACAGAAAATTTCATATCCATAAAGTGCATTGAATTGAACTGAATATACTTTATTTCAAACTTAAAAAAATACTATTTCAGTTAACATTTCATGTTGGGAAAGGAGTGGGAAGAAGCAAACTGCTTGTCTGGGCCTACCTCTGCTCTACTCTGATCCAAAAATACACAATTAACTTCATAAACCAACTCTTCACCCCAGCGTCCATCCTCACAACTAAACCACTCTTTTAATGTTCTTTAAATACCCCAAATAAAAAAAACAGAAAACCAACAACAACCTAATCACCATCAGCATGCTTTATACAGCACTTTGGTCAATGTGAGATGTTTTTAAATGTGCTTTATAAATACATCGCAGTTGAGTCATTTTTATACTTCACAAAAATGATTTATTGTGCATCTTTTTAAACTGTCTGTTAGATGTCTTCCTCTAGTCCATCCCACAAAAGCACACCACAACTAGATATAAACATACTTTTAAGGTTGGTGCTAGCATAACATTGTTTCAGATCAAATTTTCCTTTTTATAACCCCCATCTCCGTCTGTTTTTGTAAATTCCACCAGATACGTGAATGTCAATGCATTTGACTTTTAATACAAATTATTAGAAGTTCCCGATATCCTACATTGTTTACTATCCTTGTAGCTCTTCTCTGTAGTATGCATAATGACTGTAGGGTGCTTTTGTAGGTCTTGCCCCACTAAAAAAATCCAAATGCATATCATGTTGAGTCCTGACTGAAGTGTGACAGCACATTATATTTTGTGTGTCGCAGTGGTGGATTAATGAATGCAATGAACTTAGAAAAACATGTGTTAGGGATCAGTCTGTTTGAAAAATACAGAATGATATACACCAGTGAGGTTGCAACATGTCAAAAATGTCAGAAATTACCTGTCAGCTGTAGCTCTGTGCAGATTTTGCACTGGGCTATACTGTCTGAAAGGAATGCCAGGCGTTTGGTGTCTTTAAGGCGAGAGGCCATGTTGTACAGTAATGTACCCATGGCTTTGTCCACTCCTGATGCCCCACGGACACGCTGGGCCTATTAAAACCAATGAGAAAACACCAGAAATAATTGTCTTGTCTTTCAGAATGTCAACAGCTACTGGACTGTATTGCAGTCATAAAGGGAAGTGTTATCACTGAGGATACTGTGCAAACAATCTTAGGAAGGTGAAAATGAAAGTGTAGTGACCCTGCCACAACAACTACCCAAAAGTTATGAGAAACGTACCTCTGAACCCATAGTCAGAGCCCCTTTAAAAAGTGAAGAAGAACTAAGTATGGATAAAACAAGTGAGCTATAAAGGGAGTGTCAGTCACATTTCACAGCTGCCCCAACACATACGTTGAGTCGTACCTGAATAATTGCTTCCCTCAGGGCGGAACTCAGCGCTTCATTCTTCAGCGTTTCTTTCGCTTTCTGCTCACTGAGCCCAATGGAAGTGAAAAGTGCCAACGTATCCGCCATTATCCCACCGTATTTACCGGCTAAACCAGAACCACTCGGACACGCCACCTCCTCACACGACTTTTCTTCTCAGAGAGAGACCGAGGTCGACTTCCTGTACACTTCAAAGAAAAAAATGAGGTATAAAAATATTAGCCAATAGGAAACCGCGGGCTTGGATGGCATTGGCCAATCGTGAATGGCCTAGCTTAAAGTGACCGCCCACTATGAGCGAGAGAGCCAATCAGCAGTTGTGTTGACATCAGAAAAGGAGGGCCTACCGGAATCTGTAATGTTGCATCAGATTGACATGTCAGTTATTTCTAATAATTATTAACATGACGTGAGGACCCTAAAATAATACTGTTTATATTAGAGAATATTTTAAATTACAAGCACCTAAACTTTTCACTTTTCGAAGTCTATTTTTCTCCTCAAATACGGGCATTTATCCAACACAGTGTAAGGTCTTTGTTGCCCATCATAATCGACGCTAGCTAAAAGAACTCCGTGAAAGTTATTTACACCGGCTGTTGTAAGCATCAACTGTAAATGAGTGGCTGCCTGTGAAAGCATTTTATATTGAGTTTAGGGCTTATATTACTCTGCCCTATACACTGGCTCATACTGCGATGAGCTTTATAATGTCGGGACACTGGTAGGTTAGTATGCGCTTGTTTTAACCTCTGAACAGTCAAGAGGGTAACTGTTAGCATCAAAACAGTTATGGCAAAACATGCGGTGCTTTCATCTGGGGCCAAAATGTGGAGATGTTTGGCCTGTACAAAGTCAGAGCTGCGTCTGGATCTCACTCTTGCATGTGGACAGTCTTTCCGGTAAGTTTGTCAAAGTCACGTGAACTCTGTCAGCATCACGATCAACAGGACAGCTAAACAGGGGCATGCTAATGTTTTGGCACTCCTGGTCAAAATGTCTTTCACTGTAAATAGTTAAGTGAGTAGAGAATGAACTGATCTCCAAAGGCATGCAGTTAAGGATGAAGCATTCTTTTCACATTTTAAGCAAGATTAGTGTAATACTTTTGTGTTGTACATTATTAAAGTGGAGAAAAATGATAGGAGCACCATGCAAAACTTTGGCCACCCCAAGACAGTTGAGCTCTCAGACAACTTTTAACAGAGTCTCAGACAGTATTTAGCTTGTTAGCGCTGTTGCTTGGTCACAGTCATCATTAGGAAAGGCTAGGTGATGCAAATTTCAAAGCTTTATTAATACTCTGACTCCTGAAACCTTGTACTGTCAATCAGCAGCCATGGGCTCCTCTCCACAAAGCAGGAGAAGACTATAAGAAGATAGCAAAGTGTTTTCAGGTAGCTGATTCCTCAGTTCATAATGTAGCCTGTTAATAGGAACTGTGGAGGTCAAGTTGAGGTCTGGAAGACGAAGACCAGGAAAACTTTCCGAGAGAGCTGCTCGTAGGATTGCTAGAAAGGCAAATCAGAACTCTCCTTTGACTGCAAAAGACCTGCAGTGGAGTGGTGGTGCACTGTTCTACTGTGCAGCGATACCTGCACAAATATGACCTTCATGGAACAGTCATGAGAAGAAAACCTTTCCTGTGTTCTCACCACAAAACTCAGCATCAGAAGGCTTGCAAAGGAACATCTAAACAAGCCTGGTGCTTTTTCTAAACAAGTCATGTAGACTGATGAAGTTAAAAAAGAACTTTCTGGACTCAATGAGCAAAGGTATGTTTGGAGAAAAAAGGGTGCTGAGTCTCATAAAAAGAACACCGCTCATGGCTGGATCATGCTTTGGGCTTGTGCTGCAGCCAGTGGCAGGGGGAACATCTCATGGACAGAGGGAAGAATGGTTTCAGTTACATTCCCGCAAATTCTGGAAGCAAACGTTACAGCATCTGTGAAAAAGCTGAAGATAAAGAGAGGGTGGCTTCTATAACAAGGACAATGATCCTAAACACACCTCAAAATCCACAATGGACTATTTTAAGAGGCACAAGCTGAAGGTTTTGCCATGGCCCTCACAGTCCCCCAACCTAAACATCATTATAAATCTGTGGGTAGACCTCAAAAGAGCAGACATGTAAGAAGGCTCAAGAATCTCACAGAACCAGAAGCTTTTTGCAGGAAGAATGGGTGAAAATCCCCCAAACAAGAATTAGACGACTCTTGGCTGGTTACAAAAAGCGTTTAGAAGCTGTGCCAAAGGGGGCACTACTAATTACTGACCATGATGGGTGCCTAAGCATTTGCTTCAGGCCCTTTTAATTTTTTGTTATTTTGAAACTGTAAAAGATTGAAATTTAAAGTAATCTTGCTCAAAATTTTGAAGAAGCATGTCATCTTTAACTTCATGCCTTTTGGAAATCAGGTCATCTTTTACTTGTGTAGCTATACACAGTGACCAAAATTTTGACCAGGGGTACCCAAACGTTTGCATGCCGCTGTACCTGTGATACAGTTTAGATCCTTGTCTTCGTATTAACACATCTGAACCCACAGCTGGAGAGAGACTGCAGAGGGCCACTGGACCGGAGTGATGGGAGGACGAGTTTGGACTCTGACTCAGACAGATGACACCCTTTGGTACCATGTTTACAGAAGCCAAAGCACTGCAAGAGGATGGAAGTGACAGGAAGTGGAGAGCTGGTGTTTCTCTCCAGATGGAAAACAAGTCAGAGAGGAGATTCAAAGGAGACTTGAAGAAGGAAGAGGAGGAGCTGGTGCCTGTGACTTCAGTGCAGGACACTGAGGAGGAAGAAGAGATGCTGAGAGATTACTTCCAGCTGAATGTGAAGCTGGGGGATCTGTACAAAGAATGGGGAGCAGCAGACCCCCACTTCAAGCGCATTGCAGACATCTTCACAGGTCAGTGTGTGTGCTTGCATGATACCACTAATTATCCCACTGTAATTAATGGCTGATCTAGTTTATCAAATGTGTCTTGAATATATTTTCTTTTCTCAGGTGTGCGAATGCTGCGCCAGGACCCCACTGAATGTCTGTTCTCCTTCATTTGCACCTCCAACAACCACATCTCTCGTATTCAGGGCATGGTGGAGAGGCTGTGTCAGGCTCTGGGCGCCCCACTGTGCCAACTGGATGACACCTCTTATTACAACTTTCCTTCTCTGTCTGCACTCGCAGGTACTGTACAGGGCTTTTTGCCTTTACTTGATAGGACAGCTGCAGTGTGAAATGGGGAATGAGAGGGGGGATAACATGCAGCAAAGGGCCATGGGTTGTAATCGAGCCCACAGCCATGGCGGCAGGAACACAGGCTTTGTACATAGGGCATCTGCTCTACCTGTACTTTTGTGAACTCTTTATTTTTAGAATATCAGCTGTCTTTGTAACAAGTTTTAAGTGATGTTGAGTGTTGTATGTACATTTTTAATTACCCAGTGTCGCACTCAGTTTTCCTGTGTAATGGGTCTTATTTTAGTGTATTGTAGAGCTCATGAGTGTCAAAGATCATTCACTCATTTGGATGTTTCTCTGTTAGGCAACACACGACAGAGGAGGTACTATATTCTATATGGTACTATATTCTTTTTCTACATAACCTTTAAGTATCAGTGGTGCCGGGTTCACAATTGCACCAGGTTTCTTGGGCTTCCTACAAACCAAGGTGCTAAAACGTAATACACAAATACAGCGTAATTACAAACATACACATGAAAAATGAAGAGGAAATGAACAATTACTAATGAAAAAAAAGAAAATATGTGCTGAGGGTCATGTTCACCAGCCACTGTCATCATAGCTGTGTTGTTTTCTACATTGTAATCGACAGACAACAGCGTGGAGGCACGTCTCAGGGATCTCGGTTTTGGATACAGGGCGCGGTTCCTTCAGCAGAGTGCAAAGCAGATTTTGGACACCCATGGGCTCCAGTGGCTTGACAGTCTACGCAGTGTCCCGTATCTGCTGGCCCGTGATGCTCTGCGTACTCTGCCTGGTGTGGGCACCAAGGTAGAGTAGAAAAAGAACTTGTTAGCCTCTCATATTTTTCATGCACTTGTAACAGTACCATGTAATGAAGCCTGTGTGTCTTCCTGTAGGTGGCAGACTGTGTTTGTCTGATGTCGCTCGATAAGGCAGAGGCTGTGCCCATAGACACACACGTGTGGCAGATTGCTAAACGTGACTACAACTACGCTTCTGGCAACGGACAAAAGAGCATCACAGATAAACTTCACCGAGATATTGGTTAGTATTCACGCACCTCATCAGCAGTAATGATCCTAAATACAGAATAAAGATTATTTAAACACAATGTCCAATGTCATATTTCTGCACAGGGGATTTTTTTAGAAAACTGTGGGGACCTTATGCTGGTTGGGCACAGTCGGTGAGTGTCATCAGTGTCTGCCCATGACTGTGTGTCATGTCTCTTTTAGAGTCTGTCTGCTACACACTCACAGTATCTTCATCTGTCTTAGGTGTTGTTCTGCGCTGACCTGAAGAAGTTCCAAAAGCTGAAAGAAATGCCACATCTGAAGGAGCCAAAGAAAGAGGAAAATAGTGAAGAAGAAATAAGGCCAGTGAGCAAGAAAGCAAAAATTAAGAAGGAAGAAAATGGAACTGTGAAGAATACGAAAACTAAATCAGCACATCACAAGAAAGCAAAGACGTCTGCCTAGAACGAATGTGATATGAGGTAAACAAGCTTCTCACATCAAAATTCACATCAGAATAAAGTGCTGCATATTTTTAATTAAAAAAACATTGGAATGAAATATATTAAAAGTACATTTGTTGTTGTATAAAACAAATTATTGTAAGATTCTCAGGGTTTTTCTTTACATGTGTTTATGTTTACTGTGACCTCTTATCTACTTTTCTATGAATTCAGCACAACAGTACAAATACAGCACACTGGTGTTTTTTTTTACAATAAAGACAAAATAACTAGTGCTCTTTTTTGTGTATGGATTTTTTTTAATAGAAAATGTCCATATTGGCACAGTCATCAAGCCCACTAAGAGCTTGCTGTTGTATTGGCTCTCACTCCTGCTAAATGTTGCCAGAAGAGGCCCCTAGGTGGCAGTATGCATTGGAAGATATTGCTCTGCAAGATAGTATCATATAATAGGCTGTTTGCTTTAATTGCAAATTTCCCTTTCCCCTGCGTAAATACTTTCTGCTAAGCCCCCAGGCTCCTGTTACAACACGCACAAGCACGTCATGGCATCTGCATGCACGTCTGAAAAGGTCATAGGACGCCGAAATGGTGTGTTGCATTTCTTCAGGGCATTCCCTGCATCAAAATAGTATGTCTGTGTGTCGGATCGTAAAAAGCTGTTTGAATGGTTGTGAAGTGCCATGGTGACTGTATGTTTATCTATAGGCATTAGTTGACTGTGTCAGCTGGTCTTTTTATAGCACGGATTGCAGTTATCTGCTGTCACTGCCTGCGGCCTGTGGGACTCTGGTGACAACATGGACATGTTTCTTCGGGTGACCTACTACTGTCCCTTTATGACAACAACTGTGCAATATTTTTGTTTAAAATATACAGAGAAAAATCATTGTAAAATGTGCCAACAGCGTACGTGCCTATGTAAGCTCCTTCTCAACCTCGTTTTAAGGCATGTTTTGTGACGTGCTGGTGTAAGTGAGCAGGTGCATCATGCATGTAGTTGTTGTGTCTGTCCATGTGTGCATGTCTTCCATCCATAGACGACGTTTATTTGTGGAAGTGTGTGCAGCCATGCGTGTTAATGAATATGTGCGTCAGCTTTCATCCTCACTCTCACTTGAGCTGGACAGAAGCTGGGGCCCAGCTTTGGGGCAGAGTCACAGTGAAGAAGGAAAGCAGAGTAAAAATAGAGCTGAGAAAAGAGGAATATATATATATATTTTTTTTAAAAAAGACAGGGAGAGGTGAAAGTGTGCTGGAGGTGGGGACATGAATTTTAAAGAAAAAGCCATGTGTGCACGCAAGTTGACACGCAAATGCTGAAACAACACAACAGTGGCCCGCACATTATGTAAGAGATGGGTCTCAGCTTGTGTCATGCCCTCGGGAATTACTCAGCTGAAAGGACATCTCTCATCGTGTCTACTTTGTCTCAGAGGGCTTCATTACTTCCTGCAGCTACCAGGGGGCGCCATTTTTGGAGCTACAGCAAAATGGGAGAGCTTCTCGGCTATTTCCAGATGTGCAGCAGCAAGGCTGGATTTGTTTGTCTCTGAGTGACAGAATATAGGAGGTGGTGTTACAGTTGACCTGTTGTCAAGTGTGAGAGTGTGCTGGAAAACTCAAGTGTCCTCGGAGTGGTTGGTATGCATCCTTTCAAAACCCAGTTACAAAGTGCTTTACAAAGCCAAATAAAAGACAAAGCAAATAAAACAAGATCAATGTAATAAACAGAATACATATAACAGATTAAAACACACAATACTAAAGCAGTTAAAATCACAGAAAGGCAATTTTAAACAAGTAGGTTTTCAGAAGTGATTTAAAAGAGGAGACTGAATTAGAAGCCCTGATCTCCTCAGGCAGGTCATTCCAAAGTCGAGGAGCTCTGACTGCAAAGTCTCTATCACCTTTGTGAATTAATCGAGACCTCGGAACAAGAAGAGATGCATCTGATAATCTCAGGGTGCGAGGAAGAACATAGGACAATAAATGACCTGCTATATAACTTGAAACAAGGCCTCTCAGGGCTCTGTAAGTAATCAATAAAGTCTTAAAATCACAGTATATGGAATTTTATATAGACATAACAATCATGACATGGTTTTTTTTTCTCCCAGAAAAATTAGAAAAACAGTTTATGGATAAACAATCAAATGGTTATTTGTTTTATCTGTTTTTGGTTAAAACACTAAATTTAATGCCTGACACATCAAAGAACATGCGTCACACTGATGCAGAAGTTATGTAAAAAATGCCATACAGCGACCCTGCTCATTGATTTGCAACATTGCCCATATGGCCTAATTTAAGAGAGAGATAAAGAGATAGCTGCCATGATATAAAAATAGTAAGACTGACAGAGAGATAGACAGGGATGGATGGATGGATGGATAACGAACTATAAATCTTTACTGGAATATGAGCCAACACTAAAACACTGGACCATACCCTAAACATATATATGTATGTATACATAGTGCAAGTGTGGTCGATGCCTTACTGTATATAATATTCTATTGATATAAGGTGATTAATTGGTGTTCCATAGATGAGTTGACAAATAAGGCATTCGAGGCAAAACGAGGAAAGAAAGAAAGAAAGAAAGAAAGAAAGAAAGACAGTATCCTTGTCCTGATGATGGTATAGACTTCACATGTTTTTTGTGATTCGTCATTATTCTCTATAAGCTTCACCATTTTCCTCACAGCCTATGGGTTAAGATAGGTGTGTACATATTTACATTTTTGGGGGGTGTCATATCTCATGTTGTTATTTTTTCATGACTGTCTATTTGTTTCACCTGTCATGCCATTATATGGGTCATGTGATGGCCTCCTATTGGTTCCTGCCACTATATAGATGGAGCCATACCTGTGTTGTATGTTTTGAAACCTCTGATGAAGACCTGCAGTGGCTGAATCATGTTGGCTCTTTTAATGATTTAGCCACTGCAATGAAGGCTTTTTAATATTTCCTTCCTCGTTCTTCTATATTTCTGCGGAGTGCCTGGATTGCTTTCCTGTTCTCCACGAGCACCCGACACAAGATTTTGTTCTACATTTGTATATACAGAGCAACCAGTCCTCTCTCTCTTACATAGATGAGTACTGGGAGTAACTTTACAGTGAACACTCAGTGGCCACTGCTCAGTTTTTGTTGACACTGTCTGAAACATCAGTGTGTAAACGAGATGTTAATTATTGAGGTCATAGTTAAAGGAGTGTCTTACTGGACATTAATGAATTGAGAGTTTTGGTCTTCTGTATTAAACTACATGAGAGGGGCAGAACATTAGAAACTCCTCAGTGTAATGTAGGCCAGTATAGCACCACTGCTTAGAAGAACCTTGAACCTAAAATATAGAATTATGCAACAGTTTAAATAAATCCTGATATTAAAGGGATCATCAAAGTAGAATTTATGGCACAATAGCTGCACTGAATTGCATTATCTAATTCTAAAGAAAGGTAGTTGATTGTTGAGTCTTATTCCCAGGCCTACAAATACCGACACTTTGGGTTGGTGGTTCGGTCCGACTACTGACCAAGGTGTGAATGAGATGCAAGAATGAACTATGTTTCTTCAGAATTCTATCATGAGCCTTTAATAGCATGTGAAAATAAGAATTTATGTTCAGTTGTGTGTAATAGATGAATGTATGAAGATGTATATAACAGCTAAGCAAGATATAGTATAATAATAATAATGATAATGATAATTTAAAAAATCACAGTTATGGTTGTAATTTCAAAGTGTAAATCTCTGACAGCTTAATATGTTTTCATAGTGATTTCATGTAGTCTTTTATGTTAAAGCTAGCCATATTTGTCAAAGGATAAACTGTTATCATATCATTAAAAAATAATTTATAAGAATTTGATACAGTTGTTCATATCCATGCTCTGTGGAGGTCTCTATCCCCCCTGAGCCCAAAAATGGTCTCCATGCCGATCCTCACTCTGCCTACCACTTAAAATGATGGATATTATTATTCCTGAATAGTTACAGATGTATTATATAACAGTATCTGATACAATACCTAAGATGGATAAAATTTAAAGAGTGTTGTGTTGATTCACCTTAGATGTGGTGAAACCCAATGCTGCTGGAGACAGCCTTGGGGGGAGCCTGGGGGACGGGGGGTGGGGGAGGAAGGCAGTCTCCACATGGAAGTCTGTCTTTGAGGCCCAGAGTTGGGGAGATTATTCTTTGGTGTCTAGACAACCATAGGGTGAGGGGAAAGCCACAGAGAGAAAGACTGAGAGTACAGAGCTGGCAGAGGCATTTTAGATCTGAGGCGTTCCTGCCTCATGTGTGTGCGGATGGACGTTAGCATATGAAGGTCTTGGCTGTTCTTAATGAATGAGGCTTATTTGTGGTGAAAATTAATACTGCTCTACCATCTGATAGGATCCACACTTGGCTGGCTGTGATTAAGGTTCAATGCCTTATAGATCAGGAGGAAGAAACAATTCCGTCTGCTCTGGGGTTAAATTTCAGAGCCCCTACCAGGATCAATTCATATGACTGAGTGGAATGTATTCACCACATTCCTGGACAAAGATGGTAGAGAAACACTATCCAAAGTATATATGGATGAGGGATAGCATGATTCCCATGTGTGGTTTTGCTGTATGTCAGCGTCAGTGCAGCTAACTCCCTCCTTTTAAAGAATTTGTTCATTTAGTGGCACGCTTTAAATACTGCTGCCCTCTCACTTTATTTAAAGCCTGCTAAAAATTCCCTGTATGCATCAATAGCTGTCAGTCGAAGGCAATACATGTACGTGTAAGTTACTAGGTTGACCTGCTTTAAGTTGTGGTACTTGGGACATGTAAACATATAACATATAGGGCTATTTTATTCTCATATAGGGCTATTAAGGAAAAGTAAAATGATTTAATTCAAAATGAGAAAATAGAGATGACCACTTTGATCGGTATTGAAAATTCAATGACCCTGTGTCCTCATATGAGGACATCACATTTTAGATTTACTTGACCTTATACTTCATTCTGACTAACTTAGACCTGTTGTCCTTGTTAGTGGACACTTTTTTGCCATCTAGTGGTAGTAAGAGCACAATACATTTATGTAGAAACAAGATGGCAGCCATCTCTGCCAAGTCAGTCTGCAGCCGATCCTGACACAAATGTGGACAAGGTCCAAAACCTGATCACATTTTATGGTTGAAACTAGTTTATTTGTGATTAATAATGTTTGTAGTTTGATATGGCAACAAATTTGACCAATTTTAGCAACAGTTACAAGCTAAGACACTTGGTTAGGGAGTAATTGTTTGAGGACATTGGGATTTAGGTATCGTCTCGTTTAAGGACCTTGGGACTTAATTATAGTTGACAGTGTTTCGTTTTTTATACTTATCAGGTCCTACTCATGCTTAATATCTAGAAGTTATAAATGCATACCAAACAAAAGTTCAGGTCTCAGGTGAATAAAGGCTAATGCTTGCCTTGAGACTAATTTAGAGCGCTGTTGGAAACTGGGCCAGGAGGACAAAGACACTTCATGTCAGGGCATTCATTCTGAAAGAAAGGTCTAATTTTATTCAGTGTAGCAACATGAGACCACCAAAGTTCAAATATCCCACTTATTTTTTATGCAGTGTTCAGACACCACTGAGCTCACAGCTGTGCAGTGTGTTATACCTGGCCACGTGCTCCAAACTAATGGGGGGCAGCATTTTGCCTCTAAGCCAGCTACTGACTAACAGCAGGGCAAGAACACACAAAATTCTAGCACACTGCTGAAACTCTTGACAGCCAGTCAAAATACCACTGCTGTTTTATGATCTTCATGTGTGGCAGTTTTAGCAAGGACCATAAGCCACATGAAAAACCATATATCAACGCCATTTGGAAATGTTTTCTGTACAGGTTTGTATTTTCAGTAATTACACTGTCTGTGCTTTGTGTGTATCTCAGCTTTCAACAGTCTTGGGTTTTTGGATTTCATGGGCATATTTTATCTTGGACTGAGACAATGATTTAAGATCATGAACTTGAACATGAATAAAGAGTAAGCCTGCAAGATGGCTTATGCCAAGTTTCCACCAAACCATAGTACCTAGATCCTTGGTCGTTTAGCATTTCCATCGCAAACAGTACTCCTAAATGTGGGTGGGGCATCCAGCACTCACTGTATTTCCTCATTACCAGTGACACGGATGGAAGTCTGCACCTTGTTTATTGTCCACAGAACTAGGTTGCACACCAGTATTTTCAGAACAAAAATAAAACAGGCTGCAGTCGAGAGTCTCTCTTGATAGGACATTTAAAAATAGAGGGTTTGTGCATTTAGTCCTTCTCAGGCAAGCTCAGGGGTTAAGGGTTGCTGGGGCCCACAAGAACAACGCTCTGCAATGTTTTTTTTTTTTTTTTTCTTCGAGTGAGGATTGTGATATGTGCCATCCCGGTCAAAAAAAATATATATATATAGATGCTTGAAGATCCACTCATTACTAAAAGTGTATGTCATATAAAAACTAATGGAATGGTCAAAGTTGTCAGTGAAATTTAAGGTGTGTCGATGGATTTGTGTTCGTCAGCTCATACACTGAGTAACATAACAAGTAAATGTTCCACCTTAAAAGTCGCCAACACTCGGCCCAGTGAAAACAGCCTTTCATTTTATAGTTACAGTAATAAAACTCTCCACAGGTATGAACAGTGGTTACATGATCCTCAAAACCAGCCACAACTCAGTCCTGAGCAGAGTGACCGTCCTCTACTGACCAATCAGCAGACTGCAGTGTTCACAGCTCCACCTTATAGTACCAGATCTGTGTGCTAGGTACCCCAACAGAGGGGGGACCAACAATGGGGATAGTACAGAACGACTCCATTGATACCATCCACAACTTTTCACAGTGGAAATGGAAAAAAAAGTGTACTCAACTGAGCTGTACCGCACTGCTTGGTGGAAATGTCCTCACACGTTGCCGCTTTCAGCGGCCTTTCAAGTCAGGTATCCTTCTGTGTCTGCTGTTGACACTTCGGGATGCTGCACCCAACACTGGGAAAAAGCATTGTGGTTTGGCTCTCATATGAGAAGTGGACACCGGCCTTCCGTGGAATGTCCGGGGTTTGTTGGACCCATCCACCACCTCCCACCTGCCCTACATGGACGTTCCTGCTTCGTATACTATGTAGTTACCAGCAGTGTTTCAACCTGACGCCGTCCAGCCGCGTATCATACCGCTGCGGCAGCTACCGTCTGGCCAACCGGCAACAAATCATAACACAGTGAAAGCGTCATACCACTGTGAAAGGTGGCAAGTGTCTGACGCCAAAATCACTGACAAAGCAGCACCATTTGACAACTTTGGAAAGAGAGAGGGCTGAAATTCTGGTCATATTTCACGAATTGTGCCTTTAAATAATAATGAGAGGGCACGAGAAAAGACTCACCATTTTTAATATAAACACATCAAGAGAGAGTTTGAGGACGTCAGATGAATCATATCTTCCTCTTGTACATATGAGATTATAGTAATCTTATTGACATAACAGGATAGCAACCAATCCATATGTTAAACCCTGCTCTCAGGGAGATGAGTGGCATACAAGAGATGCATGTACAAATACTCAGAAGTGTCGACACAGAAATGCTAATAATCTAAATTACATGACATGTCTTGCAACAACTTGACAGAAACATCCATTCCCAATCTTCTCTATGTGGTGGGTGTCTTTAAATATGTAGGGTTTAGTTATGTATCTCCTCCCTACAGAATATTAGTCATAATCCATGTACAATAATGTGATTATATCATCCTGAAGTGTCCCTGCTCCTCCTGTCCCAACCCTTCAGTGTCTCTCCTGCTGGCTCAGTAGTAATGTAATGGCATTAGGACAATCCTCTGAGCTGCACGGGTTATTTTAGGACTGTACAGTGCAGACAATCTAATGAGAGTGACAAGAGAGTAAACAATGATACAGAGTGGGATGGTTGCTGCTGAGATGAGAATTCTGTATAGTTAATGTTCTGCATTTGGGGTCAGTGGGGTCAGAGCTGCAGCCTCACCAGCATGTGTTGTGTTTGTGTAAGACAAAGAGACAATAAGGCGTGGGATAAAGGCATGGGAGGCACTGAGCCAGGGTGCCGCATGAGGAAACAGTATCATCTTGGCTCCAGCTCCCCTCTACAAACCCTGGTTGGAGGGCAGGAGAGGCAAGAGAGCTAGAGTTTCATGCACGGCTCTGTTCCCAGCTTATTGTCCTCACTGCTGCTGCACCACTGTGCCAGAAATGTCAGGTGCCTCCTCACCTGTCACCTCCACATGACACCTTTCACTCCGCCCAGCCTCTTTTACAACCCTAGTTTGCAGCTTATTGTCAGATATAATTAAAGGGGCAATAAAATGGATAGTAGTGCCACTACTACCCAGGTTTTTCTTTTCACAGCAGTGAATGCTGTGTGATGATGTCAATGCCAGTGTCGTCATATTTCCACTGGGCACTGCCTGAGCAGGCTGCTTTCAGTAAAAGGTAGGCTGGATGAAGGCTGCTCAGTCTGAATCTGCGTGCAGGACTGCTGTTGCGTAACAGACGTGCCAGGCTGTAGGTTGGTAGGTAGGCAATCGTGTTTATCCGCCTGTGAGGAGGGAAAAAAAAAGAAGGAGAGGGAGGGAGCGATGTGGAGAGAGATGGAGCGGTCGGAGGGGGCGTTCATCTGCTCACTAGCTCATGGCTAGAGGGCTGGCAGTGGTACAAGGCTGCTGAACCTCTCTGTGTGTTGGTAGAGGACCGTTTTTCAGCTGTACCCAGCGGCTAATAACCCGGACTAACGCTCACTCGGTATGTCCTAGTCTTCATATTCTGCCGCAGAGGACGCCATCGGAGAGGAGAGACCTGCAGGTATGTTTCTCCGTAACGGATGGACTTGTGATAACAGTTGTGGAGTGGCTGCTATGCGGCGATACTTTGCGCAGTGACCCGCGTGTGACGTTGCCTCTACCTGTGCCGCGGTACCGGCCGTCGGCTCAGGTTTACAGGGTATTCACGGTAATTAAACAATAATAAAACCTTCACATGTGACCTGCACGGCGGTTTTTACTTTGTGTATGTCATTATTGCGAACAAGAACTTACATCCCCATTGTAATGCAGCAAAAAAGCGACAGTTTGGGCGAATTTTGTCAGGTGAAGCCATCACGGTGGCTTCCTGCCCTCAGGACGGTAACGTGCGCAGTAACGCCGTTACTGCTCTTCGTGACCAACAATGAAAAGCACAAATAACGTCAGCGTATGATTATAATACACAGAAATGCGTCAGACTGCCCCCTCTGTCAAATTAGAGGCTAGTTAAACCCAAAAAGCCTTAACGATAGGAAGTTTACACGGGCACGTTGTAGCTAACGTTTGTACACGTTACTAACTAATTTGCTAACTTAGCTTAATTAAGCTAGCATTAAATTACACTTGATTGCTTTTTGATAGCCTACTTATTAACCACATACATCATGAGTATATTTGCCTTTATAAGCAAATATACTCTTTTTTTAATGAATAATTTAGTTGCCTTTTATGCAAAAAGTAGACCCTTTTATTTTTTATGACGACCGCATCACTAGTGATAGCTTTAAAATGATGCGTTTGTGTAACACGTAAATCCCATATTCAACCAGCCAGCTTCTCGTGTTTCATTCATTTGCATGGTCTACTTAATGTCCAGCTATTCAGGAAATTGAAAGGGCTTGGCTTTCCAGAAAGAGGAAATAACTTTGGGGGGAAAAACAGCAACAAGTGGGGTACTATTTCTCCATTTGGCCACTGCTGGCAGGTGCGCAGCGTGTTGTGTTTGTGCGTGAGTGTTTACGAGGGCTGTTCAACCCAAACACTTAAAGGGGTCTGGATTCACCTGTTCCTCATCAGGGTTTGAACGCATCCAGCAGAGAGAGGGGCAGAAGGCGGAAGAGGGGGGAATCCGCGCCAGTGCGCTTCTCATGGAGAGCGCACAAAGTGCTACTGGATGTAACGCAGAGCCCTGCCAGACGACTCCAATTCAAAAGAAAAACAGCACACCCTGATCCACTGACAAGAGAAAAAAGGGACCCTATCCAATTGTAAAGCAGCTCAAGAGAGATTTACTAGCTGCTTTGATAGTGTGTTCACAGAGAAGAGGGGTTTTGGAAGAGTAAAAGGGCGCAACAGGACAGAGGATGATCCATGACTGCATGCCTCAGTATTGAGTAGCCTATACATGGCTTAATGTTGGTTTATCTTGTAAAGAAAAGGCATGACTCACTCATATTTGGGCCCAGATGCTTTTAAACTGGCAGCACAGTGAAATACCTTCCAGTTAACAGCAGACATACCGCACTTCTTTGAACAGATGGTCCTGAACTCCCACAATAGTGGAAAATAAAGCATAGATCAAACCAAACGTATATCAGTGAAGCATAAACCCGCTAGACATGATCGGCTCCTGAGCTCTTTCATAGTGCTGGAGGTATTTGGCTGTATACAAAGTATACATTAGTACATTTTTCTACAGTTTTCTAAAGACATCTGTGTACGAGATAATGCTCTGATTCATATGCACATACAGTCTGTCTGTAAATTCAGTGATTGCCACACAACACACCACTTAACACAGCAGTGGTTTTATTGCATCCAGCTGTAACAAAGTGAGAGTTTCGGGTTGAAGCGGAGCTGTGGTTGACTCCCTGTAGCAGGCAAAGTGTTTACGCCTGTAATCTACTTTCCTGAAAGTGTTTTGTGGCTTGACGTGGTTAAGCAGCTGTTTCAATCAGTCACCAGGCTGGCCATGTCTCAGGGTGTGTTTCTGGGAGTGTGTGGTGCTAATTTGAAGTTCTGAATACACTTAGTTCACAGGTTATTTTACTAAATCTGTGCAGACAATGTACGTTTAAGAGGGTAAACTTTCTTTCCGTGGTCACCTATCATATGTCAATATTTGTATCCTGTGTTTTATCCTCCTTGAGTGCAGAGGGCTGCGTCTGTCAAGATGTGTGTGAGTGTGTGTGGTGGAGTCACAGTGCAGTTAAAGTGCCTCACCCTTTCAGGCTGACCTTCAGCCTTTGATCTGTGGCTCGCATGAAGGCAGAACATCAGTCAAAGATGTTGTGGGGCTCAGCACTTTTAAGCTGGACATCCACATCGACTGGGGATCAAAAGCATCCTCGATTGGTTCTGGAGCCTCCTCTCTTCCTTAAGTATGACCCCGCTGTGTGGTCGGTTGCTCCAGTGGAGTCTTGACACCCCCCGAGGCAGTGGAGCGCCACGACAGAGGCATCTTTAACAGGCATTGGTTTGTGTTAAGAGCTAAATGGACAGCTTTAGTCTGAGGCAGAGGTCTGGAAGTTGGGTGACCGCCTGGAAAACTTCCTGGAGTGTCTATAATGCATGCGGAGAGCTCGTATATCTCCTCATATATAAATCAATGGCATTTAAACTGAAGAGCATTCAATTATTTAGCTATTTATTTAGCTATAATTGAAATAAGCAGGAGAATGTTATGGGAGCTGTTTGCAATCCATATGTTATTTCAAGGTGTGGAATTTTTAACGGTCAGACCGGTGACCTCCCCCACTACCCACATACCAACATAACCGCACATACTCCCTCTCCCATTTCCCCCTCCTCACTATGTTTCTCTCTCTTTCTCACGTAGACACAAATTCACATACATACACAGCTTCACAGTCTCACCTCTCTCCCTCTACATACCGCAGTACAAACAAGTTACACATCTGTAAGGCAAGTAATGCCTAACTGCTCTGTTGGACTGAGGAGCCGTTGCAGTGCAGAGGTCCACAGTGACACACAGCTCTCTGCTGGTTTATTCCAGTCACTTTTTCCTTCTGTCCATCCTAACCATTCCTTTGTTTTTGTCTCATGATTTGTAACTTTTCTTATTTCCTGCTGCCCCATTCAGGTTCTGGGGCCTCTCTAGCCATCATTAGTGACTTTGAGTGTGAAATCCTGCTCATGAGGGAGTCACCTTGACTTTGGATACTGTGAGTCCACTCAGGTTTTGGACACTTAGTAAACCCATGGCCTTGTGATCTCATGGTCTGACACGCAGCGCAAGCACGTGTCTACATTTTCACATATATACCGATGGAGAGACTGTGGCGGCAGTGGCGGTCAGTCAGTCCAACACTTTGGTCCAGACTGATACCCCAACAATTATTGGATGGATTGCCATTAAATGTTGGACAGACATTCAGGGTCCCTCGAGGATGAATCTTACTGACGTTGCTGTCTTTGGATACTTTGTGTTTTTGACCTGCAAAGCTAATGATATTTCTACCAGCCTCAGCTGTCGGCTGCTTTGTGTGCAGTGTTAATAAGCAAATGTTAGCATGCTAACAGTCCAAACTAATATGTTGAACATGTTAGCATTGTCATTGTGGGCATGTTGACAAGCCAGTGTTAGCATTTAGCTTAACACACAGCCTCACAGAAGTGGAAGCATGGCCGTAGACTCTATACTTCTTTAAAAAAGCTTGCAGAGAGGGTTTGTGGGGCTCGCAGGGAGCTGCAGAAACGCACCATGCACCTCCTGAAAAAAAATTCTGGTCCCAACATGCATGGGGTAAATTACATGCTACATTCAATCTGCTGCTACTGTATATGTCTGACAAGCGAGAGGTGCTCCCATCAGCTGCAGAGGTATGAATTAGGCATTAGCTTTGTTTCAGTATTTGTGCTGATGTAATACCTGAGTCTCAGTAGCGAAAACAAAACAGTCTGTACCTTCCTTTGAGGAATATGAACATGTTTCTCTCCAAAACCCTTTATTTCATTCGACAAAAGAAGCCACAGTTCTCAAACATTGCTGTCTAAACACAAGCAACTGTGAAAGATCTTTGGCAAAATAAATTACAGTCCAATATCAGGAAAACTGTGATTTCAATCAGGAACTATTTGATTAAGTAATAAGCCAATAAAATTACAAATTTCAGCAGACATTCAATGTAGGGCTGGCAATATAATTATTGAGATATGAGTCTAGTCTTATAGCCTTGTGATGTAAGTGATGTACATGTATCAACTTACCAGACTTTTCTATTTGTTTTATTGCTTGCCTTGATATTGATGATTATTGATCAAAAATCTCAATGTGTTAATATTTTCTGAAAAAAAAGTCATCCCTACAACTTTGACTCATCAGAGAGGGTATTTGGTCAGAAATATTGTTATGTTCAATTTTGTCTTGCAGTCCTAGGCATTGATGAAGTGCTTTTAGGAGATTTAAAAATATCAAGATATATATCGTGTATCGAGATGTAGCCTAAAAATATCATGATATAATTTTCAGGACATACTGCCCAGTCCTAATTCAATGGTATCCTTCAGTATTTCATAGTACAACAAATTACAAGGATTTTGTAGGGTTGACTATTGGGGCTTTCACAAAATATTTACCCAGTGAGACTGTTTTACAGATAATCAGTAATGTGGATATAATGACTAAGTGGATAAAGGCATGTGATAGAACAGCTGCAACACTCTTGGGAGTTCAGGAAATGACATCACTTAATTGCAATGCAGCCTGCGAAACCATGGACAGGCATCACTTATGATGATATCTAGTCTCATATCATGATGTCAAGATAATATTGATATATTGCCCAGCCCTTTTTGACAGTTTTCCATGCTCTGTGCTTAGGACACATTTCAGTCATTACCAAAAAGTACTGAGGTTTGGTACCCAGGCCCTGATGGAGACAAGTGCACATTAGACCAGAATTTGTTGAAAAGACACAGATCCCTCTGTCCACAAACAGACTTATGTTTTCCCTTGGAAATATTCCCTCAAATTAATGGAAATGTTGCACTGCCAGGCTGGAATCTGGCAGAGAAGAGAGAGAAGAAAGAGGGAGATCCTCCAAAACATCACTCCCTCTGCCTTATTCCTCATGTAAAGTACATACGTTAGCTGGTCACATTAATACATCAGTGTAGACATGACATCAGTGCTACAACGATTAACTGATTAGTACCAGCTGCTGTTGTACTACTGACTCATGTGATTGTATAACCAGCAGGTCTATACTGTGGGCAAGGAGTTTATAGTAATCTTCAGATTGCTGCTTGCTGCTGTATTATTGGATATTATGCGTGGGCATTTCCTGCTCTGGATAAGGAACGTATTGTGCGAGACAGAGTGACGACATCTACACAATATGCACAGCCCAGTGCAAATGAAATACAGAGCGATGTGTCCCTCTGCCCCGAGGGGCTGAAAGTGATAAAAATACTCCGACTGTGCACCAATCTGCCCCCCCCATCCCCCTCGGACAGTCACAGAGAGACGTGCTTGTCTTATTTGAGCTGTATTTTGCTCTGTATTTTGCTCACTGTTGAAGGGGATGTGCCATGGCGGGCTGGGAGCGTGCAGGTTTATCTTCCAGCCAAACACCAAACCAGCTGATTACACTGATCTGGTCTTTGTAGTGTTACTTTAGACATTAAATCCAACAACACACATGGTTGGCTGTTTCTGGCCTGTAATTCTGTCTGCTTAGAGGAGCTGCCAATCACCCTAAATGTACTCGATTTGTATTACTTCAATGGAAACTTGTAGTCAAATCGTCCAAATTCAGTCAAGAAAAACATTTAGGGGAACTACTGCTGTGTGTGTGGGCTTATGGCCCATGTGTGTAGATGAGATTAATGCTGACAGTGTTTCAAATACAGCAACATAATGTGAGTCCCTTCTTGCTAAAGCTTATTTGGCCACATGTTTCTTGAGACTCATTAATCTCTACTACCTACCTACATACACATAGGATGACGCATGCTGCATTAGGTTGGATCAAGATAGCTGTATGTTTACTAAAAGCCATTTCTCAATAGTCAGGGTGTTTATCTCTGGCTGCCAGAGACTGCGCACCTGCCAGTTAACCTCAGAGGAAAGGTGAAGCAGGCTCAGTTTCTCCGCATGCCTTCCTGGACAGACTGCCATATCTGCGCTTGGACCACAACAAACCTGTTAGTCCCGAAACATAGTTTCCTCGTGACTCCTTCTCCTCCCCCTGCTTATTAGTTTCTGTCAGCTCTAATCAACTGGTTATCTCTGAATTTACAGCCCTCACTGCGTTCTCTCAGTCTTCATTTTGTCACAGATCCCCTCAATTCTCGCCCCCTCCCTTCACCGTACCCTTCACTGTCAGCTTCATTACCATCAGCGTGCCTCCTCCATCTTCTCCGGCCCTTCTATCCTTGTCTTTCCCCTCCTGCCTATCCGTTCTGGGAGCATTTTTCTTATCTACGCATTCTTACATCCACCTTATCTCCCTATCTTTAGAGCCCTCACCTAGGAGCTGTAGGACTGTGTTGAAACAACTCCAGTTAGATGGGGGACAAAGGGAAAAGAAAGAAAAGGGGAAAAACAGGGATTAATCAGAGGTGGGATTGGCCAACAGCCCACTAGACTGAGAGCAGAGGAGGTTGAGACAGGAAGGAAAATAAACACTGAGGCTACTGTGAGTGGGTGGAGATTGAGATATACTACTACTTACATTACTGTACTCATGGCCAGGTTTTCTCTACCAGATGCTCTTGTGTAACACTACCAACACTTAGTAAGCAGGGTGACAAAACATTAATTAATACAAGACAAGCTGAGATTGTATTGCACACTACTGTACCTGCGATATGCTCTGTGAGTTCCTGCTTGGTGCACACACCTACTTAAACACTTCTTTTTCCATACTCTCACACAGATTACTCACGTTACATGAGCACGAACTGCACATGCCCACCGTGGTGTGCAGCTGCAGTAATTTCTCAGAGAACTAGATGTTGCAGCTGTGAATGGACCCTAGGTGAGTCATACAGCAGCAGAATGGATTCCCCCATAGGCACCGATTTCTATTTTCTGTACTTTTCCTCCTAATGTTTCAACTGAAGTTTCAGTATGATCCTTACTGCTCCCTAAGGTTATCTCCCACTGTGAGTCATAGGCAGAGACTGGTGTGAACAAACAAGGTTTATTTAAGTCAGAGGCTCAGATAGTAAAAGAAAAGGGGTGTTTTTTGATAAGAAGTGCATGTTGAGGCGATGCGACTGGCAGCTGTTTAGCTAGATGACTCGTAGGATTGTGTAATCCTCAAGGGCCCTGGGGGTCTCTCCGTGTCACTGGGCTCTCTGAGCTTCACCACACTCGGTGCTACAGCTGTCAGCTCCTGGCATCTATGACTCAAACAGAACTAGCAGAAAAGAGGAGTAGAGTCCTGCTGCTTGGAATAAAAAACACTGAAGACTTTGGAGGAGGAAGAAACTGATATTCATCCAAAGAACATTATATGGCAGAGATAGGGAGGAAAAGTAGTTAATGTGTCCATCTGCCACTGAATGAAACCATCTGTGACTCCTTTTTTTTTTTTGGCTTGATTATTTTGATGGTGCAACTTATTGCACGTTATATAACTTACAAGCTGAACTCTTGGCTTTGTTTGTGTCTCTGTGCGTCGGCATATGTGCCCCATGCATTCTGAAACCATACACCTTACCACACCCTGTGTGTCTGCCGATGTCATGCTGCTAGACCTTCAGGGAGTTTCACCGACCTGCCCTCTGAATCAGCAGAGCAAAGCCACAACATGCACTCCTCAAATAAGACATCATGACAAAAACTCATGTTCATTGGGATGATTTAGTAAATTGTTCCTGAATTAATATTTTAACAAAACTCACCCTAATGTTTACATACCAACAGTGCTTTTTGTGTTGCGTACTTTATTTTATTTCATGAAATGTACTAGCCTGGGCAATATGGAGCAAATCAAATATCTCTATTTTTGAGCCTTGATTTCGATATTGTGACAATATTGTAGCGTGATTATTGGTTGCTTGATATTCAGACACTGTCAATCCACTTGAACCGATTTCCGTGAAGGAGGGGGGTTTTACCTAACCAACCAGGAAAGACCAACATATTTGCATGAATTAAACACCATTTTAAGTCCACACTGATGCATAGCCATGCAGACATACTTGTTTTGTCAGGGTTTTATAAGTGGAGCAGAGGGAAATAAAAGCAATCCATAATAGTGGGCAATATTGAGAAGACATGACGATATCTTGTCTATAGTGGTCGCCAATGTTGTTATTAATCCTGAGTGGTTCTGGCACACCACTTGTCAACACTTGACAACAGTAGCGTGAGTGACGCTGATTGGCTAATTGTTAGTCCCACTGTGGCACTTATTGGCCGTTTGGCTTGGTAGAGTGAGTGGATTCAAAGGTCTGATCAATGATCATCAGTAGGGGCGACCTCTAGCTCACCTGGTAGAGTGTGCACCCCATGTAAGCTGAGACCTTGGCAGCAGTCTGGATTCAAATCTGACCTACAGCCCTAAAAAAGACTAAGTGGGTAAAGGCAAATGCAGCCTTTAATCCCAGGAAAAGACATCACTTATGATATTACAATATCCAAAATATAATGTGTATCAGTGTACTGTCCAGCCCTAATAATGACCTGTTTTTTTCTGTCATCAGCAACACAGTGAGAGGATGGTGTGACACAAAGGCAGACAGACAGAGGGACAAGTCACCACTCACCTACTCAGAGGCAGACCATGGCTCCGGTGTCTGTCCTTCTCCTGGGCTTCCTCCTCTCCTTCCACCTTCCTTCAAATGCCCAGACCATCATTGGCTCCTCCTCATTCTCTCCTCTGGACCTGCCTGTTAATTCTTCACCTCAGCCAACCAAGCAGACTATTAGATTCTGGCCTTCTTTGCCTCCCAGAGGGCGCAGCGATGTGCCTATCAGAGCCACAGTCCGGGATAGACTGACAACTATAAATGTAGTGCAAAGAGTGTCCCGTCCTACTGCACAGTCCACTCCTAGTTTTATATCTGCCCTTTCCACGCATAACCTCAGCAGCGGGCCAATTTTAACTCAACCAACTGCCTCCAGGCCCAGGACTGATATGGCTAGTTTAGCATTCAGCAGGGCTTTTGCAAAGGGAGATGCTACTACAAAAGGCATTACTCCACCTCTGCCCACTTTACCCTCCGTTGCCGTCACTGAGTCTGCAGGCGATAAGCCAGCAACAGCAGGAAATCCAGAGGAGGGATCAGTCAAAGAGACAGAGGATGATGATTTGCAGGGCTCAGGTAGTAGTCCAACAGTGATGCCTGTGGAGGAGGAGTCACCTGTTCCTCATGCAACACTTGGTGATGAAATGGCACAGTATCAGCCACAGGCACAGACAGCGATATCTAAAGTTTCTGATGTAAAAACACCACCACCGGACAGCAAGACTGTAAAGCCTCAGCTGTTTCTGCTTACAACAGCCAGTAAAGTCTCTACGACACCACAGACTGAGACAAGAGCCACGCCGTCCCCTTTAGTAACACAGGCAACACCTCGAACTGTGGTGTTAGCAGGTGAGAAATCAAATATATTAGATTGAATTTTTTTTTATTGTTGATTGATCTGTCAATCATTTTTCAGTTGATTGATCAGTTGTTTGGTCAATAAAATGTCATAAAATGGTGAAAAACGTTTCCCAAAGCCCAAGATGACAACCTCAAATGTCTTGTTTATTCCACAACCCACAAGACCCTCTCTGACAGTTTACTGTCAGAGAGGGTTAAACAAACCAGAAAAGATTCACATTTAAGAAGCTGGTTACCCAAACTGATAAATAGATTATCACATTAGTTGGCTATTGATATAATGTTTGCAACTAATCCATTAATTGTTGCAGCTATCGTCACAACTGTGTCTTTTCCAACATTTTTTAGGGAAACTTACAGAGAACACTCCTTCCACTGTCAGAGATACTCCCAAGCAGGACTCTGTGACATTACCCCCACCCACGACGACCACCACAGGCTCTGTCGATAAACAGCCACAGACTGCAGGACAACCAGCAAACACCATGACACAGCAAGTAACAACCACATCTACGACTACGCTCACTGCTACACAGGAGGCCGTGAGAATATCCTCCAGACCAACAAATGAACCCAACAGAACAGCACAACTGGGAAGAAATACAGCCAGCACAACTGTTCAGTCATCAAGGAGCGGTAAGAAATAAGGGTCTTGTGTTCTGCAGTTGACTAGTTTTAAAATGTCCTTTATTCTGTGATAATTTAAAATGGAATTATTTGTGCAGCTGGAACTTTTTTACTGGAAGAATCTGGAAAGGACTTCAAAGGAGGGGAAAAAGCAGAGACACTTTTCCATGGAAAGTGGGGTGGTAGTTGTGTGGGGTAGACGCGGCGAGGGGAGAAAGTATGAACAGGAGGTGAGAGGGAGGGTTGAAGAGGGGGCGGGAGGAATCGCAGCCATGTAAAGAGATAGACAAGAGGTAAGTAGGGTCTGAGAGAGACAGTGGGGAATACAGATGAGAGAGTAGATGGGGTGGGTGAGAGTGTGATGGAGGAAAGGTACAGGCATAGACGTGCAGGGAGTGGGGATGGTAATGAAAACCAGATGCATGAGAAAGGGATGAAGGGAGGGGAGCTGAGAAAAACGTAGATGGAAAAGGAAAAAGCATGACACATGGAGCGCATGAACCAGTCTCTTAGATACCATGTGAACAACGTATTAATGACTTTTAAACACTCAGGCTCCCATGAGCAAATTTAAAGTCTTCAACTAGGCTCCTTGGCTGGTCATTGAAATTGTCCATGAGCGTGCCAGCTTGTAGTGTGTGTGTATATCAGTTCACATTTGTATCTGGGTCATAAGCATTTGATTTTATTTCCTATGAGACGGAACAGGATATTTATTTTTTAGTTCACTGCAACATGTGAACATATAAAGCAGTGTAAGCAGTGTGTATTGAAGAGAAAACTCAAGGGTAGGGGTAAGTGTATCCAGCTGTGAAATGTGATCGGCACATCTGGAATGTGTCTGGATCTTGCTCCTGTAAGAAGAAAAAAAACAGAGGGTTTGAGGGGAGGAAGTAAAACATACCTTTATATAAATAAAGAAGTGTGTCTGTGATCTGTATGCTGTGCTCGCCTATGTGAGCCTGAAAATGTGTGTGTGATAGGAGGGGACGGAGCGAGGGAGGGAGCCAGGAAGTGGAACACATGTTGGAGTGAGTCATTAGTCAGTGTGTCAGCTTTATGGGTGTCTTCTACATGGTGAGGATGGGCTTAACGTCCTCCAAGTGGCTGATGATTTGAGTGTTTTGCCACTGATCAGGTTGTCCCACCATCCATCAAGTGTTAATGTTAAATTAGAAGTAAGTCCAGGAACATGAACTTTAGCTACAACTGTTTCTTAGTTCCTAATCAGTCACACATTATGTGTTTGCTTCCTATAACATACTTATACATCATTTAATTTTGCCTGCCTGTCCATCTGTCCCATTCTAGTGAACATGATTTTACGGAAATTTGACAAAAAACGTCCACTTGGACTCAAGAAATAACTGATTAGAATTTGGTAGTCAAGGTCAAAGGTCATGGTCACTGTGACCTTGCACCCATCTCATTCTTGAGAATGCAATATCTCAAGAAAGCCATTAAGGAATTTCCTCAAGTTTGAGAAAAACGTCCACTTGGACTCAAGGAAAAACTGATAAGAATTCGGTGATCAAGGTCAAAGGTCATGGTCACTCTGACCTCGCGTCCATCTCATTCTTGAGAACGCAATTTCTCAAGAAAGCCATGAAGGAATTTCCTCAAATTTGACAAAAACGTCCATTTGGACTCAAGGTATAGCTGATTAGAATTCTGTGGTCTAGGGCAAAGGTCATGGTCACTGTGACTTCGCGTCCATCTTATTCGTGAGAACACAATATCTAAAGAAAGCCATGAAGGAATTTCCTTCCATTTGATTAATTGATAAATTGATTTTAATCAGTGAAAAGAATATTTATTTGCATGTGCACAAAAGTCTGAGAATTGTGAATAGTCTCTCAGCAATTAGATCCCATCGTGATAATAATAATAATAATAATAATACATTTTATTTATAGAGTGCTTTTCATGGTACCCAAAGACACTTTGCATCAGTTAAAAACAATTAGAAAATAGAACACAATAAAGAGGTCGGTGCAGTCTCAAATGTGTTTGGGGAGAGCTGTGGAGAGGGCTCTGTCGCCCCAGGTCCGGTGCTTGGTCCTCAGTGGTGGAGTCAGGAGGTTGGCATCAGAGGAGTGGTGGCTGCGGGAAGGAGTGTAGCGGTGGAGCAGGTCTGTGAGGCAGGAGGGGGGCAGGGAGCCAGTGGAGGTTCTGAAGGACAGGGGTGATGTGATTGCAGGAGCGGGAATGGATGACCGGGACAGGGCAGCAGAGTACTGCATGTAATAGAGTTTATTTAGGACTTTGGATGGTGTACCATAAAGAATACTATTACGGTAGTCAGTTCTAGATGTCATAGATTTAAGGAGGATGGTGAAGATGTAGAAGGATAGGGAACCGTCTGTGGAATCTAGATGGTGGTGATGCTGAGATGAAGAGGGTACTTAGGGTCTGGATGTGAAGAGGAGAGGGCTTTTGATGAGCTGAGGATGATCTGAGGTGAATGGGGTGGAGGATAGTGTGACAATTCCACCCTAAAATGACATCTGACAGCAGCAAAGAGAACAGTTTTAAAGTTTGACAGCAGGAATGTGATTGGCTGATTGAGATCACAGCAAAATTTTATTAGTTAACTGGAGGGAAATGCCCATAATGAGCTGATTTGAGGAAGCAGGATGTGAGGTGTGGAGAGAGTTGTGAATGGATGAATCAGGCATAAAGGAAGTCTGACTGATTAAACTTACTCTGAGCTTCATTAGATTTTGGTGGTCAAAGGTCACGGTGACCTCACACCCATCTTCTTCTCAGGAATGCTTTGAGGGAATTTCTTCAAATATGGCACAAATGTCCACTTGGACTTAACGACAAACTGATTAGATTATGGTGCAGGTTCTTGGCCCTAAATCAAGAACTGTCATGCTAATTATGGTAACAGAACATGAACAGAAGGGGAGACATTTGGTCAGATACCGAATTGATGACACTAATCTTGGGTGTCCATCTTGAAATATAGATCTTCTGTGCTGTCACGTTAAAGATGTGTGTGAAGGATCAAGATTTTAGAATTTGTAGCTTCTTTGCAGCAACATCCATATTTGAATCACTGTCCACTGTCATGGCTACAAATGAGTCTGGACACATAAACTGTAACTGCATCTCAACAGGTTGAAGGAGGCATACAACCACAAGGCGGTAATTCCAGTTTTTTTTTTAATGCCGTGTGTTATCTTCACATCTGAGTAGTTCACAAAGAGCTCAGTGATGAATGACTCCATGATTATAATGCTGTTGGGTGTTTCCAGGGTTTCGCAGGAGGATAAGGTGGAGTACCTTGAACAAACAGAAGTATGTGTGTGCATGAGTAAATGAGAGAGACACAGAGAGATAATGAAATGCCATATTGTCAAGGTGTTGTCTTGTTCCATGAGGTAGTTAGGTAGTGTACAACACTGCAAATTAAACAGAGAGTTTTTGTGGCTGCTTTGTGACACTGTTTGGTGTTATGTAATAAAGATGTTCTTGTTAATTACATAATCTAATCTAATTAAGTCACACAATTACTATTCAGTTATCCCGAGGAGTTTTCCTCAGCATAATGTCTTATGAATTTATGAATATATAATGTGGGTGACATGGTGGCACAGTATTCAAGTCATATGGAGATTTATAGTATGTTATGATAGCTATAACATGACCTCCCCTACATCATTTTCTTTTCTCATGCTTTGATGAAAATAACATAATGAGACTTTGGCCTTGTGACACTGAAATCTGTCACCTGTCAGATTCTGTGACCCAGTACTAGACTCTCTTACAACATTGTTTTGTGAGTTTGTGAGGGTTTCGGGGCCGCGCCATGGACTCTGACAGGTCACAGAATGCAGTGTAACAGGCTCGAATATGTACAGATTCTCATCACTCGGCTTGCTGCTATTGGGTGGTGTATTGTGTTTTTGGATTACATCTACAGTTGTATGTGTCTGATTGAGTACACATACAGTACATGATGTGTTATGTGTACATTTCTGTTCACACTAAGAGGCACTGTCTGTGGTTTAGGTTTGTAATTTCCATACTAAGCCATGTTTTAGGATACAGTGTTACAGATGATGGGTAGCAGCACACTAATCTGATACATGCAGACGGGAGAGAGAAGGAAGTGATGCAAATTTAATAAGATTTCAAAAATAGATGTTATTGAGACTGTACAAGCTGGCTAATTTTATCAGACCTTGTTTTTATGTTAGTATTACATACAGACCTGGGACAATGTGTCCATGCAGAAAAGATAAAGTTACAATGAAGAGCTGAGATAGTTCTAGCTCTTGACTTTGATGGTGAGCTACACCCCTCTAGTGGCTGTAAATAGTATTTCATATATGTTCACAATATTGCTCTGCTTTTCATGTAAATGGCTTTTAGAAATTATTTTGCTTTTAACATTTGTTTTTTCTACATTAAAATAACTAAAAACCAAACTTCTTTTTCTCTTTTGTAGGGACGTCCTCCTTCCTTGCCACTGGTGTTGTACCCGTCACCCGATCAAGGTTAAGCCCCACATATCAGGCTGGTATTGGTCAGAGGAACCGCTCCATTCTCCTAGGACATCCTCACAATGCTCCCCACTCCACTTCAAATCCAGCCCCCACTCCCAGCAACACTTCCACCCCTAATGGCACACTTCTGTACTGGGGGGACCTGAGCCGGACGCTGGCTTTCGCCTGGGAGCTGCACGTCTACGGCTCAGCGAGCCTCTTCCTCCTCCTGTTTGCTGGAGCTGCTCTCGGCCTCACCCTGTCCCCTGGAGCAAACTGTCCCCATCGGGGGGCTCTTGCACTTGCCAACGCTCTGTTGTTTTTGGCTGGAGGCCTTCGGGCGTCTCTGTTTTTAATAGACCCCTATGGTACACGGAAATTCCTCCCTCGCTCTGCAGTTACGGCCCTCTACAACTTGCCTCTACACTTGCTGGTGTGGACACAGGCTGCCCTGGCACTGCTGGCATTGCGGGTGGCAGGAGTAAGTGTTTTGCCTCCCACTTTGGAGCGTCCTCCTCTGGTGGCTGTCCTGGCTGTGTTGCAGTGTACCCTGCTGTTGGCAGCTGATCTGCTTTCCCCAGCCCTGTCCCCTGTGGTGCCCGTCACCCTGCAGGTCCTGTCCCTGTGCTGGGGCCTGGCTCTCTGTCTGGGCTTCCTCTGCTATGTGTTTCCACGTATACGCTGCCCTTCCATTCCCCACCCTGGAGTCCCTGAGGAGGCCAGGAGGAAGGCTTGGACAGGGAGCAGGAGGATGGGGGTGATTCTGGGGAGAGTTCTGGCAGCGTGTGCAGTCCTGGGGGCGCTCTGCTGTGGGCTGCATGTTCATGCTACCTTATGGCTCTATGGACTGCTGGGGAACTGGACGCGTTTCAACTGGGGATGGTGGCTCGTACATTTCTGGGCCCGGCTCCTGGAGCTGGCGTGGGGGTTCTCTCTCCTACTCCTGGGTTCCTGGGTGTTCTGGAGGCCTCAGGGTTGCCGTGGAAGGGAAGAGGGTGGACCAGATGGCAGAGCAGCAGGAGACCTGCCATCTCCTGGCCAATCTACAGGCTCCCCTCAAAGACATACCTGCTGGTCAAAGATAGTCCAAAGCCTGAGGGGGAAGCCCTGTAGAAAGTCTGACAGTAATGGGGTGGGAGGAGGAGGAGGAGGAGGAGGACCAGGGGAGGTGCCCAACAATTGCGCTGGCCAGGAGCGTCCTGGAGCTGACATCAGCAAGAGTCTGATCAGGAACCAGAACCATGAGCAGGCCAATGCCCAGCCACGTTGTGTCAAAGACAGCAACAGGGGACGCAACCATAGGGGGCACTCTGCAGAGCGAGGCATATCTGACGGCTCCACAGGCTCCCTGCTGAGACTGCAGGCCCTGGGCCGGCCTCCACAGCGCTCAGTGAGCGGCAGTCTGGATCAGGAAAGGGACACTTCACTGTCTCTTTATGAGTTCGATCTGCGGCCCCCATCTCCCATCGACCTGACTCGCAGCATCGACGAGGCTTTGCACAGGGAACATCTGCTCGGAGGAGGGAGCTTGTTTCATCCTTTGAACCAAATCTCACAGTCCCCCTCACCGGGATCAGCGGTCAGCCAGGGGCCCTGGCTCCGCAGGAACAGTGACCCTCAGCTGATTTCTGAGAGCAGCGATGCCCCGACAGAGTCTTCCATGCCACTGGGGGGCAGCGTTCTCAGCAGCGTGCCCAGCAGGCAGGTGACTGCTCCGCCCACACCCTCCCACCAGGGTCACAGGTGGGCTGGGAACGCAGTAGGAAGCGTCCCCTCATCAGTGTCCTGCCCCGTGTCACTTCGTCCCTCCAGAACATCAACAGGGCATCTGGGGGATGATGGAGTGGACGACACGCGGCCGTTCATCACCCCGGACTCAGAGCAGGTGCGGGGGAGGGCTGGGAGGCCAGTGGGGTCACGGAGTTACCTGGAGGTCAGCCGACATGACGACTCTGCCAGCGTCAGCAGTGAGATTATTGATCTATGAACCAAACCTTGGACATGAGGACCAATTACAGCACATCACACACACCCATCTAACAGATACTGTTCCTGACCAAGACTCCAGCAAAATTTGGGACGATTCGGTCACTGAACTGCCAAAAAATGAATTATTTTTAGAAGAGGGAAATTATTTAAAAGTGTCTCTTGGTGATGACCTTAAAGGATATCACCTAGCTGCCTTTTATTTTGTTAAAGGGTTTAACAACTATGTTTGTGGAACAGATATGGTATACCTTTTACTCTGGGAGTAAAACTGGGAGATATAGCACAGATAAACAACACAGCACACTCATAAGTCTTTCCATCTCAATCTCACACATTTATCTCCCTCTTTTTCTTGTCCTTTTTTTCTCTCAGTCACATACACCTGCATAACACTGGTATATATAAGTACACTGGGACCATACCTACATTTCGTCATGTCCTAATAATGGCTCTTTAGCAGGATGCTGACTTATTTCATCTACACATTTTTGGGAACAGCACCACCAGGAGTATCAATAAGTTTGAAGGGTAAAAGTCAGATGTGACTCTGAGCGTCTGTAGGTCCCCTTTCTATTGTTTCTGTGAAAAAAATGCCTGCATATCAACAATCGTGAATTTCATTGCTTTATCTGAGTTTATGCGCTGTCTTCCATATTTCAGTTTGCTTTGTGATGTAAAATGTGCCATACATAACCTTGGTTGGTTCCGTGCTATTTTTATGGTTCTATAAACCCATTATTTGGGTTAACTCTCTATAGCGTCTTACCAGTATCATAGTGACTCAGCTACAGATTACTGCTTCTAAGCTCTCAACGTGCTGCTGCCGCTGCTGTCGTCCAGTCTGCCTTGTATGTTAATGTGAAGCTGGTTGCATAAAGAGGCAGACAGTAAACAACGACCAGAGACATGCAGACGCATGCTTACATGTGAAACTGTCGCTGAGGCTTTTAGCTGTAGCCAAACTTCAAAATGAGATTCAAGCGTTCACCTGTGAGGACAATGCATTTCATCTTGTTATTTTGCCGTAGGACAAAGCTTTTTGCGATCAATAATTATGTACGATTAAAGCCTCTGACTGCATTCTTACAGGATTTGACCAAGAATATTAAACGATCATAATCCTATCGGTTGCATTGGAACAAATCAGTCTGTTTGATATATTAACTAGTTAAATGCTACACAGCTTCGCAGGGCTGCACCACATGAGACTGGCTTGGCATGAACATCAGATCTCTTATAATAGACCTAACTCAGTAACAGAGCACTTAACTGTAAGCCTGAGCACTAGACTGAAGTATTTTACTACTCAAGAGGAAAATATCTTTCAAATATGTGATGTGTAAGCAACAATGTAAATAGTTATTTTTGATGTTCATGAATAAAGGTGTATTTGAAACATAGTTGTTGTTACTGTGAAAGACAATCTAAAGTGGTACTGCTAATGTGTCTGAGCTGTGCAAACAGTTGTGCTATTTCAACATCAGAGTGTGGCCTGTTTAGGACATGCAGAGCTGTGACAGTTAATACTTGACTGCCGAAGTTGTGTCGAGGACTTAAGGACGTTCTGTGCTGTGCTCAGGATTAAAAGAAAAAAAAATGGAACCATTTAGTTTAATAATCAACTTGAATCTGGTGATCCTGAAAATAACCCAGTGGTTTCCCTTCTTAGTCTTACATATGAAAAGTTTTGTTCCACCATGAGATATCCAGTATTTTATGTCTTGAAACTGAGCCTCGTTCTCACAAAACGATCACTGGAATCAAATCATTTTGGAATAAAACTTTCATCATGCTTCTGTTCCTGATGAGCGTCAGTCCATGACTTGCTTTCCGGTTACCTCAGGGTGACTTGCAGTACCTCCCAGTGATGTGACATGCTTGACTTGTTTAGTATTTACAGTACAATGGCCTTGTGTTGTTGTCTACATTCCAATGAACCCCTGAGATTTCATTGTATCAGTACTCGCCGTTACCTCTTTTACTTTATGACCAGGGTGCTACCTCCGCCACCCGTAGTCTCGTCCCCTCCTCAAAGCAGTACGTGCCATAGAAAATACATTCAATGTGCCCCCTCCGGTCTGTGGTCACAGTGCAGAAGTGCAGTGTTAGATTCATTTGTTTATTTTGCTCATAGAACTTTGGTTCATGTATTTCTTGCTGCATTTCATGTCTGGATTCAAATAAAAACGAGAAAACATTATTTCTGGTTATTATTTTTATGTTTTTGACATAATGGTAAAAATCAGCTGTAGAAGTGTGCTAAACTGAAGATCAGTGATTTTCCTCATAGTCTTCATCAGTCTCCAACTTTGGGCGGAAAGGCAGGAATAAAATGAAAATCTGTCTTTTTCTCTCTGTTCTCACTGTATGTGCTTTTTATCATCACACGTGTGCACATTATAAAGTGGATCAGGATTGGCTCCAGACTAATTGTGATGTCACAACATGCATGTACCTTACCCCAGCTGGCACCGGGCATCGCTATGATGTCAATACATACTGGACTATTAAATTTTAGTTGGAAAGACAATATTTTAAATGTCTAACAACGTTTTAATTTCATGTGTGTGGATGTTAAAAATATGTATTACAGACATTGGGTTTTGGTCTCTATACCTCTGTTAATTAGAAGGTTCAAATGATACGTTTACTATCACCACTGGCATCGGTCAGAATGCAATGAGCCAAGAACTCCAGGAAGTGAATCTTCAAACTTAAAGGAGAAGTCCAGTATTTTGCACTTTGAGCCCCATTCCTGGTTGTTTATGATGAAATAGAGTGGTTAAGACCAAAATCTTGACGATTGCTCCTTCTCTGAGAATTTGAGAGAATTTGGCTTTCCCCTGCCTGGCTTAACAATGCTGTCTATGGCCATGTGTAAATCTGTCCTAAAACCACCTTAAACGTTCGTTTTCAAAGCCATGAAACTCACCGAGTGGTCAGTGGTGTTCCTCGATGTTCCTGACATAAAAATCGTAGCAAACTGTGGTTTCATTCCGTGTTTTCGCTATTCATCTCGGCCAAACATTGATAGTTTATTTAATCATTAAAATCGTAATTAACCCCCTGACTTGTTTTCTGATCTTCAGACCATGGCAGGCAACACAAAGATTACTGATGCTGCACTTTTGCTTCCAAAAACATGCTGGCATTAACTAGACAGAGAGATGAGTCTTGATGCATAACAGGAAATATTTAGTCCAACTGCAGTCATCTGCAATTCATTTCTAATAGATCATTGAAATCTACTGAGTAAATATACAGCTAAATAAAAATGCACTCATTATTTCAGATTTCAGATTCCTCAACACTGGCCAAACGCATAAAAGTTTCACATTCATCAAACTTTGATCACACCATGGGTAGGCAACCTGCAACTCTGAAGCCACATGCAAGTCTTTTGCGCTTCTTCAGTGGCTCCCTGCAGCTTTGACAAAGAAATCATATGGAAATAAATAACGGTTACTTTTTTTAACATTTTAATTTTCAGATTTAATTGTTGTAGACCCACAGAAATTTAAGTTAAAAAAAAGTAAAAAGCTTCATATCATCAGCCAAAACGTGCTTCAAACATCTACGGCCTGGTGCCTTTTACTCCAAATTTTGCCAAAACTGAAGAGCGGTGGCTATTCTCAGTTAAATAGCCTATAAACCAATAGCCTTGGACACAGGGAAAGGCAGGCAGAGGATCAAAGTCTGATCAATTAGGAGATAGGGATCAATATTTTTGGCCTATCATATAAGACACAACAGACAAATTCTCAGGTAAGCGCAACAAACAGAATGGCGTGCAGGGTCAATCACCTGCCGGTTCCCAGTGTGCCAGTCAGCTCCAGCAACACCGGAAAGAGAGTGACACAAAAAAACGTGATGGTGTGCCCGAGTTGCTCCGCCATTGTAGGGAATGTAACCCATTGTCTCATAATCAGCCCATGCATTTACATACAGACTGCCTGACTCCACTGCTATTAATCATATCACACCACGGTCACTTTTGCTTTGTAATTACAGCCCGAGCACCGACCGGTTAAATTATCATTAATACCACAATCTCACTCTTGCGTGCAGTGTCCAAATTTTACTGAAAGAAACAGCTGCATCTACCAGTGTCATGCCAGTGGGCCTACCCATACTGTGTGCAAAAGTGCGAGGGCTCATTGGCCCCTGTTTGCAGCATAAATTGTATCTTATAATCTTGTCTTTTATTGCTCTTGTATAGTTTCAATTTTCACTTCTTTTTTAGTTTAATATGCTCCATACTGTTCTTACTTTTCTCTTTATCTGTATTTATTTCTGTCCTTGTGCTCGTGGTACACCCCATAATTGTGCAACCACTTTTGTGTTTAATAGATTTCCCTTGATTCCAGGGCCTAACAGTATCAATAATAATGTACATGACAGTCACGGTATTTTGTTCTTCATATGTATTCTGAAGAAACTATGATAAATGATGAACGGTTAAAGTATTTAGAGGTCATTTGATGGCCCCCCTGCAGTGACTCTGAGGACCCTCTAGGGGTCATGAACCCCCTGTTAAAGACCCAGGGCCTACAGCATCTGTATGAAGAGAGGGTCACCTCTAAAGCTCCGTCTATTGTCTCAGACTCTCAACATCCCCTCCATGTTGAGTTTCAGGTGCTTCCATCAGGGTGGAGGTTTTGCCTCTCTAAATGATAAGTGATGCATATGGGGTGCCATTTGTAAAGCTGGTCATGCTGAAAATAACAGCAACATTTTGTCACATTTTGCTTAAAATCACATTTTAAAAAGTGGTGTGAATTTTTGAAAGTCACTTTTTAGCACATTTAACACAATATTTGTTAACTTTGAAAATTTATTAAATAATTAAATCTAAATCTAAATGTTAAATCTAAATGTTTAATCTAAAAGTTAAATCTAAATCTAAAAGTTAAATCTAAATCTGAAAAAAAAAAAAAAAACTAAATATTTAGTTTCACCCAAAACATTTAGATTTAATATTTGGATTTAGATTTAGATTTAACATTTAGGCGTAACATTTAGATTTAACTTTCAGATTTAGATTTAACTTTTGGATTTAGATTTAATTATTTAATAAATTTTCAAAGTTAACAAATATTGTGTTAAATGTTCTAAAAAGTGACTTTCAAAAATTCACACCACTTTTTAAAACATGATTTTAAGCTAAATGTGACAAAATGTTGCTGTTATTTTCAGCATGACCAACTTTACAAATGGCACCCCATAATGCATATCATCCTTTGTCCCCTCTGCTGTTGCTTATCTTAACCAGCAGAGACCACTTATTGTCCATGATTTATCCCTGACCATTGGCGTCGCCACCATTATAAGTGGGTGGGTCCGGACCCACCCACTTTTAGGGTCCAATAATATTGGACCCACCCACTTTTACCATAATTTGGGGAAATTTTCAGGTCAAAATTCAATACATCAATGTATGTACTACATTATTGAGATGCTTGATCTTTGAGAAGAGATTATCAGCCTGTACCATTTATTTTGTAATATCATTTCATCTGGACAACGACACCCCCCCCCCCCTCCACTTGGTTTGCTCTGTGTGTGCTCCTGCTGCGAGAGATTGAGCAAGGCTGTTCGTCGCTGAAGTGCAGCGAGAGTGGACCAGAGACAGTCAGTGGACACGTACGCGAGCAAAAATATTTTCTATGCGATCATCCCCCACCCATAAAGGTAACGTTAACACTAGAACGACCGCGACGGTAATTTTGACCGTTTTGAAATTTTAATGTGTAACTTTGTTAGATAAAAAAATAAAATCCTGCTGGTTCTTGACTTTTCACAAAAGTGTATGTATTTTCATTTAAAGTTCTTTTTACATAGATTACACAAATGACAACAAAAATATAATCATTTTTACCTATTTTGACTTTGAACGATCATATTGACATCACGGAATTTCGCGCTATTCTATTGTTTGTTTTTTTCCGCGGTTGATCTATTTTTAGCCTTTCCCGCCGTCATGTTGTTATCAGACAGAGATCGACAGATCGACAGATAGGGGATTGAGAAACAGAAATAAAGAAAATGTCTGAAAGACCGAGGAGAGACCTGACACTCACCCAGGCCTTGGACAGCGACGATTCTGATGCAGGGAAACTATCTGACGAGGAAAGTGACAGCGACCTTTTTGGAATGAACTTACTTCATTCTCATCAGTGATTCAGATTCCATTCAGAGGAAAAATATGTGGCTACTGAAATATCCAACACCTGCTGAAAATGCTGCAAAGACGTGTGTAAATTGCGCGAGGAGGGGAGGAGTCAACCTGCGTTGACGGTGAATAGGGGAGACTGGGGACGTTTGCAACACTAGTGTGGATTTCTCTCAGTTATTTAGAGATTTTTTGGAACAGACCAACCAAATCTTAAGCCTGTATGTTAAATAGGCATGCAATATTGATTTATGTAGTTAATATAAAATTATTTTTATGGTTTTAGCCTAAACTTTATTCTTGGCTCATTTGTTTTAGATCAGCTTGTTTCCACCTTTTTTGGCAATTTTATGTGTTATAAGTGTTATAAAAATGTTTCCTAAAGAAATAAGATATTTTTAAGGGCTAGTTTCTAAAATAATTTTCTTGTTGTGAGTTATGAATGAATTAATTTATCAAATATGGGTGTGAATATACTATGCAATAATTACGGTTAGATATATGAGATGACATGTATATTGATATGCCTGAATTTAATTTGTTAAAATGTGCATTTAGATGTGATTTTATTTTTGAAAAGACATCCTAAGACAATAAATGCATTAATCTCTCAACTGGGTATTTATCATAAAAGATTATAGAGTTTTGATTCTAGCGGTCAAAATGACCACCTACGGCCTTTGTAGTAATTCTGGCTTTTCTAGTGTTAAGGACTGTACTGTACATACACATCTCTTGAGCCCGAGCGACCCCAACCAGGGGGACAGAGTGAGGTGCTGCACTGCAGACGATCTTTGCACACGCTAGTAGACTCCAATCCTGACATGTAGCATACCAAAATGATGGAGAGAAACTCAGCCATTGAAGGGGAAGAGAATCATGTCTGGGAAATGTAATACTTTACCAAACACCATTTAATTTGATATTTCCTCTCTTGTTATAGCTATATAAAACCACCTTTAAAATGCACTAGAATGCAGGAAATTGCATAGTTTTTATTACCCCCCCCCCCACACACACACACACACCTCCTGTGGACCCACCCACTTTCATTTTCCTTGCAACGCCCCTGTCCCTGACAGTGTGTGATACTGGAATCTGTGTGTTGTGTATTGTACTATCTGTTTTGTTTTGCTTATGACACTAAAGTTTTACCTTACCTTACCTTACCTGACCTGACCCGACCTTATGTTAGCAGCACCCAGGTTCAACTGGGGAGAAGGAGGCAATAAATATTATTCAGGGAAAATTTAAGGAATATATTGCATAAGACAGGGCAGAAGTGGAGTTTTAAAACGCTGCTAAGCACGGCACAGGACTTAAGGGAAATTAGAAGGGGGCTTGTAGTTTATATAATACAGCCATGAAATAGGAAATATAGAATGTTTTTGTTTGTTTGTTTTTTAATTTGTCTTAGACCATGCCATGATCTTTCACACCTTTAAAGTTATTGTGCGATCTGCAATTTAATACAAAATTAGAAGCAGAAGCAGAAGAAGAAGAAGAAGAAGAGACGCGTCTTGGAGAAACCTCCGCCCATCTGTAGTCTGGATCAGAGGAGTGACACAGGAGTCATCATTGCTGCTGCACTCCACCTTTAATTTACAGGTTAGTAATTGGTGTATATAACCAATGTCAACTTCATAAAGTCTAACTTCACTTGGTCAAGTGTTATAAAGATATTTTGTGAGTTTTTTAAAAGTATTTCTGCAAACTGAAAACTTTAAATAGTCCCACTGTGAGGGCGGCAGAAGCGGGTGGGTGGGCGGTATGTTGTGCGGTCGCCGCACCGCACTGCCTTTTTTTTTTTTTTTTTTTTTTTTTCAAACCAGTGTATTGTCTTGCAGGTTGGTTTATGGATGTTTTTATTTATGGAGCTTCTGCCCTATCTTTATTCAAGAGAGTGGTATATCAGTTTGAGAGCATTATTTATTGATTTCATGTCAGATTTTGTAATATTGTCCCTCAAAACTCTGCCCCTGCACTCAAATAGCCTCTGCTTGCGCTTAGAGCTGCTCACAAATATACAGTATGTAGTAACAAAAATATACAAACGTCATTTAAATGGTTATCTGCATGAGACATTCATAAAAAGAAAAAAAAGCTGAAGTTGAAGCAGGAAATCTGTGCAAGCAACAGTTGAGTACGAGGGCAGGGTTTTGAGTACCACTGCAACCCTGTCATATAGTCCATTAGCTCGATGCTAACACATAATGGGAATTAACATTATCGCGCTACTGAAAATTAGCATTGCGTTAATATTAGCCTTACAAATGATCCATTTTTAATTCAAATGCTTAACGTAAAGAGAAATATGTGCTCATACTTAGAGGCATAAATTCCCCTGCTCTCTGGAAACGAGCTAATAGTGGCTGACGTCTGTCCCAGTCTCCAGTTGTTGTTATTAAGGATGCTAATGCTAGACTGGCTCTTTGTGTTAGCCTGCTTGGTACAGTTACCTTATGTGAGGGGATGTCGCCACCTGCTGATGTGGCGAGTAACTGCACCTCACAGAATTGATCCATAAATGCGGAACTATGACTTAAGCTCATTTTATCTTGTCCTGTTTCTCTGTGTGAGGGGTTTTTAAAGTCTGCCCCATCCCGTCATCTTAATCTAAAAATATGTGCATCATGTGAGTGTGTTCAGGTTTAACTGAGTTATGAATCTAAGATGAAGTGGGATTTTTGGCACAAATTTCAGTATGGCTTAGGGGTGTGCCATATCATCTTGTTGATGATAATACTGGTATAATTTAAATATCATATGAAAAATTCATATTGTGATACTTGTTGACACATTGATGTCATACTGTTACCCATGGCAACAACAAGCAACAAGCACATATATATACATATATATATCATCAAGAATATCATTTTGCAAAAATACCCTGAAATATCATGATATTATTTTAAGGCCATGTTGCAAACCCCTATATGACTGATGAGTAAGTATTGCCATGAGCTGTGTGTTGCAGCCTCTGCTTCTGCTGCAACAACTGCTGACTGTGTTGGTAAGAAGATTAAATCTGCACATATACAGTGGGCCAAAACATACCACTTCCTGTTGTTTTTATAAAACTGGTATGCAACTTGCCCCTTTCACCTCGCTCCCTCTGTCCTTGTCACGAAAGATTTCAGAACGAGACTTGTCCTTGAGTGAGACTTCTTAAAATAACAAACAGAATGGATCAGGTGAAAGGTAGAGAGACACGCCAGACACTTAGAATGAAAATCTGAGCCTTTCTGTGGCAAAAAAGACTGGTCGTACTTGAACTTGAAGTGCAACAAAATAATAGTAAACTCATAGCATCTGAATCATGGTGACGTTGTATGGCCTAATTTAACCTGACTTTGTTTGGACATAGATGACACCTTTGACCTGATAACAGCAGTCCACGTGTTTGACAGTGCAGATGAGGTAAAGCGGGAACAGGCAAACATGTGAATGAGGGAGTCAGGTGACTGGAGCTGGTGGAAATGAGAGAGAATGGCAATGAACATGTTTGGGGAAGTGGGAGTTGCAGAGGTGCAAAGTGTGACAACTATACTGTATCTTGTTTGTGTAATCTGTACAATTGAGCCTAAATTTTGTAACTGTTGTTTTTATGCTCTGTTTTTTGTGTGGATTAAACAACAGCCAACTGTACTCATTTGCTGTTCTTTGTTATTGTAGTTTGATCTCTGTGACACAAAAATATTAATATAATATAATATAATAATAAACATGCTGTTTGGGATTAACATCGCTGCTGTAGTAATGTGTATGTTGCATACTGTTGTGTATTGTTGAGGTTGTGCTCATTTTACTTACCTTATATACTGTTGGGTAGTTTCATTTACAGCAATGCATCAGATTTTATAAGATCATCTCTAAAAGGTCAACTTTTCATGGTGTTATAAAAAGACAGCCCCGTTTCCTTCTTTATGGCAATACACCGTCCAGCTAATCAAAGAGGATTTAAAATAGTTTTTTAGAAAAAGGAGAATTTTCCTAATAAAGGAACACTTAGTCCTTCAGTGTATCAGAAAAAATGGTGACTAATACAGCCCCCAATTTATAGTGCAATTTCCGAACATTAACAGAACTATTTGTAAATGTGTGTGGAGAGTTGTGTAACTAGTGTGAGCAGTCAGTCAATGTTAATGTGTAAAAGACTTTGTGAATGCATACTGGGATATGTGAATGTGTACAGGAGTGTATTTCACAGATTTTACCAAAGCATTATGTTAATGGATGACCTACAGTAAAAACAAATTCTTTTGCCCTTTGCTCGATGCAGTAGGGACAGTTGGTAGCCAAATAACACCCACAGTCCAGGAATTTATTATGACTGTCCTCTACTTAGAACAAGAACAGGCAGAGAAATTGGTCTATATTTTTGGAAATTATCTTAGCAGTCGTGTTAATCCAGTGCTGCACTGTTGACTTAAAAAGTGTTTGTTATGGTGTCAGAGAGATTTTGAACGTGCATCATTCATGTTGTATGTTTACATAGCAGTGGGAATGTTGACTGGTAGTTTTTGTATGATTATATGTCACTTTGTGATGTTTGATTATGTCTTGAGAAAAGTATATGTGACCAAATGTCTACACTTTTCAAATATCAAGGTTGGTTCATTCTTGTTTTTTGGGTAAAAACAAACATCTGCAATGACAACAAAAGTTCACAAACACTACATGACTGTTAAACACTGGAGGGATCAAGTCAGAACACTGCTGCCAGAATGTTTAGAATATGTTTTAAATTTGGAATTTTGTAAATTCTCAGCACTGACTATTGAGATGACCCTTTCAGGAACAGTTTGGTGAAATTCAGAGAAATGGAGAAATTCAAAACAGTACTGTAATATACTCTGAACCTCTTCTCTAACAGTGGTAAAAACTACGCTGATACCCTTTTTTCCACCAACATGGTTCCTGTATCTAATTTTGAACTGTTCAGATTATTTGAATAAAAACTAATTGGTTCAGAACTCAAAAAGTTGCAGCTGGAGCCAAAACATAGCAGGTTTCCCTTGACCCTAAAGTGTGAACAGTGAGTGGGTGTGTCATATTCTACAGGATGGAAGGAGAGGATGGAGAAGGCAACAATGAAGAGGCGAAGTTAGAAATCGTGAGACAAAAAAGAGTGTGCAGTGGTCTCATTAATAGTTGGTTCATTCTTGTTTTTTGGGTAAAAACAAACATCTACAATAACAACAGAACTTCACAGTTAATCAATGTAATCTGTGATTTTGCTATTGCTGTTTACTTGTGTTGTTCAATGTGCATCTCCCTCTGTTGATGACACATCCTTGTTTACAATGGTTCTGTGCAAAACTGGTGTAAATGCAGGCTGGTTGCTAGATAGCGCCAAGGCTCCAACAATCCTTAACTGGGTATGTGAATGGGGATTCAGTCTATATGCACTACGTTACATGTATCAAGTAACAACACGGCAAATGACCTGGTTTACCTTCTGAAAGCACAGATAATGGATGCAACTGTGTAACAGCTTAGTTTGGGTTGTGCTGGCTGTCCAGCTTTTCTCATAGTCCTCCCATATATGAGCACATGATTGAGTGTGATGGCATGCATCTAACTGATGTAGTCTTTCTCCTCCTGTCTATCATCCAGCAAATTCAGCATTGGTAGGATCCACTGTCCCAAAACACATGGACATGCCTCAAGGTTTTTTATATTGACCTGCACAATTCTGATCGTGTGTTAACAATTTTGAGGCTTAGTGTTTTCACCCAGAGAAAGGTGTGGTATTTGAGTTTAGGTTGTGATGACTTGAGTTACAGGTTTTTGCACTCTGCACTCTTTTACACTTTTTTTTAGATCCATCCAGGACCAGTGATGTAATGTAACAGTCAATCATTTATTTTATTTAAAACCTCAGAAAACATATTGAATCCTCATTTTTAATGTTGCCGAAGTACATACAACATCCACAACTGAAAAGAAATAGCTATGCATGAGAATTACATGGCTTTATCAGTTTAGAAATATATAAGCAAACTAAAACTAAAAGAAATTAAAGTTGTGATCAACATTACCAATTAAAACTTGAAAAGAGGAAGGGACAGACAAATGTATGAAGGAATCCTCAAAATTCGGACCACTTGCTTCTTTATTAACAGCATTTACCTATACTTTTACTTGAAATATTTAAGAACAGTTAATATCATAACATTACTCCAGTACAGTAAATATGAGATATTTAAAGACTTTATTCAAGTAATATTGTAATAGGTGATTTTAAATTCTACCAAAGTCATTTTCTGGTAAGAAATCTGTTCTTTTACTCAAGTGTGGCTTTCAGGTATTTTATCCACCACTGATAAGGACTGATTACTAATTATAGATTAGAGAATTAGAGGCCCCTCTGAGAATCGCCACCTTAACGTGGTGGAGGGGTTTGCGTGTTCCTGTGAACGTGGGAGCTGTGTTGTCTGACCTGACCATTGGGACGGATGGGCCAAGTTTGGCAATAGAAACGATTGGCGCACGAACCGCAGTTCTAGGAATAAGCTGGAAACCAGGAGAACTTTGGATTCTCAGAAAATATGACCCAAGCACACACACACACACATACACACACCCATGAGCGAGCGAATGCCGAGGATATAAGAACTGGAGGAATGACTGTTTGCGGGTGCTGTTTCCAACCCATTTGGTGTGTAGACTAGTGTACTGCTGTATGCTAACGTTCTGCGATTAAAGTATTCCCGTTGGTTGTAACTTTTCTCCGTGGTTCTCTGAGTCGCTTCATTTCAGTGTTTGCTGAAGTTGAGCATTTTCCTTACAACTTCTGTGCTTGTCATGGACTGGCCATAACAAACACCATGTGTGAGCACAGGGAGGTTCATAAGTGGTGGACACCAGCGGTGAAGGAGGTTGTCAGGCTGAAGAAGGAAGCCTTTTGGGTCTGGCTGGCCCGGAGGTCTCCTGAAGCAGCAGACAGGTACTGATTGGCCAGAAGGGCTGCAGCTGTGGCGGTCGCTGAGGCAAAAACTTGGGTGTAGGAGGAGTTCGGGGAGGCTATGGAGAAGGACTTTCGGTCGGCCTCAAGGAAGTTCTGGCCGTTAGACACATCAGGAAAGGAAAGCAGGGCTTGTCTCAGGCTGTGCTCAGCAGAGACGGAGAACTGCTGACCCGAACTGGGGACATTGTTGAGTGGTGGAAGGAGCACTTTGAGGACCTCCTGAACCCGGCCATCACGTCCACTGTGAACGAGGCAGAGCCTGAAGCAGATCCCTGGCAGAGGTCGCTGAGGTAGTTAAAAAGCTCCCCAGCAGCAAGGCGCTGGGTGTGGATGAGATTTGCCCTGAGATGCTGAAGGCTGTGGACATTGTTGGGCTGTCTTGGTTGACACGCCTTTTCAGTGTTGCGTGGAGGTCGGGTACGGTTCCTGTAGAGTGGCAGACCGGGGTGGTGGTCCCCATTGTCAAAAAAGGGGACCGGAAGGTGTGCTCCAACTATTGAGGTATCACACTGCTCAGCCTCCCGGGTAAAGTTTACTCAAGGGTGCTGGAAAGGAGGCTCAGACCGATTGACGAACCTTTGATTCAGGAGGAGCAATGTGGATTCCGTCCTGGCTGTGGAACAGTGGACCAGCTCTTTACCCTTGCGAGTTTGCCCATCCAGTCTACATGTGCTTTGTGGACTTGGAGAAGGCTTACGACCGCGTCCCTTGAGGGGTCTTGTGGAGGTATACTGCGGGAGTATGGGGTTTTGCTTTTCGCAGATGATGTGGCTCTTCTGGCTTCATCGCACTGTGACCTCCAACATGCACTGGAGCAGTTTGCAGCCGAGTGTGAAGCAGTCGGGATGAGAGTCAGCACCCCTAAATCTGAGGCCATGGTTCTCTGCCGGAAACTGGTGGATTGCCCCCTCCGGGTTGGGGGAGAGTTACTGCCTCAAGCGAGGGAGTTCAAGTATCTCGGGGTCTTGTTCACGAGCGAGGGTAGAATGGAGCGTGAGATTGATCGGCGGTTTGGAGCGGCTTCTGCAGTGATGTGGGCGCTGCGCCGGGCCGTCATGGTGAAGAAGGAGCTGAGCTGGAAGGCGAAGCTTTCGATTTACTGGTCCATCTACGTCCCAACCCTCACCTATGGTCATGAGTTCTGGGTAGTGACTGAAAGAATGAGATCGCGGATACAAACGGCCAAAATGAGTTTCCTCCATGGGGTGGCTGGGCTCAGCCTTAGAGATAGGGTAAGGAGCTCGGACATCCGGAGGGAGCTCGGAATACATCCGCTGCTCCTTCGCATCGAAAGGGGTCAGTTAAGGTGGTTCGGGCATCTGTTCAGGATGCCTCCTGGGCGACTCCCACTGGAGGTGTTCCAGGCACGTCCCACTGATAGGAGGCCCTGGGGCAGACCCAGAACATGCTGGAGGGATTACATATCTTTCCTGGCCTGGGAACGCCTTGGGGTCCCCCAGGAGGAACTGGAAAGCATTGCTGGGGAGAGGGATGTCTGGGGTGCTTTGCTGGGCCTGCTGCCCCCGCGACCCGGCCCCGGATAAGCGGATGAAAATGGATGGATGGATGGATAGAATTAGAGGTTCATACTTACACCAGTAATTTCTATCAGCTATGGGTAGATGTTTTTCTTTTTGTTTAACATAGTTAATCCAATGTAAATTTGGGTGTTTCTCTGAGACCTCTTCTGCTGTGCTAAAAAAGTGATGATGAAGATCAAGTGGATCCCGGTTTTATTAAGAGCATCTAAACAATCCAGGAAAAATGCATTTACCTAAAATGCTTACATTTTCTTTATGTACAAGCTCACACAACACTTATTATGGATCTTTCTTGTCTTATTTACAAATGCTTGCATATAGCATTCCAGAAATGAAAACTTAACCTGACTTCAGTTTAATTACTCAATGATTATCATGTCTGAGTCATTTTTTTCCCTATTTTCATTCTTTTAAAGATGGATTTAATTTGTCGACCAGAACTGTTTGATTTCCATGGAGTCTGGATGACGCACCTTGTCACAGATAACTGGGAGAACATTCAGAACTTTGAGGCCAAGCCAGATGATATACTTATTGCATCATACCCCAAAGCAGGTCCGTCCACAAACATTAACAGCATGTCCCTTGCTTTATATTATAGCTCGGGAAGAGATGTGTGTATAGAGGTCAGGGGTTTGGATTATCTCAATCTTTTTGGTTTTCCTGTCTTTGTCTTTCTTTTAGGAAACACATGGGTCTCCTACATCCTTGACCTGCTGTATTTTGGTCAGACATCTCCAGAGCGTCAGACGTCTGTCCCTCTCTATGCAAGAGTGCCTTTCTTGGAGGTCAACTTACCTTCTCTGCAGCCAGGTGGAATTTACAATCACTTACCATATTTCACATAATTTCTCACAAACATGCAAACACTTTTAGATCATAGTGGTGGTAATTCTCAGCCTTTTGCTGCAGTCAACTTAAGTGTTCACATTGCATTACATGTCATTGTGTTAGATTCTAAAGGTTGTATGCCAGGGTGTGTGCAATAAAATAATGAAAATTGTTGCATTTATTTTCATCATGATGTCCCAACGTTTAATGTGTAGCTGTGTTGTATTTACCACGCTGTACGATTCACTGACCTATAAACTGTTGTACTTATGTACAGGATCAGGGCCTTCTCCACCCATAGTCAAAGGAACAGAGCTGGTGGACAAGCTCCCAACCTCTCCTCGAATCATCAAGACTCATCTCCCAGTCCAGTTTGTGCCAAAATCCTTTTGGGAGCAAAACTGCAAGGTCACAAATGCCTTTAAAGTACAATATGAATAGTTGACAATTGTATTCTTTCAGCCAAATCCCTTTATTATATAAAGTTGAGAAAAACAGGTGGACATATTCCAGATAATTTAAAGCCATGGAGATCATTCAAACTGCCTGCAGGACGTTTTTTTTGGAGGCTGGGCAGAATGTTGAGCAAACAAAGGGCAGGATCTTGACATCAGGGCCTTAGGTTTGTGTCCAGACTCCTGTCTTAAGTTTAGGCAACAAGAACACTTTGGTAACAGTTGGGGAAAGATTGTGATTTCTTTAAAATGTTTAGATAAAAAGATAATTAAAAAATAATGCTGTAGTCACTATGAGTGGATACTGTTTTGCAAGATTGCCTATTTTGGAAAAAAAAAACAGCAACTGAAATATGCTGTCAGTGTTTGTTTTCTTGAGTAACTTCATTAGCAACATTTCCTCATTTTGTTTATAGAAAACATAATTTGCCCAGGATAAAGTGCTGCAGGTATGAGGCACCTCTTTTATGATTTTGGAAGTGTACGGTCAATTGACAGAAGTAAAAAGCTAATTTTAGCCAATAAACGACCTACACTAGTGTCAAATTGCTTAACAGGGCTGTATAACCATGTTCAATGTCATGAAGTTTTGTAGACTTATTTAGCCACTTTCATACAACCGTCTTTTATTAGACAAGTTAAAGCTTTAAAAGTAATGAGTGAGGCATTTACTGATGTTTTTTATGTCCTAGAGCAAAACATGAAAATGTGTTAAGCTTGTGTCGACCACAGACCTTATTTCAGGTAACTAACCAAAAACCCATTCAAAATATCCATTGACTCCAAGACTAACTCACTGCCGACTTATTGCTGCACCACTTTATTATGTTACCTTGAAAATATATGTGCTGTTTCAAATTAGTTGTACATAAACGGATTACTCTGAGTTAGGGCTGCTTATATCATATGAATGCTGAATGGTGGCCAAAGAAGATACATCTGATGCATGGGTATCTCCGTCTACAAGTACAGCTGATTTATATTCAGTTGACCACAAACAATAAGTTCAGTATTTCATGGTTAATGTAGTACTGCTTTTCAGATAAAGTGTTGTCTTGTTGTGTAGATAGTCTACGTGGCCCGCAATGCAAAGGACAGTGTGGTGTCTTATTTCCATTTTGAACGCATGACCTTGATCAACCCAGAGCCTGGAGACTGGAGCAGCTACCTCCAGAGATTCATGGAGGGAAAGAGTATGTATGAAATACTATAAAAGGTTGTTGTTTGTATCAGAGATGCACAGATTTCCTCCACACTTCTAAAGTGCTTTCATTTATTGTTCTGTGGCTTCAGTGGTGTTTGGATCCTGGTACGACCATGTGAGCGGCTGGTGGGAGAAGAAACAGAGTTATCCAAATCTCCATTACATGTTCTATGAAGATCTGATTGAAGTAATGTACTTGTTTTTGTGGGTTGTCTGTGCATGTGTTTGTATGATTCACAATCTCCCTGCTCCGATCACTTTCCAAAGTTCATTGCTGTTAATGGTTAGGATAACATTTGACCGTTGTGCTTCCAGGATACTGGACGAGAACTAGACAAACTCTGCTGCTTTCTGGGTTTGTCTCCTTCAGCTGAGGAGAAGGAAGAGATTATAGGCAGAGTGCAGTATGGTGATATGAGCAGGAACAACATGGTCAACTTTTCTACGTTCCGAGCAATGGATTTCACAAAGTCTACCTTTATGAGAAAAGGTACAATGAATAGTAGGGGTGTGAATCTTTTGGTATCTCACAGTGTGATTTGATTTCGATCCTTGGGGTCACAATTTGATTCAAAATCAATTCTTGAATCATGTCATGATGGTGCTGATTTTAGGATCTACTCCAATCCGCTGTGGGTTTAGAAAGAAGCGTGACAAATTACGGCATGTAAGCAAAGGGAAGTAGGTAAGATTATGGAACATTTCGACCATTCACTTGAATACTTTTCAAATACAAGTGGATGTAAACAGGCTTTGGACACCACCATTGCCAGACACTCTGAGGAAATCTACCTTATCTCATCCCTCTCCTTAGAGGCAGATCATTGGGTTTCACTGCCCCTCCTTTATGTATCTATGTGTCTTGCTTATATGTGTATGCCTCCCATGTGTTAATCTGTTTTTGCTAATGGTTGCTGCATGGCTGAACTCAAGTTGCTATAGCCGTTACAGGGAAACTGCTGATTTTCTACCAGCTCTGTCATCTCAGTGTGTGCTGATGGATGGTGCTTGGCTCCCCCACATGCCATAAGTACCTGGAGCTCCCCATCATTCGCCTGCACACAGTGCCCCCACTATGATGACACAGAGGTGGTTGAAAATGGGCACAGTTTCTCTTTAACCACCCATATCGCTATTTTCCAAGCTACTGTAGCTGTCATATTTCTTGGAGATGGACGCTCAGTTGCTGAACTGCCCTCTAACTTCCTGCTGGATCAGCAAACCTTCCAGATTTGTAGTCTCTGGTGTGAGTTGCAGGGACTGCGGGGTACATCCATGGGTGTGCTAGCTAGCAAGCAGCAGTCTTTTTAAATGGCCCTGGTTGGCAGTGGGTTGGCAGCCACCATCAGGCCTTGTGGTCCACTTTCGTTATGCGGAAGTGGGTGTGGTTTCATCTAAAGTGGGTTGGGAGGTTGGCATCACCACTGGCAGATCAAATTAGTCAGTATGAGTTTGTGAGAAGAGAGTCGATAAGAAAACTGACATGATAAACACAGGGTTTACCACTAATGTATTCAGTGTAATTAGTTTGCCCTGCTACAGTTTCATCATGATCCCACCACTTCCACAAATAACTCACACTTGAGGCACCAACACAAACAAACTCCAGTGTGTAACCCACACATGTTTACGGACACACACACACACACACACACACACGTTTGTACTTCTATCTTTGTGAGGAACCTCATTGTCATAATGCATTTCCTAGCCCCTTACCCTGACCTCAACCATCTCAACTAAATGCCTAACCCCAACCCTTACCCTAACCCTAACCAAAACCTAATTCTAACCTGAACCCTAAAACCAAGTGCTAACCCTCAAACAGGCCTATGAAAAAGTGAGGACTGACCAAAATGTCCTCACTTTCCAAAAATGTCCTCAGTTTGTTGCTAAAATACAGTTTAGGTCCTCACTATGTAGCATGTACAAGAACACACACACACACACACACACACACACACACAAATAGGCTGCTGACCCCAATAGCCTATGTTAAAAGTGAGTGACTGGTGAGTAACCATACTGCTTGCTTTAAGTCAACATTTCCAGACAGAAAAAACTATACAAAAAATGAATTTTGGAAGTTGTGAAGTGATTCATAATTGTAGAAGATAAGAATCAAGATTTGTGAAGCGATTTTTGCCCCCACCCCTAATGAATAGTGCATTACAATGCAATACATGTGACATGACAGAATCAGAGCTCCACCTTTAGCTAAAATACCTATCTGATTTTCTGTGGTTCTGCAGGAAAAGTTGGTGACTGGAAGAACCATTTCACTGTGGCCCAGAGTGAAGAGTTTGATGAAGACTACAAGAAAAAGATGAAGATTCCTACCCTGCAGTTTCGCACTGAAGTTGAGAGCAGGCAGCTGAAAAATGAAACCAAAACTGTGGCACGTGTGAAAAACTGCAGTTCTTTGAACAACCACTTGAGGCTGGCTCCAGAAGAGACTCAATCCACCTAGACCTTCTTGTAAAAATACCCAACGTTACAGCATAAAAACATGTTCACAGCCTGATACAAAAAATGGTTTTGCTCTCTATAGCTGATATCCTCCTTCATGACAACAGTATGGGGGGTGGATTTTTATATAACTTTCCCACTGTAACTTTACACTGTATTTAGGCTCAAAGTTACACATAATTAAATGTGAGCTGCTTTGAGAAGCAGCCTGTCTGCCAATAGTGTCCTCGGCTACTCAGTCAGATCCGCCCTTCGCTCCTCCATAGCTCCAGCCTTTCACCCAAATATGTTCACTTCTGGCTTAAAAAAAAGACCCCCATGATGGCGGCAGCCGAAAAGCCAAACTTGAGGCCTTAAAATGGGAGTCCACAAACCAATGGCTGACATCATGGAAGCTACATCCATTACCTTTATAGTCTGTGTTTTAGAGGCTGCGCATCATGAAGAGTCCTGAACTGATATGTGATCAAATAGATAAAAATGTTGATATTACTGAGTCTGGCTTTGTGAAGCATTTGTTCTTAAGACGACTGATATCATCAAAAATTAGGGGAAAAATATTTGCAAACGTCAAAACTTGATGAATGTGAGACTTTAACGTTCATGTGTTTGACACATGTTAAATGTTTGGAAATCTGCATTGTGTCTGTAGTTTATGAACATTAATTTGATGGGGATTTTTAAAAGAATATAAATTGTTTAAGTTTATATATATATATATATATATATATATGTATATATTACTTGCATCACCCTTGTGAGTTAGTTTTAATGATATAAGATATAACACACTGTTACGGGCTGACTCTTTGTCTAATTGCCCTTTGACTTTCTGCTTTAGACTGGACTGCTCTGTGGATCTTGAGGACTTCGTTTTCTGGGTTTTCTGTTTGTTGTGTTTTTCCTTGTTTCATGTTTTTCATTCAAATTTAGTCGCCCTGATTTATTTCACCTGTTCCTCATCTATCCTGCTGTCACCACTCCCTCATTATCACCACCCTCTCTTTGGGTATTTAGTCTTTGTGCTCCTCTTGTCTTTTGTCAGTTTGTCTGTGTTGGCCTTTTGTGCTCCTCGCTGGATTCCCTCCCTGCATTATGCAATTACTGGAATACCAGTTTAGGTACTGGGTTTTTTATCGGTTTCTCAATATTTACAGAGCCTAAACCTGGAGGGGATCGTGTGTCTGTTTGTGTGTGTGCATCTGTGAGTGTGCTAATTTCAGACTACTGAACCATTCAGCCTAATACTTTGTGCAAATAACTATGACTGTATTCTCAAGAACCTCTCGTGGTTACGGTAATTCATAATTGTTAAAAAAAAAAACTTGTTTTATTAACTGTTTTATGCCACCATTGACTGCTCACTCATCACTCCTCTCAGTGGTGTAGTGGACGGTATCCAGACTATACCTATCTCTTTTAGTAACCTTTCACAGTATACACACCTATCAGCCAAAAGCCATTGGAATATACAGGACAGTGTTCCCAACTCCTCCTCAGTAACCTACTCATTTAACCAGGAGTACACCTACCTCATCAACTACCACTACACCACAGACTTGTCTTAGGTGGCTGGTAGGGGCTGAAATTTTTCCGTAAATCGATTAATTCCATATCATCTCATATCATGCCTAACTTTATGATCTACTAAAGTTAGGCATGGTAGAAGATTAAATAGTCCCTGTTCTTGATAACTTAACCTCACCACCATCTTTACTTTAAGGGTGCAGAGAGGGACATTTTCACCAGGTGCAGCTGTGATGAGGTTTTGTTCCGTCCTTTTCACGGCATCATACCACACTGGGAGCATTTCAGAAGCAGAGTGTTTTGCCTGCCTGATTTTTTAGACTTACAAATTTTTATTGATTTGGGTAGGTTATGCAGTTTAATGGTTTCTCTCTCTGTATATATTAATTGTATTTATTGTTATTATTTACTACTTTGTAGAGCTGAAGCCTACAGACAAAGTTAATACTGTTAAAAGTCCAGTTATAGAGGACATGGATCAAATAATTAATTATATATTATAATAATTATATATCATAATTATATTGTATTTAGCTTTTACCTAGCTGAAAAACACAATCTGCTCTGTGCAACATGCTGTGGCTCTGTCATAAATGGACAAGGTGTGTATTTTTATTAGCTTCTGAAAAATGCTGCGATGTGTTTGCAAAATTACAAGAATTGTTTAGAGTGGCCGCGATCAGCTTGGGTGGCCACCTGGCAGAGATCTGCACTCTGCTGAGTGCACTTTGGTAGTTTGTATGTTGTTTGACTTCAGTCTGCTCCCCAGTTTTGATGCCTGCTTGTTCTTGTCTTTTGGTTTCAGCTTTATTTTATTGATGCTCACCTTTAGTTCCTTTAACCTGCTCGCTTGGTATCTTTACATTCACATCTGTGTATGCATTTACAGATCTATGTACACATACAGATTTGTCCACACATTCACAAATCTCAATACACTTACTGTCTGAGAATTTTTATTTTATTTATTTATTTATTTTATTTTATTTTATTTTTTACAAATTTACAGATCTAATTATACGCACACCAGTATTCTGAATAGGCAACTGAAAATCTTAAGTTCTGCTCCATTAAGATAACACTGAACATAACCTCTGTGCTCTGTGACCTTGTGTTATAAGTTGCAGAAAACTGTTTAACCCATAAATTACAGTACAACGTATTTCACAGTTGTGATGTGCTACCAAATATATATATATATATATATATATATATATATATGTGTGTGTATATATATATATATATATATATATATATATATACATACATATATATAATAATAATAATAATAATAATAAAAATAAATAAATAAATATATATAAAATATATATATTGTGACGGCCCCTCCCTTTATTCTGGAGGTGTGTTGGCTCGCAGGTTGCTGGTTGGTCTGTTCTGTTTTCCAGGTTCTGCAGAGGAGGGACCGTCATCAACTGATGCGCTGCACCTGGGCCCGGTGTAGCATTCATGTTCCCACGTCAGCTGCCTCTTGGGCTCTCACTCCATCCACGCCGTCCGTGAGGACACCGCGGCACGGCTGTGCCTCTTCTTTTTCTTTTTGTGCTCGCAAGCCCACACACACACACACACACCTGCATCCACACCTGCATCCACACACGCCTACACCACTGATCACTGACACTGATCTGTACTTATCTGTTGATTTATATAAATAAAAGTATTGGTTTTGTTTAAACCTCATCTTCCCTCCCGTTTTTGTCGCAGCCTTTTGAGCCGGGCTGTAACAATATAAATACATGCATACGTATGTGTGTGTGTGTGTGTGTGTGGCCTCTATCTCATCTCCTCCTTTGGCCAACTTATTATACCAAGTTCCGAGTCTTCACTAAACCGCTTTCTTGAATACTCCGTTGTGTAGGTGAAGGAGGATGTCAAGTTACCAGGACAGACAGGAAAGTCTTATCTAGTGGGTGGTTCAGAGATGGGGAGGCTATGGACCCATGACAGCCTAAAGTGAGCGAGGGCCACTCAAATCACATCTGGACCTGAGCCTGTGTTCATGTACTGAACAGATCAGTTTGCCATGGCAGGGGAGGAATGTTAATGATTTACCATTTACACAAAGAAGATGGGATAAAAGAAAATACAACCAGTAAACAGCAGTCAGAGAACATCATTTATAATCTGAACAAGGTACGTCTCCAGAATTTTTTATTTCTAAAGTGTGCTGTTTTACAAAATGTGCTCAGTTTGCAGTGAGGTCAATAGTGGAAGAAGTGTTCAGATCCTTTACTTAGGCAGAAGCAGCAGTAACACACTGTGTAAATACTCCACTACAAGTAAGCCCTGCATTCAAACAGTACTCAAGTAAAAGTTTGTAAGTATTAGCAAAATTAACCTAAAAAACCAAATGTGAAAGTACTCACTGTGCAGTAAAACAGTCCCTGATGTGTTTTACTACAATATGCTGTTTGAATTAATATTCCTGCTGCGTTAATCTGTATGTTGCATTTTACTGCTGAAGATGTTTAGGATGTTTAAGACTGTGCTCATTTGAATTATGTATATACTGTTAGTTTAATCTACAGCAATGCATCATATTTTATGAGATGATCATATGTTTAGTGATGCTGTCTTGTGAGAACCATGTATCACTAAAAACTCAACTTCTCATGAGCTCTGAAAAACAGCCGTGTTTTCACCTTTGTAACGACGCACTGCCCAGCTGATTCATGAGGGTTTTAAATAGTTTATTTAGTTTAAAAAAGAAGGGGAATTTTGTCAACACATAAAGAAGAGGTGAACAAATGTTTTTGTGAGTGCTGGGTACGTAAAGGATATAAACAGTTGGACAGCTGACTACAGTGACATATTGTTGAACCTCTATAGGGCCATTATTGGAGCAGAACTATTAGGCAAATGTGTGTGGAGAGTTTTTCAACTGTTTTTCATCTGTGTGTGTGTGTAACCAGATGTGTAAATGTGTAAAAAGAAATCTCCAGATGTGTACTGAGATTTGTGAATTTTCTTTCTTTTTTAAAGATGGATGTGATTTCTCGACCAGAACTGTTCGATTTCCACGGAGTCTGGATGACGCACTATTTTACAGACAACTGGGAGAACATTCAAAACTTTCAGGCTAGGCCAGATGATATAATTATTGCATCGTACCCCAAAGCAGGTCAGTCTGTTCACATTAACAAGATGTGCTTTGCTTTATACTGTAGCTCTGGAATAGATGTGTGTATGAATGGGCTGTTGCGTCTTTCTCAAACTGCTCATATTAACAACTTCACACTCAACACTGCGCCTCTGCACTCCTGCAATACAAACAGCTGTGGATTTACTATGAAAAAATTCAGTCATGATCAGTAACAGCTTATCCAATGAAGGTCGCGAGAGGGCTGGAGCCTATCCCAGCTGACACTGGGCAAGAGGCGGGTACATCCTGGACAGGTCGCCAGATTATCACTGGGTGTACAGCCCATGTTTTGTGACCAGGCAAACTGTAACCATAGCGAGCACAGTGAATCTAATCTCTTGATCCAAACTTCACCACAGTGTAGTTAGTTTTAAGAAGGTTAACCACTAGGCTTTCCAACTCGTTCTCATTCCCTTATATACTGACATTTTATACACTCATTTTGTACCCCAAGGCTTTTGATATGCACAGGGCACCCTTTAGTGTATCTATGTGATGCACATAGACTGTAATAATAATGGACGTAACTACCGTGACCTCACTCTCTACTCACCCTCAACTACTCTTCCTTTAAAGTCACTTGCAATAAACTTATCAAATTTCACAAAAAAGGATAAAAAGGGAAGGAAAAGTAATTTTCAGTGAATGTTTAACAGTTTACATTGGTAAAATTGCTTGTTTATTCAGTGTTTATTAATATTGGTTGTGTGTATGCATGGGTGAGTGTATCTGTGTGTCCGCAGCTAATCTTGCATACTGCTGAACCAATCAGTCTCGTATTTTGTGTACACTTTTATGTATGTTTAAAGTCGTCTCATGGTTGCAGTCATTCACAATTTTTTATATAAAAAAAAACTGTTTCCTGACTGTTTTATACTCGCATTGACTGCTGAGATGTTAATCAGGTCTGATGTTAGTCGGGGGAGATAGATGACTTGATGTTGATTTTTTTTTTTTTATAAATTGAGGATTTGAGCTAGAGAAAATCTAGAAAGGGTTTCTCCCCAGTGCCGTACTTCAGGACCAGATGAGGAAATGAGACAGGTTGCATCATCTGGAAATTTTATTGCAACAATTGAAAAGTAAAAGTGGTTGAATATTGGAATAAATTTGCAAAGTACACTTTTGTATCAGTGGAAATCACTACACAATAACAACTTACAATTTTTCATTGGACATTTGAATATTTATTTACAAAGTAATTAACACAGTCTGTCGTCTGAGATTCACAAAAAAGTACCACCTAAGTCTACGTTTATACTTACCAAATGAGGAGTATACAAGGTTGATGTTGCATTACAGTGCTTAGTGGATTTAATAGCAAGATCTATGTTGTAGATGAAAAATAATTAGATTACCTTGCATTAATTCAGTACTATAACTATCTCAGTCCATTTAGGTGCACTCAGAACGATGAGTCAGCCATGTGTGTGAGCTAAAGAAATTTGCATCATCACTGTGCACCCAATTTCTTTCATCAAATTTCTTTCGTCAGATTTCTTTCATCAAATTTCTTTCATCAAATTTCTTTCGTCAAATTTCTTACATCAAATTTCTTTCATCAAATTTCTTTCGTCAAATTTCTTACATCAAATTTCTTTCATCAAATTTCTTTCAAGTTACTGTAGTTTCAATCCATCCACGATGGCTCAGGTCAGTATGGTTTACTTTCAGGTTCAACTGCAGAAAATAAAAGGGAGAAAAACTTCAAATTTAAGTAAAACAGAACATTCGGTTTTGGCTTGTTACTCAAAAAATCTTAAGGAAATTGCACAGTGAAAACTGTAGTATGTTGGCAGTACGGCTAAATGAACATTTTGCACAGCTTTCATATAAATATGATCGATCAGAATACCATCTTCAGTAGTAACATTTAAAACATGTTGGCTATAATCATATTTACTCATCATCTTCAGAATGGATGATGAAGTTAGAATATTATCATTGAAGTCTCCCATTATGATTGTACCACCTTCTTCCTTCTCCAAATCATTGATAAGACATGTTAGGTTCCTCTTGAACATTCTTATTGGGTATGTGTTTGGTCTGTATAAAAGAACACCATTCAATTTATTATCAGGGAACTTGATATGTAAGCATTCAATGTTGCAAACTGGATACCTGACTTCTGTTTTCACATTTGCTCTGCAGTTTGCACCTACACCACCACTGGACTGTTGTTTTAAGTGAGAAAGCACATTGTTACTGTTGTCATAACTGCTGAATCTTGGTCTATGATGTAATACAAACCCAGGGATTTGTAGTGGATCAGTGTTTTCATCTGTATGCAACCATGTCTCTGAAAGAAAAACGCAATTAGCATCAATTAACCGATCATCTGCACTCAAGTCTTTTATATGTGCCTTCAAACTTTGAATGTTATGCAGAACCATTTTGAAAGACTGATGTAAACATGCAGGATTATCTTCCACTTCAATGAACTGTGGCATGTTACTCATAGCATTTTGAATTTTATCATTGCAATAAATGGCAGATTCTTTAAAATCTTCAATGATAAGTCCTTCGATGGAACTGACTCTGCTTAAAGCAACATAAGCTTGCCCGGGTGCAAATATCTTCTTTAGGGAAACAACTGCATTGTCCACTGTCAAACCTTGCATTTTATGCACAGTACAACTGTAGGCCAAACGAAGGGGAAACTGTCTTCTTTTTCCTCCACGGTTATTGACTTGATCTTCCTCTGGCTTTATAGGGGTTGCATTTTGTGGTATACATGACCTGCGAAACACCTTAGACCTTTGGTTCTGTCCAATTTCTGGATTATCAAACACAATGTAAATTGCATTTGGAAAGCATCTATCATCACTGTCAATGTAAGCAACAGTTCCAAAGGCTCCATTTGTCAAACCATCTGACACACAGATATTTTTAACCAACATGACACGAGCACCCACACCCAGAGAAAGAGATTTCTTCAAACGGGTGTTGAATACATTTGGGTGGTGGCTCATTTTCTCTTCCAATCTTCCAGTTTTAGCATTTCTTTCAAAATCTTGAGCTTCAATCTCCATTATGTCATTGCAGGTTTTACTCAGCATTTCTGCATTGTAAATGTCAACTTCCTTATTTGTTGCAAAGATGTGGACAACATTCTTCCCGTCTCCTGTTTCACGCTGTTTCAACATGTCAATATTAGCTTCCAGCAATGGTTCACCCTTCTTCCATTTCCTTATTCTGTTTAATAATTCAGCAAATGATATATCTTTTTGCCTGACAATTTCTTGAAGTTTGATAATGGTAAAATTATCTGCCCATAAATTAACCAGATCCGATTCATCGTAAAGTGGCCAATTTCTGCAAGGTGGAAGTTGATAGAAATCACCAACAGCAATGATGTATACTTTACCAAATGGGGAATAATCTCCTGTTTGTTTTATTTGTCTGAGATGTCCATGAATGTAAGACAGAAGTGTCTGGTCCACCATTGAAATTTCATCAATGATCAGTATTTGTATGTTACTTAGTTTTGCTCTCAGTGTGTTGATTTGTTCTTCACCAAGCGGTTGATAAGGTAGCTTACTATGAGCATTGATACGAAACGTGTTGTGGATTGTTGTAGCTCCAATGTTATAAGCTATAATGTCAGAAGAACAGTAACATCATCCGGATTCATTGTTGTCTTTCGCAATATCCGTGAGCATTCATATTGTATTGCCTTTATCAAATGACTTTTTCCAGTTTCTGCAGAACCTGTTATGAAAACATAAAAAGGATCTGGGTTATCACCATGGCATTTGGCTAGACACCATTGTCTTATTTGGTAGAAAGCTTTCCGTTGTAAGTTATTCAGTGACCGTAACAGACTAAGTGCATCATCTCTTGATATCTCACATCTGGTCTTTTCAATAAGACATAGGCGTAATTTATGGGGGGGATGGGTGGGTTGCAACCCACCCAATAATTTAAACCAGCCACCACAACCCCCCCAATATCATATCATAATTATTTAAAATGAATGTTAGGTATTATAAACACGACGATGTGGTAGATTATCTCAATGGCAGTGCAAAAGAAAAAAAAAAGTGACATTGATCTGCGCCCCCCCCTCCCGCGATGAGATTTGGTTTCGCCCACCACGGATCTGAGGTTCCCTCTTACGTTATGTTTCGGAAGTACCCGCGGTGGTATGAGGCGAGCTGAAGGGAAAAAGAGAGCCCAGCCAACAATTTTAAATTGTTGGCTGGGCAAAAGAATGAAAATGTCTTCCCAACAGGAGGTACGATATTGCTAGGGCTTCAGGGCCACCACTCACGAGTCAAATGTTGAATGAACGAAAGTTAGTCCTACTCTCTGCTGTCCTGTGTCTCTTAGCTGTTATTTAACACATTGGGCGCCAAAACGTCTTAGTGTTTTTTTTTCACGGCAACGTTATCCTGTATGTCCTGTCCTACTCCTCTGTGAATATCAGACTTGTATCTACAAAATAAGGTATAGAAAACGCGTTTTCAATTAGGGATGTCACTTATTTATCCCCCCTCTCACCGGGTTTATGCCACAAATGCAGCGGGACAGCGCTGTAAACAGCCTGCTGCTGCTGCGGGGCAGATGCAGCTCGGACCGAGCAGTGTTTTCGGCGGCTCGCTCAACTTCGTCGGTCACTTTGACAAGAAAGTTTAAATAAAAAAGTCTCCAGAGGGTTTGGACAGTCGTCTGATTTTACCAGAAAGTTGGCAACACTCATGGTGTTCTGTAAATCCCACGATCTAGTGTGTTTGCGGCGAACCGACGGCGGCGTGTTCTTCATAATTCGTCCGGGTTCGGAGTACGGACCCAATTGGATGTTACACCTGCATTACGCGCCTGTGTGTGAGTGTAGCTTCCTGTTGGATTGTAAGGTGTGTTGTATTGTAAAGTTGAGGTTTATGGTTAAAACCTTTGATACTTTGTTATTCTGTGTGTTCGTTGGACAAATAAACCTAAACCTAAACCTAGTAAATGTGATTCATGCTATATTTTCACTATTGATCTGTCTCTCTACCTGAGCGGCTCATGCAGCCTGTGTCACTCAACCCCCCCAATGTTCAACTCAAAGTTACACCCTTGCAATAAGAACTGCTACATCATGATTTATCATCAAATCAGGAATCATATCAATATGGCCCTCTTCATTCAAGTCTTGCTTTTGGTTATGTAGGATTTCTTGGCATTCCAAACGCTCAAGTTCAGATTCAGGGCATATCTGTCCCCAGATATCTTCCAACTCTCAAACTTTTTCAATCATTTCTTTCAACTCATCGATTTTCTCAGATTCTTTTTCAAACAGACATCTATTTCTATCAACTATAGACTGGACTGAATGGTCATTTCCATCAATACCTATTGTTCCCAATTATTATTATTATTTTTTTAGATCACATCCTCAAAGGCTATCTTATGTTGTTGCTTTAATAAAACAATGTTTTTGAACAGGTTTGAGTAACAATTAATTGTTATTTTGTTTTTTTAAAAAAATTCACTACTACAGCATTGGCACACAAGTGGTTAACACCTCCAGGTTGCACGTCATTCACCCAAGAGCTTCAGCGTCAGGCGCAAATTGGCTTGACAACAACAAGCAGTTCGGCTGTCTTTGGGAAGCAGCAGAGCCCGTCTAGCAGCTAAAGTGTCACAAGATGTCACAACATCAAAAAAAGATTTCCATGTTTTTTCCCCCAAAGGTGGTCAGCAGTCAAAGAGGTCATGGGAATAGGAATTATGGAAAAATGTATAATTTCGAAATGAGTGTTGCAGCTGGAGCTAGAGGGGAGTAGCTAACGTTAGCTAGCTAGCTGGCTGATATTACATGGAAAAAACAATCTGTTATTATTAGCATCTGTCTGTAAATGCAATTGTAGTGTGTGAGAATTGTGTTCCTACAAACAACTAAGCTTAGGCTTCTTCTAGAGGGGAAAGTAGCTAACGTTAACGTTAGGCTATAATGTTAAACCATCTTGTTTATTTTCTTTTTCATGCATGATAGCTAGCAGACAGGGATGCAGTCAGGGATCCTGCACAGCCTGCCTCTTCTACTGTAATGTGTTACATGGAAAAACAATGTGTTGTTACCTAGCTAGCTAATGTCAGTGGCTACACACATGGGTGCAAACTAAATTCAAAATGGGTCATTCGTTTGATGATCTCTGATTATGGGATTGCATCGTTATCTACTTTTTCACCGGTGATAGATTTGCAGTGCACGCCTGTACTTAGCCAAGCATTCGTCTGTAAATGCAAGTATAGTGTGAATTGTGTGTTCTTAAAATAATTTAACACACTTCTTCTCAGATGATGATAATCAAGATGGTACTGCTGCTGCCACCAGACAGACAAGCGCAAGGGATGGTGGAAGAGGTAGTTAGCTTGTTGTTTCTTAAAATGTGCCTGGGCTATTGAGGGAAGTTTGTGAAAATTGGTATTTGGTATTAACCGGCAACCACGGAATGCCTTAATTCAATTCAGTCTAGAAGAGCAGGTACCTGTAGGCTACGTGGAGAATGTCTCTATGTCTAAAAATTTCGGCGCGCACAGCGCGCGCATTTCATAAGCTGCTATGGGCTAAGCCCCGGATGTGTCAGAAACCTAGGAACGCCCCTGATTGTTCCAAATTCATAGTAGTCTTGATATGACTCAGAAGGTACTGGTTTCAGATTGGAATCATTTCGATGCGGTAGGAAAAGCTGTAAAATACTTTGATGATATTTTTCAGGATCTTTAGTTGGAGAAAGTCTGGCATATCTGACAACAGCAGGTGGAGTTCTAGTTCTTCTTCTCATATAGTCAAAGTCCCCCTTCAATTTCACAATGTTACCATTTTCCACTTTGGATGAATTTACTTCAGATTTTGACAACTCCCTGTATTCTGAAGCAAAACTTGCAAGACAGATGTTTTCTAGGTTTTCAGTGTGGAAGTGAGACCTGCTGTGTGGCTTCTCAAATAGACTCAGGAAGTCACCGACCGGGCTGCAGTTGTTGTGGCAGATTTCAAAAATAGTCAAAATGTCACAAATTCTATTATCTAAACAAAAATCTGACAATACATAAATTGCATCTAGACAGCATGGACATGTTGGCGATTTGTTTTTAATGGTAAGTGTTTTGCTTCACAAGAGAAAATGTGATGTTTAAAAATGCCACTTTTACATTGACTCCAGTTGTTCCCATGAGAGCAGAATTCAAAATGTTCTAGAAAATTTAGTTTGGAGATAAAATTCTGATATTTGCCAAACTTCATCAACCACGACTCCAAAATATTGTCAATTTTTTTTCAGGAAGATTGAAAATGTATTTAGCAAGAATTGGATGGTATATGTTTACAGTAGTGTTTACAGTCAAACGTTTTCATGCACTGTAGGCTCAATTTTTGATAAATCAAAAATCCAAGAAACAAGTTTTGTGGAGGACAGTCTGGAGATGCTCTCTAGCAAGTTTGGTGACAATTGAGCAAAAATTGTGGGAGGAGATACGCTTTATAAGTTTTACAGTTTTTGAAAAAAACAGAGTGATGGACTTCATAATTTGTAATGAGTCTAAATGGACAAAAGTTTCTGCAGTACTGGGGCTACATTGTGGTGAAGTTTCAAAACTGTAGCATGTATCATTGGTTTGGTAGGAATTTTTAAAGTTTTTAAATTTAAATGTTTATTGCTCACTGTTGATTAAAATGTGTTACTGGTGATTATTTCATGAGGAAATATTAATAATTCAAGGCAGATAAAGGCCACCTCTGTCCATATCTTGTTCAAAATAAACAGTTGTTTGTGAAGCTGTTTGACAGTGTTACAGGGCATCACAAATCTATGTCAGGATTGTTCTGTGATGCACTTTATTATATAGGGACTGATGAGGAGACCCTCCTTTTGATCCAGCTGCGGTATCAACATGATGACCTGTTCACTGGCAGGAGGAGCAGTGCCAAAAAAGGCTGGCAGTAAGTTCTATGAAGTTGTCCTCTGAGTATTTAAACTGTGCTCACATAATTCCTACCTGCACCTGACAAGAACTAACAGATTCATTATGAGAGTTTTAAAATCAGGCAGTATAGAAGTGGACAAATTGCTACCGGCCATACTGGGAATGTTGGGTTCACAAGCAACACAAAGCACACCAATTTTTCATGGAGCACTGCCTGCTTCCTAGTCACAATTCTCCTGTGAGCAGGATAAACATCACAACCTGCAGTGAAATCCTGTTATGAATTTCTCTGTTACAGTGGACAACACTGTAACATAAACTATAACTACTGACACTCGAAAGAAGTCAAAAAGGTCTGACACCTAATGGTCTCCCAGCGTGCCCTCGCAATATGAGTGGACACGAGCTGGTTTCAGTTTTTCTTCCATTGCGTTATGTAGCATCCAGCATAATGTCAGTGTTTTAAAATTGGCCATTTTTCCTCCCTAAAAAGACCTCACACACACATCATTACTTGAACAGTCAGCTCTCAGCATGCTCCCTGCTGTGTTGGGCGACTACAGATTATAACAACAGAGAAGCACAGATAAATACTGAACACTACTGAAGTGCTGTTGTCCTGTGGCCTCAGTGGTGTGGGGTTCCTGGTACGACCATGTGAATGGCTGGTGGAAGAAGAAACTGATTTATCCAAAACTCCATTACATGTTATACAAAGATCTGACTGAAGTAATCTAGTTGTTTTTTTGGGTCTCTTCTGACTCAGGCTACTTTTCTGTTCTGGCTGATAAAAATGTAATGATGACATCTGACCTCTGTGTTTCCACGACACTGGACAGGAAATAGACACACTTTGCAGCTTTCTTGGTTTTTCTCATTCAGATGAGAAGAAGAAAAGAGTCACAGGTGAATCACAGTTTGACATTGTCACTACAGGTGATGTTTTCTCCACCAACCACCACCGCCCCTCTAAACATGGTCATTATCGGGGACTCGATCGTGAGGAATGTGAAGAAAAAAACTGCTGTGACTTTTTGCCTTCGGGGCGCAAAGGTGTCTGACATCATGGAAAAAATTCCCAGCATCCTGGACAAACACCCACTTGCCCATGATGTTGTTGTGCATGTTTCCAAACAGTCATCTGAAGTACTGAAACGGGATGGGCAGATGTGCTTCTATCAGCTGACCCCTCCCCCCACATAATTGCGGCATGGGTCGCAATTAAGTTTCCCAACATGGCTCAGATTAACTTGTGCAGCTCACAACATCACTTTTATTGACAATTTTAATCTCTTCTAGAGACGTCCAGCCTTTCTCTGCCCGGACGGTATCCACCTTATCTGCCTTGGTTCACGCTCTCAAACAGATAACATTTTCTACTCAATCTGTACCTCTCCCTCACTCTGACTACCTGGTCAATTCTGGTTATCACAAGCAAACCTTTCCATACCCTTCAAACTACACTTGCTTCCCCTTGTGGCCAGGTGGGAGTTGTATTAGTATCACTCAAGTCTCTACCTCTGCTTGTTCTACCATACCAATGAACATCCCACTCAGAATTGTTGACCTGTGTCCACGCCCCTGTAGTGTTCATCAAGGGATCTTTCCCAAAACTGCCCCTCACAATCACTATGGCAGAAATGCATGCAACCTGGTTGCAAGGTTGGCCTGACACAGTCAGACCCAGTGATGCCCAGATCACATCTGATGAAGTTAGCACTAATAAATTTAAGATCTCTCTCTAGCAAGACATTTTTATATCATTGATTTTGTTTCTGAACACGGTCTCAGCTTTTTATTTCTAACTGCGGCTTGGCTTACATCAGCTGCTACAGCTACTTTGTTTGAGTCATCCTCTCCTAACTCCACCTTCCTATACTCCAGTAAACAAAATAGAAGAGGAATTTGACCTGCACTCAATGTCCTTTTGGCAACTTTGTAACTGTTCAATACTTGGCTATGGTCATTGAAGCAAAACAGCCCTCCATGATAAGAACCTTTTATCTGAGCTTGCTGATTTTATGTCCTTTGCTCTGTTGTAAATTATAATACTAGGCCTTATCAAGGGGCACCAAAATGTTGGGAATCCACACTTATAGGCTTAGTATGGCGATACCATTAATGTAGGGAATCTACATTAATAGGCTCAAATTGGCTATCAGAAATAATTAATAATTATTAGTAATAATTATTAATTATGTTAAATAATGGGACTTAATTAACATTAAATCACCTCGTGGGGCACCATTCCCAAAAAGGGAAAATGATAGCCAGTTAATGATATCAGTCTCATAAAGTTCACTAAACTATTAATTTGGGAAATTGATTAATAATTAAATTAATAACCATAACCAAATTAATAATAAAGCCTGAAGGATTTCGGAATTCTTGACGCAGCAGAGGTTGACTATTCATTCACTGTTGTACAACATTAAACAGACAGCGGGTACGATTCCAAAATATATTTATTCATAAAGCAAAGCAAAGCAAAACCAAAACCAAAACACACAAATCCTAACTAACTATATACAAGCCTGTGTGTGTGTGTGTGTGTGTGTGTATATGTTTGTAGGTGTGTGTCTGTGCGTGTGTGCGAGAGAGGGAGAAAGACAAAGGCGGGTGTGGTGATCGAAGGGCCGTTTGGCCTACAAACAAAATGGCGGACAACAGAAGACTACAAGATGGCCGAATCAAAGCTGGCTTCAGATCGGGGGAGGTATTTGTCTGGCTGTGTGGTCAGGACAAAGACAAAGGAAAAGAAGCGGGACTTGAGCGGCCTGCTCGGGTGTAGCTCTGTTTGAAGCCTATTCGTGAGTGAGTCTATGTGAATGCGATTTGTGTTGCAAAGGGTCTGGATTAGTGCAGAAGATGTTTAGTTACATGCAAGACGTCTGTGAACAGCATTAGCAAACTAAACATGACTTTGCTTGGTAAGACCAACTAATCAGTAACCTAATTGCAGACAATCACAACAATAACTCAATTAGCAGCATTAAATCACAAACAACAAGTTAAACAGTCTTGCTTAGCCTGTGCAGCTGTGATAAAGCTATGCCCAGTTGTTACGTTACCAAATCCTGAATGGATTGAGGGAAGAGTTGGTTTGATGCGTGCTGTCCTTGTTAGCGGGTGAAGAAGGCTGGAAAGAGCTGTGGCTCTAGAAGCAGTCTTTGTTGTGTCCTTGTTCCAAAGGTGCAGATCCGAGGAAGCCGGTCGCTCGGGGTCCTTGCAGAGTTAGACGCTGGGTGCTAACTCAACTTGATTCTCCTTATTGCTGGAAAGTTAGTTGCAAACCTTGTGTTTGCCCTTCTAACCTCTATGGTTCCAGTTATGCACCTTCCTTGAGTGAGGGCATGAGAGTCTTAGGAGAAAAGGAACAAAACTCTGTAGAGCAGTTGTTCCCCCCTTGATGGTTCAGGACAAAGAGCACCTCTGGGCTGGTCCAGGGCCCAGAAGGGAAGAGGTGTGAGCGGCTTGCCGCCCAAGAGCTAAGAGAGACTGTAGTGAATGGAAATCAACTCTTACAGTGTGTCTGATGACATCACAGAGTCACATGGCACTGTAACAGTAATGACCAATCACTTTTGAGACTTGTCTCTCACAGAGGTGTGAAGGTGGCCATCCTGCTGAGATGGGTGTCAGGTAACTTCTTTGTTTGAGAACAAAGAACATGAGGTCTTCAACCTCAGGAGGAAAAACCTTCACATGTCCAGTTTAGATTTTAACAAATGACAAATCATCTGTGGTCCAGTGAATCCCAACAGCTCTCACCAGTCATGATAAGATTATTTAACTTGGCAATTTTTATTTTCATTTCAACAACAACACCGATTCTAGGGCATTGGATTTCTTACATCTTATTGCTGGTCTAAATCTTGTTCAGCATGTACACAGTGCCACCCATATTCATGACAATACACTCGATTCAGTTATATGATATTAATGTGGACATTTCGTCCATTGCGAAGGTCCCTGTTTCTGATCACTTTTGTGTGTGTTATTTTTTAACACCACTCCCTTTACATCAAGAGACTGTCCAGAGAGTGGTTATCAACAGATTTATAGATCTGGTGAACACCTTTCCTCCAACCACTAGTGGCTTAGTTGAAGACCTTGATAATAATTTTACTGATAAATTAAGACTCTCGCTAGATACAGTTGCTCCACTACAAACAAAAACAGGCATTTAAGCAGAGAGGCGATGGCAGAAAACCAAAACCACTCAGGAAAGAAAGACAAGCCCATTTCTCAAAGATGATATCAGATAGCCAGAATAATCCCAAAATTCTACCTCTCTGAACGGCCCAACCAAATTGGTCAGACACCAGCCATCAGTGCACCCTCCTTGTGGTTCCTTCAAATATGTCTGCCTACTGTACGATAGGGTTAGGGTCTCACCTTACTATAACAGAAGTGTCTGCAGTAACTCACTTTTCTCTGCAACTCTGTCAGTTACAGTGCCTGTTTCCAAAGTCACATGGATATCCTTTTCAGTGGACATCTTGATGAAGGCTTTCCATTTGTATTCCTATGTTGAGAATGACCTTTGCAGGCCATGTGGGTGATTGAAATTGTCAGCATGAACTTGTATACAAATCCAAGAAGGTGATATGTACCTGTTAGCATGTTAAAGAATGAAGAATTTTATAGCAGTACAGGGGGTACTCTTTGCACAAGTTACAGCCTTTGTTGACAATTCCGTGTCTACGTAGTATCAGTTGGGTTCGTCCTCCACTGTCCTGGTCATATATTTATCTAACGGAGACTGTTGAGATCTGTGCATGTGTACATGATTGTATTTCACAGTTGTGATACCAACACATAATATTTTAATGGATAAAGTACAATAAAAACAAATGCTTTTGCCCTTTGCTCACTGCAGTTGGGATAATAATTTCTTATGGGTGTGGTTTTGGCGGGCAAATAACACCCACAGTCCAGGGGTTTCTTATGACTGTCCTGTACTTTGTTGTATGATTTAGAAGAAGACTATGTGGAGAAATGGATCTGTATTTCTGGAAATTAGCTCCAAGCAGCCGTGTTCATCCAGTATTGCACTGTTGACTTTGAAAAATGAATGTAATGGTGTCAGAGAGATTTTGAACGTGCATCATCCACGTTGTTCCCATTGCATCCAATTGGCTCAGTAGAAGACTACTTTCATCAAGTGGAATTTCAGCAGCATGGTTCACCTCACCTCCATTGCTTGTTTTGGATCAAGAACGCCCCACTAATTGATAAAAACACAGGTGAAGTGGTAGTTTAATGATTGGACATTGTCACATTTGTGCAGCAGCATTCAACGTTCCATTCAAAACCTTGTAAAAAGAAAAAAGAAAGGTTGTCGGTTCAATTTTACCAGGTCAGCATCTGCTAGGACATTTATATGTCATGGTAAAAGTGATGAAGACTCCAAAAAACAAGATACTAGATAAGACAATTACTTAAACACAATGTGCATGTGCTAATCGGGGTTGAAAATATATCACGCAGGTGGCACTAACTATGACAGCAATTAAGGAGGCTCTTTCACATGAGAATAGTAGCTATGATAGTGTAGAACATTTGTTTGGAAATGTAGGTATAAATCAACGTAATTGGCATGTTGATGCCTTATAAAACAAATGAAATTTGTGGCAAACTGGACAAGGTGCATGGAAGTTACATGAACTGTCTGTTTCATGGCAAATAAGGTGTTGCCATGGCAACGTCATTTAATGTAAACTCACAATCTTCACAAGTAAGCATCATCAAGGTCTTGACTTAGCAAACCACATTTGAGGGGAATGTAGTCACTCCTCTGGAAGGTGTACATCAAAGTAAAAAACACATCATTTCCTGTTGCCAGTGGGTGGTGCTATAACTATAACTTTCTGCTGAAGTTACAACAACTCCCTATTTTATGTTGAAACATACAAAATGGCCTCCATGTCACGGTAATGCCATTAGATGAAAACTCACAAGTTACATCAGAAAGCATCATCAAGGTCTGGGGACTTCTCTGAGGAAATTTACAGTTGATCTGGTCAACCTGCTGGGAGAAGTAAATGAAAGCATCAAACATGTTGTTTCTTGTTGTCAGTAGGGAGAGCTGTAACTCTAACTAATTATTGGCATGTAGATGTGTTCAAGGTGGGACGGTCATCAAACATGAGATGAGATGAGATGAGATGAGATGAAAAGTGAACTGAGAATCTGGATGTGAAGAGGAGTGGGCTTTTGATGAGCACTGGATAAGGTGACTGGAGGTGAACGGGGTGGACGAGGGCGCAACGATTCTGCCTAAAATAACAGCTGACAGGGGCAGAGAGGAGAATACGTTTAAAGTTTTGCAGCAGCTATATGAGTGGCTGAGGGAGATTGTGGCAAAGTTTGACTGGCCAGCTAGGAGAGGGAACACCCATATCAGCTGATTGGAGGAAGTGGTGGGGGTGGGATAGAGGGAAAATACTGGGTCTTTTTGACTGAGATTAAATTAAGCTTCAGTCCAATGATTTGTGTATTCTGAGTCTTTTCTCTCTCCTTTTTTTGAAGATGGATTTAAATTCTCGGCCAGAACTGTTTGATTTTAATGGACTCTGGATGACACATTTCTTCACAGACAACTGGGAGAATGTTCAAAACTTTCAGGCCAGGCCAGATGACATACTTCTGATATCATACCCCAAAGCAGGTCAGTCCACAAACACAGACAGCATTTGCTTTGCTTTATACTGTAGCTTTGGAATACATGTGTGTATGATGGTAAGTGGTTTGGATTATCCTATTTTATTTCCTGAATTCCCCCTCTGGGGATCAATCAAAGCTTATCTTATCTTGACATATGCCTGTTTGGAAAAGGTCAAGAGCTTGGCCAGTGGTGTTGCTGCAAAACAACAAACAACTTCACACTTGACAATGCACTTCCTTGGGTCCTGACCGACACACCAGGGCCCCATACAGCTATAGTAGGGATATTCGTATTGATCCAGAAATATCAATACTTCCGATCTGGATGTGTGTTTTTTAGAATCGATCTTCACATCAAAATATCGATCCCAAGTCCGCTTTTACAAGAAATATGAATACTTTTATGACACTGAATCTGTAATCAATTCTAAAAAAGTAAAAAGTGAAATCTGTAATCAATATTTGTGTAGGATATAGGAACTACTTTTCCTTCTGGCTTCCACTCTCTCCTCACGCTTGGCACACGCGCACTGATACGTGTGCACACACCAGCAGCCCTGTCAGTCACATCATCACAGGGGAGAATGAATGAAGCTCTTCAGTAATGGCAGACAGAAAAAGAAGCATCGTTTGGAGTTACAGTATTTCAGAGCAACTGTTCTTATTTTCAAAAAATTTTTTTTATTAAAGAGAAAACAAAGTCTGATATTTGGCAGCTTGTTTAATTTTTATACAGAGGTATAAAATACATTTTTCATAATCACATCATAATAATCTCATCATTTTCATATACATAAGTAGACATATAAAAGTATCGATATCGGTACTGGTATTGGGATACTAGCCTTAGTATTACTTAGTATCAGATTGAAAGGAAATCGCACATCCCTAAGCTATAGATTTATTATGAAATTCAGACATGAAAAGTATTTATTTATGTTATTACTGTAACTCAGTCATTGTGTGCAGCATGCATTGTCTAGAATGGCCCCAGTCAGCTCCTGTGGCCACATCGCAGCCAGAACAGGGCCCTCCTGCAGACAGCTACACTTTTCTAAGTATTTGTAGAATAAATTCTAAATAACTTATGATATCTTTTTTTTTGACATTTCTGTCATCTTACTTTTAGGAACCACCTGGGCCTCCCACATCCTTGATCTGCTGCATGCTGGTCCACCATCTAAACCTCTCTTTGCAAAAGTGATTCAGCTGGAGGTCTGCATGCCTCGTATAGCAGGTTGAGTCATATTTCATAAACATGTGAACACTTTTATGCCATCCTTCTCAGTCTTCAGCTTAAATCAGTGAAATGAATTGTTGTCATTGAATAGCATGTCATTGAGTGCGTTTACATGAACTTGAATAACCCATTTATGAGGCTTGTCCCAGGAGCCAGAGCTATCTCAACCCAATGTGTGGGCCTTTTATTTATTCATTCATTTATTTTTCCATTATTTTACTTTTTTCTCCTCTTTTCTATGCTCCTTCTTCTTTCCCCTTTTCTCTTTGTAAATGGTAGAGGCTAAGACCTTGGTAGGCAACGCCCATACCCTCAGGTGCACCACCAGACAACCACTGTGAATGGCCGGGCCCAGGGCCACCCCCACACACCAGAGGGCACAGGATTGGGTGGGGTTGGGAGTTGTGCTGTGCAATTTGGTGGATTGTTTGTGTGTGTGTGTGTGTGTGTGTGTGTGTGTGTGTGTGTGTGTGTGTGTGTGTGTGTGGTGTAAGTCTGAGAAAGGAGAGAGAGAGAGGGAGGAAAAAAATATAATAATAATAATAGTAAACAAAATAAAAATCTAAACAAAAAATATACTGTTATATATAAATATATTCATATATATACAGAAAGGGAATGGAGGAGGAATACATGCACATACCATCAGAGCAATGACAATGATGAAGTGATATATTTTGTGAACTGTGTGTCAGGACTACACAGAAAGAGGGATGGGGCTGGGGGTGGGGGGTAAAATAAATTAAAAATAAACAAGTTAAATGAATGACAACAATAATAACAGCATAAACAATGATAAGATTAAAATACTGACAAGGACAATAATAATGATGATGATAATAGCATCACGGCAAGCATCACGTCTCGTGTATGCGCAGCGCTGAACGTGCGGCACTGTGCCTCTGTGCCACGAGAGGGGGCTGCTGCTCCACACATGACAGACTGGCCTGTAAGCCTGCTGTCTCTGAGAACAGCGTGCTGGTCAGAATGCACAAGCTCAGAGTGGGTTATGAGAACACTAAGCAGAGGATACAGGCTCCAATTCACTGTAACCAAAGTCCTTCTAAGGCAAGTCCTAACACGCCGACGCCATCTTTGATACGTGCCAGGGCAGCTATTTGAAATGAACAAGACCAAGCCCTATCAAAATGAATGGGTGAAGGTCTGGTTCTCTCCTTCCAGAGCTCGCTGGGACATAAAAACTATATGAATGGCATCAGCAAAAAAGACTGATTTGCTAGTTATGTTCCTTAATAAGGTTTAAAACCGCTTTTTTCTAAGGATCTTTGCAGTGGAGCGGTCGAGATGACATGCAAACAGAGGAAAACAACTGTGTCTGTTTGTAATTTCATTGAAGTGTCAAAATACTTCAAAAACATCTTCACTCAGTTTGTTCTTCTATAGCAATGGCTTGAAGTCAATCAGCAGCACTCAATCAGTCACTGGAGACGCCTGGATCAGATGCAAAAGAGCTTTATTGTGCCATAAGTCACAAACAAAACTCAGTGAGTCAAGTTCTGGAACCAGACTAAAATTCTCACTTTCTGCGCTTTACTTTATATGCTGGGTGGGAATGCCAAGAGTTTCTACCCCCTTTCCTTGTAAACCAATCCCTAAGATCAAAACACATTGGTGGGACGTCCTAGATTATTTCCAGCCCTCCTGCCTACAGGCTGGTACCTCCTTCCCATTTAAAAACATTTCTTTAACCACAACATTAATCAAAGCAATCATTACAAGGGGTTCAGGTGCATCAGACATTCAATCCCAGTGTTATTACGTTTCATAACTCAATATGTGTGTCTTGGTGCTTCTTTCCATGCATATTCACTGCATGAAAAGAGGGATTTCTGTCAGTATGCGGCACTGTAGATTGCCGTGGAATTTCAGGTTTACGGCTGCGCGCTGCAATTTACAGGCAACACAGAAAACTGCAGGAAACTGCCTTGCTTGGCAGTTGTCCCCCCTTCCCCTAATACTAGGGGATGCTTTAACATGTAAATGAACATGCTGTGAGCTATAGAAATGCAAACCAGGGGAGCAGGGGGAGTTTCACTCCCCACACAGAGGTGACATTTCTCTAAAAGGTATTAACTTCATTCATCTCTGGTATAAATAGATGAGGCTTAGTATAGCCTAATTATAGACTCTTAAATTTTAGCTTGGATTGATTTATTTCATGAAAGTATGCTAGATTAATTACTGTGTATGGTCATTAGCAATGGTCAATGTTAAATAAAAAAACACAAAACAATTTATTTCAACAATTAGTTTTAACCAGGCTTTGCCACAAAGGTCAAATGTGCACTCCATGCAAAAAACGTCACAGTCTGCTAGAGCTCAACCACTGTGCGTAGTGGCATGACTGCAGTGACCTCTTCCGTAAACAATGATCATGTGATTGGAGGAGCCTGACGAAACTTCTAGCCCTCGTCCAATCACGTGTGAGCTCGGCATGATTCAAACGGAAGACCTCGCAAGACGAGCATATCAACAGTCCTGTTTTTACTCCTGTATATTCAGACAGTCTCCTCCACGTCGCGTGTTTTTCGCTGCTTTGCTGTTTCGTGAACTACAATGTCTGGACAGCGTCTCTCCTTCAACACCCGGAAACTCCTCAGCATGGACGAAGACACCGCTGAACGCTATCAGTGGGCTGTCTGCCAGCTTGCTGTGTTTGCTGCCGATATGACTCAGCAGTTCACCGCAGTAAACTCGTGTGGAGGAGACTAACTAACAAGAGGAGACGGTGCACAATCCCCAAACGGCGGTAAGAATATATTCAGTGACTGCTAGCTAAACTAAAAGTAAAAGAACAAATGAAGAAGCAGAACCAGTCTAAGTTTGGTTATTAAAGTGTATTTTTTTGGTCTTGTAATTTACAGGAAGCAGTACGCCGTCTCCACAACTCGGAGACATATTGTATGCACTACAAACTGGAGCGAGGGTAAGTTTAAAGAATATGCTTTCATTCTGCTGTATGAGGAAACATTCAGACACGTTCTTGACTGAACTTAAGATAAGATAAGATAAGATAAGATAAGATAAACTTTATTGATCCCACACTGGGGAAATTCACATGTCACAGCAGCTCAAAGTACAGACAGAAAGTCAAGAGTGGACAGTGTATCATAAGAAATTAAATAAAGATTAAAATAGAAAATATGTATGTTAAAAATATACAAAAAAATATATTTTAAAAAGTAAGGCACTTTTGAGAATGAGTATTAACAGAATTTACAGTTTATATACATATATACAAAAAATATTTAGATGCGGAATATTGCACAGAATGTGTAGATAAACAGAGTCTAAGCAGTCATGCAGCAGACATGACAGTGCTACATTTGGTGTTGTCAGATGTTGCTGTTGAAGAGTCTGACAGCTGACGGGATGAACGACCTGCGGTAGCGCTCCTTCTTGCACTGTGGGTGCAGCAGTCTACTGTTGAATGAGCTGCTCAGTGCACAGAGAGTCTCATGCAGGGGGTGAGAGGTGTGGCCATGATGGATATCAACATTCTCCTCTCACCCACCTGCTCGATGGTCTCCAGAGGACAGTCAATGACCGAGCTGGCCCTCCTGACCAGCTTGTTTAGTCTTTTTCTGTCCCTCTCCGTGCTTCCACTGCTCCAGCAGACCACTGCATAGAGGATGGCAGAGGCTACCACAGTGTCATAAAAGGTCCTTAGCAGTGTCCTGCACACTCCGAAGGACCTCAGCCGCCGCAGCAGGTGGAGACGACTTTGGCCCTTCTTGTACAGGACGTTGATGTTTGTGGACCAGTCCAGTTTATTGTTTAGGTGAACACCCAGGTATTTGTACTCCTCCACGACCTCAATGTCCAAACCCTGGATGTTCACTGGGGTTGTCTGGGGCGCTTTCCTACGGAAGTCGATCACTAACTCCTTTGTCTTGCTGGCGTTGATGTGAAGGTGGTTTATCTCACACCAGTTGACAAAGTCCGTGATGACCCCCCTGTACTCCAGATCATTCCCCCCTGACACACATCCAACAATGGCTGTATCATCAGAGAACTTCTGGAGGTGGCAGCTGTCCGTGTTGTGTCTGAAGTCCGATGTGTACAGGGTGAAGAGGAATGGGGCAAGGACTGTCCCCTGTGGAGCCCCCGTGCTGCAGACTACCACATCAGACACACAGTCACCAAGCCTCACATACTGTGGTCTGCTGGTGAGGTAGTCGATGGTCCATGCAGCCAGGTGACGGTCGACTCCAGCTCCTTCCAGCTTCCCCCTGAGCAGAGATGGCTGTATTGTGTTGAAAGCACTGGAGAAGTCAAAAAACATGACCCTCACAGCACTTCCAGTGTTATCCAGGTGAGCCAGTGTTCGTTGGAGCAGGTAGATGACAGCGTCATCCACCCCAATGCCTGCCTGATATGCAAACTGCAGGGGGTTCAGTCCTGTTCTCACCAGGGGTCGGAGGTGGTTGAGTATGATCCTCTCCATGGTCTTCATCAGGTGGGAGGTCAGGGCTACAGGTCTGAAGTGGTTGGGCTCCCTGGGGTGTGCAGTCTTTGGTACAGGAACCACGCAGGAAGTCTTCCACAGGACAGGAACCTTCTCCAGACTGAGGCTGAGGTTGAAGATGTGCAGAACCACCTGACAGAGCTGAGCTGCACAGTCCCTCAGCAGTCTGGAGCTGATGCCATCCGGACCAGTAGCCTTTCTCGCCTTGATCTTTGTGAGCTCCCTCCTCACCTGACCAGCTGTTATGGAGAGGCTGCAGCGGGGGGTGGGGGGTGACTGAGTAGAGGAGGGAGGTGTGAATTGGAGGGGGATTAAAAGGTGTGGGGAGGGTGCAGCTGATGTCCTGAAGGAGGGGGAGGAGGTGTGCCGGGGAGGGTGAGAGAGCCCTGGGTTTGCGCTTTGGTGGGTGGGAGAGGGATCAGAATCAAACCTGTTGAAAAACAGGTTCAGTTCATTCACCCACCCCCGGTCTCCAGACTCTGGGCCCCTCCTGCTGTTGTTGTTGTGGCCAGAGATTGTATTCAGGCCTCTCCACACCTCCCGTATGTTGTTTTGTTGAAGGCGCTCCTCCAACTTCCTCCTGTAGCTGTCCTTGCCCCTCCTTATTTCGCTCTTAAGGTCCTTCTGGACCCTCCTCATCTCATCTTTGTCCCATGATCTGAAAGTCCCCTTCTTCTCATTCAGTAGCGCTTTCAGATCAGGGGTCACCCACGGCTTGTTGTTGGAGAAGCACCGTACCTTCCTGGTCGGTACAGTGTTCTCCACGCAGAAGTTTATATAGTCCGTGATGCAGTCGGTCAAGCTGTCTATGTCCTCTCCATGTGGACTGCACAGCACTTCCCAGTCAGTTGTACCAAAACAGTCCCTCAGTGCCATGCTGGTCTCCTCAGACCATTGTCTCACATACCTAGTGGTAGGGGGTTGTCTGCTCACCACAGGTTTGTAAGCAGGGGACAGATGAACCAGGTTGTGATCCGAGCGGCCCAGTGGGGGGAGGGGTGATGAGCTGTATGCATCCTTGATGTTTGCATACACCAAGTCCAGTGTTTTGTGGTCCCTGGTATGGCAGTCCACATACTGAGTGAAAGTTGGAAGGGTGGCAGACAGAGAGACATGATTGAAGTCGCCAGAGATGAGGATGAGCGACTGGGGGTGCGATGTTTGGAGCTGAGACACAACAGTGTGTAGGAGCTCACAAGCTGCTGCAGCATCGGCCGACGGCGGGATGCACGCAGTTATCGCGATAATCTGCGAGAACTCCCGCGGGAGGTAGTATGGCCGAATGCTAACAGCTAGCAGCTCGATATCCCTGGTGCAATGTTGCTCTTTAACACTGATGTGCCCCGGGTGACACCATCTCTCATTCACATACATCGCTATCCCCCCTCCCTTCCTCTTACCGGTCTCCTCTGCTCTCCTGTCCGCTCTGAAAAGTTGAAAACCGTTGAGAGCAACGTGCGAGTCTGGAGTTAATCCATTCAGCCAGGTCTCTGTGAAGCACATCATGCTACACTCCCGGTACTCCCTCTGCAGTCTGGTCAGCGCCGTGAGCTTATCCATCTTATTAGGGAGAGATCTTACATTCCCCATAATAACGGACGGTATAGATGGTTTGTACCGTCTTTTCCGCTCCCGACGCTTAGTTCCAGCTCTGCATCCCCGTCTCCTTCTCCGTAACTCCTTGGGGATCTCCGGTCTCTCGTTGGGGAGTACGCGAGTTTGGCACAGCGCCAACAGCTGATCGCAGGTGTAAACAATAGATCCGTGGCTGAAAGGGTCTCCAAAAGTTGCCTCAAACAGTCCAGAAGTGAGAAAAAGACATAAAACAAATCTCAGCAGTTTCACATTCGTTGCTGAATGTGAACGAGTGAGATTGGCAAATATAAAAGCAACTAAAAACACAAAAAACACACTTAAAGGACAGAAAGGGGTCGGAGCTGCTGTAACAGGCTGCCACTCAGGCGGCGCCATCTTGTCCATAATTAACCGTCCATTTTGTTTTTCACAGACTGACCTCGCCTCATAACGAGGCCGTGACCTCCTATTTACTGAGAGCTCTGTCTGCAAGTCCGGATTCACTTGATGCGGATAATGACGCCGTTGAGTGTAAGTGACTTTTACTGTTTTCCTTTTTTACTTTTTATTGTGACTTTTAGATCAGATTCATTGTTGGTCAGTGTGACTATTTTCAGGTGCATTAATAGATGTGTTGTGTCAATATGCAATGCACTGCGCAGTACTTATTGTCTTCACTGATTGTTTTTACAGCTGCTGGAAGCGAGATGGAGTGTCCTGGCAGAAGACGAGGTGGACCTATGGAAGTGCGCCATCGTAGACATGATGTCTGATAAGGGAGACGGCACACTTGACGGGGTGTCTGGGTGGATTGTACGACCTCCATCATTCCGCAGCAGGAGCTGACTGGACTCTGTGCCACGCTGCAGTCAGATTGGAGGCGAACCCAAACTACAGGGCAGCACCACAGACGTCTGCAAGATGGAGCACATGCAGACAGATCGCCGTCAGATGCCGCACAGCTCCGAGGCGGCAAATCATAGACAGTTGATGGCGCTGTAGGATTTTGATTTGTTGTTGAAATCTCCTACTTGTACTTGTACATAGTTGTGTGTTATAAATAAAGCTCTTTATTTGAATAAACATGTTCCTCGTAAATGTTCCTTTACTCAATAAATTCATTCATGTCCTTGATGGTAATAATAGTGTAGCCTATAGGATAACAATGACATGAATATACAACATAATAATAATGTTATTTAAATGTTTAATAATATTTATACATTTATAATTATTATTATATTATAAGTATTATTAGGGCCCGAGCACGAACCGTGCGAGAGCCCTATTGAAATCATAAAAATTATTCTTATTATTTTTCTTTTAAACCTTTGATCGCATTTTTGAGGGCCTGAACATGCCCAAAAAGTCAGGAAAATTTGCACACTCGTCACGTCTGGTGAAAATTTCGATATTTTATGGTCGTTACAAAGGGGCGTGGCAAAATGGCTCAATGGCGCCCCCTAACAGTTTTCAAAATCGAAGCCCCCTGCTTTAACTTTGCCCTAGGCGTATGAAATTTGGTACACATATGTATCATCCCGGGACGCACAAAAAAGCCTCTTGGAGCGACACCCTAAACCAAACAGGAAGTCGGCCATTTTGAATTGTTTTTTCAAAATAAGGTCATTTTTGGCCATTTCCACACGTTGTACTTGAGCGAACTCGTCCTACAGATTTTATCGGATTGACTTAAAAATTTACCTGTGCGTGCTCGACTACAGTGGGATCAATTTATTATTAAAAGATCTTCGTCACGTCGAAGGGCGCGGTCGCTGCGGAAGGGTCAATTTGGATATCTCACCAAAAAACACGAAATTATACTACAACTACTACAACTTTGGTGTAGATGATCCTATCTGCACCAAACTTCACATGATGGATAATAGTCCCGCCCTGAACACATCTACATCAAAAAATTCAGTAATTGTCATAGCGCCCCCTGCTGGCAACAGGAAATACCATGTTTTACACTTTGAGGTGCTGCTCTGACCACATTTACCATATTCAACTCAAATTTGGTCAGAAAGGCCTTAACATGTTGGTAATGCTCCATGATGAAGAATTTTGACTGTCGTCAAACGGCGTTCCATCCGGAGGGCGGCGAAGTCGACCCTTCGCCAAAATGCATAAAAATGGCCTTTGGTGTTTTTGATGATATCCACCTGAAACTTCATATGTGTGTCAACAGTCCAGCCCTGAATATGTGATATGAATTTCGTCAATGGGCGTGGCCATATGGCTTGGCCACGCCCATTCATATGAATTACTTCCATAGGACGTCTCACCGATATGCACAAAAATTGGTACACATCTCCATCACCCCCAGACAAACAAAAAAGTCTCTTGGACCTCTAGGCTAAATTCAACAGGAAGTCGGCCATTTTGAATGTCATGGTCATTTTTGGTGTCGCGCACGCATCGTATTTTAACGAACTCCTCCTACAGAATTCATCAGAACGGCTTCAAAATTACCGATTACCATCTAGAACACTTCCTGATCAAAAGTTATTAAAAGGTCTCGCAGAATCTAAAGGGCACGCCAGTTGTGGGAGGTTGAATTTTGACGTCTCGCCATGAAACAGGAAGTGGCAATAACTTCACTGTACTTGGTCAGATCTGTGTGAAACTTCACAGGTATATTGACAGTCCAACCCAGAACATATGTTATGAATTTCGTTAATAGGCGTGGCTAAATGGATTGGCCACGCCCATTCATATGAATTACTTCCATAGGACGTCTCACCGATATGCACAAAAATTGGTACACATCTCCATCACCCCCAGACAAACAAAAAAGTCTCTGTGACCCCTAGGCTAAATTCAACAGGAAGTCGGCCATTTTGAATGTCATGGTCATTTTTGGTGTCGCGCACGCATCGTATTTTAACGAACTCCTCCTACAGAATTCATCAGAACGGCTTCAAAATTACCGATTACCATCTAGAACACTTCCTGATCAAAAGTTATTAAAAGGTCTCGCAGAATCTAAAGGGCACGCCAGTTGTGGGAGGTTGAATTTTGACGTCTCGCCATGAAACAGGAAGTGGCAATAACTTCACTGTACTTGGTCAGATCTGTGTGAAACTTCACAGGTATATTGACAGTCCAACCCAGAACATATGTTATGAATTTCGTTAATAGGCGTGGCTAAATGGATTGGCCACGCCCATTCATATGAATTACTTCCATAGGACGTCTCACCGATATGCACAAAAATTGGTACACATCTCCATCACCCCCAGACAAACAAAAAAGTCTCTTGGACCCCTAGGCTAAATTCAACAGGAAGTCGGCCATTTTGAATGTCATGGTCATTTTTGGTGTCGCGCACGCATCGTATTTTAACGAACTCCTCCTACAGAATTCATCAGAACGGCTTCAAAATTACCGATTACCATCTAGAACACTTCCTGATCAAAAGTTATTAAAAGGTCTCGCAGAATCTAAAGGGCACGCCAGTTGTGGGAGGTTGAATTTTGACGTCTCGCCATGAAACAGGAAGTGGCAATAACTTCACTGTACTTGGTCAGATCTGTGTGAAACTTCACAGGTATATTGACAGTCCAACCCAGAACATATGTTATGAATTTCGTTAATAGGCGTGGCTAAATGGATTGGCCACGCCCATTCACACAAATAACCACCATAGGACGTCTCACTGATATGCACGAAACTTGGTAGACACATGTATAACATCCACACGCACAAAAAAGCCTCTTGCACGGATAGGCCACACCCGACAGGAAGTCGGCCATTTTGAAATTTACAGTCATTTTTGGCGTTTTCCACGTGTTGTATTTTAATGATCTCCTCCTCCAGAAATGAATCAATTAACTCCAAAACTGGTGTGTACCATCTACACAAGTGTGTGATCAAAACATATTAAGAGAATTGCTCAGCATGGAACGGTGTGGCTGTGACATGGCTTCGACACTTGATGTCTCACCATGAAACACGATATTGCTATAACATGGGATCTAATGGTCGAATCTGCTCCAAACTTCACATGTATGATAATAGTCCTGGCATGAACACACCCACATGACGCTCAGGAGTCAGAGTCATAGCGCCACCCAGTGGAGACGGGAAGTCGCAACGCATTGGTTCCTACACTGTCCGAAGGAGGCGAACATTCAGCGCCTCGTCTGCCGGTCGACCTCTAGCGACACGGTGGCGGCCGCGCCAGGCCCCGAGTTGCGTGGGGTGCGAGGGCCCGTTCAACGCTGCTTGCAGCTTTAATTATTATTATTATTATTATTTATTATTGTAGGGGAGGGGTTTACATTTATAATGACCCAGAGTGACCAATAGCGACAGATCAGCCAACCAATCACGAGTGATTGTTCTTGTTTCAAAGTAGTGGTTTCATCCAATCCTGGAGTGAGGAATTTCAAGCCAGACGCGGCTCCGCTGCTGTTCATATGCTAATTGGAGCCATTAGCACCTCCCGGGAGGTCTCCACATACGTCATGAGTCCGTATTCGACAATTTGTGGCACCCGTAAATGCCACGTTCGCAGCCTGTAAATTGTCTTTAACTGCCGAAAATTAGTGAGATTTCCGGGCGTTTACGGGCACGAAAATCCCACTTTTCATGCAGTGATATGTGCTCATCATAGTGTGATAGGCTAAAGTAATATGCTAAAATAATCCACTCATCAATAGGTGCTCGTGCAGTTAAAATATCTAAGATATACCATAATTGTGCAGTACAATAATGTTCCGGTACAGTAATACAGTATACAATATTTTTCCAGTAAAATAATACAGTAGTAAAAAGTCTGAGAGCAAACTACATCATTCACAGGCAGGCCAACAGAGTGCAGGCTCAGGCTGAGATGACCTCATATCTCTCACTCATCCCACCCCGCCCTCTGCAGAGAGCGAGGTGAATGCAAGTTCAGGTCGAAGTGACCTGGCTCCACACTCGTTGAGAAACGCTTTGGAAAGGGATCGTTGAGAAACGCTTTTTGGTAAGGGATAATATAAAAGTCTCATAAGACAAACAGGTGCACAGTTAATGAGAATATCATATCAGTTAACAAGGATATCATATCACGCAGGTGCACAGTAGCTGATCATATGAACAGACTACATGGCTCAATTAAATTTAATGGCATAAACAAATGCCACGGTCTCAGATTACATGGTCTAATAAGTGCAGATCGAGTATGAGAAACTAAACATATAATGATTCATGGCGTCTTCAAGGCGCCTTCAAAACAGCATAATACACTACATCATAATATACTACATAATCCCGACTATAACCAAGAATGTTTGTTGTCTGGAATAAGTAAAGTCTCTGTCCAACCACACTTTCCCCGTGACCCTCCCTACTACTGTCAATGGTCCCTCCCTCCGGAGTCCTCTATGCAGCAACTTGACCACACTGTCATAAAGGTGGTTACACAGGCTTACGTCACTACAACATGATTGTCAAAAAAAACCACCAAACAATTGGCTGTGTGAGTGGCGGAAGGGGCGGGACCGGACTCACACCGGCCTGTGTGAGTGCGTATGACCAGCATACTGCTGTTACGAACTACCCTCATTCATTTATATGGAAGATTTTTTTAGTGATCAGTCTCCTCATAATAAAGTCTCTGTTGTAACTCCTCCACAATTCAGGGGAGTAATTCAGTCACAAGCTCTAGGCGATGCTGCTCGTTTTCTGCAGGAAGAGATTTCTTCCCTGTTAGAGAAAAGAGCAATAAGAATTATCTCTCCCAAACACAGTCAGCGTGGGTTTTATTCAAGATATTTTCTGGACGTGGCTTGCATGCAATTTTAGACCTCAGAGATCTAAACAAGCGCCTCAAGAAATACAAATTCAGGATGTTAACGCATGCGTCGCTGCTGCGTTTTCTGCGCCCGGGCAATTAGTTCACCTCAATCGACCTCAAGGATGCTTATTTTCACATCACAATGTATCCACCACACTGAAAATATCTTCGGTTTGCCTTTCAGGGGACAAGTTACGAATATCTAGTCCTCCCGTTTGGTCTCTCACTGAGCCCGAGTGTGTTTGTTAAATGCACAGAGGCAATCGTGGGACCTCTCAAGAGGCAGGATGTCCATGTTGCCATGTACATCGATGATTGGCTAATTGCAGCAGATCACACAAAGTTACTCACAGAACACTTGGTGAATCTAGGCTCCAAATTAAACCTAGAAAAGAGTGTTCCTCTTCCTTGTCAGACAATCACCTTTATAGGCATATTTATAGACTCAGCTCTGGCCAGAGTGAGACTGACTGGAGAAAGGCTACAGGCACTCAGAGACTGTTTAGCCCTTTTTCAAAGGGGGAGATTTGTGTCTCTCAGGCTTTGCCAAATATTGTTGGGGCTCATGGCCTCAGCCCTGGTGGTGGTCCCAATGGGATGCCTGCATATGAAGGGAATGCAGCGTTGGGTGGCTTCTCACAGCCTAGATCCACGCCGTCATGGCTCTCACAGGATGCGAGTCACTGTGGCCTGCACAGCAGCATTAATCCCATAGAGAAGCGTGGGCTTCCTCACTCAGGGAGTGCCAATGGGGGTTATTTTGTGCAGGAAAGTGGTCACGACAGGCGCCTCCCTATTGGGCTGGGGGGGCGTGTTCGAAGGGAGAGCAGTAAATGGGACCTGGGATCCTCACATGTTCTCATCCCACATTAATTGTCTGGAGTTGCTAGCTGTTCAGCTGTCGCTGAAACATTTGCTTCCTTTTCTGAGGGAACATCATGTGCTAGTCTGGATGGATAGCATGACAGTAGAGGCTTATATCAACAGACAGGGGGCCTGAGGTCCCTTCAGTTACACACACTGGCACACAGGCTGAGAGGGGTGCGAGAAATATATTTATATATATTTCATCCCCACCCAGAGAGGCTGGCTCTGTGGGCTTGGCCCGTGAGTGGTTCAACCTGAGGACTGTGGGTCTTCCTCTGAACATAATTGAAACCATCCAGAATGCTGGGGCCCCCTCTACGTGGTCCCTTTATGAGAGCAAATGGTCAATTTTTGAGAAATGGTGCTCAGACTTACATTAAGTTCCCTTCCAGTGTTCTGTCGCTGGGATCTTGTCTTACTTTCAAGACATGGTAGATAAAGGAAAAGCTTTCTCTACCATAAAAGTTTATTTGGCAGCTATCGCTGCCTGCCATATTGGCTTTGAGGAGAAGACTGTAGGACAGCATCCCTTGATCTACCACTTTATGAGGGGTGCGTGCTGTAAGCTCCCAGTTTGCAAACCGCTAGCGCCATCCTGGGTCCTTCCCATGGTGCTTGATGCCCTCTCTGACCCACCTTTTGAACCACTGGAACAGGTGGACTTGAAAACCACCATTCTCCTCAGATGAACAGAAGCAGTTACATATGTTGTGCCCTGTGCGGGCCTCAAGCATCTACATAGACAGAACAAAAAGCTGTGGGGAAAAGTGACCAGCTTTTTGTGTCTTGGGCAAAGAACTGCTCGGGGAAGCCATTCTCAAGGCAACAGCTCTCCCACTGGATTGTTGGGGCTATTGCTTTAGCTTATAGCTCAAAGGGACTGCAGCCACCAGAGGGGCTACGTGCACATTCTACCAGGGGTCTCATCACTTCGTGGGCCCTTTTCAGAGGAATCTCCATTGAGGAGATTTCTGCTTCTGCAAGCTGGGCTTCCCCACACACCTTCGCCAGGTTCTACAGGCTTGATGTTACAGCCCCTACATTAGCCCAGTCAGTGCTTAGTGTGGCTAAGCCTCAGTAATGCTCGTTTTGAGCCAGTTGACCCCCTAGTAACATCTGCCCAGCAATCCAGAAGCCAAGATTTCCCAATGTGAGACATGAAACGAATGCTATGAAAGAGAACTTTAGGTTACTTGCGTAACCCCGGTTCTCCTGAGTAGCATGAGTGAGTGTCTCACCAGACCACCCTCCTTGCTCATTCATCGCGAGGAAGAGGTGTGCATTTTTTGAATAACTGGCAGTGTAGTGTCAGGCCCTTTTATAGGGGGAGGGTCTCCTCCCTGACACTGACACACTTGATTCCAGCCAATACTGGCTGGCAGAATGCAATAGGAGCTTCTGATGAGGTCACGCTGTAGGCATTCCCAATGAGAGACACTCAGTCATGCTACTCAGAGAACTGGGGTTACGCAAGTAACCTAAAGTTTTTTTTAGATGGCTGTAGTGTGTTGTTGGTGATGTTAATTTTGGATTTAATTCTAGATTTTAATTGTTGGTAGTGGAGGAACTGGTCTCTCCCGACCAGGTACTCCCGGATTAATGTGTGAATGAATTGATTATTTTGAAACAAGTGATGGAGATGAGTAATTCCTCTTTGATGCCATGATGGAAAGTAAATAGGGTGTGTTGAAAAGCTGGAAGCCAGCGTTGTGCCAAATTGGAGTGTATCTACACAGTGCAAGTGATGTTTTGGTGATTTTGTTGGTTTTCCACCAGGCTGTCAGAGTTGTGTGAGTTGTGGTATTCTTACAGTAATTCAGTTTTTTGATTGATTGTGGTAGGAAGGGGAGGTCTGCGATTGAGGTTGTTTTGTTCTGACTCTGTTCTGAGTCTAGCCAGGGATTGCTGTAGTTGTGCTTTTGTGTCCATTTAAATAAATATTGCAATTGATTTGACAGGAAGTAGTGGAGAAAGTTTGGTGCTTCTAAGCCACCTTGTGGTTTTCTATTTTGTAATGTTGAAAGTGAGATTCTGGGTTTTTTGTTGTTCCAATAAAACTGAGTTGTTGATGAGTCTAGTGTTTTAAACCATTTGTCGGTGGGGGTGGTGGGAATCATTGAAAACAAATCATTCATCTGAGGTAGGGTTTTTTATCTTGACTGTAGCTATTCCACCTATGAGAGTGAGTGGGAGCTTGGTCCAGCGTTTGAGATCGTCTTCTATTTTTTTGAGCAATGGGATGTAATTGAGGTTGAATAACTCGGACAGCCTGGAGGAAATATTAATGACAAAATATTTTATAGTGCCAGTGTGAAGTGGAAGGGGGAGATTTGGGGCTGCAAAATCCCAGGTGTGTTCAGACAGAGGTAGTACGATTGATTTGTTCCAGTTTATTGTGTAGTGTGAGATTGTAGAGAAATTGTTGATGATATTGAATGTTTCCTGTAGTGACACGGATGGGTTCTGTAGATATAATAATAAATCATCTGCATATAAACTAATTTTATGTTGTGAACTGGCATCCTGTATCCCTTTGATTTTATTGTTTTGATGTATTGTTGCTGCAAGAGGTTCGATGAAAATGGCAAGCAGGGATGGAGAGAGTGGGCATCCTTGTCTGGTTCCCTGGTGAAATGTAAAGTTTTGTGAAGTGATCCCATTTGTGATTACTGTGGCCCTAGGTGAGGTGTACAGTGTTCTTATCCAATGGATGAACGACTTTCCAAAACCAAACTTGTGTTGAGTGCTAAATAAAAATTTCCAGTTTACTTTGTCAAATGCTTTTTCGGCTGCTTTTAATGATATAATTATGGGTTTGTTTTGTTTTTGTTGTGATATATTGTGAGAGTGGGCGGTAGCTTGAAGGGTGAGTTTGATCTTTGTTAGGTTTTATTAAGAGTGGCATAACAGCAGCATTCATGTGCGTGGGTATGGTAGAGGTAGTTTTAATTACTGTAGTTACTTTGTAAAATTGTGGTGATAAATGTCCCAGAAGTGTTTATAGAATTTGGAAATAATCATCAGAAATCCATCAGGTCCAGGTGATTTATTGTTCGGAATTTTAATAAGGGCTTTGTTGAGTTCTGTAATGGTAATGGGTGCATCTGAAATGTTTGCTTGTTCTTTAGGTAGTGTAGGTAATTCCAGGTTATTTAGTAAGGTATCTATTTCTGATTGATTGGGCCCATGATCTGAGGAGTATAGGTTACTATAAAATTTATGAAAGATGTCATTTATTTCCTGTGGATTCTGGGTAATATTGCCTGTGGAGTTAAGTATTGATGGGATACGTGCTTTCTCTTTTCTGTGTTGTAGTAGATTAGCCAGATATTTACTTGATTTGTTACTGTATTGAAAGTTGTCATATTTAAGTTGTTGGATAAGAAACTGTCTTTTCTTGTGTATGATACTTTCCAGTTGAGTTTTGAGTTGGTTCAGTTCATTTTGTATTTGTTCATTGGGGTTATTAGTATATGGGTTTGTTAAATGTTTAATTTGTTGCTCGAAGGTGTTCCAGTTCATGTTGCTGTTTTTTCTTGTGTGATGACTATGATATGAATTTACCTTTTAATACTGTTTTAACTGCTTCCCACAGTAGTGATGGTAAGATTTCTGGAGAGTCATTCATCTCCAGGAAGGATGCCCACTCTCTTTGTATCATGGAGTTAAAATCGGAATCTTCTAAGAGTGATGTATTAAAACGCCATCTTGTAGGAGCTTTGATGTGTGCTTGAATGTTTATTGATAGTGAAACTGGAGCATTTGCTGATTATGATTGAATGAAGTGTGTTCTCTTGGGTGAGTGAGTTACTTACAAGAAAGAAGTCAATTCTGGAGTAAGACTGATGGAGGGAGGAGAAATATCAATGGGCGATATAACAACTATGTATGATATATTGATATATTTTCAAGCAAGATATAAATTTAGACAACAACATTTATATCTATAAAGGGTCAAGTTGCATTACATAACACATACCGGTATGCATCACCTCCTGTCTATTTTTGTAAGCTGAAACCATTTCCCTCAGTGGAAACTAAGTTGAGTTGTTTATTGATGGGATAGCCCCTTTTATTTCACAGATAAGAACCAATAAATTGTGAAGACAATAAAGCCTCCACAAAATAGTATTTTAAGTTGTGTGTGTGATTTATCCTGGCTTCATATGAGCAGAGGAAATCTCTGCTATTCACTAGGCTAATTTCTACCATTTAAAATGCCATTGGCTTGTACTAATTACGTTAGCATGTTATTTTTGTTTGGAAAATGTGTGAAGTACAAGACAACAGTTTTGTCGGTGTTGTAATGAAACCAAATTTTGTAACATTGCCTTTGTTAAATGTTGCTGTTGTCCCTGGTTTCATATGAGTATAATGTAAAATGCCATAGGCTTGTGCTAATAACATTATCATGTTGCATTTGTGGGGGAAAAGTGTCCAGCAAAAGACAAGTGCTTTGTCTGTGTATGCTGCAAATTATAGTGGTGCCGGTTTGTGTACTTGTGTTTGAAATTGTCGCTACTGAGCCATATTTGATGTGTGTATAATGTGTGTTTTGGGTGTGTTTTGAATCAACTAAACTACAACATTTAACAAAAAACCCCTGCCACCGACTGTTGTTTTGGAGGTGTAACTTTCGTGCAGCTGCATATTTTCAAACAGGTCGAATAAAATCCCCGCTTTGCTGTTGTTTTTTAGGTCACAGTCTGTTTTTTATTTAAAGTGCTTGTGACATTTAAAATGTGGCTTTGACTTGCAACTGAAATCGTATCCCCAGTCAGCCTGTAAACTGAGATATGAATTTTTGTCCATATCGCCCAGCCCTAAAAACTCCTAGTATTTCTGACAACCGGTCTGGGCCTGGGAAAAAGTCAAATTACATACTCAGAAACAGTAAAACTCCAAAAACCTGATCATGAATGGGTTATTCATATTCATTTAAACACACTCGTCATATTGTATTTTAAAGGTTTTGTGCCAGGGAGAGTCCCTAACTTGGTGATATTTTTGGCATTTATTCTCATCATGGTATCTGAATGTTTAATGTGTAGCTCTATTGCGTTGTATCACTGCACTGTAGGATTCACTGATATGTAAACTGTTTTACTCATGTACAGGATTAGGGTCTTCTCTACCAATGATGATAGGAACAGAGCTGGTGGACAAGCTCTCCCACTCTCCTCGAATCATCAAGTGTCATCTCCCAGTCCAGTTTGTGCCGAAGTCCTTTTGGGAGAAAAACTGCAAGGTCACAGATTCCTTTTAAGTTTAATATCAATAGCTGACAATTGTTCAAATAATGAAATACTTGTGTTTTACAACATCAGGAAACTAGGTGGACATATTCCAGAGATTTTAAAGCCAGGGAAATAGTTCAAACTGCCCACACAACAGTTTTTTCATACATTATGCAGTTCATACAGATTACCAAGTTTGATTAAACCAAACTGCACTTTATCATCAAGATTATACATGCAGGAATTATCAAAGCCTGACTACAGATCTTCACCAGGTTTACTTTAATCTAACTATAAGATTTTTGTCATTATGTTATAAAAAAATGTGTTTAACTTTATTGTTTGTATGTATGTGTATTATGTATGTATTATTTATCAAGTTTAAAAAAGGCTGAAAATACAAAAACACATCTGATGCACAGGTACTTCCAGCTACAAGTACAGCTGATTCATAATCAGTTGTTCACAGACAGCGGCGGCATGGTGGTTAGCAATGTCACCTCACAGCAAGAGGGTTCCTGGTTCGAACCTGGTGGAGCCCTTCTGTGCGGAGTTTGCATGTTCTCCCATGTCAGTGTGAATTTTCTTCGGGTACTCCGGCTTCCTCCCACAGTCAAAACATGCAGGTTGGGGAAAGTTTAATTGGTGACTCTAAATTGGCCGTGAATGTGAGTGTGAATGGTAGTCTGTCTCTATGTGTTAGCACTGCGATAGTCTGGTGACCTGTCCAGAGTGTACCCTGCCTTTCACCCTACATCGGCTGGGATGGGCTCCAGCCCCCCCGCAACCCTCACGAGGATAAACAGTTATGGAAATGAATAAATTAATGTTTATAAACACTTAGGTATTTCATGTTTGATGCTCTTCAGATAAAGTGTTTTCTTGTTGTGTAGATGGTCTACGTGGCCCGCAATGCAAAGGACAGTGTGGTGTCTTATTTCCATTTTGAACGCATGGCTATAGTTCACCCAGAGCCTGGAGACTGGAGCAGCTACCTCCAGAGATTCATGGAGGGAAAGAGTATGTATGATATACTGTCAAAGATTGTTGTCTGTATCAGAGATGCACAGATTTCCTCCACACTCCTCAAGTGCTTTCATTTATTGTTCTGTGGCCTCAGTGGTGTGGGGATCCTGGTACGACCATGTGAGCGGCTGGTGGAAGAAGAAACAGAGTTATCCAAATCTCCATTACATGTTCTATGAAGATCTGATCAAGGTAATTTACTTGTTTTTGTGGGTTGTCTGTGCACGTGCTTGTATGATTCACAATCTCCCTGTTTAGTTACATTTCCAAAAGCTCTGTGCTGGTGACAGTGTGATGATAACATTTGACCATTGTGCTTCCAGGACACTGGACGAGAACTAGACAAACTCTGCGGCTTTCTTGGTTTGTCTCCTTCAGCTGAGGAGAAGGAAGAGATTCTCAGAAAGGTGCACTTTGATGAAATGAAAAAGAATGACAAGGTCAACCTTTCAGGGTTCAGAGCTCTGGATTTCAAAAAATCCTCCTTCATTAGAAAAGGTACAGTGAATACTGAAATGCAATACATGTGACATGACAAAACAATCAGAGCTCCACCTTTAGCTAAAATACCTGTCTGATTTTCTGTGGTTCTGCAGGAAAAGTTGGTGACTGGAAGAACCATTTCACTGTGGCCCAGAGTGAAGAGTTTGATGAAGACTACAAGAAAAAGATGAAGAATTCTACCCTGCAGTTTTGTACTGAAGCTTAGAGGTTGTGAAGAGTCCTGAACTGATATGTGATCAAATGGATAATCATGCTGATGTTACTGAGTCTGATGTTCAGTTTAATTGACACTAACAGTGTCTGTTCTGTGGAAGATATTTCTTCTTATAATGACAACAGCTGATGTTATAAAATTGTCAAAGAATTTGCAAAGAGATGTGAGAAAGATCAAATCTTTATGAATGTCAGACTTTGGCATTTATGCCTTTGACCCATGTTGACTGTTGAGGAATCTAAAATTCAAAGTGATTATTGTATTTTTATTTACCTAAATGAACCTATTCAATTTCACAGATTTACTGGAAATAAATTGCAGATGACTGCAGTGGTATTTCAAAGATTTTGTATGATTCGTCAAGACTGTTTCGTTTTACCTGCATTACTGTGTATGTTTGGTGAGATGACAATTAAAGCCTGATTTGATTTAATTTGATTGATCTGATTCATCTTCAGAGTTTTTGCCAGTGTCCTCAGTTGTCTGTGAATTACTGTTATTACTAGGTCTGAGATCAGCAACTGAGTAAGCGGGGCCAGTGACAATTTTAATAATGAAACCACTGATGTTTGACCTTCAGTATGCAGAATAATATATATGTGCAAAATTTGTTTTCACCGAGCAGCAAAATTTTGGGCCGAAAATTACAGCTGAATTTAAAAAAAAAAATTACAATTACAATTACAATTACAATTACAAATTAAACTTTTCGACTCTCTTGTGGTCCAAGGCAGATGGATTTTTATCAGCAGACCCATCCCCACCGCAACGTGGGTTGCTTAAGCCGTACATTAAGTTTCCCAACATGGCTCAGATTAACTTGTGCAGCTCACAACATCACTTTTATTGACAATTTTAATCTCTTCTGGAAACGCTCAGCCTTTCTCTGCCCGGACGGTATCCACCCTAATGGCCTTGGTTCACGCTTTCAAACAGAAAACATTTTCTACTCAATCTGTACCTCTCCCTCACTCTGACTACCCCACAATGTGTGTCCACACCTGGTCAATTCTGGTTATCACAAGCAAACCTTTCCATACCCTTCAAACTACACTTGCTTCCCCTTGTGGCCAGGTGGGAGTTGTATTAGTATCACTCAAGTCTCTACTTCTGCTTGTTCTACCATACCAATGAACATCCCACTCAGAATTGTTGACCTGTGTCCACGCCCCTGTAGTGTTCATCAAGGGATCTTTCCCAAAACTGCCCCTCACAATCACTATGGCAGAAATGCATGCAACCTGGTGAAGGTTGGCCTGACACAGTCAGACCCAGTGATGCCCAGATCACATCTGATGAAGTTAGCACTAATAAATTTAAGATCTCTCTCTAGCAAGACATTTTTATATCATTGATTTTGTTTCTGAACACGGTCTCAGTTTTTTATTTCTAACTGCGGCTTGGCTTACATCAGCTGCTACAGCTACTTTGTTTGAGTTATCTTCTCCTAACTCCACCTTCCTATACTCCAGTAAACAAAATAAAAGAGGACTTTGACCTGCACTCAGTGTCCTTTTAGCAACTTTGTAACTGTTCAATACTTGGCTATGGTCATTGAAGCAAAACAGCCCCCCATGATAAGAACCTTTTATCTGAGCTTGCTGATTTTATGTCCTTTGCTCTCACCAGTCATGATAAGACTATTTTACTTGGCAATTTTTATTTTCATGTCAACAACAACACCGATTCTAGGGCATTGGATTTCTTACATTTTATTGCTGGTCTAAATCTTGTTCAGCATGTACACAGTGCCACCCATATTCATGGCAATACACTCGATTCAGTTATACGATATTAATGTGGACATTTCGTCCATTGCGAAGGTCCCTGTTTCTGATCACTTTTGTGTGTGTTATTTTTTAACACCACTCCCTTTACATCAAAAGACTATCCAGAGAGTGGTTATCAACTTATTTATAGATCTGGTGAACACCTTTCCTCCATCCACTAGTGGCTTAGTTGAAGACCTTGATAATAATTTTAATGATAAATCAAGACTCTCGCTAGATACAGTTGCTCCACTACAAACAAAAAACAGGCATTTAAGCAGAGAGGCGATGGCAGAAAACCAAAACCACTCAGGAAAGAAAGACAAGCCCATTTCTCAAAGATGATATCAGATAGCCAGAATAATCCCAAAATTCTACCTCTCTGAACGGCCCAACCAAATTGGTCAGACACCAGCCATCAGTGCACCCTCCTTGTGGTTCCTTCAAATATGTCTGCCTACTGTACGATAGGGTTAGGGTCTCACCTTACTATAACAGAAGTGTCTGCAGTAACTCACTTTTCTCTGCAACTCTGTCAGTTACAGTGCCTGTTTCCAAAGTCACATGGATGTCCTTTTCAGTGGACATCTTGATGAAGGCTTTCCATTTGTATTCCTATGTTGAGAATGACCTTTGCAGGCCATATGGGTGATTGAAATTGTCAGCATGAACTTGTATGCAATTCCAAGAAGGTGATATGTACCTGTTAGCATGTTAAAGAATGAAGAATTTTATAGCAGTACAGGGGGTACTCTTTGCACAAGTTACAGCCAGTGTTGACAATTCCATATCTATGTAGTATCAGTTGGGTTCCTCCTCCACTGTCCTGGTCATATATTTATCTAATGGAGACTGTTGAGATCTGTGCATGTGTACATGATTGTATTTCACAGCTGTGATACCAACACATAATATTTTAATGGATAAAGTACAATAAAAACAAATGCTTTTGCCCTTTGCTCACTGCAGTTGGGATAATAATTTCTTATGGGTGTGGTTTTGGCGGGCAAATAACACCCACAGTCCAGGGATTTCTTATGACTGTCCTGTACTTTGTTGTATGATTTAGAAGAAGACTATGTGGAGAAATGGAACTGTATTTCTGGAAATTAGCTCCAAGCAGCCGTGTTCATCCAGTATTGCACTGTTGACTTTAAAAAAATGTTTGTAATGGGGTCAGAGAGATTTTGAACGTGCATCATCCATGTTGTTCCCATTGCATCCAATTGGTACAGTAGAAGACTACTTTCATCAAGTGGAATTTCAGCAGCATGGTTCACCTCACCTCCATTGCTTGTTTTGGATCAAGAACGCCCCACTAATTGATAAAAACACAGGTGAAGTGGTAGTTTAATGATTGGACATTGTCACATTTGTGCAGCAGCATTCAAAGTTCCATTCAATACCTTGTAAAAGGAAAAAAGAAAGGTTGTCGGAATGTGAGCATGAATGGTGGTCTGTCTCTATGTTTTAGCCCTGACTGGCGATCTCTCCAAGGTGCACCCTGCCCAGTGTCAGCTGGGAATCGCTCCAGCACCCCCACAACTAACAGGATAAGCGATTACGGAAAATGAATGAGCACCATATTTTTCAATAAATGTATTATAATACAGATTTCTGCATCAAGGTTTGTTTTTTCTTCTTTCTTTCTTTAACATTAATCATCTGGCAACCTCTCAGATTTATCTGGTGACCATTTGAAGGGGCCCAACCCCTACACTACGAACCACTGGACTTAGCTGTCTGACTGTTATGATGTTATGGTGCCTGTGGCCTCGTGCCTATGACCGAATCACGGCTGGGCTGATATACAGTACAGCAGCTCTCCCTCTCGTGTGATATTGTGACATTTGACACAACGCAAAGTGTTCAAAACACTCCCAAATAATTGTTTTTTCTAAATCTTTTTTATCCGGCCAGGCCACTGGGAAAACTCCTAGAGGTGGGCAATATACCAACTATGTACGATATATCGATATATTTTCAAGCAAGATATAAATTTAGACAACAACATTTATATCTATAAAGGGTCAAGTTGCATTACATAACACATACCAGTATGCATCACCTCCTGTCTATTTTTGTAAGCTGAAACCATTTCCTCAGTGGAAGCTAAGCTTATATTTACTTTTATTTCACAGATAAGAACCAATAAACTGTGAAGGCAATAAAACCTCCACAAAATAGTATTTTAACTTGTGTGTGTGATTTATCCTGGCTTCATATGAGCAGAGGAAATCTCTGCTATTCACTAGGCTAATTTCTACCATTTAAAATGCCATTGGCTTGTACTAATTACGTTAGCATGTTATTTTTGTTTGGAAAACGTGTGAAGTACAAGACAACAGTTTTGTCTGTGTTATAATGAAACTAAAATTTGTAACATTGCCTTTGTTAAATGTTGCTGTTGTTCCTGGTTTCATATGAGTAGAGAAGAAGTCTGCTAGCTGGTTGGCTAATTTATACAATGTAAAATGCCATAGGCTTATGCTAATAACATTATTATGTTGTATTTGTGGGGAAAAAGTGTCCAGCAAAAGACAAGTGATTTGTCTGTGTACGCTGCAAATTATAGTGAAGCCAGTATGTGTACTTGTGTTTTAAATTGTCGCTACTGAGCCATATTTGATGTGTGTATAATGTGTGTTTTGGGTGTGTTTTGAATCAACTAAACTTTACAACATTTAACAGAGACCCTGCCACCGACTGGTGCTTTGGAGGTGTAACTTTTGTGCAGCTGCATATTTTCAAACAGGGGGAATAAAATCCCCGCTTTGCTGTTTTTTTGGGGGTTTTTTGTCACAGTCTGTTTTCTTTTTTTTTTTTAATTGCTTGTGACATTTAAAATGCGGCTTTGACTTGCAACTGAAATCGTATCGCCAGTCAGCCTGTAAACTGAGATATGAATTTTTGTCCATATCGCCCAGCCCTAAAAACTCCTAGTATTTCTGACAACCAGTCTGGGCCTGGGAAAAAGTCAAATTACATACTCAGAAACAGAAACCTGATCATAAATGTGTTATTCATGTTCATATAAACACACTAATCGTATTGTATTTTAAAGGTTGTGTGCCAGGGAGAGTCCCTAACTTGGTGATATATTTTGCATTTATCGTCATCATGGTATCTGAACTTTGATGTGTAGTTGTATTGCATTGTATTACTGCATTGTAGGATTCACTGATATGTAAACTGTTTTACTCATGTACAGGATTTAAGCCTACTGCACCAGCAGTGATTAAAGGAACAGAGCTGCTGGACAAGCTCTCCCACTCTCCTCGAATCATCAAGAGTCATCTCCCAGTCCAGTTTGTGCCGAAGTCCTTTTGGCAGAAAAACTGCAAGGTCACAGATTCCTTTTAATTTTAATATCAATAGCTGACAATTGTTCAAATAAGGAAATACTTGTGTTTTACAACATCAGGAAACTAGGTGGACATATTCCAGAGATTTTAAAGCCAGGGAAATAGTTCAAACTGCCCACACAACAGTTTTTTCATACATTATGCAGTTCATACAGATTACCAAGTTTGATTAAACCAAACTGCACTTTATCATCAAGGTTATACATGCAGGAATTATCAAAGCCTGACTACAGATCTTCACCAGGTTTACTTTAATCTAACTATAAGATTTTTGTCATTATGTTATAAAAAAATGTGTTTAACTTTATTGTTTGTATGTATGTGTATTATGTATGTATTATTTATCAAGTTTAAAAAAGGCTGAAAATACAAAAACACACCTGATGCACAGGTACTTCCAGCTACAAGTACAGCTGATTCATAATCAGTTGTTCACAGACAGCGGCGGCACGGTGGTTAGCACTGTCACCTCACAGCAAGAGGGTTCCTGGTTCGAACCTGGTGGAGCCCTTCTGTGCGGAGTTTGCATGTTCTCCCATGTCAGTGTGAATTTTCTTCGGGTACTCCGGCTTCCTCCCACAGTCAAAACATGCAGGTTGGGGAAAATTTAATTGGTGACTCTAAATTGTTGTAAGTGTGAATGGTAGTCTGTCTCTATGTGTTAGCACTGCGATAGTCTGGTGACCTGTCCAGAGTGTACCCTGCCTTTCGCCCTACATCGGCTGGGATGGGCTCCAGCCCCCCCGCGAACCTCAAGAGGATAAACGGTTACGGAAATGAATAAATTAATGTTTATAAACACGCTGGTATTTCATGTTTGATGCTCTTCAGATAAAGTGTTTTCTTGTTGTGTAGATGGTCTACGTGGCCCGCAATGCAAAGGACAGTGTGGTGTCTTATTTCCATTTTGAACGCATGGCTATAATTCACCCAGAGCCTGGAGACTGGAGCAGCTACCTCCAGAGATTCATGGAGGGAAAGAGTATGTATGAAATACTGTCAAAGATTGTTGTCTGTATCAGAGATGCACAGATTTCCTCCACACTCCTCAAGTGCTTTCATTTATTGTTCTGTTGCCTCAGTGGTGTTTGGATCCTGGTACGACCATGTGAGCGGCTGGTGGGAGAAGAAACAGAGTTATCCAAATCTCCATTATATGTTCTATGAAGATCTGATCAAGGTAATTTACTTGTTTTTGTGGGTTGTCTGTGCACGTGTTTGTATGATTCACAATCTCCCTGTTTAGTTACATTTCCAAAAGCTCTGTGCTGGTGACAGTGTGATGATAACATTTGACCATTGTGCTTCCAGAACACTGGACGAGAACTAGACAAACTCTGCGGCTTTCTTGGTTTGTCTCCTTCAGCTGAGGAGAAGGACGAGATTCTCAGAAGAGTGCACTTTGATGACATGAAGAAGAACGACCAGGTCAACCTTTCAGGGTTCAGAGCTCTGGATTTCAAAAAATCCTCCTTCATTAGAAAAGGTACAGTGAATACTGAAATGCAATACATGTGACATGACAAAACAATCAGAGCTCCACCTTTAGCTAAAATACCTGTCTGATTTTCTGTGGTTCTGCAGGAAAAGTTGGTGACTGGAAGAACCATTTCACTGTGGCCCAGAGTGAAGAGTTTGATGAAGACTACAAGAAAAAGATGAAGAATTCTACCCTGCAGTTTTGTACTAAAGTCTCGAAGTTGTGAAGAGTCCTGAACTGATATGTGATCAAATGGATAATCATGCTGATGTAACTGAGTCTGATGTTCAGTTTAATTGACACTAACAGTGTCTGTTCTGTGAAAGATATTTCTTCTTATAATGACAACAGCTGATGTTATAAAATTGTCAAAGAATTTGTAAATAGATGTGAGAAAGATCAAATCTTTATGAATGTCAGACTCTGGCATTTATGCCTTTGACCCATGTTGACTGTTTAGGAATCTAAAATTCAAAGTGATGATTACATTTTTATTCACCTAAATGAACCTATTCAATTTCACAGATTTACTGGAAATAAATTGCAGATGACTGCAGTAGCACTTCAAAGATTTTGTATGATTCGTCAAGACTGTTTCGTTTTACCTGCATTACTGTGTATGTTTGGTGAGATGACAATTAAAGCCTGATTTCATTTAATTTGATTGATTTGATTCATCTTCAGAGTTTTTGCCAGTGTCCTCAGTTGTCTGTGAATTACTGTTATTACTAGGTCTATACATCAGCAACTGAGTAAGCGGGGCCAATGACAATTTTAATAATGAAACCACTGATGTTTGACCTTCACTTTGCAGAATAATATATATCTGCAGAATTTGTTTTCACCAAGCAGCAAAATTTGGTGCCGAAATTAAAGCTGACAAATTAAACTCTTCGACTCTCTCGTGGTCCAAGGCAGATGGATTTTTATCAGCAGACCCATCCCCACAGCAACGTGGGTTGCTTAAGCCGCACATTAAGTTTCCCAACATGGCTCAGATTAACTTGTGCAGCTTGCAACATCACTTTTATTGACAATTTTAATCTCTTCTGGAAACGTCCACCCTAATGGCCTTGGTTCATGCACTCAAACAGACAACATTTTCTACTCAATCTGTGGGTTCATCCCAATATCCGTCCTCGACTCCTCTGTCCTCTATCCTCGATCACTTGACCCGGAAATCGATCGAGACTCGCCGTCTTGTAGGACGTCTCAATTCGTTAAATGCGCTTGGAGGAGTAGAGGAGTCGAGGAGAGAGGAGGCTTTCAGAGGAGAGGAAAGCGAGGATACACGAGTGCAGCCTTTGCGGAGGTGTCATCGTCGCACGGGTATAAATGCTTCACCCCCAGTGGCACAGCTGGCATGAGTTAAAGAAGACATGGCAGGTGAAGGGCCACTCCACAAATGTAAGTGCTCACTGTTGATAAAAATGTGTTATTGGTGATTATTTCATGAGGGTATATTAATAATTCAAGGCAGATAAAGGCCACCTCTGTCCATATCTTGTTCAAAATAAACAGTTGTTTGTGAAGCTGTTTGACAGTGTTACAGGGCATCACAAATCTATGTCAGGATTGTTCTGTGATGCACTTTATTATATAGGGACTGATGAGGAGACCCTCATCCAGCCAAGTCAGAAAGGTTTGACACAGTTTCCCTTTCTTCTAAATGTTTATAGTAAACATGAAATATATTTAGAAAATGACTATGTTAATTTATAATGCATATGTTACTGAAATTCTGTACTACACTGATATTGCTAATGGCAGAAAAATACTGTTTACTGTGATGACACTGACACCTAATGGTCTCCCAGCGTGCCCTCGCAGTATGAGCGGACATGAGCCGGTTTCAGTATTTCTTCCATTGCGTTATGTAGCATCTAGAATAATGTCAGTGTTTTAAAATCGGCCATTTTTCCTCCCTAAAAAAACCTCTTACACGCACATCATTACCTGAACAGTCAGCTCTCAGCCTGCTCCCTGCTGTGTTGGGCCACTACAGATTGTGGTGTGGGGGTCCTGGTACGACCATGTGAATGGCTGGTGGAAGAAGAAACTGATTTATCCAAAACTCCATTACATGTTATACAAAGATCTGACTGAGGTAATCTAGTTGTTTTTTTGGGTATCTTCCGACTCAGGATACTTGTCTGTTCTGGCTGATAAAAATGTAATGATGACATCTGACCTCTGTGTTTCCACGACATTGGACAGGAAATAGACACACTTTGCAGCTTTCTTGGTTTTTCTCATTCAGATGAGAAGAAGAAAAGAGTCACAGGTGAATCACAGTTTGACATTGTCACTACAGGTGAAGTTTTCTCCACCAAGAACCACCACCCCTCTAAACATGGTCATTATCGGGGACTCAATTGTGAGGAATGTGAGGAAAAAAACTGCTGTGACTTTTTGCCTTCAGGGCGCAAAGGTGTCTGACATCATGGAAAAAATTCCCAACATCCTGGACAAACACCCACTTGCCCATGATGTTGTTGTGCATGTTTCCAAACAGTCATCTGAGGTACTGAAACGGGATGGGCAGATGGGCTTCTATCAGCTGACCCCCCCCACCACCCTAATGGCCTTGGCTCACGCTCTCAAACAGATAACATTTTCTACTCAATCTGTACCTCTCCCTCACTCTGACTACCCCACAATGTGTGTCCACATCTGGTCAATTCTGGTCATCACAAGCAAACCTTTCCATACCCTTCAAACTACACTTGCTTCCCCTTGTGGCCAGGTGGGAGTTGTATTAGTATCACTCAAGTCTCTACTTCTGCTTGTTCTACCATACCAATGAACATCCCACTCAGAATTGTTGACCTGTGTCCACGCCCCTGTAGTGTTCATCAAGGGATCTTTCCCAAAACTGCCCCTCACAATCACTATGGCAGAAATGCATGCAACCTGGTGAAGGTTGGCCTGACACAGTCAGACCCAGTGATGCCCAGATCACATCTGATGAAGTTAGCACTAATAAATTTAAGATCTCTCTCTAGCAAGACATTTTTATATCATTGATTTTGTTTCTGAACACGGTCTCAGCTTTTTATTTCTAACTGCGGCTTGGCTTACATCAGCTGCTACAGCTACTTTGTTTGAGTTATCTTCTCCTAACTCCATCTTCCTATACCCCAGTAAACAAAATAGAAGAGGAATTTGACCTGCACTCAGTGTCCTTTTAGCAACTTTGTAACTGTTCAATACTTGGCTATGGTCATTGAAGCAAAACAGCCCCCCGTGATAAGAACCTTTTATCTGAGCTTGCTGATTTTATGTCCTTTGCTCTCACCAGTCATGATAAGATTATTTAACTTGGCAATTTTTATTTTCATGTCAACAACAACACCGATTCTAGGGCATTGGATTTCTTACATCTTATTGCTGGTCTAAATCTTGTTCAGCATGTACACAGTGCCACCCATATTCATGGAAATACACTCGATTCAGTTATATGATATTAATGTGGACATTTCGTCCATTGCGAAGGTCCCTGTTTCTGATCACTTTTGTGTGTGTTATTTTTTAACACCACTCCCTTTACGTCAAAAGACTATCCAGAGAGTGGTTATCAACAGATTTATAGATCTGGTGAACACTTTTCCTCCATCCACTAGTGGCTTAGTTGAAGACCTTGATAATAATTTTAATGATAAATCAAGACTCTCGCTAGATACAGTTGCTCCACTACAAACAAAAAACAGGCATTTAAGCAGAGAGGCGATGGCTGAAAACCAAAACCACTCAGGAAAGAAAGACAAGCCCATTTCTCAAAGATGATATCAGATAACCAGAATAATCCCAAAATTCTACCTCTCTGAACGGCCCAACCAAATTGGTCAGACACCAGCCATCAGTGCACCCTCCTTGTGGTTCCTTCAAATATGTCTGCCTACTGTACGATAGGGTTAGGGTCTCACCTTACTATAACAGAAGTGTCTGCAGTAACTCACTTTTCTCTGCAACTCTGTCAGTTACAGTGCCTGTTTCCAAAGTCACATGGATGTCCTTTTCAGTGGACATTATGATGAAGGCTTTCCATTTGTATTCCTATGTTGAGAATGACCTTTGCAGGCCATATGGGTGATTGAAATTGTCAGCATGAACTTGTATGCAATTCCAAGAAGGTGATATGTACCTGTTAGCATGTTAAAGAATGAAGAATTTTATAGCAGTACAGGGGGTACTCTTTGCACAAGTTACAGCCAGTGTTGACAATTCCATATCTATGTAGTATCAGTTGGGTTCGTCCTCCACTGTCCTGGTCATATATTTATCTAATGGAGATTCCTTGAGATCTGTGCATGTGTACATGATTGTATTTCACAGTTGTGATACCAACACATAATATTTTAATGGATAAAGTACAATAAAAACAAATGCTTTTGCCCTTTGCTCACTGCAGTTGGGATAATAATTTCTTATGGGTGTGGTTTTGGCGGGCAAATAACACCCACAGTCCAGGGATTTCTTATGACTGTCCTGTACTTTGTTGTATGATTTAGAAGAAGACTATGTGGAGAAATGGAACTGTATTTCTGGAAATTAGCTCCAAGCAGCCGTGTTCATCCAGTATTGCACTGTTGACTTTAAAAAAATGTTTGTAATGGGGTCAGAGAGATTTTGAACGTGCATCATCCATGTTGTTCCCATTGCATCCAATTGGTACAGTAGAAGACTACTTTCATCAAGTGGAATTTCAGCAGCATGGTTCACCTCACCTCCATTGCTTGTTTTGGATCAAGAACGCCCCACTAATTGATAAAAACACAGATGAAGTGGTAGTTCAATGATTGGACATTGTCACATTTGTGCAGCAGCATTCAAAGTTACATTCAATACCTTGTAAAAAGAAAAAAGAAAGGTTGTCGGAATGTGAGCATGAATGGTGGTCTGTCTCTATGTTTTAGCCCTGACTGGCGATCTCTCCAAGGTGCACCCTGCCCAGTGTCAGCTGGGAATCGCTCCAGCACCCCCACAACTAACAGGATAAGCGATTACGGAAAATGAATGAGCACCATATTTTTCAATAAATGTATTATAATACAGATTTCTGCATCAAGGTTTGTTTTTTCTTCTTTCTTTCTTTAACATTAATCATCTGGCAGCCTCTCAGATTTTTCTGGTGACCATTTGAAGGGGCCCAACCCCTACACTACGAACCACTGGACTTAACTGTCTGACTGTTATGATGTTATGGTGCCTGTGGCCTCGTGCCTATGACCGAATCACGGCTGGGCTGATATACAGTACAACAGCTCTCCCTCTCGTGTGATATTGTGACATTTGACACAACGCAAAGTGTTCAAAACACTCCCAAATAATTGTTTTTTCTAAATCTTTTTTATCCGGCCAGGCCACTGGGAAAACTCCTAGAGGTGGGCAATATACCAACTATGTACGATATATCGATATATTTTCAAGCAAGATATAAATTTAGACAACAACATTTATATCTATAAAGGGTCAAGTTGCATTACATAACACATACCAGTATGCATCACCTCCTGTCTATTTTTGTAAGCTGAAACCATTTCCTCAGTGGAAGCTAAGCTTATATTTACTTTTATTTCACAGATAAGAACCAATAAACTGTGAAGGCAATAAAACCTCCACAAAATAGTATTTTAACTTGTGTGTGTGATTTATCCTGGCTTCATATGAGCAGAGGAAATCTCTGCTATTCACTAGGCTAATTTCTACCATTTAAAATGCCATTGGCTTGTACTAATTACGTTAGCATGTTATTTTTGTTTGGAAAACGTGTGAAGTACAAGACAACAGTTTTGTCTGTGTTATAATGAAACTAAAATTTGTAACATTGCCTTTGTTAAATGTTGCTGTTGTTCCTGGTTTCATATGAGTAGAGAAGAAGTCTGCTAGCTGGTTGGCTAATTTATACAATGTAAAATGCCATAGGCTTATGCTAATAACATTATTATGTTGTATTTGTGGGGAAAAAGTGTCCAGCAAAAGACAAGTGATTTGTCTGTGTACGCTGCAAATTATAGTGAAGCCAGTATGTGTACTTGTGTTTTAAATTGTCGCTACTGAGCCATATTTGATGTGTGTTTAATGTGTGTTTTGGGTGTGTTTTGAATCAACTAAACTTTACAACATTTAACAGAGACCCTGCCACCGACTGGTGCTTTGGAGGTGTAACTTTTGTGCAGCTGCATATTTTCAAACAGGGGGAATAAAATCCCCGCTTTGCTGTTTTTTTGGGGGTTTTTTGTCACAGTCTGTTTTCTTTTTTTTTTTTAATTGCTTGTGACATTTAAAATGCGGCTTTGACTTGCAACTGAAATCGTATCGCCAGTCAGCCTGTAAACTGAGATATGAATTTTTGTCCATATCGCCCAGCCCTAAAAACTCCTAGTATTTCTGACAACCAGTCTGGGCCTGGGAAAAAGTCAAATTACATACTCAGAAACAGAAACCTGATCATAAATGTGTTATTCATGTTCATATAAACACACTAATCGTATTGTATTTTAAAGGTTGTGTGCCAGGGAGAGTCCCTAACTTGGTGATATATTTTGCATTTATCGTCATCATGGTATCTGAACTTTGATGTGTAGTTGTATTGCATTGTATTACTGCATTGTAGGATTCACTGATATGTAAACTGTTTTACTCATGTACAGGATTTAAGCCTACTGCACCAGCAGTGATTAAAGGAACAGAGCTGGTGGACAAGCTCTCCCACTCTCCTCGAATCATCAAGAGTCATCTCCCAGTCCAGTTTGTGCCGAAGTCCTTTTGGCAGAAAAACTGCAAGGTCACAGATTCCTTTTAATTTTAATATCAATAGCTGACAATTGTTCAAATAAGGAAATACTTGTGTTTTACAACATCAGGAAACTAGGTGGACATATTCCAGAGATTTTAAAGCCAGGGAAATAGTTCAAACTGCCCACACAACAGTTTTTTCATACATTATGCAGTTCATACAGATTACCAAGTTTGATTAAACCAAACTGCACTTTATCATCAAGATTATACATGCAGGAATTATCAAAGCCTGACTACAGATCTTCACCAGGTTTACTTTAATCTAACTATAAGATTTTTGTCATTATGTTATAAAAAAATGTGTTTAACTTTATTGTTTGTATGTATGTGTATTATGTATGTATTATTTATCAAGTTTAAAAAAGGCTGAAAATACAAAAACACACCTGATGCACAGGTACTTCCAGCTACAAGTACAGCTGATTCATAATCAGTTGTTCACAGACAGCGGCGGCACGGTGGTTAGCACTGTCACCTCACAGCAAGAGGGTTCCTGGTTCGAACCTGGTGGAGCCCTTCTGTGCGGAGTTTGCATGTTCTCCCATGTCAGTGTGAATTTTCTTCGGGTACTCCGGCTTCCTCCCACAGTCAAAACATGCAGGTTGGGGAAAATTTAATTGGTGACTCTAAATTGTTGTAAGTGTGAATGGTAGTCTGTCTCTATGTGTTAGCACTGCGATAGTCTGGTGACCTGTCCAGAGTGTACCCTGCCTTTCGCCCTACATCGGCTGGGATGGGCTCCAGCCCCCCCGCGAACCTCAAGAGGATAAACGGTTACGGAAATGAATAAATTAATGTTTATAAACACGCTGGTATTTCATGTTTGATGCTCTTCAGATAAAGTGTTTTCTTGTTGTGTAGATGGTCTACGTGGCCCGCAATGCAAAGGACAGTGTGGTGTCTTATTTCCATTTTGAACGCATGGCTATAATTCACCCAGAGCCTGGAGACTGGAGCAGCTACCTCCAGAGATTCATGGAGGGAAAGAGTATGTATGAAATACTGTCAAAGATTGTTGTCTGTATCAGAGATGCACAGATTTCCTCCACACTCCTCAAGTGCTTTCATTTATTGTTCTGTGGCCTCAGTGGTGTTTGGATCCTGGTACGACCATGTGAGCGGCTGGTGGAAGAAGAAACAGAGTTATCCAAATCTCCATTATATGTTCTATGAAGATCTGATCAAGGTAATTTACTTGTTTTTGTGGGTTGTCTGTGCACGTGTTTGTATGATTCACAATCTCCCTGTTTAGTTACATTTCCAAAAGCTCTGTGCTGGTGACAGTGTGATGATAACATTTGACCATTGTGCTTCCAGAACACTGGACGAGAACTAGACAAACTCTGCGGCTTTCTTGGTTTGTCTCCTTCAGCTGAGGAGAAGGACGAGATTCTCAGAAGAGTGCACTTTGATGACATGAAGAAGAACGACCAGGTCAACCTTTCAGGGTTCAGAGCTCTGGATTTCAAAAAATCCTCCTTCATTAGAAAAGGTACAGTGAATACTGAAATGCAATACATGTGACATGACAAAACAATCAGAGCTCCACCTTTAGCTAAAATACCTGTCTGATTTTCTGTGGTTCTGCAGGAAAAGTTGGTGACTGGAAGAACCATTTCACTGTGGCCCAGAGTGAAGAGTTTGATGAAGACTACAAGAAAAAGATGAAGAATTCTACCCTGCAGTTTTGTACTAAAGTCTCGAAGTTGTGAAGAGTCCTGAACTGATATGTGATCAAATGGATAATCATGCTGATGTAACTGAGTCTGATGTTCAGTTTAATTGACACTAACAGTGTCTGTTCTGTGAAAGATATTTCTTCTTATAATGACAACAGCTGATGTTATAAAATTGTCAAAGAATTTGTAAATAGATGTGAGAAAGATCAAATCTTTATGAATGTCAGACTCTGGCATTTATGCCTTTGACCCATGTTGACTGTTTAGGAATCTAAAATTCAAAGTGATGATTACATTTTTATTCACCTAAATGAACCTATTCAATTTCACAGATTTACTGGAAATAAATTGCAGATGACTGCAGTAGCACTTCAAAGATTTTGTATGATTCGTCAAGACTGTTTCGTTTTACCTGCATTACTGTGTATGTTTGGTGAGATGACAATTAAAGCCTGATTTCATTTAATTTGATTGATTTGATTCATCTTCAGAGTTTTTGCCAGTGTCCTCAGTTGTCTGTGAATTACTGTTATTACTAGGTCTATACATCAGCAACTGAGTAAGCGGGGCCAATGACAATTTTAATAATGAAACCACTGATGTTTGACCTTCACTTTGCAGAATAATATATATCTGCAGAATTTGTTTTCACCAAGCAGCAAAATTTGGTGCCGAAATTAAAGCTGACAAATTAAACTCTTCGACTCTCTCGTGGTCCAAGGCAGATGGATTTTTATCAGCAGACCCATCCCCACAGCAACGTGGGTTGCTTAAGCCGCACATTAAGTTTCCCAACATGGCTCAGATTAACTTGTGCAGCTTGCAACATCACTTTTATTGACAATTTTAATCTCTTCTGGAAACGTCCACCCTAATGGCCTTGGTTCATGCACTCAAACAGACAACATTTTCTACTCAATCTGTGGGTTCATCCCAATATCCGTCCTCGACTCCTCTGTCCTCTATCCTCGATCACTTGACCCGGAAATCGATCGAGACTCGCCGTCTTGTAGGACGTCTCAATTCGTTAAATGCGCTTGGAGGAGTAGAGGAGTCGAGGAGAGAGGAGGCTTTCAGAGGAGAGGAAAGCGAGGATACACGAGTGCAGCCTTTGCGGAGGTGTCATCGTCGCACGGGTATAAATGCTTCACCCCCAGTGGCACAGCTGGCATGAGTTAAAGAAGACATGGCAGGTGAAGGGCCACTCCACAAATGTAAGTGCTCACTGTTGATAAAAATGTGTTATTGGTGATTATTTCATGAGGGTATATTAATAATTCAAGGCAGATGAAGGCCACCTCTGTCCATATCTTGTTCAAAATAAACAGTTGTTTGTGAAGCTGTTTGACAGTGTTACAGGGCATCACAAATCTATGTCAGGATTGTTCTGTGATGCACTTTATTATATAGGGACTGATGAGGAGACCCTCATCCAGCCAAGTCAGAAAGGTTTGACACAGTTTCCCTTTCTTCTAAATGTTTATAGTAAACATGAAATATATTTAGAAAATGACAATGTTAATTTATAATGCATATGTTACTGAAATTCTGTACTACACTGATATTGCTAATGGCAGAAAAATACTGTTTACTGTGATGACACTGACACCTAATGGTCTCCCAGCGTGCCCTCGCAGTATGAGCGGACATGAGCCGGTTTCAGTATTTCTTCCATTGCGTTATGTAGCATCTAGAATAATGTCAGTGTTTTAAAATCGGCCATTTTTCCTCCCTAAAAAAACCTCTTACACGCACATCATTACCTGAACAGTCAGCTCTCAGCCTGCTCCCTGCTGTGTTGGGCCACTACAGATTGTGGTGTGGGGGTCCTGGTACGACCATGTGAATGGCTGGTGGAAGAAGAAACTGATTTATCCAAAACTCCATTACATGTTATACAAAGATCTGACTGAGGTAATCTAGTTGTTTTTTTGGGTATCTTCCGACTCAGGATACTTGTCTGTTCTGGCTGATAAAAATGTAATGATGACATCTGACCTCTGTGTTTCCACGACATTGGACAGGAAATAGACACACTTTGCAGCTTTCTTGGTTTTTCTCATTCAGATGAGAAGAAGAAAAGAGTCACAGGTGAATCACAGTTTGACATTGTCACTACAGGTGAAGTTTTCTCCACCAAGAACCACCACCCCTCTAAACATGGTCATTATCGGGGACTCAATTGTGAGGAATGTGAGGAAAAAAACTGCTGTGACTTTTTGCCTTCAGGGCGCAAAGGTGTCTGACATCATGGAAAAAATTCCCAACATCCTGGACAAACACCCACTTGCCCATGATGTTGTTGTGCATGTTTCCAAACAGTCATCTGAGGTACTGAAACGGGATGGGCAGATGGGCTTCTATCAGCTGACCCCCCCCACCACCCTAATGGCCTTGGCTCACGCTCTCAAACAGATAACATTTTCTACTCAATCTGTACCTCTCCCTCACTCTGACTACCCCACAATGTGTGTCCACATCTGGTCAATTCTGGTCATCACAAGCAAACCTTTCCATACCCTTCAAACTACACTTGCTTCCCCTTGTGGCCAGGTGGGAGTTGTATTAGTATCACTCAAGTCTCTACTTCTGCTTGTTCTACCATACCAATGAACATCCCACTCAGAATTGTTGACCTGTGTCCACGCCCCTGTAGTGTTCATCAAGGGATCTTTCCCAAAACTGCCCCTCACAATCACTATGGCAGAAATGCATGCAACCTGGTGAAGGTTGGCCTGACACAGTCAGACCCAGTGATGCCCAGATCACATCTGATGAAGTTAGCACTAATAAATTTAAGATCTCTCTCTAGCAAGACATTTTTATATCATTGATTTTGTTTCTGAACACGGTCTCAGCTTTTTATTTCTAACTGCGGCTTGGCTTACATCAGCTGCTACAGCTACTTTGTTTGAGTTATCTTCTCCTAACTCCATCTTCCTATACCCCAGTAAACAAAATAGAAGAGGAATTTGACCTGCACTCAGTGTCCTTTTAGCAACTTTGTAACTGTTCAATACTTGGCTATGGTCATTGAAGCAAAACAGCCCCCCGTGATAAGAACCTTTTATCTGAGCTTGCTGATTTTATGTCCTTTGCTCTCACCAGTCATGATAAGATTATTTAACTTGGCAATTTTTATTTTCATGTCAACAACAACACCGATTCTAGGGCATTGGATTTCTTACATCTTATTGCTGGTCTAAATCTTGTTCAGCATGTACACAGTGCCACCCATATTCATGGAAATACACTCGATTCAGTTATATGATATTAATGTGGACATTTCGTCCATTGCGAAGGTCCCTGTTTCTGATCACTTTTGTGTGTGTTATTTTTTAACACCACTCCCTTTACGTCAAAAGACTATCCAGAGAGTGGTTATCAACAGATTTATAGATCTGGTGAACACTTTTCCTCCATCCACTAGTGGCTTAGTTGAAGACCTTGATAATAATTTTAATGATAAATCAAGACTCTCGCTAGATACAGTTGCTCCACTACAAACAAAAAACAGGCATTTAAGCAGAGAGGCGATGGCTGAAAACCAAAACCACTCAGGAAAGAAAGACAAGCCCATTTCTCAAAGATGATATCAGATAACCAGAATAATCCCAAAATTCTACCTCTCTGAACGGCCCAACCAAATTGGTCAGACACCAGCCATCAGTGCACCCTCCTTGTGGTTCCTTCAAATATGTCTGCCTACTGTACGATAGGGTTAGGGTCTCACCTTACTATAACAGAAGTGTCTGCAGTAACTCACTTTTCTCTGCAACTCTGTCAGTTACAGTGCCTGTTTCCAAAGTCACATGGATGTCCTTTTCAGTGGACATTATGATGAAGGCTTTCCATTTGTATTCCTATGTTGAGAATGACCTTTGCAGGCCATATGGGTGATTGAAATTGTCAGCATGAACTTGTATGCAATTCCAAGAAGGTGATATGTACCTGTTAGCATGTTAAAGAATGAAGAATTTTATAGCAGTACAGGGGGTACTCTTTGCACAAGTTACAGCCAGTGTTGACAATTCCATATCTATGTAGTATCAGTTGGGTTCGTCCTCCACTGTCCTGGTCATATATTTATCTAACGGAGATTCCTTGAGATCTGTGCATGTGTACATGATTGTATTTCACAGTTGTGATACCAACACATAATATTTTAATGGATAAAGTACAATAAAAGCAAATGCTTTTGCCCTTTGCTCACTGCAGTTGGGATAATAATTTCTTATGGGTGTGGTTTTGGCGGGCAAATAACACCCACAGTCCAGGGATTTCTTATGACTGTCCTGTACTTTGTTGTATGATTTAGAAGAAGACTATGTGGAGAAATGGAACTGTATTTCTGGAAATTAGCTCCAAGCAGCCGTGTTCATCCAGTATTGCACTGTTGACTTTAAAAAAATGTTTGTAATGGGGTCAGAGAGATTTTGAACGTGCATCATCCATGTTGTTCCCATTGCATCCAATTGGTACAGTAGAAGACTACTTTCATCAAGTGGAATTTCAGCAGCATGGTTCACCTCACCTCCATTGCTTGTTTTGGATCAAGAACGCCCCACTAATTGATAAAAACACAGATGAAGTGGTAGTTCAATGATTGGACATTGTCACATTTGTGCAGCAGCATTCAAAGTTACATTCAATACCTTGTAAAAAGAAAAAAGAAAGGTTGTCGGAATGTGAGCATGAATGGTGGTCTGTCTCTATGTTTTAGCCCTGACTGGCGATCTCTCCAAGGTGCACCCTGCCCAGTGTCAGCTGGGAATCGCTCCAGCACCCCCACAACTAACAGGATAAGCGATTACGGAAAATGAATGAGCACCATATTTTTCAATATATGTATTATAATACAGATTTGTGCATCAAGGTTTGTTTTTTCTTCTTTCTTTCTTTAACATTAATCATTAGGCAGCCTCTCAGATTTTTCTGGTGACCATTTGAAGGGGCCCAACCCCTACACTACGAACCACTGGACTTAACTGTCTGACTGTTATGATGTTATGGTGCCTGTGGCCTCGTGCCTATGACCGAATCACGGCTGGGCTGATATACAGACAACAGCTCTCCCTCTCGTGTGATATTGTGACATTTGACACAACGCAAAGTGTTCAAAACACTCCCAAATAATTGTTTTTTCTAAATCTTTTTTATCCGGCCAGGCCACTGGGAAAACTCCTAGAGGTGGGCAATATACCAACTATGTACGATATATTGATATATTTACAAGCAAGATATAAATTTAGACAACAACATTTATATCTATAAAGGGTCAAGTTGCATTACATAACACATACCAGTATGCATCACCTCCTGTCTATTTTTGTAAGCTGAAACCATTTCCTCAGTGGAAGCTAAGCTTATATTTACTTTTATATCACAGATAAGAACCAATAAACTGTGAAGGCAATAAAACCTCCACAAAATAGTATTTTAACTTGTGTGTGTGATTTATCCTGGCTTCATATGAGCAGAGGAAATCTCTACTATTCGCTAGGCTAATTTCTACCATTTAGAATGCCATTGGCTTGTACTAATTACATTAGCATGTTATTTTTGTTTGGAAAACGTGTGAAGTACAAGACAACAGTTTTGTCTGTGTTATAATGAAACTAAAATTTGTAAGATTGCCTTTGTTTAATGTTGCTGTTGTCCCTGGTTTCATATGAGTAGAGAAGAAGTCTGCTAGCTGGTTGGCTAATTTATACAATGTAAAATGCCATAGGCTTGTGCTAATAACATTATTATGTTGTATTTGTGGGGAAAAAGTGTCCAGCAAAAGACAAGTGATTTGTCTGTGTACGCTGCAAATTATAGTGAAGCCAGTATGTGTACTTGTGTTTTAAATTGTCGCTACTGAGCCATATTTGATGTGTGTTTAATGTGTGTTTTGGGTGTGTTTTGAATCAACTAAACTTTACAACATTTAACAGAGACCCTGCCACCGACTGGTGTTTTGGAGGTGTAACTTTTGTGCAGCTGCATATTTTCAAACAGGGGGAATAAAATCCCCGCTTTGCTGTTTTTTTGGGGGTTTTTTTGTCACAGTCTGTTTTCTTTTTTTTTTTTTAATTGCTTGTGACATTTAAAATGCGGCTTTGACTTGCAACTGAAATCGTATCGCCAGTCAGCCTGTAAACTGAGATATGGATTTTTGTCCATATCGCCCAGCCCTAAAAACTCCTAGTATTTCTGACAACCAGTCTGGGCCTGGGAAAAAGTCAAATTACATACTCAGAAACAGAAACCTGATCATAAATGGGTTATTCATGTTCATATAAACACACTAATCGTATTGTATTTTAAAGGTTGTGTGCCAGGGAGAGTCCCTAACTTGGTGATATATTTTGCATTTATCGTCATCATGGTATCTGAACTTTGATGTGTAGTTGTATTGCATTGTATTACTGCATTGTAGGATTCACTGATATGTAAACTGTTTTACTCATGTACAGGATTTAAGCCTACTGCACCAGCAGTGATTAAAGGAACAGAGCTGCTGGACAAGCTCTCCCACTCTCCTCGAATCATCAAGAGTCATCTCCCAGTCCAGTTTGTGCCGAAGTCCTTTTGGGAGAAAAACTGCAAGGTCACAGATTCCTTTTAATTTTAATATCAATAGCTGACAATTGTTCAAATAAGGAAATACTTGTGTTTTACAACATCAGGAAAAAACCAGGTGGACATATTCCAGAGATTTTAAAGCCAGGGAAATAGTTCAAACTGCCCACACAAGAGTTTTTTCATACATTATGCAGTTCATACAGATTACCAAGTTTGATTAAACCAAACTGCACTTTATCATCAAGATTATACATGCAGGAATTATCAAAGCCTGACTACAGATCTTTACCAGGTTTACTTTAATCTAACTACAAGATTTTGTCATTATGTTTTTTTTACTGGTGTTAAGCTTTATCAAAGCAACATCGGCAGCATATATGATTCTTATTTGTAGTCAAGGCTGAATGACAAGAGGACACACATCTGATGCATGGGTACCTCCAGCTACAAGTACAGCTGATTTATAATCAGTTGTTCACAGACACTCAGGTATTTCATGGTTAATGCAGTACTGTTTTTTCACTTAAAGTTTTTTCTTGTTGTGTAGATAGTCTACGTGGCCCATAATGCAAAGGACAGTGTGGTGTCTTATTTCCATTTTGAACGCATGACTATAATTCACCCAGAGCCTGGAGACTGGAGCAGCTACCTCCAGAGATTCATGGAGGGAAAGAGTATGTATGAAATACTGTCAAAGATTGTTGTCTGTATCAGAGATGCACAGATTTCCTCCACACTCCTCAAGTGCTTTCATTTATTGTTCTGTTGCTTCAGTGGTGTTTGGATCCTGGTACGACCATGTGAGCGGCTGGTGGGAGAAGAAACAGAGTTATCCAAATCTCCATTACATGTTCTACGAAGATCTGATCAAGGTAATTTACTTGTTTTTGTGGGTTGTCTGTGCACGTGCTTGTATGATTCACAATCTCCCTGTTGAGTTACATTTCCAAAAGCTCTGTGCTGGTGACAGTGTGATGATAACATTTGACCATTGTGCTTCCAGGACACTGGACGAGAACTAGACAAACTCTGCGGCTTTCTTGGTTTGTCTCCTTCAGCTGAGGAGAAGGAAGAGATTTTCAGAAAGGTGCACTTGGATGACATGAAAAAGAATGACAAGGTTAACCACTCAACATTCTGAGCGATGGATTTTGAAAAGATCTTCCCTAATAAGGAAAGGCACAGTGAATACTGAAATGCAATACATGTGACACAACAAAAACAGTACCTAGTAGAGGGGTAGGACTTTTTAGATTCCCTGGAATTCTTGAGGGGCAGGGCTGTGTGCTGAAGAATGCTGATTGATGGAACACACACTTACAGCGTTCCACACTTCTGTGCCAGTGTGGCTGCAAACTTTATTTCATTTCTACAGGCTTCACTTCGTTTGTGTTTTGATTAAGGATGGGTACCGAAACCCAGTACTAAATTAGCCCCGGGGCTAAATTATGAAAGACCATAGTATTGATAAGTGCTAACGGAATCGATTCTTTTATCAGTACATTCATTAATTAATTCATTATCATCCAGCAGCCATCCACATCCACACACACACACACACACACACACACACACAATCTGTAATCTGCCGAGCAACCCCAGTGGAAACAGAGTGAAGATAACTCAAAAATTACTCGAGCTGACGGCAGCTACATTCGTTACTGTGAGTGCAATTGAACCTTAGCGAGTAAGAAGCCAAAATTTTATCAATACATGTGTTCAGTAAGCATGAACATGTAAACATGTAGACAGTGATATTCAATACGCTCCGTCCACAGTCTCTCATCCACCGACACTAATGGTATCTTCCAGGCTAATTTAGACAGCACGCCAGTTCGGCTAACAGCAAATTGTTACCAAAAAGATCAAATGACAGCTGTCTGTATGTAGACTAACTTAGTTTTGAGGTGCAGTGGAAATGCAAACCACACAGATTACCAGGAATTCCTTTACATTGGTAAATAAATTCCTGGAAATAAAAGTTCCTGGAAATGTTGGTGGAAAAGGGGCGAATCATTCCTCCCCCAAGCCATAACACTATAAAATGCTGTCTGTCTGACAGAGAGCACTTAGAGCTCTCTACAGTTGCCCCTATATAGCTTAATAGTTACATTACAACCATTTGTTTACACTGCTGGTCATAACAGCAGTGGTGCCATTTTTGATTCTGCACCAAAATTTGATAAACAAATCAACACTGTGGTGAAGGGCGCGTTGTTTGACAGTTCCTCTTCATTGGTTGTCCTGCAGTTTGATTGGATGGGTACTGTCAGATCAAAACAATGTGGATCTAATTTGATTGGACGTTGTGCCGACAGCACACACACACACACACACACACACACACACACACACACACACATATACACAGAGAAAGGTACAGAGTGTTCCTTAATAACATACTTTTTAATCTTTGGGTTTTGGGGAAAGTAACAAGTCTTTTCCAGTCAGAAGGTTAAAGTCCAAGTCAAGCCACGAGTCACTAATGTTCAAGTCCAAGTCGACTTGCAAGTCTGTTTACATTTTGTCAAGTCGAGTCTGAAGTCATCAAATTCATGACTCGAGTCTGACTCGAGTCCAAGTCATGTGACTCGAGTCCACACCTCTGTTGTTTTGTGTTATTATGTCTGCCATGATGTATTTTGATCTCTGAGACACAAAATAAAGAGCTTATACATCTGAATCATGATAATGTTGGATGGCCTGATTTAACCTGACCTACCTACCTACCTACCTACCTACCAGTGGCGGCTGCTGGTCTTTCAAACAGGGGAAGCTCACTTTAAGTTTACATCATAAAATTTGTCATATTGTAGCGAGGCAGTAACTTATAAAAGGGACATTTAATTGAAGCCGTTTTTCAACCCCACTCATCCCATAGAACCACAGCAAAACACACCTCAAAGATTTTCAGATGGGTTTAAACACCTGAACGGCACTCTGTCAGAAGACTCCACTCGCAAATATCCGCATGGGACTGAGCTCGAAATGCGATGATGCCGGTGTGTATTTCAAAAGTGCTGTCAATCACAAAGGGGTTCAGCCTTTTAGACAATTCCTCCGATCATCATGCAGACACCGAGCGTCCCCTCCTGCCTACCGCTCCGTTAGGTCCCATGGAAGCTAAGCCTCCCTGGAAGTGACGACTTTGTCGCATTTATCCAATGACCATCCCGCTTTGCTGCATGAAAAAACCTGCTCCTAGGAATGCTTGGAGGCTCCACGTCCACTGTGCTGACACGATGCAATGTAAATTCTTATTTTAATGTAAATTCAATAGTGCATATTTGACCATTTCCTATATGACATTTTAGGGGAAGTTCAGCCTCCCTTGTTGTCTCAGAGCAATCGCCCCTGCTACCTACCTACCTACCTAGACAGTTAAGCAAAACACATTTACTTAGATTACTGAACAACTTGGGATGGGGTAATGTCGGACTGATGTTTGCTGTAGGTCAGTCTGCAGGTACAGCTAAACAAGGAAGTAACAATTGGAAACAGTTGGCAACAATGACATCCTCTGGTTTATAGTAGCACATGTGTGTGTTGAGAGTTGTGTAACTGTATCTCAATCTGTGTATGTGAGCAGTCAGTCAATGTTAATGTGTAAAAGACTTTGTGAATGCATACTGGGATATGTGAATGTGTACAGGAATGTATTTCACAGTTGTGAGATGTTACCAAAGCATTATGTTAATGGATGACCTACAGTAAAAACAAATGGTTTTCGCCCTCGATGCAGTAGGGACAATAGCCAAAAAACACCCACAGTCCAGGAATTTATTATGACTGTCTTCTACTTTGTTTTATACACACACACACATATATATATATATTTTTTTTATTTTTTTTGAAATTATCTTAGCAGTCGTGTTAATCCCGTGCTGCACTGTTGACTTAAAAAAGTGTTTGTTATGGTGTCAGAAAGATTTTGAACGTGCATCATTCATGTTGCATGTTTACATAGCAGTGGGAATCTTGACTGGTAGTTTTTGTATGATTATGGACACACCTCCAACACAGCTGTGGACTATCATGCAGTTATGGGCTGTATTTAAGCACGGTGTCACTTTGTGATATTTGATTATGTCTTGAGAAAAGTATATGTGACCAAACGTCTACACTTTTCAAATATCAAGGCAGAGATGATAAGTGTGCGTGGAAATGTGCTGCTTTCTGTGAAATTTGATTCTGTGCACCAAAAAGGAGACAAAACAGGTGGTGTATGTGCTGCCTTCCACTCATCTTCATCCAATACTGTACCCCATAGGTACCCTGTACTTACACAAACACTTCACTGTAAGCATTTCTTCTTTCCTCTAAAATTCCAAATTATAACTCCCTTGTTCTGCTGTATTCACATTTAAGTACTGGGCGGAACCACTAAGTATTTCATATACACTGATTCATATGACAAAATGACACCATGGGGAGGTATACGGTAAATGTCAGAAAATCACCCTTTAAGTCACTGGCTGGATATATTCATAAGTATAAACACATGACAAAGTGTTGTTTTTTACTGGACAGGAAGAGCATGATTTATTGTAATCTGAAAAGTAACAAATTACTAAAGTTGTCAATTACAAAGTTTCTGATTGCTAAACACATTCTTGAAATTATGCTCCATCTCCCAAAACTCAAAATACAAACTGCACACTCACTTTTTTTACAAGCATCAAACATCAGTGCCAAAACACACTCTCCTCTCAAAACCATGTTACTTCACACCTAAATCAAACTTTGCCCTCAGACAACACACAGACGCTATCAGAAATAAACACTACAAACACTGGAGGGATCAAGTCAAAACACTGCCACCAAAATGGTAAGAATAGGTTTTCAAAGAAATAATGTGGAACTTTGTAAATTCCCAGCACTGACTAAAAAAATGAAAAAGTCTACAATAACAACAAAACTTCACAGTTAATCAATGTAATCTGTGATTTTGTTATTGCTGTTTACTTGTGTTGTTCAATGTGCATCTCCCTCTGTTGATGACACATCCTTGTTTACAATGGTTCTGTGCAAAACTGGTGTAAATGCAGGCTGGTTGCTAGATAGCGCCAAGGCTCCAACAATCCTCAACTGGGTATGTGAATGGGGATTCAGTCTATATGCACTACATTACATGTATCAAGTAACAACACGGCAAATGACCTGTTTTACCTTCTGAAAGCACAGATAATGGATGCAACTGTGTAATGGCTTAGCTTGGGTTGCGCTGGCTGTCCAGCTTTTCTCTTAGTCCTCCCATATATGTTGTCCAGCAAATTCAGCATTGGTAGGATCCACTGTCCCAAAACACATGGACATGCCTCAAGGTTTTTTATATTGACCTGCACAATTCTGATCAGTGTGTTAACAACTTTGAGGCTTAGTGTTTTCACCCAGAGAAAGGTGTGGTATTTAGGTTTAGGTTGTCATGACTTGAGTGACAGGTTTTTGCACTCTGCACTCTTTTGCACTTTTCGAGATGCCCTGTAGAAATACTGTAAAAGAGTCATTTTCTAAGAAGGTCTTTTTTATTCATTTTATTACTTTCAGTATTCATTTTTATGTGCTTATGCCCTCCTTGATTCAAATAGCAACACAAAGGTAAATATGAGATATTTAAAGACTTTACTCAAGTACTATTGTAATAGGTGATTTTGATTTCTACCAAAGTCATTTTCTGCTAAGAAATCTGTTCTTTTACTCAAGTGTGGCTTTCAGGTATTTTATCCACCACTGATAAGGACTGATTTTTAAGTATAGATTAGAGAATTAGAGGTTCATACTTACACAAGTAATTTCTATCAGCTATGGGTAGATGTTTTTCTTTTTGTTTAACATAGTTAATCCAATGTAAATTTGGGTCTTTCTAGTTTAAGTTGTTAATGTCGGTATGACAATATTAAATTTCTATGTTACTTTGAGCAGTACTTTCTTTGTACGGAGCATCTTCCATGACGAACACAAACGGCATTGCACGTGGTCAGTAACTCGGCACCAATAAAGGCTCCCTGTTGTAGGGTTTTATAATCTACTTCCACTCCTTGCTAGCTGATTTGGGACAGCACTCAATGTGGCAGACCCTCTGTGTGGATGCAAAAACCAAGTGAAAGCAGGTAGGGAGAGGGTGTAGGCGTTGGTTTGGGAAAAGCCCCTAGACTGCCCTCATCAGTGGCACCACTGGAAATGTGTTGGACTACAGAGGGAGCCAATGTCAACAAAATTGTATTGTGATTTGTGCAAGCCTAAACCTCAAAAGAGAGGGAAAAGAAAAAAGTAAGAATGAACATTGCATTTCAGTTTAAGTTTGACATAATGGATTTACCTTTGTTTTTCCTTTGTTTTTTCCAGCACACAGCCTGTCACTCAAAGCAGCCCGTTCCTAAATATGCTTAACTTAAAGCCTTCATAAATTGTAAATGGGTGCATTATATAAAAAGTCAATCCTTGTAAAGTTGCCATGAAGGGGAAATTAATTATAGACCAAAACAGTTTTTTGTACCAGGCTGTGAACATGTTTATTTCTGCTGTAAAGTTGGGCATTTCAAAAATGGGGGTCGATGGGGATTGACTGGCTTCTGGAGTCAGCCTCAAGTGGCCATTGAAGAATTGCAGTTAATGGCACTTCCTGTCGGCTTTCATTTTCAGCCCCAAAGGTTGCCGCTTGGTGAAAACAAATTCTGCACTTATATCATTCTGCATGGTAAAGGTTTAACATCAGTGGCTTCAGAGCAACCTGCAGGTAAGATATTTATTTCAAATTTAGATCAGGAATTATTATTAAGTAATACATTATTATTTAATAAATATTGGTTAAAGGTTAGTCCTTATGTCGTCCTCCACCTTCATGATATGTATCGTTTGATTTGAGGTTCATAACAGTACATTGTACCAAGCAGGGTTAGGGTTAGGGTTAGCCCTAACCCTAACCTCCAGAAAGGCCAAAGTGCCACTGTGCGTTGGTGTTCTAATATTTCTATATCTTACTGTTTATCTTTTATGTTTTTTATTGTGTTGTTGCTTGGCTGTAACTTTTTCTTTTGCTGTGTTCTTGGCCTGGTCTCCCTTGAAAAAGAGACTGTTGATCTCAGTGGGACTTAAACTGATTAAAAATGGGTTAAAAATACTTATTTTTGGGCAATTTCTTAATGTTCTTTGTCCCACACAACAGTTGCATTTTTCAGGATGAGAGGTGAATCTGAGCATATGGACTTGATGAATAAAGGAGCTGGTTTAGACGGGTTAGAGATGTTAGAGACTTGTGCTTGCAACATTTGTTTACTTCTCTGCTGAGCTGTAATGCTAGCTAGCTCAGTGGTGCTTAGTAAGCTAGCAGTAGATGCACGCTACCCTCTGCGCAGTGATACGATTGGCAGGTGTGGTTCATACAAAAGATTTTAAGTGCCACTACAGTCATCTGCAATTTATTTCCAGTAAATCTTGAAATCGAATGAATAAATTTAGGTAAATAAAAATGCAATCATCACTTTGAATTTTTATTTTATTTATTATTTAATTTTTTCACATCATTTTGCACATCCTTTGACAATTGTATTACATCAGTTGTTATCATTATAAGAAGAAATATCTTCCACAGAACAGACACTGTTAGTGTCAATTAAACTGAACATCGGACTCAGTAACATCAGCATGATTATCCATTTGCTCATATATCAGTTCAGGACTCTTCACAACCTCTGAGCTTCAGTACAAAACTGCAGGGTAGGATTCTTCATCTTTTTCTCGTAGTCTTCATAAAAAGAAAGTACTGTTCAAAGTAAGATACAAATTTAATATTGTCGTACCGACATTAACAACTTAAAGTTTACATTGTATTATGGATCAAATAAAATACCTCATGCTGAAGGAACGTTTGTGAAGGAGTGCCTCGTAGCCACCGCGGAGCTGCTCACGCCCGACAAAGTGAAATTATTCCGAAGCATCAGTTTGTCGCAAAGAACTGTTGCAGACAGGATTACTGATATGCACACGATATTGAAAAGACACTGCAAGACATTGCAAGAGACTTTGTGTATTATTCTCTGGCCTGTGATGAGACAACAGACATCACAAACACAGCGCAGCTTGCAATTTTTGTGCGTGGGTTTACGGCCGAGTTTGATACAAAGAAGGAGCTGCTGTCTTTGCAAGCCATGCATGGCACTACTAAAGGTGAGGATTTGTTCAGTCAAGTTGTTGTGGCCATGAACAATTTTGAACTGCCATTTGAGAAGTTGAGCACCATCGCCACTGATGGAGCACCTGCAATGGGTGGCGCGCAAAAAGGATTGACTGCATTAGTCAAAAAAGAAATGAGCTGTCTGAGTCTGGATCCAAGTGATTTAGTTGTATGCCACTGTATCATACATCAAGAGAGTCTGTGTGCACATTCCCTGAAGCTTAGCAATGTGATGAAAACCGTTGTGTTCACCATAAACTTCATCAAAAGCAGAGGGCTGAACAACAAGGAGCTACTCAGCGAGCTCGAGTCAGAGTACGGTGATCTGGTTTATTATTGTGAAGTGCGATGGCTGAGTCGTGCAAATATGCTCACACGGTTTTATAAACTGCGGGAAGAAGTCAAACACTTCATGGAGATGAAAAGGAAACCTGTCATGGAGCTCAGTGATGGCAAGTGGCTCAGTGATCTGGCCTTCATGGTGGACATCACCAAGCACCTGTCAGAGCTAAACATCAAGCTGCAAGGTCCAAACCAGCTTGTCAGCTCTCTGCTTTCAAATGTGAAATCATCTGAAGTAAAGTTAAGGCTGTGGCAAGGACAACTGGAAGGGGAAACACTGTGCACTTTCCCACTCTGCAAGAACAAAAGCCTGATGTTACGACTGAATATGCTGGTGAGTGTGCAAAATGAGAGGTTTCATTATGTGAGAAATATACAAAAGGAACTGGGCATGTTTGCTATGCAGTTTAATGTGCAACCAGCTGATGTACCAGACAACCTCCAAATGGAAATAATTGAGCTGCAAAGCAACAATGAGCTCAAAGCTAAGTACAACCACCTCCCTCTGCTGGACATTTACAAACTGTATGTTCGTGCTGAGGATTTTCCCATCCTGAGGAGACATGCTCTTTGCATCTCTGTTTGGGACAACGTACCGCTGTGAACAGTTCTTTTCGAAACTGACCCTTGCAAAGACTTGCTTCCGCTCAAGACTGACTGACCCAAACTTGGAAAACCAGCTTAGAGTAGCATCATCATCACTGCCAGCTGACATCAGATGCCTCGCTAAAGAGAAACAGTTCCAGCCATCACATTAGGTGAGTCTGACATGCGTAGAAATGCAGCAATCATGAGGCTCCGTAGTTATCAGTGGTTATAGATTTTTTTTTTCATCTTTTTTTTTTGCATCCCTAGGTATGTGTTCATAATAGTATGGCCCCCGAAAGACTTTATAAAAATTGATATGGCCCTTGATATGGAAAAGGTTCCCCACCCCTGGTCTACAGGATGCAGTAGGAGTGGGTAGGGTCAGGCCCACTATTGTCACAACTTAACATTAGAATTTTGTCAACACTCCCACAAGTGTTACATAACATCAACCGTTATCATTATGAGAAGAAATATCTTCCACAGAACAGACACTGTTAGTGTCAATTAAACTGAACATCAGACCCAGTAACATCAGCATGATTATCCATTTGATCACATATCAGTTCAGGACTCTTCACAACCTTCGAGACTTCAGTACAAAACTGCAGGGTAGGATTCTTCATCTTTTTCTTGTAGTCTTCATCAAACTCTTCACTCTGGGCCACAGTGAAATGGTTCTTCCAGTCACCAACTTTTCCTGCAGAACCACAGAAAATCAGACAGGTATTTTAGCTAAAGGTGGAGCTCTGATTGTTTTGTCATGTCACATGTATTGCATTTCAGTATTCACTGTACCTTTTCTAATGAAGGAGGATTTTTTGAAATCCAGAGCTCTGAACCCTGAAAGGTTGACCTTGTCATTCTTTTTCATTTCATCAAAGTGCACCTTTCTGAGAATCTCTTCCTTCTCCTCAGGTGAAGGAGACAAACCAAGAAAGCCGCAGAGTTTGTCTAGTTCTCGTCCAGTGTCCTGGAAGCACAATGGTCAAATGTTATCATCACACTGTCACCAGCACAGAGCTTTTGGAAATGTAACTAAACAGGGAGATTGTGAATCATACAAGCACGTGCACAGACAACCCACAAAAACAAGTAAATTACCTTGATCAGATCTTCGTAGAACATGTAATGGAGATTTGGATAACTCTGTTTCTTCTTCCACCAGCCGCTCACATGGTCGTACCAGGATCCCCACACCACTGAGGCCACAGAACAATAAATGAAAGCACTTGAGGAGTGTGGAGGAAATCTGTGCATCTCTGATACAAACAACAATCTTTGACAGTATATCATACATACTCTTTCCCTCCATGAATCTCTGGAGGTAGCTGCTCCAGTCTCCAGGCTCTGGGTGAATTATAGTCATGCGTTCAAAATGGAAATAAGACACCACACTGTCCTTTGCATTGCGGGCCACATAGACTATCTACACAACAAGAAAAAGAACAGTACTGCATTGACCATGAAATACCAAATACCAGTGTTCATGAACAACTTGGTTTAATCAAACTTGGTAATCTGTATGAACTGTATAATGTATTAAAAAAAAACTTGTGTGGGCAGTTTGGATTATTTCCAAGGTTTAAAATCTCTGGAATATGTCCAACTGATTTTCTTAACTTTGCATAACACAGGTATTTGATTCAGAACAATTGTCAACTATTGATATTGTGCTCAAAAGACATCTGTGACCTTGCAGTTTTTCTCCCAAAAGGACTTCGGCACAAACTGGACTGGGAGATGAATCTTGATGATTCGAGGAGAGTGGGAGAGCTTGTCCACCAGCTCTGTTCCTTTAATCACTGCTGGTGTTGTAGACTTAAATCCTGTACATGAGTAAAACAGTTTACATGTCAGTGAATCCTACAATGCAGTAATACAGCGCAACACAACTACACATTAAACGTTCAGATACCATGATGATGATAAATGCAAAAAATATCACCAAGTTAGGGACTCTCCCTGGCACACAACCTTTAAAATACAATACAACGAGTGTGTTTACATGAACATGAATAACCCAAACATGATGAAGTTTTTGGAGTTTTACTGTTTATATTTTTGAGTATGTAAACAACATATCCCATTTTCAGAAATCCTAATAAGACCTTATCCTGGGCCTGGACTGGTTTTTCCCGGTGGCTAGGGAAAAGCCACAAGGAAAACATTAGGTCTGAACAAGGAAAACAAATCCACTGTCTCAATGGATTTGTTTTTTTGTAAAAAACACAATTCAATTTCCTAATGCAACACCATATGTCTTTTTATAGTACAGCTTTTTATTCACAGCCTACAGTGCATGTATTGTGTATGTATGCATAGAGATCTGGTCTCTGTGGGCGTACTCAATGCCTTTCTGGGTGCCTGCATTTTGCAGGCGGGCTTTTGGTTGGTGCAGGTGATATAGGTGCTGACAGCAGGTGATGTCTAGCTCTCCGGTGTACTGGGCAACACAGCTGGTACAGCACAGTCCATTGTAACTGCTTGCACATTTTCTCTCCATATCACTAGCATTAACTGAACTCATTGAAGAAATCACAAATTCCATAGACAGTAAAAAATTAACAGTTGGAGTTTTCATTGATTTAAAAAAAAGCATTTGATACCATAAACCATGACATATTGATCAAGACTGGAACAGTACGGAATCAGGGGAATTGTGCTAAACTGGGTGAGAAGCTACTGTATTTGGAGAACAGGAAACAATTTGTGAAGATGGGAGATTGTTATTCGGCGTGTTTGGACATTGTGTGTGGCGTCCCCCAGGGGTCAGTGTTGGGACCAAAACTATTCATAATGTACATCAATGATATACGATTAGTGTCTGATTTGTTGAAATTTGTACTATTTGCTGATGACACAAATATTTTAGGAACTGCTGAGGATTTACAGCAACTTTTCGACTTGATCACTTCAGAATTGAGTAAAATCAAGTCATGGTTTGATAAAAATAAGTTATCATTAAATTTAAGTAAAACAAAAATCATGATATTTGGAAAATGTAAAACAAACGATCATGTAAAGATACAGATATAGAGTGTAGATATAGAGACGGTAAAACAAATCAAATTTCTCGGAGTGACAATTGATGACAAAATTTGCTGGAAACCTCGCATAAGACATGTTCAAAACAAAATATCCAGAAGCATCTTAGTCCTGGCAAAAGCAAAACACATGCTGGATCAAAAATCACTGTACATTCTTCATAGTTCACTGGTGTTACCCTATTTAACTTACTGTGTGGAGGTATGGGGAAATACATATACAAGCTCATTACAACCGCTTTTTATTCTACAAAAAAGAGCAATGAGAATTGTTCAAATTGGAGTTCAAAACTATGCAAATAATGTATAAAGCAAAGAATAACTTACTGCCAGGTAATGTTCAGAAACTGTTTTGTGAAAGAGAGGGACGTTATAATTTAAGGGGTAAGTTAAATTTAAAGATTCTTAAAGTGCGCACTACATTGAAAAGTTTTTGTATTACTATCTGTGGAGTAAAACTACGGAACAAATTGTGTGTGAAGATAAAACAAATATCTAACATAATTCAGTTTAAAAAAAAAGGTATAAAGAATTGATTCTTGCGAGGTATAGTTTTGTGAATCACAATGTAGCTTTGCAACACATAACGTAACTATCAATGTCTGTATGTAACGATACTGTGTACATTATTAATCGGTAACTGCTGCATATCTGTATCAGGTCTAGGTTGAGGATGAATCAAGACAAACCTATTGTTTCAGCCATGAGTTATTGATAAAATTGTAATAGTACTTAAAGGGGTAGGATTTAATAAATTTACACTTCCTCCTACTCCTTTTCACTCATGTAATCTGAGATTAGCATGTATTGAAGACGGAGACCTTTTTTTTTTTCTCTAATTATTTGTTTATTTTATTTATTTTTTATTATTATTGTTAGCGTTATCATTATTATTATTATTAGTAGTAGTAGTAGTAGTATTACTTTTGTTTTGTTTTTTTGTTTGTTGGTTTAATTGTTTGTTTGTTTGTTTTTAATTTGTATATATATATATTTTTATTACATGTGTTTCGGTGGTAGGCATAAGGCCACATACATCATAGCATCGTAACAGTCAGACAGTTAAGTTCAGTGGCTCCCACTGTAGGGGTTGGGCCCCTTCAAATGGTCACCAGATAAATAATGTGAGAAGAAAAAAGAACAAACTTTTTTCTGATGCTCAAATCTGTAATATAATACATATAACGCTTATAAAGCGGCCTGACTGGGGTTATATTTCGTACTATATTTCCCGGCCTGAAGGATTTTCCTGGATATGCTAGCTAGAGTTCTCCAAAAGAAACTGGGATACTGTTGCTTTGTGTACACCTTATCTTAGTTATTGAGCTATTGAGCACCTTTGACTACTTGTATAGACCCAGCTTTAGCCAAGTGATGTAACAGAAACAATGGTCGCTGTGACAGTGCCATTATTTCTGAAGCAATGAAAAGAGTTTTATCATTCTGGAATCAAAGAGGCTGCGTATCTTCAGCCACTGCTCCCCTGTCCTACATAGTGGTAGTGACATTGAAAGGATGGCACCGATGTGTTGGACTGTGTTATCAGAGTACAGTAGCCTCTTCCAGTAATGATGTCAGCTCAGTACATAGAGTGTGTGTGTGTGTGTGTGTGTGTGTGTAATTGTGGAGAGAGAGAGAGAGAGAGAGAGAGAGAGAGAGAGAGAGAGGGAGATGTTGGTCAGCAATCACAGCAGAACAGATATTAGCAGTTGTTGAATGGTAGTAAATATACAGTGTAGTGTTTAGTATTTACTGTTGGTTTCATGTCCTATCACCCCTTTGTTTTTGTAAACATTACAGTGTATGCACACCTAGACTGCAATGACTGGTAACAAGCTTACTCATATTTTTCTTGTAAACGGGAAATATGAATAACCCAATTTCTTGAATATGATCAGACCTGGGAAAAGCCTCATGAATGGGTTATTTAAGTTCATGTAAACACACTCAATGACATGTTATTCAATGCCAACAATTCAGTTCACTGGCTTAGGCTGAAGGCTGAGAACCATGTTTATGAAATATGATTCAACCTGGTATACGAGGCATGCAGATCTCCAAGGATATCACTTTGTGAGAGATATTTTTAGATGGTGGACCAGCATGCAGCAGGTCAAGGATGTAGGAGACCCAGGTGGTTCCTAAAAGGAAGATGACAGAAACTTTAAAAAAGATACTATAAATTATTTATAATTAATTCTACAAATAACTAGAAAAGTGCACTCAGCAGAGAGTAGATGTCTGCGAGGGGGCCCCATTCTGGCTGTAATGTGGCAGCAGGAGGTGATTGTGTTTGTATCATGCCTAATTTAAGTGATTGTAACATATCCAGTTATGGAATTAATCTGCAGATGTTTCAGTTCAAAATGAGGCTGGACTTTTCTCCTGATGTCAGTTTTTTAGCAACAACAACGGCATTAGGAAATGGATCTTATTTTTAGCCGAGACAATGTCCAGTATTGCTTTTTATTCTGTGGTATTTCTACATGACTGTGTTGAGGACTTGCACCCCCTTGCGACTTGCGTTGAATGAACAGGAGGACTGACCTGCTTGCAACTGAGTGTTTAAAACTCCTGTGACTACTTATGCACTCGCTTTGTCAGCAACATGAACAGTAATTGTAAACTTGTAAACTCTCTGACTTATAACACAACAAGATAACACACTAACAGATCGCTACACAGCTCCCCCCTTACAGTCCCTCGCCCCGAGGGATCAAACAAAGTCTCTAAGGTGGCCCGGAGGCCGTCTCTGTCTCTGTGGCCGTGGGCCAGGCAGTGATACAAGCAGCTCCGCCTGCTGATTGGGGCCAGGTGTGTGTGGTGAAAGGGGAGAATATGGGGCATGTGGGTGGGGGACACAGTCAGTGTGTCTGCGGGGCTGTGTGGAGGGGGAATGGGGCTGCTCTCCATCCGTGGTCTGGGGCCAGTTCTCCTTGGCCCTTGTGTTTGGCTGGCTGTGTTGTCTGAGCCATTACGCTTTGATGTGGTTGGCAGGGGCTCAGGTTTCTGGAGGGGGAGGGAATTGTATGGGGCCAACCTGTCTCTGTAGAGTGCCACCCTCCTTCATCTGGGTGGCAGCTGGATCCTGTACACCACCTCACTCATCCTCTCCAGTACTCTGCAGAGTCCCACCCAATGACTGTCCAGTTTGGGGCACTGGCCCTTCTTTCTCCATGGACTGTACACCCAGACCAGTTCTCCAGCCAGGAAGTGCCTCCCCCTGGCTTTCACATCATACTTTCTTTTTTGTCTCATGCCCGCCTTTTCCAACTGGTCTTGGGCAAAGTTGTGGGCTGACTCCAGTCAGTCTTGAAGTCTCCTCGCATACTCACGCCCAGGAGGAACAGCAGGGGTGTTAGGGAGCTTTCCAAATGCCACCTCAGCTGGTGTCCGGAGCTCCTGCCCCAACATGAATAGGGCTGGTGTGCAGGAGGTGGAGTCCTGAACGGCAGATCTGTAGGCCAGGAGTACAAGAGGAAGGTGTGTGTCCCAGTCACACTAGTGCTCTGCAGTGAGGATGGCCAGCTGTTGTGCTAGAGTTCTATTGAACCGTTCCACAAGACCATCACTTTGTGGGTGCAGTGCTGTAGTTTGAGTCTTCTGCATGCCCAGACGCTTGCACATAGTGGCAAAGACACGTGACTCAAAATTCTGTCCCTGATCGCTGAGGATGATTTCTGCCACACCAAACCTACTGAACATGTCTTCAACTAAAGCCTCCACCACTGTCTCTGCCTCCTGGTCTGGTAATGCATATGCCTCTGGCTGTTTTGTTAAATAGTCTATGGCGACCAGGACATAGCGGTTGCCCCGGTCTGTGCGTGGAAATGGGCCCATGACATCCACTGCTTAAGCTGTGCATGGAACTGATCTGGGGGGCCCTTATGGGCTGTGCAGGGGTCACAGCGGCGACAAAAGTCCTCTACATCTTTCCTGAACTGCCCCCAGTAGAAATCCTGGCGCAGGCAGCGGACGACCTTGGAGACTCCAAATTGTCTGGCCCCCGTGGAGCCATAAGAGACCTTTAACACCTCCCCTCTTAGTCCTCTGGGGTCCACCACCTGCCACTTTTGCTCTCGTGTAGCTAGCTCCTTCCAAGCTCTCTGCAGAACCCCGTCTTTGACACGCAGAGCCTCAAACTTTGCCCACAGTCCTTTAGTCGCAGTTGAGCTTCATGCCACTTTGTCCCAAGGTGGTCTCCACCCCGACTCCACCCACTGCAGCACCGGTTGCAGATCCACATCCTGCTCCTGATGTGTCCTCCACTCTGCTGCGCTAACCACCTGCAGTTCATGGCAGACTGGCTCACCCCCCTCGTGCCTGTGGCATGTCTCCTCCTCACATAGCTCTTTTTCACGTGCCTCTCTCCGCTCACAGTAGTGACACTCCTCCATGGTACAGGGGCGTCGGAACAGGGCATCTGCGTTGGCGTGGCAAGCCCCAGCCTTGTGCACCACTGTAAAGTCATATGACTGGAGCATTTCAAGCCAACGTGCAACTTGCCCCTCTGGTTCCTTGAATGACATGAGCCACTGGAGAGCTGCGTGATCGATCCGACTCATTTATTTATGGTTGTCACGTTATGTTACGCAAAAAATACACTCATTTGAGCCCAAAACATGATCTTTTTTTAAACCTAACTAAGTAGTTTTGTTGTCTAAACCTAACCACAATCATTTCATCAAATTAACCACATGTTCCAATGTAGCAAGACCAGTTGTATTGGGGCAGGGACTAAGATATTCTCGTTTTTTAATTGTTCTGAGTAAGCCAGTGATGGTATAGTATATTTTCTGAGTGATAGAATACCCCTACAAGGCAGTGGCTTCATTTCACAGCTACATTCAGTTTGCCACAAACACTAATAATGTTACCGTCAGAAAAATACCTCTGCTGATTAAATCAATTTTCTATTTTATGTGTGTGGTAGGTATGTTAAAACAAGTAACTAATATGCATATTTAAAAATTAGTATTGCCACTAGGTGTATCTCACTCTTGTTATTTGAATGTGAATAGCTGTGACTTGAGTGTGTATTTCAGGGGTCGATGTAATAATTTGGAGGCTGAAGCAAACGCTGTCTTGCTTTACTTTTAACCCTTTCTCTTCCTGGGAATGTTGGCTTTGACAGTGGGGTCGAAGAAGTAGGAAGTAGCACACTCCCAGTACAGAGAAGCAGACATGGCGGCCAGCACATGAGATGGGCTTTACATTGCCATGGAAGGTGTTCAGCAGCTAAATGTATTTTAGCCACCTAAGAGAGGCAAACTTAATAAAATCATCAATTTAAGTGTACACCATATAAAGAATATTTTCATTGCTTTACCTTGCCGTCAGACAGCCCATTCTGTCAGGAAACTGAAGTTATATCGCTTGTTAATTCACTCTCTCCAGCACACCAGAGTCCATTGACAAAAACAGCAATTTTACCTTGCAGCATGTAGACCAGCACACACAGGAGTTGCTGGTCTTCGTGCTGCGGTAAAGTTGCTGTTCTATATAAAGCCAGCACATTTGAAAGTTCTTCAGCGACAAAAATGGCTGAAACAAGAAACCTAATGCAGGAAATACGCCTGAAGACACAGATTCTCAGCCAGGAAGGGTACAGCTGCCGCCAGATAGCCAGGAAGTGCAGATGCAGTCCTTCAGCAGTTGGATACACTCTGCAGAAATACAGACGAACCAACAGCTTTGAAGACAAACCAAGATCTGGGCATCCAAGGGTTTCTTCAGCAAGAAATGACCGCATCCTGATCCGCATGTGCAGGGAAAACTGCCAAATGACATCACAGGAGCTTCAGCAGCAGTGGTCAAACCAAACTGGTGTCCAGTGTTTCATCCGCACTGTACGTGGCCGACTTTTAGATCATGGCTTAAGGTCCTACGAGGCTGTCAAGAAGCCCCTGATCAATGAGAGGCAGAGGTTAGCCCGGCGTCGTTGGGCCCAAGCACACACAAGAACTGGACAGCCAGGAATTGGAAGAAGATTCTGTGGTAAGATGAGTCCAGTTTCCAGCTTTATCTTCCTCCTGCTAATGTGAGGGTACGCAGAAGGCCAGGCGAAGCATTATCTCCAGCATGTACAGTACCCACTGTCAAGCATGGTGGAGGCAGTATCATGGTTTGGGGATGCATGAGTGCTGCTGGTGTTGGTCATCTCACTGTCTGTGATGGCACATTGAACTCTGCCAGGTATTGTGCCATTCTCCAAACCCACATGCTCCCTTCTGCACGTGCACTGTTCTGTCAAGGTCAAAACTGGATGTTTCAACAAGATAATGCCCCTTGCCACACATCCAGGGCCAGTAGAACTTGGCTGCAGGAGCACAGTATCCAGGTCTTAAAGTGGCCAGCTCAATCCCCGGACATGAGCCCCATTGAAAATCTGGGTTTGATTATCAAAAGGTCTGTTGCAAAGCGTAAACCAAAGAATTTAGAAGAATTAAAAGCAGTAATTCAAGAAGAATGGAACAAGATTACCCCTCAACAGTGTGAAAGGCTCGTGGGGAACATGCCAGCCAGGATTAGAGCTCTACTGCGTGCTAATGGCAGGACTACTAAATATTAATTTGATGATGTGATGGTTTATTTATTTTTTGTTCAGTTTTGAACACATTCTCTGTTATTTGTTGACTTTGACACCGACAATGTTGAGAACTGATATATTGAAACTGTCAAGAATTTAATTTTGTTAGTTTTTCTTGTAAACAATAAACAAAAAATATATCATTTGTATTTGTTTGTGTCTGTCTAATGCAGCCACACCTTTTGAAACTCAAAAAAGATTTTTCCACAAATATTTCATGATAATATTTGAGATTGTGTAAAATTTTAAAGGTGTCCAAAAACTTTTTTCCACCACTGTATGTACCTGTCGTATGTGTTCCTCCTGGGTGCATTCTTTGGTCGTTCCTGCATTCATTCCTGCGTTATTGTGCTGGTAGCTGTTCATTGTGTTTTTCCCGTTTGGTTTTCAGTTAAGGATCTCACCGCAAAAAAAAAAAAAAAACCTTGAATTTGCGGCCAATTTGGTCAAAAGTTGCAATAAAATTTGCAGCATTTTTATGTGATTTTTTTTGCAGGAAATCGCGGCAAATGACAAAAATTGCAAGTCAGGAGAAAAAAAATGTGATTTTTTATACTACTGCCTCCAAATAACAAGTCATGTAATCACTTGCTATAATAATCATACTGAATATTACAAAATCAGCTGCAAATGTTTCAGTTCTCTTCTTTAGTTTTATTTAATTAGTTTCAAAACATGGACTCCAACAATGTTGCAAAAAAATCCTGAGTGAATATTGTAGCTCTCAAACCAGACAATGTGACTGTAAAACAACATGTAAGCTACATCTTCTGTAAATATAACATTTGAATAAATTCAACACATATTGTATGCATTTTAACAAAGTGCGAATTCTTATGTTTTTACAGAGCGTTTCTCCATACTGCAATGCCATTAGCATGATTCAATGACGTGTCTGATGACGTTTCAAATGACTTTGCATGCGTGACGACTTCCAGTCAGCTGGAAAATGCGGAAAAATGCAAAAAAAAAAAAAAAAAAAAAGTGAGACTCCTGCGCCTCTGCAGGAGTGCAGAGGCGCAGTGTTGAGTGTGAAGTTGTTAATATGAGCAGTTTGAGAAAGACGCAACAGCCCATTCGTACACACATCTATTCCAGAGCTACAGTATAAAGCAAAGCACATCTTGTTTATGTGAACAGACTGACCTGCTTTGGGGTACGATGCAATAATTATATCATCTGGCCTAGCCTGAAAGTTTTGAATGTTCTCCCAGTTGTCTGTAAAATAGTGCGTCATCCAGACTCCGTGGAAATCAAACAGTTCTGGTCGAGAAATCACATCCATCTTTAAAAAAGAGAGAAAATTCACAAATCTCAGTACACATTTGGAGATTTCTTTTTACACATTTACACATCTGGTTACACACACACACATGAAAAACAGTTGCAAAACTCTCCACACACATTTCCTAATAGTTCTGCTCCAATAATGGCCCTATAGAGGTTCAACAATATGTCACTGTAGTCAGCTGTCCAACTGTTTATATCCTTTACGTACCCAGCACTCACAAAAACATTTGTTCACCTCTTCTTTATGTGTTGACAAAATTCCCCTTCTTTTTTAAACTAAATAAACTATTTAAAACCCTCATGAATCAGCTGGTCAGTGCGTCGTTACAAAGGTGAAAACACGGCTGTTTTTCAGGGCTCATGAGAAGTTGAGTTTTTAGTGATACATGGTTCTCACAAGACAGCGTCACTAAACATATGATCATCTCATAAAATATGATGCATTGCTGTAGATTAAACTAACAGTATATACATAATTCAAATGAGCACAGTCTTATACATCCTAAACATCTTCAGCAGTAAAATGCAACATACAGATTAACGCAGCAGGAATATTAATTCAAACAGCATATTGTAGTAAAACACATCAGGGACTATTTTACTGCACAGTGAGTACTTTTACATTTGTTTTTTTTCGGTTAATTTTGCTAATACTTACAAACTTTTACTTGAGTACTGTTTGAATGCAGGGCTCTTACTTGTAGTTGAGTATTTTCACAGTGTCTTATTGCTGCTTCTGCCTAAGTAAAGGATCTGAACACTTCTTCCACTATTGACCTCACTGCAAACTGAGCACATTTTGTAAAACAGCACACTTTAGAAATAAAAAATTCTGGAGACGTACCTTGTTCAGATTATGAATGATGTTCTCTGACTGCTGTTTACTGGTTGTATTTTCTTTTATCCCATCTTCTTTGGGTAAATGGTAAATCATTAACATTCCTCCCCTCCCATGGCGCATGAACACAGACTCAGCTCTAGATGTGATTTGAGTGGTACTCACTCACTTTAGGCTGTCATGGGTCCATAGCCTCCCCAGACCTGCCATCCTTAAACCATCAACTGGATCAGACTTTCCTGTCTGTTGTGGTCACTTGACATCCTCCTTCACCTACACACCTGGGGTGTATTGTTAATCCTGAGATGTCTCCAACTGGGATTTGAATCAGCTGCGGTTGTTTTACTTTACACAACTTACAGTAAATCAGCTACTGATTTATGTTCTAATGATCTGTTCATTTATTCAGTTTATACTATATATAAGTTTTTGAACATTAAGTTTTCATTTCTGGAATTCTATATGCAAGCATTTGTAAATAATACAAGAAAGATCCATAATTTTAGTATTGTGTGAGCTTGTACGTAAAGAAAATGTACACATTTTTAGGTAAATGCATTTTTCCTGGATTGTTTAGACGCGCTTAATAAAACCAGGATCCACTTGATCTTCATCATCACTTTTTTAGCACAGCAGAAGAGATCATTGAAAGACCCAAATTTACATTGGATTAACTATGTTAAACAAAAAGAAAAACATCTACCCATAGCTGATAGAAATTACTTGTGTAAGTATGAACCTCTAATTCTCTAATCTATACTTAAAAATCAGTCCTTATCAGTGGTGGATAAAATACCTGAAAGCCACACTTGAGTAAAAGAACAGATTTCTTAGCAGAAAATGACTTTGGTAGAAATCAAAATCACCTATTACAATAGTACTTGAGTAAAGTCTTTAAATATCTCATATTTACCTCTGTGTTGCTATTTGAATCAAGGAGGGCATAAGCACATAAAAATGAATACTGAAAGTAATAAAATGAATAAAAAAAGACCTTCTTAGAAAATGACTCTTTTACAGTATTTCTACAGGGCATCTCGAAAAGTGCAAAAGAGTGCAGAATGCAAAAACCTGTCACTCAAGTCATGACAACCTAAACCTAAATACCACACCTTTCTCTGGGTGAAAACACTAAGCCTCAAAGTTGTTAACACACTGATCAGAATTGTGCAGGTCAATATATAAAACCTTGAGACATGTCCATGTGTTTTGGAACAGTGGATCCTATCAATGCTGAATTTGCTGGACAACATATATGGGAGGACTAAGAGAAAAGCTGGACAGCCAGCGCAACCCAAGCTAAGCCATTACACAGTTGCATCCATTATCTGTGCTTTCAGAAGGTAAAACAGGTCATTTGCCGTGTTGTTACTTGATACATGTAATGTAGTGCATATAGACTGAATCCCCATTCACATACCCAGTTGAGGATTGTTGGAGCCTTGGCGCTATCTAGCAACCAGCCTGCATTTACACCAGTTTTGCACAGAGCCATTGTAAACAAGGATGTGTCATCAACAGAGGGAGATGCGCATTGAACAACACAAGTAAACAGCAATAACAAAATCACAGATTACATTGATTAACTGTGAAGTTTTGCTGTTATTGTAGACTTTTTCATTTTTTTAGTCAGTGCTGGGAATTTACAAAGTTCCACATTATTTCTTTGAAAACCTATTCTTACCATTTTGGTGGCAGTCTTTTGACTTGATCCCTCCAGTGTTTGTAGTGTTTAATTCTGATAGCGTCTGTGTGTTGTCTGAGGGCAAAGTTTGATTTAGGTGTGAAGTAACATGGTTTTGAGAGGAGAGTGTGTTTTGGCACTGATGTTTGATGCTTGTAAAAAAAAAGTGAGTGTGCAGTTTGTATTTTGAGTTTTGGGAGATGGAGCATAATTTCAAGAATGTGTTTAGCAATCAGAAACTTTGTAATTGACAACTTTAGTAATTTGTTACTTTTCAGATTACAATAAATCATGCTCTTCCTGTCCAGTAAAAAAACAACACTTTGTCATGTGTTTATACTTATGAATATATCCAGCCAGTGACTTAAAGGGTGATTTTCTGACATTTACCGTATACCTCCCCATGGTGTCATTTTGTCAACAAACACTTTTTTAAGTCAACAGTGCAGCACTGGATTAACACGACTGCTAAGATAATTTCAAAAAACAAACAAACAAACAAAAAAAAAAAATATATATATATATATATATATATGTGTGTGTGTGTGTATAAAACAAAGTAGAAGACAGTCATAATAAATTCCTGGACTGTGGGTGTTTTTTGGCTATTGTCCCTACTGCATCAAGGGCGAAAACCATTTGTTTTTACTGTAGGTCAACCATTAACATAATGCTTTGGTAACATCTCACAACTGTGAAATACATTCCTGTACACATTCACATATCCCAGTATGCATTCACAAAGTCTTTTACACATTAACATTGACTGACTGCTCACATACACAGATTGAGATACAGTTACACAACTCTCAACACTTCCTTGTTTAGCTGTACCTGAGGGCAGACTGACCTACAGCAAACATCAGTCCGACATTACCCCATCCCAAGTTGTTCAGTAATCTAATCAGGTTAAATCAGGCCATCCAACATTATCATGATTCAGATGTATAAGCTCTTTATTTTGTGTCTCAGAGATCAAAATACATCATGGCAGACATAATAACACAAAACAACAGAGATGTGGACTCGAGTCACATGACTTGGACTCGAGTCAGACTCGAGTCATGAATTTGATGACTTCAGACCCGACTTGACAAAATGTAAACAGACTTGCAACTCGACTTGGACTTGAACATTAGTGACTCGTGGCTTGACTTGGACTTTAACCTTCTGACTGGAAAAGACTTGTTACTTTCCCCAAAACCCAAAGATTAAAAAGTATGTTATTAAGGAACACTCTGTACCTTTCTCTGTGTATATGTGTGTGTGTGTGTGTGTGTGTGTGTGTGTGTGTGTGTGTGTGTGTGTGTGTGTGTGTGTGTGTGTGCTGTCGGCACAACGTCCAGTCAAATTAGATCATCACCTGCACCCTACCTACATTACTGCATTACCTGTTCTAGTGCGCCACCCTGTGTCCCATCAAAACTGCATCTATTTACATGAAGTCACCATAATTTAAACATGATACAAAACAAATACAACACATATGGCTCCAACACATATCAAGTGCAACTCTATACCCTGCAATAAATTTCTAAATAATAATAAATATTCTTTTAAAAATCAGTTTTCTGATCATTAATGTATCACACACAATAGAAAACAATATGAACAACATGAATGAGTTCTTGTTGTTTTATTGCAAATACAGAAACTTGGATTTGAATTAAAAACCTTTTTTTATTTACATCACCGATCACACAAATCTCTTGGTCTGATTTGAGTGTTTCAATGTATATGGTGTCGTCATACAGCTGCTCTTTAATTACACATTAACTTTGCAATCTTCTGAAGAGTCAGACTAACATTTGGGTAACATGGTGGACATGATATGATACATTTTCTTTAAGGATTTTGGTTACATACATTATTGGGTGGTATTTTTGTATTCTACACATATAATCTCTAGTTATTAAAGAAATATTCACCTTCAGACATATTCAGTCATTTCCATCATGCTTCATAATATATTGTTCACGGCCTCAATAAGGATAATCAACAAGAAGATACACTCCACAGCTCTGCTATCATATTAGAGGCAATGGTGACTTGATTTTCTCTCAGAAATGCCACATGTCCATTCAGTCATGGACCCATCTCCACATACACACAGCCTGTCCGGTCGTGTTCAAATTTCAGTTCGGAACTGAAGTGTGGGATCCGTCATCTTTTTCTTGTAGTCTTCATCAAACTGTTCATCCTGGGAAACTGTGAAATGGTTCTTCCAGTCACCAACTTTCCCTGCAGAACCACAGAGAGAATCAGGCAGGTATGTTTGCTAAAGGTGGAGATTTTTTTGTTCTTCTCACACACCATTAATTAATCATTCATCAGGTTACCTTTTCTCATAAAAGTAGAAATTTTGAAATCCATAAATTCATCTGTAGAATAATTGGCCATGTCGTCCTTTTTCATATTATCAAACTGTGATCCACCTGCGACTCTGTTCTTCTCCTCGTCTGAACGAGACAAACCAAGAAAGCTGCACAGTTTGTCTATTTCCCGTCCAGTGTCCTGGAAACAAAGAAGTCAGATATCATCATTGGATTTTTACCAGCTAGAACAGAGAAGTAGCCTGTGTCAGAAGACACCCAAACAAACAACTAGATTACCTCAATCAGATCTTCGTAGAACATGTAATGGAGTTTTGGATAAATCAGTTTCTTCTTCCACCAGCCGTTCACATGGTCGTACCAGGACCCCCACACCACTGAGGCCACAGGACAACAGCACTTCAGTAGTGTTCAGTATTTATCTGTGCATCTCTGTCGTTATATTCTGTAGTTGCCCCACACAGCAGGGAGCAGGCTGAGAGCTGACTGTTCAGGTAGTGATGTGAGTGTGTCAGGTCTTTTTAAAGGGGAAAAATAGCCGTTTTTAAAACATTGATATTATTCTGGAGGCTATATAACATGATGGAAAAAATACCCATAACATGCCTATGTGCGTACATATTGCATGTCACAGTGGGCACAGTTTACCTGCCATACATGCATCTCTCTCAGTTAACCCAGTAATTTTCCACTCATCCCACCTCTCCACCACACCCACCTGCCAGCCCATCACCTGTCCACATATCTCCCACTCCTGCCAGTCCACCACACCCATCTCATCAAGCTAATGCCCCTCACCTGTGGATCATTACTCCCTGCCACGATAAAGACTCCTGCTAAACAGACTCTTCTGGCCAGATTGTTCTTTGTCATTAACGTGCAAGACTTTCCAGCATTCATCTACACACTGCTTCCTTGTTGCCGATCTGTGTCTTGGAAGGTTCCAAGCCATTATTAGAACTATTAGAAACTGTCCTTCTTGTCTGTGGTGCTGCATCTGGGTTCTAACCACACTCGTAACATTGCAAGGGCACGCTGGGAGACCATTAGGTGGTAGTGTCATCACAGTGAACAGTATCTGTCTGCCATTGGGGCTATGAATGGAGTATATAATTTTAGTAACACTTGCTTTATAAATAAACATACTGTCACTGTGTGAGTATATTTTATGTTTACTATAAACAGGAAATCTGTGTCAAACTTTTCTTTCGTGTGTCAGTTATAGTTTATGTTACAGTGTTGTCCATTGTGACAGAGAAATCCATGACATGATTTCAGTGCAGGTTGTGATGTTTATCCTGCTCACAGGAGAATTGTGACTAGCAAAAGGCACTGCATATTATGTTTTGGTAGCTAGCTAGTTAGATTGTAAAATAATAGCCATAGCAAATTTCATAAATACAGTAACTCCTGTCAAGTTCTCCGTCATTTGTGAAAAACAGATGCAAGCCGCAGCTTGGATGTTGATGCTTGTGTATGTATGGTGTTGTGGTCCAGGTGCTTAGAGTGGCCAAAAAGGAACTGTATTTCAGCAATAATTTTACATTTGTACATCAAGTAAAACATCCATCCATCCACCCATTTTCTAACCGTTTATCCTCTTGAGGGTTGCAGGGGGGCTGGAGCCCATCCCAGCTGACATTTGGCGAGAGGCGGGGTACACCCTGGACAGGGCTGACATGTAGAGACAGACAACCATTCACACTCACATTCACACCTACGGACAATTTAGAGTCACCAATTAACCTGCATGTCTTTGGACTGTGGGAGGAAGCTGCAGTACCCAGAGAAAACCCACGCTGACACGGGGAGAACATGCAAACTCCGCACAGAAGGGCTCCCGCACCCGGGATCGAACCAGGAACCCTCTTGCTGTGAGGCGACAATGCTAACCACCAACCAAGTAAGAGGTATTGCATATTATATTAAATCCAGTTGTATTAAAATTTACTTTTTTAAAAGAGCACAAAGGTTAAAATTGCACCCATTTTATATAATCTTTTTACCATCTAACTAGCCAGTTACCAAAACAAAATATGCCTTGTTTGTTGAGAGTCGCACTTCTCCGATGAGCAGGATGACCGTCACATCATTCCTATCATGGAATTTACGTTCTAATGGACAGCACTTGCATTAATTAACTAAACGTAACTAAACTTAAAGAAGTCAGAAAGGTTTGACATTTTCCCTTCCTTATAAATGTTTATAGATAACATAGAGTAGATTCAGAAAGTGACAGCATGTTTATTTATATTGCAAATGTTGGAATTCTGCACTATTCATATCGCCCTGGCAGACAGTTACTGTTTACAGTGATGACGTTACTACCTGGTAGCTTCCTGATGCCATTCCTGTGCAATACATGCAGACATGAGCAGGTTGCAGTATTTTTTCCATCATGTTATATAGCCTCCTGAATAATATCAATATTTTAAAAATGGCTGTTTTTCTCCCTGCAATACCAGACCCACTGACATGTTAAGAGCCAACTTTAAGCATGATAGTGGCAAATTTTCAGAACTGAGACAGGACTGAACACTGTGGTGCTCTGAGGTACGTATATCTGTTTAAGAGAGAGAGACAGAGAGGTATAGAAGGTGGAAGGTGGACTATTACATGCATTGTTTCTGTAAATTATTAATAACTTACACAAAACACTGCTTTGTCACATTTTGACCCATCACCCAAACCCGTGACATTTTCAACTTTGTTTTTTTCCAATCCCACCCAGGACTCGCATGTCACTACGTCCCAGCTATCACTCAGGGAAATTCAAGAGAATATCTTTCAAACACTTCAAAGTGAAGTTTAAAACCTTCAGCTGAAGACTCTGTTATTTTCTTTGATTTAAAAAATACAGTCTAAATTACTGATGATTACTCTCCCTTAACGTAAGGATACATTTCATATATACCTTAACTGTAAATAGTCTCTCTTAAAAATTTAAAACAGTTCTCCCCGCTCCTGTTTGGACGGGCTGAAACTGAAACAAATTTCGTTGCTCTGTAACATGTGCAATGACAATAAAGATCATACATTCATTCATTCTTTTGATTTATTAAACCTTTTTTTTAAAGTTTCCGATTGATCAGTGTCTTCAGAGAGAGAGGGAGATAAAAAGTAGGCTATTACATGAGGATTTGGAAGTATATTTCAGAATTAATCAGGCGGTTCTTATGCACTCTTCATGCGTACAACTACAAAAAGTAATTTGTGTATAATCCACATAATCGAAAAGGCTGCGATCACGTTACCAATATGTTGAGAGGAGTGAAGAATGAGGTGGTATAGAGCGAAAATCTGAGTTGGGTAGGTTGGGGCAGTGGTTGGCTCAAACACACCAGGATTTCACCCGAAAGGACAAGTGTTAGTTAATTTTAAGAAGTATTTCACTGCTGGAAAGAGGGTCTTTTCATAAAAAATAGGCTGTCTTTACTTTTTGAAATAGAAAGACAGACCGGCCCAATAAATGCTCCCGTTGGTGGGTGACGTGATGCAGAGTCATCCAGTTCACACAGTGGCAGCTGGCTGGTAACAAACAATCTTGAATTATAGTTAAACAGCAAGCAAAAATATGTCTGAAAACATTGGAGGGGAGAAATGTGCAACTCAGTCACAGACTCTTGGTTTAAATTTGATCAGCGCTGCCTAGTTTTACCATTTGATCTGGTCTAGGCACTGGGTGGTTGTAAGGAACTTTACTACAGTTAATTTACACATACTACTCAAATTCTTTTGAAGCAAAGCTGGTTGAGCTTTGGCAAATCTGCAAAGTAACTCCTTTAAGATATGTCCTCACCTTGATTGTTTTCCCAGTCCTAACCTACGCAACTTTACATTAAATACGTAATGTGACAATGCCATTCATGGACCGCTTATCATTAGATATTATACCAACCTATGTGAGGATACATTGAATTAATTATATGCCATTATTAAATCAATTTGATGCTTTAAATGAACAACATCTGCATTGCAGATGAATATTAACCTGCTTCCTGGTATATCCACCTCCAGTCTTAAATCCACATAGAGATAGAAAACCAGATAATTTTGCTGGTTGAACAGATACTGATGCTCTGTCTCCGTACACCTCTAACACACACACACACACACTGTATTATACGTACGCTTTCCCTCCATGAATCTCTGGAGGTAGTTGCTCCAGTCTCCAGGCTCTGGTTGAGCCATGTTCATGCGATCAAAGTGAAAATAAGACACCATGTTGTCTTTGGCATTGCGGGCCACATACACAATCTACAGAAGAAGAAAATACTTAAATGATCTTTTCACACTTTTCCCTTAAACTCAACCTCAAATTTGGGTTTTTAATGTAACTTTGTCCTCTACTACAGACTCTTGTGATTATTTTATAAATAACACACAAACCACTGACCCTGCAGTTTTGCTCCCAAAAGGACTTTGGCACAAACTGGACTGGCAAGTGAGTTTTAATGAGTCGAGGAGAGGTGGGGAGGTTGTCTGCCAGACCTGTTCCTGTATGAGGAGATAAAGATGGAGTAAGAAAACCTCTGATGCAGTACAGTGCTGAAATAGTTTCTTGACTGTTACAGTGAGGTAAACACAGTGTCTTGTGATACTTATTAAAGACACTAAAAACATTTTAGGTACAATGATGATGTTCACTTAGGTTTGAGCAAAAGGTAACAAATCACCACACAGTATACTGAAGGTAAAATAAGTGCTTATATGTCAGTGATGCATGTAGGTGTACATGAATATGATGCATTTGATAGTGATTTTGACCTGAAGCCAAAGGTGGGAAGAACATCTCCAAGAAAGGCACTCTGTCAAAGATTGGAACGGTTCTCTGACGCTCTGTCTGACCAAAATACAGCAGGTCCAGGATGTAGGAAATCCATGTGGTTCCTAAAAGACACAGAGACAGCGAGAGAGAGGAAATAAAATGATCTTAACCCCTCACCTCTATGCACACATCTTTTATGACCTATAAGGCGTTTACACTGTTGTTCATGTTTATAGACTGACCTGCTTTGGGGTATGTCGCAATAAGTATATCATCTGGTCTGGCCTGGAAGTTTTGAACGTTCTCCCAGTTGTCTGTGAAATAGTGGGTCATTGAGACTCCATGGAAGTCAAACATTTCTGGTCGAGGGGGTAACTCCATGTTTAAAAGAAAGAAGGAATCAAAGCATGTCATTGTAATGTGAAAGCCATCAAACTGCAGCAATGTGATTATGTGGAAAAGTAAACACTGTTCACTGTCAGCTGCAGACATTGAAGTCAGATTGTTTTAAAAAGCAACTTCTACAAGTCGTCCTCAGAAAAGGAGAGACACAGCACGTAGCTAACAATCCATAAGGATAATGGTGTGCTCAAAAATTTATTAATAGGTTGCAGCCATGAAAAAACACACAGGTGCTGTTGAAAAAAAGGTTTAATATACAAATGTGTTAAAAGGCAGTTGAAAATGTACAGCTTCAATATGCATTTTAAATTACTTCAGTCTACAAGTCCAGTCTCATTTGCTCAGCATTGCATGTTTAACAAGACATGAACTCCACTTGAGAGTAAAGTCCAATGTAGCTCTTAAAGACTTGTAGACTTTAGATTATTTTAGAGACGTACCATGGCCGGCTGAAATGACATGTTGAACGCTGCTGGTTTCTCTGCTGTATTTCTGACACTTTTCTCCTGCTGTGGTTTTTGTCAGACAGGCAAACTGTCCTTCCTCTTTCTTCTCAACGTGTAACACTTTCTCTACTGCAACTGGAGGCTCAGTCCAATGTGTCAAAAGTCATGTGACAAAGTACACAAGGCCCTCCCCTTTCCAGAGTTTAACCTGTTCTCTTAAAAACACACAGAGCATGCATGATATGTGTAACTGCACACCTAACTTGTCAAGAATCAACTTTTTTTCTGTGTAGGAGGGTTGGGTGATGCACCTTAAAGGTCAGTACATCTCAAGTAAGCCTGGTCAGGTTCCAGTGGGCACCTGAGGCCTGTACTGCGAAATCAGTTCAGCTGACCCAGGATCTGTTCGTTAACTGGCTTCAATAACTCTAACACTGGCCGTCTGGATTAGCGCTACTACAAAGCTGGTTATCAACTAGTTCAGTCAGCCCTGGGTTTTCCTATGACATCATCAGAACCATGAATGAAGTAGGCTGCTTCACATGATATGTGTCTGTGACTCTGAGACAATAAAATGTCAGTGGTGTGGGATGTAAATGACACTCTGTAATCTTATCACGAATAATGTAGAAATATTGTAAATACTATCCAAAAAGTCACCGGCGGCTGAGACTTAAATTATGTGTAGGTATCACAAGGCTATATTTGACATTAGTATGGAGTATTTTTTGCTGTTCAGTTGGGTGATGATGAATATGTCACATAAAACACTTTAAAGTGATGCCAGACTGTTTCTGCTGCTGAGGTAAAGGGTGGAAAAGTAGCCTAGTTACTGACTGATGAGGTCTGTCTGACCTAAATGCTGCATTTAAAATAACAGGAGCCAATTAATGGTGATTATTTTTCTAATAAAATATTACCTTTTTTTCCTTCTTCTCATCACATTGGTGTCCCATTATTCTGAGCTCCAGTGATGGAATCAGAGTGTAAAATAGCAACACTGTCAACTATCACTGCAGACTAGAATAAACTTTGCATAAGTTAAAATTCTGCTAAAATCATGTGTTTAGTGTGTAAACGATCTCTGTGTTTGTCAGAAGCTCTCTTTTAAAACCAGTGGAAATAGAGCCCTGAAACAATGAAATGACCTACTATTACTACTAACCCTTAACAATACACAGATTACACTATATATTGTCCATGGATACTTTTTTCACCTTCACTTTTTTGATCTGATTGGTCAGAGGTCGGGTGTTGACAGGCTCCATTACTCTGAAGTTAACGTGCTCTGGAGTAGGTTAGCTGTTCTGCACATATTGCATTTATCCCACTAAAATGAGAGCCAGCTTTATAGTACTAAAGAGCCAGTGTTAACCCCGAAGTTACCTCGCTAACTTCAAATCCTGCTTCGTAGTACAGGCCTCAGGTGTAGCACATTCATGCTCCTCTCTTTCTCTCTGTCTCTCTCTATATATATGTATTTCAATCAGGAGAGACTAATTTTCATAGTGAAAAGAATATTAATTAACATGTGCACTAAAAATGAAAAAATGTGAAAAGTCTTTGGTGATTAGACCCAATCAAGATGGTATGATGTAAGGAAGGTGATGAATCCATAGCTGACAATGGTAAAAGGTTGGGAACCACTGACTTGGGTTGACTAATTGTTTTGATGTTATAGGCCAGTTTTCCTTGACTGCCAGCACACTCACTGGCTGGGTACACAAACAAGATTCAGAGTAGCTGTCATATTCTGCCTAAACCTCCCTCCAGCCTCATTCCCACTTCCCCAACACATTCATTGCCATTCTGTCTCCATCCACTAGATGCCCTCAGACTTTTCCACCTGCTCCAGTCACCTGACTCCCTCATCCACATGCTTGACTGTTCAGACTTCCCCTTATCTGCACTGTCAAACACGTGGACTGCTGTTGTCTGAGGGGTACTCTATGTCCTTACAAAGTCAGGTTAGATCAGGCCATACAACATCAACATGATTCGGATAGTTTGAGTTCTTCATTATTTTGTAGCATTTCCTCATGTTTTTCTGTTTTCTGTCGACAACAACTTTTGAAACTGGTCCAGTTTTGAGAGAGAAGGCTTCACCTGTTGCTTATATTGTCTGTTATGGTTTTGCATAACACTTATGGGTTTTCATTTGCAGTGAGAGTGTGTATTTGTGTGTGTGCATGATTTGAGGGGAATACATGGTGAAGTAGAGATTTTTCATCTTTTACTTCATCATATCTTTTCTCATTTCAGTCGTCCGAACCAGCCTGGCATCCTTGGACTGTCATATTGCTGTTTTAAACCTGAGTATCTAGTTTTGCATTTTATTCAGTTTTTTAGTTTGTAGAATTTTTGTACAATTGCACTTGAAGCCACGTCTTTGTCTAACTTACTTAACAGGTATCTGTGTGTTGACCTGTAGATAATAATAAGTCTTGGAGGACTTGGGTTATGGGTAGTGAAACATTGCCTTATCCTCCAGTTGGGGGGTCACACAAGAAATATTCACACACCTTCCAATATTTCACACCTTAATTTATTTTATTTCACTATAATTCAACATGGATCCTTTATTATCAGTTGCCTCCCAAATTATAGTTAACGATTGATTAAAAAAAAAAAAAAAAATACCAGAAAAATACCAGTAACTTGATTTTGTCAAAGTAATGCCACATGTCCATTCAGTCATGGACCCATCTCCACATACACACAGCCTGTCCAGTCTTGTTCAAACTTCAGTGCGGAACTGAAGTGTGGGGTCCGTCATCTTTTTCTTGTAGTCTTCATCAAACTGTTCATTCTGGGAAACAGTGAAATGGTTCTTCCAGTCTCCAACTTTCCCTGCAGAACCACAGAGAGAATCAGGCAGGTATGTTAGTATGTTTTTTTTTTTGTCACGTATATTTATCTATTTATTCATCGGGTTACCTTTTCTCATGAAGGGAGAAATTTTGAAATCCATTACTGCAATTGTAGAATAGTTGGCCATGTTGTCCTTTTTCATATTATCAAACTGTGATCCACCTGCGACACTTTTCTTCTCCTCGTCTGAACGAGACAAACCAAGAAAGCTGCACAGTTTGTCTATTTCGCGTCCAGTGTCCTGGAAACAAAGTCCTTTAGATATTATCATTGCATTGTTACTAGCAAAGGAGGAAAAGTAGCCGGAGTCGGAAGAGACTCAAATAAAAACAACTAGATCACCTCAATCAGATCTTCGTAGAACATGTAATGGATTTTTGAATGACTCTGTTTCTTCTTCCACCAGCCGTTTACATGGTTGTACCAGGATCCCCATGCCACTGAAGCCACAGGACAACAGCACATAAGTAGTGTTCAGTATTAATCTGTGAATCTCTGTCATATATGTATGTATGCATACATTAATTCACTGTCCGTCACCATTTATCCCATTCAGGGTCGGGGGGCTGGAGTGTACAGAGTGCCCCAGGAATGGCAATTTTCTATAGGCCAATGTAGAAAATGGCATCGCACTGGTTCCCTCGTCAAAAAGCCTATGGGATTTTTCCTTTGGATGTGGGTTATTGCAGAAAGTAAGCTCTGTGGCAAACAAACATGTATGATACTTTCACATTTTTTTCACCAACATAATCTACACAAATGAACAACATTTTCATGATTATTGAAGCATAAATGCAATCACCAGAAGTAAAAAGCTCATGTTAGGCTGTAAGCAATCCATACTACGGGCACATGACATAACATCGCCACCATAACAAGACTGTAAAGCTGTGTTTGGCATGGCTGCGGACACATAGGAGCCTCAAAGTTCACGAGGGGGGTATTTATTGATGTATTTTATGTCGTAGAACAATGTGAAATTCTCTTAAGCTTGTATTAACCACAGACTTTATTTTAGGCATCTAAAAATCCATTCCAAAAAGCCATTGACTTTGAGACAAGGGAACCATGAGTGGTAAAATGCTAACTCAGTCCGGATTTTAGACTCATTCCTGCGGCACACTATTACAGCTGACAATGGGCAAGAGGCAGGATTGGGTCTGGTTAAACAGACAAAGATAAAGACTTCGTCTCTCTAAACCTCTAATACACACACACACACACACACTGTATTATTCACACGTACGCTTTCCCTCCATGAACCTCTGGAAGTAGCTGCTCCAGTCTCCAGGCTCTGGTTGACCATTGTTCATGCGATCAAAATGAAAGTAAGACACCATGTTGTCTTTGGCATTGCGGGCCACATAGACCACCTACAGAAGAAGAAAACACTTAAATGATCTTTAGGGCTTTACATTAAACATACTATACTTTCAGACTTTCCCCCTCAAACTCTACTCCAAATTTGAGTCTTTAATGTAATTTTGTCCTCTCCTTCTGACTCTTGTGATTACACATTGATATAATTCAAATAACACACAAACCACTGACCCTGCAGTTTTGCTCCCAAAAGGACTTTGGCACAAACTGAACTGGCAAGTGCGTTTTAATGAGTCGAGGAGAGGTGGGGAGGTTGTCTGCCAGACCTGTTCCTGTATGAGGAGATAAAGATGGAGTAAGAAAACCTCTGATGCAGTAAAGTGCTGAAATTGTTTCTTGACTGTTACAGTGAAGTAAACATGATGTCTTGTGATACTGATAAAATACATTAGAAACCTTTCAGACACAGTGGTGTTTGTTTAAAAGGCTGTCTGGTGCTTTAAGATTGTGGGGACTGAGTAGCCAACCAGTGGCCAGCAGAGGGCGCACCTTCTGAATTCTGCCATTCAACACAAAGGAAGATCAGCTTGCACAAAGAACTTTTAACAGTTAAATACCAGTTTTATAAGTTATTAGTTTCTGCTTAAGTGTATCTGTGCATCCATAAAACCTGTGAGTAGTCTTCCAGTTTGTTCACATTTACCAAGGAGTGTTATAAGCCCAAGTATTGATAGATTTTAAAGTTTGTAGCAGCTGTTCAGAGCAAGAAGCCTTATTTGACATAGCAGAAATAATAATTAAGCCTAACATGGTTCAGTTCACAGGTTTTCTGTTCAAAATTAAATTAAATGTATGCAGCATGTAAGTTAGAACTGTGTAGAAAGATAACAGACAGATAATAGAAATAAGAGTAGCTAAAGTACATGCAAGGTCTACTATAGGGATGTCGCAGATATCATAAGTAACATTTCATTGTATAGTTTATCTGGAAACATGTTTTATATTCTGTTTACAGTTTTTCAGAAACCACACACCCAATTATCTCAAGTTGCATCAGTAACTAAATCAGTTTGGTTGCATTGTTTTCTATTGGACTGTCCTAACTGCCGCAAGCGATGCATCATGATGCAGCGTGTCGTTTTGAGCGAATCTTTTGACAGAAGCATCGCTTCTATTTTATTCTCGCATTAAAAGTGCTGCAGTGGATGCAGATTGGCTGATTCACAAGGTTGAGATTAGGAATCATGAATATGATACCTCCTCATTACAAAAACCTGGATAAGTTGGCATCTGGCTGGAGGGAGATCACCAGGGAGCAGAACATTTCTGGTAAGTGTTGTGTCGGATGCTCAATAGAGCTCGCTTGCAAGCTAGCTTGTTTTACAAAGTGGCAATGTTTGCATGATATAGTATGGTAGCTACAACAATTATGTCTAGAAGTTACCCACGATGGCATTGTTGTGAAAATGAATAACTCTCCCAATCTTTTCAATGATTAATCTGAGACCACAGCTGCTAGGTTAGTAGTTTGTTTGTTTGAGTTGACAGAATTCCATATTTAACGGATTCAGTGTGGACAGAAAGCATCCGATGTAATGTGATGTGGTGCAATAGTCAGATGCTGGCTTGTTGTAAGGACACAATTTAAAGGCAAACCCAGAGTTCTAATTGCACCACCCAACACATTCACTTCTTTTTACTGGTAATTATTGTGAAAAGATGCAATAGCCTGAACCAAATGAGATGGTCCCCTGATCCTGATGACAAAGAACAGCTCCCTCGAACCTTTCGGACTATGACCTAACCGGACCAGGTTCCCAGAAGCAGTTCCATATACAAGATCCCCAGAACACACAAGAAGCTATGGGCTACAATGCCTGTCTGCTAAGGCAGTGCACCAAACCACAACATGCTGAAAGAATAATGGACACAGGTGCTGGAAAAGACACAGAGGATCAGCACCACCATATGAGTCAGGATGCAGATCTGTTCACCAGATGGCAGCAGATCAAACAAAAGAATGCAGCTTTGAGGCCCCATGCTAGCCAAGTATCTGGACTGGTGGCAGCACTAAAAGAAATAAAGGTCCACCAATAGTTCCAGACTCTGGTTAGAAAGATAAATAAGAGTTGCTAGAGTACATGCTATGTTTATTGTAGGGATATTGCAGATATTATGAGTAAAATGTACATTGTATATTTTATCTGTAAACATGTGTTTTGTATTCTTTTTATAGTTTTTAGACACCGCAAGTCCCATCATGTCAAGTAAAGTGACATAAAGAAGCTCTTCACTGCAGTAAGGCCTTATTATTGGAACTGCTCTCTGTAAAGGCAAACCCAGAGTTCTGACCACACTCGCCATGACAACTTGACCCATACAACCACCGACCAACACACTCACTCCTTGTCAGTAACGTTTAGTTTGAGCAAAAGGCAGAAAACCACCACACAGTATACTGAAGGTTAAATAAGTGTCTGCATGTTTATGATGCATGTAGGTCAATGGAATACTATTAGTATATTAATTGTCTTTTCAACCTGAACCATATGGTGGGAAATTGACCTCCAGGAAAGGCACTCTCTCAAAGATTGTGACGGTTCTCTGACGCTCTGTCTGACCAAAATACAGCAGGTCGAGGATGTAGGAAACCCACGTGGTTCCTAAAAGACACAGAGACAGCAAGAGAGAGGAAATAAAATGATCTCAGCACTTCACCTCTATGCACACATCTTTTATGACCTATAAGGCGTTTACACTGCTGTATATGTTTATAGACTGACCTGCTTTGGGGTATGTCGCAATAAGTATATCATCTGGTCTGGCCTGGAAGTTTTGAACGTTCTCCCAGTTGTCTGTGAAAAAGTGAGTCATTGGTACTCCATGGAAGTCAAATAGTTCTGGTCGAGGGGGTAACTCCATGTTTAAAAAAAAAAAAACATATACAAAGCATATGATCATTGTGTGAGAGCAATCAGACTGTTGCAATTTGATTATGTGGAGAAGTATTCAAACACTGTTCACTGTCAGTTGCAGACATTGAAGTTAGATTGTTTTAAAAAAGGATAGACGCAACACGTAGTTAACAATCTATTAAGACAATGGTGTCATCGAAGATTTAGTATAAGGTTGCACTCAAGAAAAAACACACAGGTGTTGTTGAAAAAAAAAAGTTGAATATTCGAACTTGTTAAAAACCAGTTGTAAATGTACAGCTTCTACAAGCATATTAACTGACTTCAGTCTACAAGTCCATTCTTATCTGCTCAGCATTACATGTTTAATAAGACATGAACTTGAGAGGAAAGCCCAGTGTAGCTCTTTCAGACTTTAGATGATTTTAAAGACATACCGTGTCAGATGTATTGGATGACATGTTGAATGCTGCCGGTTTCTCTGCTGTATTTCTGACACTTTTTTCTTCTGCTGTAGTTTTTGTCAGACAAGCAAACTGTTGTCCTTCCTCTTATTCCTTAGTGCAAAGTTCCTCTTCTATTGTAATTGGAGGCACAGGGCACAGTCCCCAGTATAAGATACTTCAGTCCCTCCCCTTTCCAGATTACCTGGGCGTTCACTCTTTATTCCCGTGTCCACATACAGAGGTCAGGTGGTATATTTTACCATATACCTAATTCATTAAGATCAACCTTTTTTGATTCAGTTCATTAGAGGTTTTACACACGAGTCGGTACAAAACATTTAAGGATATGTTTGTATCAAGAGTTTGACTAGGAAAGAGTCAGCCTCAGTAAAAATGATCCTTTTAAACCACTTTTACTTCCATACTCGGATCACACACAGAAGAAACAATATGAACAGCATCAGTTAGCTATGGTTGTTTTATTGCAAATATAAAAAATATGGATATGAAGTAACACCTTTGGATTTAAAATGATACAAAAGTGAGAGAACGGCAGAAAGGAATAAGTGTTAGTATCATATGTAATAAACACAGTTTGGTATCGCCAGTGCTTCGTTGACACGATACTATACATTTTCTACATCTAACTTTTTGTGGTTAAATACAACAGTGGTTAATTTCTGTACATCCAGTCTCTTGTAATAAAAAAAAAACTCACCTGAAGACCTGACCAGTCATTTGATCAACATTGTGATTCATACTGTAATACAGACTATAGTTCACAGCCTTAATTCAGATAATAACAAGCAGATACACATCTCTGCTATCACAAGAGCAGTGGTTCTCAAGCTCCCCCCACGGGAGCATAGAGCCACTGCAGGTGGGGCGTGGATAACTGGGAATCCCTGAAGACACTGGGTTTCTCTCAGATGGGTGTGGTTTTGGAAGAGTAGCAGGAAATGTTTTGACAACCTCTGCAATCGTCTCAACCAACATTGAGAATCATCAGAATACATGCAAGTAGGTTTTTGTTGTTGGACATGATTTAGTCCATCTTAATGTCAGTGTATTTAAGCACTATTTAGTTGTATATATTTCCAGTATAACATTATGATGGTCAGTCTGAAAATTTATTAGCAGTCAAGTAAAAATTAAATGAAAATCTGCAGAAGTCTTGCTGTGGTTGCAGCCATATGCAGGAGTAAAGCATAAGGGCCCCTGTAGTATAAAGGTTCAGTGTGTAGGTTTTAGGGGGATATACTGACAGAAGTAGAAATAGAAATTTAATAAGTATGTTTTCTCGGAGTAGAACTGCTGCTTCCTCACGTTGAAAGGTCAGTTGAGGTGCTTCAGGCATTTGATCTGAATGCCTCCTGTTGGAGGTGTTACGGGCACGTCCCACTGGTAGGAGGCCCCGGGGCAGACCCGGAACACGCTGGAGGGATTACATATCTCATCTGGCCTGGGAACACCTTGGGGTCCCCAGGAAAAGCTGGAAAGTGTTGCTGGGGAGAGAGACGTCTGGGGTGCTTGGCTTGGCCTGCTACCTCTGTGACCTGGCCCCGGATGGTTACAGTTTTGCTAGCTTAACCAACAAGTGACGAGATGACCCAACGTGAGCTGACGAGAATGCACATATGGCACATTACACAAGACGAAAGGCACCACCCCCAAGTGAAACCCCATGTTTTGAGGTAGTCCCATGGGTGATTAGGTGACAAAAATGGAGTGAAACAAATTACTATTACAGGTACTATCATGCTGAACTTTACCTCACTTAAATTCAACATGAATCCTGTTTTAATAGTTGCATCCCAAATTATTGTTAATTATTAATAAAAAATTGCGGGTTGGGAGGTCATGAACTTTTTCAGCCTGTGAAGGGGGGCATGACAGAAAAATATTGAGAACCACTACATTAGAGGTAACAGTAACTTGATTTTCTCAAAGTAATGCCACATGTCCATTCAGTCTTGGACCCATCTCCACATACACACAGCCTGTCCAGTCTTTTTTAAATTTCAGTGCGGAACTGCAGTGTTGGGTCCGTCATCTTTTTCTTGTAGTCTTCATCAAACTGTTCATTCTGGGAAACAGTGAAATGGTTCTTCCAGTCACCAACTTTCCCTGCAGAACCACAGAGAGAATCAGACAAGTGCTTTAGCCAAAGGTGGAGCTCTGATTCTTTTGTTCTTGTCGCAGACATTTATCTATTTTTTCATCAGTTTACCTTTTCTCATGAAGTTAGAGATTTTGAAATCCATAACTGGGTTTGTAGAATAGTTGGCCATGTCGTCCTTTTTCATATTATCAAACTGCGATCCACCTGCGACTCTTTTCTTCTCCTCGTCTGAACGAGACAAACCAAGAAAGCTGCACAGTTTGTCTATTTCCCGTCCAGTGTCCTGGAAACACAGTGGTTAAATATGATTATTGCATTGTCACTAAAGTAGTCTGAACAGAAAGAAACTCATAAAAACAACGAGATCACCTCGACCAGATCTTCGTAGAACATGTAATGGAGTTTTGGATAACTCTGTTTCTTCTTCCACCAGCCGTTCACATGGTCGTACCAGGATCCAAACACCACTGAGGCCACAGAACAATAAATGAAAGCACTTCAGTAGTTTTCAGTACATTTCTGTTCCAATAAAAAAACTCTATTATTATACTATTTTCTACGTACGCTTTCCCTCCATGAATCTGTGGATGTAGTTGCTCCAGTCTCCAGGCTCTGGCTCAACCATGTTCATGCAATCAAAGTGAAAATAAGACACCATGTTGTCTTTGGCGTTGCGTGCCACGTAGACCATCTGCAGAAGAAGAAAAAACACCCAAGTGTTTTTTGTAGGTTGACATGCCTCTACTGCTTCTCTTTGTCATCAGTCAGCCTTTAAATAAAATATGAGTCCTTGATGTTACTTTGGCTGCCACTGCAGCATCTTATGATCATGCATTGAAATAATACAAATAAAACACACAAACTACTGACCCTGCAGTTTTGCTCCCAAAAGGACTTTGGCACAAATTGGACTGGAAAATGAGTCTTAATGAGTCGAGGAGAGGTGGGGAGGTTGTCCACTATGTCTTTTCCTAAACAAAGAAATGAAAGTAGAGTAAGAAGTGATGCATTTAACATGACTGACCACTAATTATTCCTAGTGTAAGTGAAAAACAAGGTGGGACTTTCTGGTACAGTACTAACCTGGTTTAATTCCTCCTTAAAAGATATGGACTACTTTGTGTTTACAGGTGACTAACTATACATCTGAGTGTACAAAAATGACATGCTGAGTTTCCAGGGCTCCATTCTGGGGCCTCCTTTGTTTTACATCTACATGCCTCCACTGGCTCAGATTAAAAAGAACTACAAATATATGTCATGATATGCAGATGACACATTTACATAATCATACCACCAGCAGCACAATGGTGCAGTGGTTAGCATTGTTGCCTCACAGCAAGAGGGTTCCTGATCCTGGGGTAGAGGAGCCCTTCTGTGCGGAGTTTGCATGTTCTTCCCGTGTCAGCATGGATTTTGTCCGGGCGCGCCGGCTTCCTCCCACAGTCCAAAGACATGCAGGTTAATTGGTGACTCTAAATTGACCGTAGGTGTGAATGTGAGCATGAATGGTTGTCTGTCTCTATATGTCCAGGGTTTACCCACCTTTTGCTCCATGTCAGCTGGAGTGGGCTCCAACTTTGCCTTTTATTAAATTCAATATCTAATTATTTCTAACACTGCGGCGTTATTCTCGTAGTTTTAGTATATTTTATCTTTTTAATTGTATTTAAGTATCCTTTTATAATGTGTTTCTTTTGCACATCTTGTTGATGCTTTTTTTATTGCTTTGTTGCAAAAGTGTGCCACGTGAATAAACTTGTCTTGCTTAAGAAAATCTGAATCGTTTTTTGACTGTGGTAAATACAGTTTTTTTTGTCACACAAACCTTTCATATGCAGTAAAAACACTTGAGTTTACTGAGGGTTAGATAAGCGTTTTTATGTTTGGGGTGCATGCATGTGAAATACAGAGAGTATATTTGATTGACTGTTTAACCTGAGCCCAGTGAGGGGATGAAAATCTCCAAGAAAGGCACTCTATCAAAGATTGGAACGGTTCTCTGACGCTCTGTCTGACCAAAATACAGCAGGTCCAGGATGTAGGAAATCCATGTGGTTCCTTAAAGACACAGAGACAGAGACAAAGAGAGGAAATAAAATGATCTTAACCCCTCACCTCTACGCACACATCTTTTATGACCTATAAAGCGTTTACACTGCTGTTCATGTTTATAGACTGACCTGCTTTGGGGTATGTCGCAATAAGTATATCATCTGGTCTGGCCTGGAAGTTTTGAACGTTCTCCCAGTTGTCTGTGAAATAGTGGGTCATTGAGACTCCATGGAAGTCAATCAGTTCTGGCCGAGGGGGTAACTCCATGTTTAAAAGACAGAAAGAAAGAAAAGAACCAAAACATGCAAAGCATAGGTTCATTGTGTGAGAGCAATTAAGCTGCAGCCATTTGCCAGAGGGCACCACGGTACACACAGCTGTCCAAACTACCTCCATTTTTAAACATTTCATGCAAACACACTTATACTGTATACAATGCCAGGTACAGCTTTTATGTTTGCACATGGCCTGACAGTTGCAGTGATCCCCTATGGCACATCAACGCATATGATGGCAGTGCGCATGTGGCTCCATGGTAACAGGTGGGTTTCCTAATTAACTATCTACAGAATAGAACAAGCTGGTCGAGCCCTATTTAAAGGGCTCCAGTGTCCTCCACATCTCACTGAGGGTGTTCGCCTGTGTCCTCTGACCATTTCCACGTGTCACACACTCTGCCTCTCTGACTGACTTGCTTTTCAGAAATGAAATATCTTTCATTTTCAAGATATTGGCTTGAATTTGCTCAATTTGAGGCTGCCGCTTGGAATTATGGATGATTTCTAATAATAAATTGTAAGATAAGAGTATTGAGAATTGTTATATCCATTAAGGAGGACGTTTTGTCAGTTATATGCCGACTGGTGAGGTGGGCAGTGAAAGATCTCCGCTTTTTTCTGGCCACAGCTGCCACTGGGGCACTGTTGAGTTGTTTTGTCTGCTACAAACACGAGCCATCACATTATTTGATGGCTTTGTTGTGTTTTAATTTGGCCAAGCCTGTCAGGGATTCCTAATGTGAACACTGCCCAAGGGGGCAGTGGGGAAATGAGCTGCAGTACCATTTTCAACCACATGGAGGAGTCAATGGACTTGTGGCGCTCTTTCAACCTTCAGGCTGCTCGCAATAAACACAGTGAAGCATCCTTGTGTAGACAAACCTCCCTCTCTGTGTGAGGAGATCCACTTGAGAGGGACAGATGTCGGGCCACTTGATGGTGATCGTCGTCATCAGTTCACTTCAAAGAAGTTTCTTGAACCAATCCTGAACAAATGTTGCTTTACAGGGAGCAGTACTATCGCTATCCCATAGCCCACATTCCCTTGTATGCTCAGTGACATGCTGGGCACACACACACACACACACACACAAACACACACACACACACACACACACACACACACACACACACACACACACACACACACATTAACTAATAAAACAAATGTTATTCGTGGGCAGCAGCTAGAGCCCAGATGCCAGCTCTGTGTAGATCTTAATTACTACAATTTTTGCAGAGTCCGGGGCCACGTCAACGGCCCTGTACAGGCCCCATCCAGACACTGTACGGGAGCAAAGCGTCAAGCGGCGCCAAAATGGTCCGAATAGATCCACACAAAAGAGCCAAAACAGCAGCGCTCCACCACGCCAGGCCACAGCCACCACGGGGGATGAGCGGAACCGGAGACAGGAGGGAGCGCGCGCCATGTATCCAACAGACTTTATAGGAGCGCCCAGGAATCAGCGCAGTAGCAAACCCAGTATACAGCGCCCCGCTGTGCAGGGAGCGAGCTGCACTCCGGCTACACATTCAAAAATACATCATGAGATTTTGATGTATTATCCAGCATATTATCATTACTGGTGCACTCAGACAACATCAGGATTTCACTCTTGTAATTGCTGGAGGAGGGGCTGAGTTTTCTTAGGACCCTCCGGATTTTCAGCAGCTTCCCACGAGCCGTCAACAGCAAGCAATGGCACAAGTAGGCAGAGGGCTTGGAGTCCAAACGAAGTGTAAGAAAAATCTGATGAGGAGCCTTGAATCTTTTATCATTCTTGATTCAAGGTCTCTGTCAAATGCGGGCACTTTTTTCTTGAGCGCCACAAAATTCAGCATTAAAGCATGGAGTGGCCCACCTCAAGTCAGTGTTTTGCAGTGCCATGTATTTATTAATATTTATTGTTATTGGATTCCCATCCCTCCTCCAGTTGAGGTGTGGGCTACATTATATGTGACAGAGGGTCCAGCTGAGGCGGAGCAAGCATTGGTTTGTGTGAGGTTGGTTTTAGTTGAGGAGGTAGAGCGGAGAGAGGTTTTGAGGTGAAGGCGGCCTGTGGCTTCGGGTGTGAGTTTGAGGTTGTGGGTGAGCGGGAGTCGAACTGACAATCTTGGAGTGCTAAGTAGCTGCGCATGCGCAGTATAGAATGATGCTATGTGCGGTAGTCTTAACCGCTCGGCCACGGAGGAGATACGGTTCGGTGCATGGGAAAAAACGAGTAGTGAACCAGCTCCCATTTAATCCAACTAATGCTGGTATTGACTGAGGCTGTTATGATGTCAAGGCAGGCTGCAAGAGAAAAAAAGCCCAAAAACCAACAAGATGTTATTAGGGAAGATCCAATGGCCACCACAGTGTGGAGTGATGAGACAGACAAGAGGGCATGAAGTATTATGTGCACTTTGACTTGTGAAGTAAAAGTGGTGACAGCACAGTGTGAAAATCCTCCACCCCAGGAAGCCTTGGGGTTGTATGAATTGTGAGCCCATTGTATATAGCATAAGTGTGTTTGCATGAAATGTTTAAAAATGGAGGTAGTTTGGCCAGCTGTGTGTACTGTGGTGCCCTCTGGCATGTGCAAGGTACAGCTTTTATGTTTGCACATGGCCTGACATATGCAGTGATCCCCTATGGCACATCAACGCATATGATGGCAGTGCGCATGTGGCTCCATGGTAACAGGTGGGTTTCCTAATTAACTACCTACAGAATATAACAAGCTGGTCGAGCCCTATTTAAAGGGCTCCAGTGTCCTCCACATCTCACTGAGGGTGTTCACCTGAGTCCTCTGACGATTTCCACGTGTCACACACTCTGCCTCTCTGACTGACTTGCTACACACTCTTTTCAGAAATGAAATATCTTTCATTTTCAAGATATTGGCTTGAATTTGCTCAATTTGAGGCTGCCGCTTGGAATTATGGATGATTTCTAATAATAAATTGTAAGATAAGAGTATTGAGAATTGTTATATCCATTAAGGAGGACGTTTTGCCTACCAGCCTGGCACTGGGGTGGACGACGCTGTCATCTTCCTCCAACACCGAGCTCTCTCTCACCTGGAGAAACCTGGGAGTACTGTGAGAATCATGTTTTTTGATTTCTCCAGTGCTTTCAACACCATCCAGCCTGCACTGCTGAGGGACAAGCTGGAGCACACTGGGGTGGACCAGCACCTCGCACACTGGATTTTGGACTACCTCACCAACCGTCCACAGTATGTGAGGACACGGGACTGTGTGTCCGACATGGTCGTCTGCAGCACGGGGGCCCCGCAGGGAACGGTCCTGGCTCCGTTCCTCTTCACCCTCTACACTGCAGACTTCTCATACAACACACCCACCTGTCACCTGCAGAAGTTTTCTGACGACTCTGCAATCGTCGGCCTCATCACAGATGGGGACGACAGAGAGTACAGAGAACTGACGCAGGACTTTGTGGACTGGTGCCAGCAGAACCACCTCCAGATCAACGCGGGGAAAACCAAAGAACTGGTGGTGGATTTCCGCAGGCGAACACTCTCCCCCCCGACACCGGTGAACATCCAAGGAACGGACATCGAGATGGTGACATCTTATAAGTACCTGGGTGTTCACCTGAACAATAAACTAGACTGGGCTCATAACACCACCGCACTTTACAAGAAAGGCCAGAGCAGGCTCTATCTGCTCAGGAGACTGAGGTCTTTTGGAGTGCAGGGGGCACTCCTGAAGACTTTTTTTGACACTGTGGTGGCATCAGCCATTTTCTTTGGAGTGGTCTGCTGGGGGAGCAGCATCTCGACAGCTGACAGGAAGAGACTTGATTAACTGATCAAGAGGGCCAGCTCTGTCCTGGGATGCCCCCTCGACTCAGTGGAGGTGGTAGAAGAGGGGAGGATGATGGCTAGGCTGTCATCCATGATGGAGAATGACTCCCACCCACTGCAGGACACTTTGAGAACACTGGAGAGCTCCTTCAGCAACAGACTGCTTCACCCAAAGTGTGTGAAGGAACGCTTTCGTAGGTCCTTCCTTCCTTCCTGCAGCTATCAGACTCTACAACCAGCAGTGCTCCCAGTAGACCACACACACACATACATACACACCAACAGACTGCACTATAATGCACATTTGCTAAGACTGTATATATTGTGTATATATTGTGTATTATTTCTATATTTTATACTTCACGTGTGCCTCTTTTAATTTTTCATACTTTTTATATACTGTTTATTGCTACTATTTATTGTCTCTGTACTGTTGTTCCCTATCTTTGCTGTCCACTTTGCTGCTGTAGCACTGGAAATTTCCCCACTGTGGGACTAATAAAGGATATTTTATCTTATCTTATCTTATCTTATCTTATCTTATCTTATCTTATCTTATCTTATCTTATCTTATCTTGACTGTGTGGAAAAGAATGTGAACAATGTTCACAGTCAGACAGTGACATCAGATTGTGTTGAAAAAGGAGCTTGTATAAGTCATCTTCAAAGACCAAGAGGCACAATAAATAACAGTCCAAATAATGCACACACACACACACACACACACAGATGAATAAGAAGAAAAGGTTTAACATACAAATGTGTGAAAAAGCAATTGCAAATATACAGCTTTAACATGCATTTTAAATGACTTCAGTCTACAAACCAATTTATATATTTGCACTGCTCTACATGCTTAACAAGACATGAACTCCACTTGAGAGTAAAGCCCAATGTAGCTCTTTAAAAAAAAGAACTTGCAGTATTTAGATTAAATTAGAGACATACCGAGCCCGGCTCAAATGACATGTCGAAACCTGCTGCTTTCTCCGCTGTATTTCACTTTTCCCTCCTATTGCTGTAGTTTTTGTCAGACTAGGAAGCAGTTCTCTCCTTCCTCTCTCTTCTCATTGCATAACACTCTCTCTATTGTAACTGGACATTCAGCCCCACTTATGGTAACATACTCCAGTCCCTCCGCTTGGCAGACTTCCTGGGCATTTACCCTTTATTCTCCTGTTCTCAGTAACATACAGAGCATGTCTAGTGTATGTTACAATATACCTAACTGTCAAGAATCAACTTTTGTTTGTGACTCAGTGTGTTAAAGTTTAACACTCAAGTGGGTACAAAACAAACAGAGGCATGTTTGTATCCAGAATTTGAGTAGGAAAGATATAACAGTCAGCCTCTGCAACAATAATCCTTAAAATTAGGTGTTACTTTCATACTCTGATCACACTCAGAAGAAATTAATGTGAACACTATATGAATGAGCTCTTGATGTTTTCTTGCAAATATAGAAATATAGATATGAATGAAAACCTTTGGATTTACATCACTGATCACACTAATCTTAATCGTAATCAATGCATTTACAAAATATTTACACAATGTGATTTTTGTTAAATAATCATCAGTAGTGTGGATATAGTGACTACATGGGTCAAGGCAAATAAGCAAGAACATTCTGGTAATTTCAGAAAATGACATCACTTTACTGTAAAGCAGCATTTTAAAGCAGGAAAAATCTGCATGTACAATTTTATGATATCCAAAGTCTAAACCATATTTAGTCTCGTATCATAAAATTAATATATTGTCAGTATATTGCTCAAACATACAGTCTCTTGTTATGAAAGAAATATTCACCTTCAGACATGATCAGTCATTTAATTTCCATCATGCTTCATAATATATCGCTCACAGCCTGATTTCAGATAATTAATATGAGGATACTCTGCTATCACATTAGATGCAACTGTATTTTGATTTTCTTAAAACAAATGCCACATTTCTAGTCAGTCTTGGACCCATCGCTACAACACAGCCTGTGCTGTTGTGTTCAAATTTCAGTGCGAAACTGCAGTGTTGGGTCTGTCATCTTTTTCTTGTAGTCTTCATCAAACTGTTCATTCTGGGAAACAGTGAAATGGTTCTTCCAGTCTCCAACTTTCCCTGCAGAACCACAGAGAGAATCAGACAAGTGCTTTAGCTGAAGGTGGAGCTCTGATTCTTTTGTTCTTGTCACGCACATTTATCTGTTCAATCATCGGGTTACCTTTTCTCATGAAGTGAGAGATTTTGAAATCCATAATTGGGTGCAGTGAATAGTTGGCCATGTCGTCCTTTTTCATATTATCAAACTGCGATCCACCTGCGACTCTTTTCTTCTCCTCATCTGAACGAGACAAACCAAGAAAGCTGCACAGTTTGTCTATTTCCCGTCCAGTGTCCTGGAAACACAGTGCTTTAGATATTATCATTGCATTGTCAGCAAAGTAGCCTAAATAGGATCAGACACCCAAAAAATCATCACCTCGACCATATCTTCGTAGAACATGTAATGGAGTTTTGGGTAACTCTGTTTCTTCTTCCACCAGCCGTTCACATGGTCGTACCAGGATCCCCACACCACTGAGGCCACAGAACAATAAATGAAAGCACTTCAGTAGTATTCAAAAGAAATTTGTGCATCTCTGTACCAATAAAAAAAACTCTATTATTATAGTATTTTCTACATACTCTTGTCCTCCATGAATCTCTGGAGGTAGTTGCTCCAGTCTCCAGGCTCTGGGTGAGCCATGTTCATGCGATCAAAGTGAAAATAAGACACCATGTTGTCTTTGGCATTGCGTGCCACGTAGACCATCTGCAGAAGAAGAAAATACTTAAATGATCTAAAGAACTTTATATGAGACATAATATACTTTTTATACGTAGACATGCCTCAAATTCTACTGCTTCTCTTAATTACTCACATTACTCAGCCAATACATGAAATATGAGTCCTTCCAGCATCTTGTGACCATGCATTAAAATAATATAAGTAAAACACAAACTACTGACCCTGCAGTTTTGCTCCCAAAAGGACTTTGGCACAAACTGGACTGGAAAATGAGTCTTAATGAGTCGAGGAGAGGTGGAGAGGTTGTCCACCATTTCTTTTCCTAAATGAAGAGGTAAAGATGCAGGAAGAAAATCTCTGATGCTGTAAAGTCAGGTAGATGCAAACCTTTTTATACAGTCTTTTGATACTAATCTTTCAGATACAATGATTGTGTTACTGAAGTTTAAGCAAAAGGGAGACACTGCGATTTTCTGAAGGTCAAATAAGTGTTTGTATGTTTACAATGCATGAAATACGGTGAAGAATATTTGATAGTCTGTTCAACCTGAAATCAAAGAGGGGATGAAAATCTCCAAGAAAGGCACTCTGTCAAAGATTGGAACGGTTCTCTGACGCTCTGTCTGACCAAAATACAGCAGGTCCAGGATGTAGGAAATCCATGTGGTTCCTTAAAGACACAGAGACAGAGAGAGAGAGGAAATAAAATGATCTTAACCCCTCACCTCTATGCACACATCTTTTATAACCTAAAGCGTTTTACACTGTTGTTCATGTTTATAGACTGACCTGCTTTGGGGTATGTCGCAATAAGTATATCATCTGGTCTGGCCTGGAAGTTTTGAACGTTCTCCCAGTTGTCTGTGAAATAGTGAACCATTGACACTCCATGGAAGTCAATCAGTTCTGGTCGAGGGGGTAACTCCATGTGTAAAAGAGAGAAAAACAGACAGAAAAGAATCAAACATACAAAGAATATCAACATTGTGTGAAAGCTATCAAACTGCAGCAATGTGACTGTGTGGGAAAAAATCCAAACACTGTTCACTGTCAGTTGCAGACGGTGACGTTGCATCAAAAGTAACTTCTATAAATCATCTTTCAAGAAGAAGAGACAACAAATAGTTAACGGTCCATAAGGACAATGGTGTCATCAAAGATTAAGTATTAGCTTACACTCAAGAAAAAAACAACACAGAAAAACAGGCTTCAAATGCGTGAAAAAGCGTTCACAAATATACAGCTTTGCATGTGTTGTCAGTGACTTCGGTCTGAGTCCACTCTCATCTGCTCCACTTTATGGGCTTAACAGGAAATTAACTTCACGTGAGAGTAAAGCCCAGTGTAGCTCTTTAAAAAAAAGACATTTAGATTTTAGATTAATTTAGAGACGTACCAAGCCCGGCTGAAACGACATGCTGAACGCTGCTGGTTTCTCTGCTGTAGTTCTGAAACTTTTCTCTCCTCCTGCTGTAGGTTTTTTTTGGTTGTTTTGTTTTTTTTCTTCAGACAAGCCAACTGCCCTTCCTCTCAACTATCGTTGCATAACACTTCCTCTGTTGTCTGTGAACCAGTCCCAGATATTTCATAGTATTTTGCTCCTCCCCTTTCCAGATTTCCTGGACATTCACCCTTTATTCCCCTGTCCTCTCAGAAACATACAGAGCATGCAAGGTATATGTAACCCTAAACCTAATTCATAAAGAATAAACTTTTTGAGACAGTGCAAACATGTAGGGACGAGTTTTTTTTAACCACTCTAAAATTAAACTAGAAAAATGTATTTCAGCAGAAAATGCAGCGTGAATGCTGAGAGCTGAATGGATTTCATAGCACAGCTGGAAACACAGAAGTATTAAACAAACTGCTTGAAAAATCTTGAAGCCGTCAGAAGTTGCGATGACAGGTGACAGCGTATTCAAATAACTGATGACCAGTCGAATAGTAATAATAGGAACACTGACTGTTTAAGTGAAAAAAGTCATTAATATTACCAACAACAGGACCTAACTATGAAGATAACAATAACAGAGGAATGAAAATGTCATTTCACTGTTGCTGATAAAATATGTTAGAATCTACAATCTGTGCAGTCATAAAACTACATGCATTGTAAAGCAACAACAGCAGAGCTTCCCAGGTTGACCTCTGTCTCTGGTGAAATTGGTTAGTGGTGTTTGTTTTATCTCCAAGGTAACAGATATAAAAGCAAGAGGGCCAAAGTTCAGGGTGTAATGTTGTGAGAAAGTAGTGTGTCCAGATTGTGGACAACAGCAGGACAGCTGCAGTACTTACTAAAAGCGAAAAAAAAAAAAAAAAGGTATGTGATTTGGAACCCACCTCCAGTCTCCCACTTGAGTTGGGATCCACTGCACCATTGACACAGTAAAAGCTGGTAGTCATAGCAGTGGTGATGTAATCTCCACCCCCAAAAACAATGACTGAGAACCAGTGATTGCTGAATGTGTAATCAATAATCTAATCATCCATGTTGACTGAAAATGAGCTCCAGTGCATTTATTTGTTCACGCAAGTTCAATAAAACACAAAGGGTGCATTCTGAATCACTGTACTTTTTCTTTTTACTTTTAGTAAGTACTGCAGCTGCCCTTAAAAAGTCCGTACTGTTGCATGCAGTATGTACACAATCAGGACATGGAGATAAAACAAAATGCTGTTCACTGAGCTTACCAGAGATGGAGGTCAACCTGGGCAGCTCTGATGTGTTATTTTGCTATAGATTCCAACTATACATTTCTCTGTCATTGTTTGTTTCATACTTATGTCATTTGTTGGTTATATTTGTGATTATTTTAACAACTAACATTCCTATTACTAACGGAATGATCATCAGTCACCTGAATAGGCCGTCATCCATCATTGCAACCTCTGACAGTCGATGTGATGAATCTTTCGCTGTGCAGTGGACTGTGGTCAGAATTGCCAGAAAAACATGCTGGCTTCCATAAGGCAAAATTAGAGCAGATATAACAGAACATCCTGGTATTTTTGGCATACTGCATTTGACATACTATGTACTGGGACATACTAAATATTTTTCTGGCATACTACATAGGATAGTAGTATGGGTATTGAAATGCACAGATAATGTTTGTCATCGCTGGCCCTGCAGTTCCCAAAATGCCCACTGATTTATGGGCTACCAAGATTCTGGTTTATACAAGGGAAAAGATTAAGACTTAAAAACAAGGGAGGTCCTAACTATTAGAAACATCTTATAAAGACACTGCTGCAGGTGTAATCAAATTAACCAGGTGAGGTTCAAGACAAGGATTTTTTTTGGACAGACCCATTGGACAGAATTTGAATGTGGTGGACGATTGGCACGCATGAAATGAGACAGAGGTCCGGAAACCATCAGAAACAGGCAGATGAAGTACGGCTTTGAAGCAGTAATAATTCAGAACAGAAAGAACAGACTACTTTGAGCAGCAAAATCGTCTCCTCAGCATAGGCTGCTCGTTGAGTTTACATTGTAAAATTTGTTGAAAAAAGCTTAAAAAGCTTCAATTCTGGTCAAAAGCTAAATACAAGCGCACACGTCCTTAAAGAACTGAACATTTTGACATTTAAATGGGTTCTGTAGCTCAAAGCACGCAGGAAGAGAAGCCAACTGCAAAATGCACATGGAAGAAAAATAATAAAGCTCTATATAACAATAGTGTGAAGCTGTGACAGCATTCACACTAAATGGTCTTTAATTGTTTTTCCAAAAGCTTTGTGCCTCACCATACTGCATGGACTTTGTCAGCCACTTGAGAATCGTCTGCACAGCGTGCAGGCTTTCAACTCAAAACATATGGCATTCTTTCTCCTTTTAAGTGGCTTTGAGGTCACACCAAATGGTAAGAAACACAGCAAAGCTTCTTTTTTTCTGCAGTGTTCCTCTTACATATGCAGCTCCGCTCTGGCAAATTGCAAGCCATAGTCTAGTGTGTGCTGGAGAACCTCCCTTTCCCTAGATATGTGTAGATAATGAGTCTGGGCCCAATTTCAAAAATACCTCTAGCAGCCTGGGGAGGAGGGAAAGAAAACAAATCTGTGCATTAGCATTTACCAAAGGGTTAGATATATTTGTAAAAATGTTGTAACCTTTTGATGAAACTTCCACAATGTTTTGAGAAAGAGATTTACCATGTGACAGGCCACATTTAAAGAACAAGTAAAACTGGAGGTCTGGCAATCAGAGTGAAAGAAAACAAGAAGTTGAGTCAGTGAGCTGAGGGAAGAAACACTCTTTCAAAACATGGGCTTTTTTTTAAGGTTGCACAGAAACAGAGTGTCTTTACTTAAAGACATAATCAGACAGAATGGAACACACAGCACAAAAACTGACTTATTTATGTACTTTAAATTTAAATTCATTTCATTTCACCATTTTCATTTCAATGCAGTTTTCACCCTCCCTGATTTAACTTGCCTTTAAGGTGCCTTCAAATCCTTACAAGGAGCAGATACTCAGCAAGACCAACATCACTATCTAGATCGACAAGCTTTATGATCAGTGGTGGGAGGTTGCAGAGTACATTAACCCAAGCACCACTAAACCACAATATTTTAAGTACTTTCCTTGAGTATTTTCATTTTATGTTATCTTACACCTCTACTCCACTACATGTCAGAGGGAATTTGGGAAGTACACTACATTTATCTGACAGCTTTAGTTAGTTACTTTACAGATTAAGATGTTGCATTAAAAAAAAAAACTTTAAAAAAAATAAGATTGTAGAAATCAATATAACATCCATTACTTAAAGCAGCGTCTGCTTAAATCCCTTCGTCGCATGTTTCAGATGATTTTCCCTCTAACTTTCTCACATGGTTTAATTTACGTAAGGGTTACTGTAAGGGTTCACACCCACACAGAGTTTAAAGGCTGCGACTCCGCTCCAGAACTGAAGAAGCCTCTTGGATGAGAGGCGAAACATCTTCAAGAAATTCAAGCAAATCCAGTTGCCTACGATATAGCACTAAAGTTTACCGTGACCCGGATGACTGAGAACCTTCACCAACCTGTTTAAATTACATAATCGTTCAGGATCCAAAGAGGTTAAATTGTCCATTATTTCACAAAAAGAAAGGCTTAAAGAAAGATTCCAAAAATACATGTATTCCAAATATGTATCTGTGGTGCAGAACTTCACAACTTCTCACAACCCCCAGATTTATCTGGGCTGTCAGATTGGGAGCCACTAGACTAAACTAACAAATAGTATCTAACGAAGTTAAAACCAGCTGCACCTCCAGCTACAGCAATAAAATGCTACTTACAGATGAATGCATCACTATTAATAATGTAATATCTAATAATAATACTCACAGGAACCGAAGTACTGGCATCTTTTTGAATCATTATATTGGTACTTTTACCAAAGTAAAGGATTTGAGAACTTCTCATACCAATGCTTAGAAGTAGCTACTAATTAGCAAACTCTCTGGTATGAGAAACTCTTCCATACATGAATCATGACCCTTGAGCCCTGTATTAACATACTGAAGAAAAGGAAATTCCAGCCATGCTTCAAGTGCAGTACTTGAACATATTTTACATATTTTTTCTGTACATATTTTATATGTACAGAACATATTTTACACTCCAGTAAGCCTCATCAGTAGTTGAAATTTGCAAAAACAATTTCCCATAATAATAAAATGAAGACTTAACATTGTTGAAGTAAAGGAGAATTTAACCCAAACCGTGATCATTTACCTAAATCTGACCAAGAAAATACTATCTGGCTGACTGTAGATTTCTCCCAACAGCAGATTGGATTGGATCAATCATGGATTTATAAGGAGACTAGTATCAACACTGGGTTGGGAGTGAGTTACTGCCCCAAGCAGGGCAGACCCAGAACATGCTGGAGGGATATACATATCACGTCCGGCCTGGGAACGCCTTGGGGTCCCCCAGGAGGAGCTGGAAAGCAGTTGCTGAGGAGAGGAACATCTGGAATGCTTTGCTCAGCCTGCTGCCCCTGGGACCTAGCTTCGGATAAGCGGTTGAAAATGGATGGATGGATGGATGGATGGATGGTATCAACACAGAAACTTAATTGCATGTGCTTCAAGTAAGTGGTCATGATTTTGTGGCTGAGAAAAATTCAAAGATATTGATATGTAACAATGTAAACAATGTACTGTACCTGTTAGGATCAAATAGAAATTCCAATATTAAACTGTTTTCAACTAACTATATTACTATATTACTTATCCTGCAAGCCAAAGACAAAATAGTTTGCTTCAAAATTCTGAATAATATCTATCCATCTAAGAAACCGCTAAAACTTAAATTTAATGTTGATCACAAAGTTTGTGACACCCACACTGCTTACCATCTGTTTTTCCACTGTATATACTCTGCAGCATTCTGGGAGGATTTGCAGGACTGGTTGTCAATTTGTTTTTGTTTTTTTTGTTTTTTTTATTTTATATACTTTATTAATCCCACAAGGGGAAATTTAGTGTTTCACTCTGCTGTTGTTTCACATATACACACAGGTCCGAAATACACACACATGCACAAACCGGACCTATACATGCATTAAATGGAGAGATGTCAGAGTGAGGGGGCTGCCCATGGACAGGCACCCTGAGCGGCTGGGGGGGTTCGGTGCTCAAGGGCAACCTCGGCACCTCTCCAGCTACCAGTCCACGCTCCATATTTTTGGTCTGGGCGGGGACTTGAATCCCAAGCCAAGTCCCTATGGACTGAGCTACTGCCGCCCAACCTGCTGTTAACCAATATCCAACTACTTGCTCCTCTCACAAGAGAAAATATCGTGTATATGTTTTTTAAAAGGCCCTTCTGGATAATCACTGCAGTGCTTTAAGACAAATGAAAGGAAAACAAGCAAAGTCTCTCCTAAGAGCTTATGACGAACCAAAAATATCTGAAGACCCTAAGAGTGTGGACTACTACTCACTACTATTTATATTTTATTTCTTTTTTTCTTCTATAAGTTTTTGCTTTATATCACCATTATATCATTATTTTACACATTATTTATCTGTCTTATCCAGTGGTTCATGTTTGTTAATCAATAATCTTCAATTTAAAAAAAAAAAAAAACATGACGGACATGACGCGACCAGAAAGGACGTCACCGGAAGTGAAAAACATATACAACAAAGATGGCGTCTCCCAGCGAGGTAGCTGTGAATGATACACACGTGGGGAAAAAGAAGAAGGTAACGAATTGATTACTGGCAAAAGTGTCTAACTTTTTGAAATCATCATCACCTGAAAGAGACTAACACGGTGCTTTTCTACCAGACACACACAACGGAGCATTAGCTCTGCTAGCATCAGGCAGCTAACGCAACTAGCGCGTGTGTACGGGGTCCGGGAGGGAGCTGACCCCCCAGTTTCTGAGCACAAATACAAACACTAAACTTTTTGTCCTCCTCTTAAAGTCGCTGTTGCTAACCTGCTACCGTTTGCTCCTTTTTAATAGCCTCCAGCTCGTTACTGGGAGGAGGGGAAAGATGAAAACAAAGTGGGAGAAGACGGAGAACAGAGTGAGGTGGCTCTGCAACAGAACGAGCAACAGACACAGACAGCAAAGAAAAGAAAGCAAGAAGAAGATCACAGAGATGGAAAGAAATTCATATCAGGGGTAAGAGAGTGAAAGTGATTGTTCTGTGACCAACTCAGCATCATGGTGTCACTGGCATTCAGAGAGGTGGGAAATGTATCTACACAATATCACAATAATTTAGAATTTTGTGGGAATGATGTGCAGCAGCTTCTGTACGAAGTAGAAAATAATGCAAGGATAAAATAACTATGAGGTGTATATCAAAAATATATACAATACTTTAAAAAACAGGATAACAGTATGAATCATAAACTGGATGATGCAAAGGATCAGTCTCGGTGGGTTGCATAGAAATATTTATGTACAATATCAAATCTGAAGTACAGGTAAGTGTGTCTGATTAGTATGGATATAGATTATATAGCTTTATGTATATTTGCCAGATAATTCATTTCACCTGCTGGAAAGAAAAAGGCTTTCATACACTGGGGGACATATACAGTGAAGAGGGCTTGTGCTCCTTTTCAGATTTATGCACAGAATTCGACTTGCCACACTCCTCCTTTTTCTTTTATTTGCAACTACGATCAGCTCTTAAAGCAAGCCGGGTTTCATGGCAGAACCCTCTTACGTCTTATCCTTTTCACAACATCTTGCACAGCGCAAGTGGCCTGGTTTCCAGATTTTATCGGTTTATAGTTTGGCAGGCATACAGACCCCTGGCATTGCAGAACATGTGGAGAAACTACGTACCTGACTTGGACCCGGCCTTTGACTTGGACAAAGTCTGGTCCAATGCACTTTTGTTTTCTAGAAATCCTGATCACCAGCAAATACTTTATGATTTCATTTACAGAACGTATCTGACTCCTAGGAAGCTCTGTTCAGTGAAAACTATCCCTGATCCTTCTCTTTCTTTGTGTCCAGTGAGAGCCATGGGAACCTTTTTTAACATGATCTGGTAATGCCCTCCAGTGGCCAGATTCTGGAGAATGGTTGCTGCTAATCTCTCTGATTTATTTGAGATCAGCGTCCCTTGGTCGCCCTCCACACTGATCTTGAATGATTTGCCTAAGATGGACATGGCACGGCTCAAAAAACAACCGCAATTAGCTGGGCTTACAGCTGCAGAGTAACTGGTTGTTAACCAGTGGAAGCCTCTCCATCTTTTAACATGCTTAAATATTGTGTATCTGGAGCTGAAATTTCTTTTATACCAATAGTCCATTTTTCTGTACCATTACTCCAAAATCCCAAATAGCTCATGAATTAAGAAACAGTGATCCAACATAATTCTGTATGCATCAGTATTTATTGTCAGATAAGGACATTTAAACTGAGTGATTGGCCTGGTTTTGTGACTGAGACAGTTTACCTACTTGTGATATGCTTACAAATATGCTAGTAAGATGTTGAAAACGTCAAGCAGCTAGAATGGTTTCAAAATTTACAAAAATGACACCAAAATACAGATACACCAGAGAAAACTGGTGTGTCACAGATCTACATGAGCTTCACAAATCACCTGAAAACTGGAAGTAACAGCTCAGCTGTCTTGCAAAGTTTACTTTTTCTTGTGCAGCTTTGATTAACCGTGAATATTTCAAAACTAGTGTTTGGGACAGTCTTAATTTTAGAGCAAGACCAAGTGTTTTTTTATATGGCCGCCCAATTATATCAGTTGGAAATAGCACATCATTTTACACATTATGCCTAATTCATCCTGACATATTAAGTATTTTTGGAATTGTTTGGGTTTTTTTGGGGGGGGGGGGGTTCAATTCAGAAACACTATGTTTAAGTGTAAAATTCCAGTGTAACATAAAAAAATCTAAATCAAGGAGTTTTGTAACAGTTGAATAAAATACTGTAGTCTTTACCAAACCAATGAGTTGAATCAAGATCCCTGTACTGAGTGTTACAGTGCAGCCCCTAACCATGGAGCAGCCTTTTTGATATTTACTTTGTACTACAATATTTCAAGCAACGGCTATTGTCATGCTGGCGTACTTCTTTTGATTTATGTTCATTTTCCCTCAGAAATCAGATCCTTTCCCTGGGCCTGCTCCTATTCCAGAAGACAGGATACAAAAGTTCAAGAGGAAAGACAAAACTAAAAAGGTAAGAACCAAAATGCCTCTTCTTTACAATTTCTAGTAAAAAAGTGGCCAACATCTGATTCCTTTATTCTTCTCATCCTAGCCTCGCCGCCAGCATTACAAGCTGAAAGACATGATCACTCGCTCAGAGGAAGCTTCAGAAATGGCTCAGAAACAAGCTGCCCGGTTTGACCTTCTTCTCCCAGAGGATGCAGGGTAATTTCTTCTGCAAGTCGGCCAGCTGCTACGTGTCACAGTGTATGATGTGGCAGAGATTAAAGGATGAAACTGTCACTTTAAGATATTGATTAAAATCCTGGTTATGACATGTTTTCCTCTAATCTCAGGTTTCTAGAAGGAGATGAAGATGAGGACACATGTACGATATCTCAGGAAGATATTGCAGATGCTGTGGATATAACATCTGGGGCAAAGGTGGGACACTTAGTGAATGATGGAAGATTTCACCTCTGACACCTAAGTGCTGGGATCTTTGTTATAAATTAGCTTTATTTTGATTTGGTTTAAGATTGGTTTTATTGTGAAAACCCTGTTAAATTTACTAGTACGGCTAGAAAACCAATGAGCAGTGCACAGCGTCTGTTGTTCCCAATTTAATTTATTATTAGTAGATAATGAGGGCTTAACTTGTCATATCCATTTTTAGTTCTTGTTTTTAGTTTTAAAAAAGCATAATTATAGTAAACAAGCAATATATGGGGTATTTAGGAGGGTAAAAGATTGTTTGTTTCAACTTTTTCCTATGTTTATTATAAATAGGTTCCCAGGTCTGATGTTGTTCCCCAGGCTGTTTGCCTTATGTGAATTTGTTCTTTCTCTCTTTCACTTCCTCCTCAGTATTTTAATCTGAATCTGTCTCAGTTTGGACCATATCGAGTGGACTACAGCAAAACTGGACGGTCAGTATCTCACTCTCCACACTCCTACAAGCCATGTATGAAGTGTGTGTGTCTTGGGGTTGCTGCCACAGCTGATGATAAGAGTCAGTTAGCTCAACATCACCTACCTACCTAACCTACATTACTTGATTAATTTTTTGCCATTTGAGACAAGACTCTGTAAACACAACAGACATATTATAAACTAATGATGTACATTTGAAAATTGGTGTTGACTTTAACTCATCAGTCATGGGACATCACAGCTGAAATTAACTGATGTGTGCACACACAGATCTTTTGTTGCCTCATTAGACCATTCTCCCAGTCTGTGTGGCCTGTGCACAAAGTGAGTTTGATTGACACCCCACGTTAGTTTTGTTGCACAATTTACAGGACAAATAAGCCTGTCATCATTCTGATTGGTCAAAAGAAATTAGTTTCATCACATTATTCTAAGCTCCAACTGAAAACACCTGTATGTTGCATGAAGCCGTTCAGTACAGCAAACTGTTATGTTGCCCCAGAAATTTGCATGCGTTCAGCTGATGATGCAGAAAATCTGAGCAAGAATATTGTTTTATTTTATCTGCATGGTTGTTGTTTTTATCACCCTTTGCCCATGCTGGCTCTAAGGAAGCCTTCTATAAATTCACAGGTAGCATACATCAGTAGTTACTTAATAGGGGTGGGGGAAAAATCGATTCTTTGATGCATCGCGATGCGGACATGGACGATTCGGCATCGATTCACAAATGTCAATATTCGATTTTGTAAATCGGGTCAGTGTAGCACTCAGACAGCACCCGACAAGCTTAAGTTAACCTGTACTAATTCATCTTCACAAAAGACAGCGGTTGCAAGCTTGTTTTGATTTAATGTCTAAATAATTATTTGAGTAAGGCGAACATGAAGTATATTGTGAATACTTACTTGCGCCATCACCCAGAGACTAACATTAACGAGAGGAGCAGTGATTAGCATGTAAAGCGGCTGACCAACACACGCTGCAGCATCTACCAACTGAAAACGCCTCTGCAGTGAAGAAAATAAATCTCTGCTCAGTCTGTTTTACCTTAAAAACCCCAGTGTCTCTGTTTTCACCGGCATTAACAGAGAGAGAGGCTGCTTGCAGCTTCTCTGTTGGCATAACGTAAATAACAACACAGTGGTTGTGACGGACACTTAGGCTTTGTCAAACCAGCTAACGCAAAGAAAGCTTGTCTCTGTCTAACTGGCTTTGTGGTGCACCACTTTGGTAATGTTGGGGGTTGTTGAACCAAAATTATAAAATGCTGAGAGACGACATTTACTGCATGTCATTCCATCCTGGGAGAGGGATCCCTGCACTGATTAAGGTGTCGTCTACTATTTCTCTGGCAAAGGTTTTTTTCTGGAAGGAGTTTTTCTTATCCAAATTGAAGGTCTAAGAATAGAGAGTGTTGATTGCTGTAACTAAAATTTACATGACATGAAAGATGCTAACGTGCTCTGAGAAGCTGAGGGAAACTTCAGAGTTGGGTTCTAACCTTCTGTGGCTTTATCCCATCAAGCAAGCCCTTTTATATTATACAGAAATATCTTAATCTTCAAGTTGTGTTTACGTTCTCAACAATGTGTTCTCCTCACTTCAGTCACCTGCTGCTCGGTGGGAGGAGAGGCCATGTTGCTTGCATCGACTGGCAGACCAAACAGCTAATGTGTGAGATAAACGTGATGGAGTCTGTCAATGATGTGAAGTAAGTCATCCAACCTGACATCGTGCAGGACTACACAAAGCACAAAGCTTTTATATTCATGCTTCACCTATCAGCAACTGAATCAGTTTCTGCCTTTGTTCAGGTGGCTCCATACTGAGGCCATGTACGCAGTGGCTCAGAAGAAGTGGCTGTATATCTATGACTCTAACGGAATAGAGCTTCACTGCATCCGCAAATTCAATGATGTCCTTCGTATGCAGTTCCTCCCCTACCACTTTCTGCTAGCGACAGCGGTGGGTTAATTAAAACAGCTCTTATAGATTTTGCACATGAATATCTGCAGGTTTATTTTTAAGAGTTGTCTTCTGTTAAATGCTGAATTTGCCACAAACCCTGGTGTTATGCATCGCACACTTAATTCATAGAAGTTTTCTTTAGATTAAACCTTCATTTTATTTATTATTTATTTAATCAGGTAAGTTTCATTAAGACTAAAGAGACCTGACCAAGAGGGCAACACTTTTACAATAATGACAATAAATACAAAAAACATAAACAGGTATAGACAACTTATCAAACAATACAAAAGATCCAGTAAACAGTAAACATGTCCAGGATTTCCAAAACAATCTCGAGGAGGTCAGACAAAATAGAGACACTTCTTTTTAGCCTGTATTTGGTAACATTTTGACGAATTGTAAAAAGTAAGACCACTATAACTGGATTATTTTGATACTGAAGAAAACGAAAAACATTTGGCAGACAAGTGCTCGAGTTATGAGGAGCATCTTTTTCTGTGATTTCTGAGCTGATTTCTGAACATTTGATTGAACAATATGATTTTAAGAACCTTAATGCAATTCTTTACCTGCAAAATTACTATTTTTATATCAATTACTCGCTGTGTTTTACCTTGAAAGAAAACCTTGTTTTACTCATATGCCTCCATGGTGAACAAAGAATCTAAACACTGAGAAAATTCTTGATAAATTGCATTCATAGCGGGCTGTGTGTTCAACAACAGCAAAACAATATACGCTATAGGGCCTCTACAAATTCCCCTCTATATGCCGCCTTTGCATGTTTTCACAGAACCAAACAGCGGCAGCATCATGTTGCTCCAGTGTGTGATTTCAGACAGCATGCCGCCATTGTAGAATCAAAAGAGTTATTGCAGGCATGACGTGACACAACAGCGTTGTGTGACATATACCATACACATTGGCAGCGCTTTATAAACGGTAACAATGGCGTAACATGGCAGTAACAATCATTTACTGCCCCTGTTGTATGGCGGCTGATCTCGTCCTCTGCTTAGAGGGTAAGGAGTGCTCTTAACTCATTGTTTTCCGAATTTGTACACATTTCCTGCTGCTGTTTTCTTTGCTTTTTCTTTGCTACTTTTTAAATCTCCCACAGTGGGTCGCACGTGTAACATGTCATCAAAATGTCACACTCGTGCCGTCTATAATCCCGTCCTTCTGGCTTTCCCATTCATGCAGAGGTCATTTCGGCTCTGTTACTACCTCAGATGTTGCCTCAAAAATGAGACAACTCTGTCCTGCATTAAGGAGGCAGCGAAAAGGGGCTCATATCAAAACTTCTGTTCATAAACTCTCACTTAACTCGTACAGTATAATCTAAGTCTCTATTATCCAGTCTTGTGCTCAGTACTTTTCAGACACATGCATTTTTGCTACAACATTACGATTTAAAACATGTCAGTACGAACAGTGTCATGCACGGCCAAAAGTGTGTGCACATGAACTCTGCTCAAGTGAAGCTTGTACGCACGCACACACTCAGGGTGCACTACTCATAGGCTAAAGTGTGAGAAGTCCTGAGCATACGATTGTATAAGTGAGATTTGGATTATACTGCAGGAATTGTGTGAGAGTTTGTTAATAGATATTTTGATGTAGTTCTGCTGTTCAATTCAATTTGAACTTTTCCATGAAAAAATAGCCGCCTCTTTTTAGATTCTTAGTTCACCATGCAGGCATGTGAGGAAAAGAAAAAGTTTTCTTTACAAATAAAACTTAACACAGAGTGATTATTAATATGCAAATGGTCATTTTGCGAGTGACGTATTATTCTAATGAGCTGTGCGTGTTGATAAGCAGAACAAACTGTAAGAATTTTATTTTCCAGTTCTTTCAACACTGACGTGAATTCACCAGCAGGACTGTAACAAAGCTCCCTGTTTTTGCTCTCTTCCTCAGAGTGCTACGAGTTTCCTGCAGTACTTGGATGTGTCTGTGGGAAAGGAGGTGGCAGCCATCTGCACCAAGACCGGCCGGCTTGACGTGATGTGCCAAAACCCTTATAATGCCATCATCCACCTGGGCCACTCCAACGGCACAGTCACCCTCTGGTCGCCCAATCAGAAAGAAGCCCTCGTCAAGATGCTCTGTCACCAGGGTGCCGTGCGCTCTGTTGCTGTAGACAAAGCGGGCACGTGAGTCACCTTAAAACTTTACACTTCTTATTTAAGACAACATGAATATTGAGGTTTTTTTTAGAGGCAGAAAATTGTGGATAATTATGTTCATTATGCAGAGGTTGTTTCACAGTAGTCTCATTAAAATTGTCATCATTAATATTTGTGCTTCAGCCTTGGACAGTGTAATTAGTCCTTGTAATCACTTACAAAATCCTTTCTTCAACCCACTGCCTGGAGACAATCTACCCTCAAGGATTCAGTTGTAGATTTGGCCGTGCATTGTACCTGGATTACGCTAATCTAATCTATAACAGTCTGTGAATTTTACATAGTGCTAGTTTCCTCCAGGCACAACAGTAGTTAACAATTTGTAGACAAAATCCATGAATGTTAAACAGCTTTATAGTCTTTATAGCTGAATAACTGTTACATTTTCTATCATGAGCAGCAAACTGCAGTTTCCCTCAGTGTCCACCAGAGAGCAGTATGTTGTTATGGTCTCTCCTTTTGGCAGATACATGGTGACATCTGGTATGGATAAAAAGCTGAAGGTATATGACATCAGAGCCTTCAAACCCCTCCAATCCTACTTCCTCCCTGCTGGAGCTTCCTGTTTGTCACTGAGCCAGAGGGGGCTGCTGTCTGCAGCCACAGGGGATATCGTTCAGGTATTTATCTCATTCACGCATCACTTTTCATGATTTGACACCAAAAACAAACAGTCTGGCACACAGGAAGTGATGCATTCGGAGAAGTAGTTAGTGAGAATGAACACAACAGAATATTTACCATGGTCAGCAGAAACACTTTTGTACCCACCAAATGCAGAAGAACTCAGCAGGGTGCAGAACTGAAGAAAAATGACTTTGAGTTGTTTTGCTGTTCAGCTCGGTGAATTGTAGGCATAATTTTGAATTGTGGCAATTACTAGTTTTTTTTAAGTTGTTCATCTTCATAAAAATCTTGAGGTCATACATGACCTTTGACACTTTTATAAATAAGGTGCTCTGCCTTTGCATTGTTGCTAAATAATATGGGTGCATGCCAAGGCAACAGGCAGTAACTTCCACTTTATCTCTCACTTTGCTGATTACAGTAAGCAGTTTACTGCGTGATAATAATTATGACTTAGACAGAATCTAGTCATATATCAATAAACTATCGTACTTAAAGGGCATTTTCCAAATGGAACCCTCATCTGAGCTGATAGCAAGAAGCAGTGACACAGATTACAACTGATGTCCTCTCCTCCCTCGACCCCCACGCACACTGTTTGCTGACAGTGTAATAAGCATGGAGAGGGAGGACAGTGTCAGCTTGGAAGATCTGTGCTTGGAGGTGGAGGATAATGCCTCTTTATCATTACCAAACCTTTATTTACAAGGGGAAGACACATTGAGTGTTATTATAATACTGCATTTGTACTGTATGAACATTTATAGATCCAAAGTCAGTGTATTACCTACAGTAGATGGCCGTTGGCATGCTTTCAGTTTGGAGAAGCAGGAATACTGCAACACCGAAGCTCATGCACTGCTGTGGACGCCACGCTAGTTTGGTTTCGAAAGTTGCGCAATAACACAAACAAACTAACTAATTAGAGGCAGCCGTCAACCAGCAACTCCTTGTATTCTGTGAGGTAAAAGTGATGTTTGGCCAGAGTCTTTAGGTGCTATATTGTAGGCACAACTGCGTCAGCAGAACTGAAGAAGTCTCTTGGATGAGAGGTGAAACGTCATCAAGAAACTCAAGCAAGTCCAGTTGCCTACGATACAGCTCTTAAGATTACCATGATCTGGATGACTGAGAATCTTTGCTGACATGTTTGGTCAGAGGACGCTGGTGGCTGTGGATGGGGGCAGCAGCAAAATGTATTTTAGCCACCTAAAAGAGGCTCCACCTAAACAAATCTATCAGTATATCTTCTTTGAAGCCATTAACAGTAATTTTTCCTCTCAGCTCTCGAGAGTCGCTGGTCTGCTGCCGACGTAGTTAGTTTGTGTTATTGTGTTAATTTGATAAATCACAGTAGCATCTACAGCAGTACGTGGGTTAACATGTTGCAGTGTCATCATGCACAAACCTACGTCAGATCACATGGGAGAACGTTTTAAGAAAGGTCTGGAAAATATCATTTTGACGTGAAAATCAATCAATCAAACTTTATTTTACACACACACACAAAGCAAAGACTGTAATGGGAAAGACTAACTGAAGAAGTGAGGAAATACGAGGGGAAACACCAAAGGCACGATAAAAACTCAAGATAGAAAGCAATTTTAGTCATCAGTCAATAAATAAGTAAATAAATAATTTAAAATAAATAAGTAACAAAATAGAAGAATATGCCAGCTTGAAAAACAGATTAATAAAAATAAAGAAATAGATAAATACACAATAGATACAAAATAAAAAAGACATAGATCAAGTTCAATTATAAAGCCAGGCTAAAAAGGTAAGTCTTGATTTTGCTTTTAAAAACATCAACACTCTGAGGCCCTCAGGTCTTCAGGCAGGCTGTTCCACGGACGTGGACCATAGTTATGAAATGAGGCCTCACCGTGGGTTGTAGGGGATTCATATGATAAAAGCAAATCTGATAAATAGGTAAGACTTAGACCATTAAGACCCTCATAAACCAAGAAAACATACATACTTCCAAAATTAGAATTTTTGAATTTGAATACATAACACCTGTGGAACTCCACAGGATGATATAAAAACCTCAACAACAGCAACAAAAAAATTATAGAGAATAACAACAAATCAGTCAAGTTGTAGGCTTTTTTAAAAACCACTTCACTTCAAAACAGTGACTTCATGCATGGGTAAATTAAGCAGTATTTCACAAGCGGGTGTGCTATATTGTCATTATTGGTGTGATATTGCAATTACACAGCTGTTACCAACAAAATACTGCACAGACACAAATGTAATCTACATCTTAACTGGACATCACGCTAATTCTATTTATTTATTTATTTTTAAACCAGCAATACATAAGACACGTCTCCACATAAAGGTAACCTATTACCTTGATGTCACTTAATCTGTGAAAACTTTCCCTGCAGGTGTACCGAGACGTGTGGAGCACTCCAGTGACTAAACCCTACATGGCTCACAGAGTTCGAGGAACAATTTGGGGGATGCACTTCTGTCCCTTTGAGGATGTCCTCGGGGTGGGACATGGAGAGGGTTTCACCAGCATGCTCATACCAGGTCTGACTCTATTTCAAATAACAATAACAAGTCTCAAAATGAGGTCAAAGTTTGATGTAAGGGAAGTCGTTGTTCAGCCAAATTTGGTCAGTGTGTTTTCTGATGGGTGAAACCAACCATAACAGCTGCAGTCACTAAACTCCTTCTGTCTTCCTTTATTTACATCCACAGGTGCAGGAGAGCCTAACTTTGATGGTCTGGATGCAAATCCATACCGCAGTGCAAAGCAGAGGCAGGAGTGGGAGGTTAAAGCCCTGCTGGAGAAGATCCAGCCTGAACTCATCAGCCTCGACCCGACCGAGCTGGGACAGGTTGACCGCGCCACCTTTGAGCAAAGGCACAAAGACAGGGTCCAAGCTCTGGTCAGTGTCTGGAGACATCTTACTGGCACACATCAAATTTTATTTTAGGATACAGATCTGTACATTTTGAAATACTGACTCTTAATCATAATACCAGTAGGTACATTACCATTTACAGCCCTCTAAAAGCTTTTTTGTCTTCGCAGGGCTTTGACCCACTCGCCAAGGAAAAATTTATTCCCAAGTATAAGAAAAAAGGTCGTAGTTCGGCTGGCAACGTTGAAAAGCGAAAGAAACAAGTGTCTCACGAGGACCAGAGGGTAAGTCATCCAGAATATAAGATAAAGACTGATGCAACATGGTGATTTTTCTGCTAAATGTGGAGTGCTTGGCTAATCTCTCTTGACTTGTTTACCCCCCAGGATATAATCAGGAAAACTGCAGAGGACAAAATGAAGATTGAAAAAGCGAGAAAGGAGAGGGAGAAGAAAGAGGCGGCTTTATCTAGCAAGAAATCTGCTCTGGACAGATTCAAAAAATAGAAAAGGAGAACCCTTTGTGCAGCCCAAAAGCCAGTGACATTCTGTGGGAGTGACCTTTGACCTTCATATAAAGGACACATTACTCCAATGTGGGAACAAAACATGAACTGGGGCAATTCTGGATGCAGTCGGCTAATAAAGACTCACTCTCATGGGTGGCAGATCATCTGTAATCAATGTTGAGTGCAGTGAAAGGGCAGTTCTATTTAGTGCGTGTAGCCTGAAGCACTTCCTGTCTACATGGGTGCATAATGTGAGGTGCGATGGCTAGCACGGGTGTCATCCAGAATTTGTGTCAAGTTGTATTTTTTCTCTACCGCTAAAACACATTTTTCACTCATTTTCAACCTTGTCGAATGGAGTGCTGTGGCGGCTGAACTGACTGAGCGTATGTCAAATGTTTTATATAAATATGTTCTAAAAATAAATAACATGATGCCAAGCCTCTGAATTCAGTTTCATTTGAGATGACTGTAAAACATGCCAGAGCATGCTCACACATTGTCCTCACTCCTTAAGAGAGACAGTCAGTTTAAAAATTGCTATTAGCAGAGGCTGCACCCCGCCCAGGTTCATACGTAGGCGTGTTTAATTGATGTCTGTTCTTCGTACACTATTAACCCTTTGAAGCCTAAGCAAATTGGCCAGGTGTCTTCCAAAAAACTTGGAAGAAGACAACGAGCAACGTAAAATGAATGACCAAAAAAATAGCAAAAATTAGAAAAACAAGAAAATTAGTAAAAAGACAAGAAAGTTAAAAACAAACAAACAAGGGAATGACCTGGAAAAAGATCTTGAAAAATTACACTAATTCTGTAATTTTAAATATATAATGATGATAATAATTTTTTCCCCCTAGTTTTTTAAAAATAATTTCTAAATCTGTTATTTTTTTGCAATTTGTGAGACATTTCATACCAAGTTGCTCATTACTTCTTTTCCCCATGTTTTTGAAAGAAATCGCACCAATTTAGCTCGCGGCTCACCGGTGTGAATACTTGTGAAAGGCGTCTGAAAGCAGCACAAGAAAAGTGATGTCGCTCCAGGTCTCAAAGGGACAAAAACCACTGACATGATGTAAACATTATGCTTTTTTTAAGATTTTCTAAATATAGAGGTATGACAAAGATGAAACAATAATTGCTCAAGCAATGCAGGAAGTAATGTGACAACCGCATCTTCATTGTCTAACAAAGTGCATCGTCAGTTACAGTGAAACCTGATAGTTAAATAGCTAAGCTTTTAATGTTCCTTTTACCAGCTCTAAGACTGGGAGGACTGGTTTCCGGTAACATGTACTTAATTACTGGACTCATCGGCTAAGTATAACAAAGTTAGAGGCACTCCTCAGAGAGAGATTCAAGTTCTGTTTACTGGTAGCTTTAATAATATTTGTTTTTCCTAAGATTTTTTTTGTTTTGACTCTCTAACCTTTATTTGACAGGACAGTTTAAGATAGACAGGAAAGGGGGGAAGAGAGGGGAGGACATGCAGCAAAGGGCCACAGGTCAGAATCGAACCCAAGCTGCTGCAGTGAGGACACGGCGTAAATTACACGGGATGCAGGCTCTACCAGGTCAGCTACAGGTGCCCCAGTGAATATTTTAGGGTGTTTCCACATATAATCCTCTTTAAACAAACCAAACTCAGTCCTCTGAGTGTTCACATTGTTAGTTCATTTGAAAGAGGACCCAGTTCTCTTCCTGGTCATCTTCAGCTCTGATGAGGCCTCAGTCCTCTTCCTGTTCACACTGTAGCCTCTATATAATATGATACTGACATAGTTTTGTTTTCACCTTGACGTGGCACTGCAGTGTGGTTGTGAAGCCCTTCGCTTTCAGATGAACTTAAAATTGGAGGAAAACCTTAGTGTTTCTGTGCTGTAGACTGTTGCTGTTTAAAGTATTCTACATTCCACATCTGGAGACGTGCAGTATCTTCTGTGAACCATCTACTCCTAATCTGTGTTTTTTTCAAGTGTGCCAGTGCAACAGCCTGTGATCTAGAGGGCTAAATACAATGGCAAAGAGCAAAACAAGCCTGGAGTGCTTTGTGTTTACAGTGCACAGGTTAAGGGTGTTTTTTTCAGTCCTCTTTCTGTTCACACACTTCGTGTTCACAAGGCACAGGTTAAGTGAACCGCACTCAGACCAGCTCCTGAGTTCTCTTGAAGTGTTTAAATATGTGCAAAAAATGCTGTATAAATACAAAATTAATCAGGTCACTCTTGCATGAAGTGATCTTGATTTCTATTCGAATCAAAGCTTACCCTGCATTCATATGGTATCAGAATAAGGTTGCAAAGGTGTGAGATTTTCACTGCGCGATAACCATCTTAGAAAATATTCTGGTTTCACAGTATCACAGTTTATAGAATTATTCCTTATAAGTCAAAATGACTCTTAAAGGAATGAAAACAAAAGAGTTATTTTTGGTTGACCAAGCGTTTTATTACTGTAAAAACTTGAAACCATGTTTTTAAATGGAAGTTTGTGTTTAAAGTCTCCCTTTTGAAAACAACTAAAAGTTGAGATTCTCTGTCCAGCTGCATTTTTTTTCCAATATCTTCAATAAGCAAATATATATGCTGTGATGACCGTCAATTTTCATATCACTGTTTACCGTAAAACTGGTATACCGGTGTCGAAACAGTCTGAACAATGAGTTCCCAACTGGTAAAGCTCCCATGTCAGGGAAAGCAATATTTTACTGGTTTTTCGTGGATGCACTGGTGCAGCAACATGTTGGGGAGAAAGTCACTTTGTAATATAAAGCTTCAAACTCTTTCATCATACTTAGATATCAACATGAATCTTCACTGGGAAGTTAAACACTCTAAGCAATAAAATACAACACATCTTTGTAGCATCCATATTGTTTCCACATTGTGACTGTAAAGCTCACCGACATACTGAGTTTGTAAGGACGACTTCCCAATTCAGGCAATGGGACCATCTGAGTCACACATGATTGTAGCATTAATCACTAACTGACTTGTTCTTTTAAATATTTGGTTCCTGTTTGGCAGGCGTCTGTTGTGCACTCACTGATAGCAATGATAAGTTCATGATTTGAAAATGACAGTGAGCAGGAATCTGGTGGGCAAAAGATGAAGCAGGTTAACTCAGTCAATTCAATTCAGTCATTTATTTGTCACGTGGAACTACACAACTGTAACCCTCTTTCCTTGATTGTTGGCATGACAATTAACTAATAATTTACTGGTAACTCAATAATGCTGAATCTATTACAACTTAAATATAAATGATATACACATTAATAAATAACATAGTAACTTAAGTGATGAAAATACCCCAAAAATGTGTGTGCAGTAATCATGGTTACACAAAGTACAACTCCAGTGAAATATGATCCCCTCAGCTCCTTTAATGATGACTCAGCCACATCCTCATGAACTATTAAAGAGTATCTTCGGCATTTTTATCCTGGACCATACTGTCCCATGTGTTTGAACAGCAATTTTAAAAATGGTCTAGTATTGAGAAAGAGGACTTCAGCTGAAAGTTGCACAACTACTGTAATGTTACCAGATGCAGCAATTGTGCAGCGTCACTGTTCATCCATCAGAAGTGGTTATTTTTGTGCCTTAGTGTAATCCAAAAGATTTTCAAAGTCATGGATTGTTATTTAACTTATTTTTATTATTAACTGAAATTGCTGGCCGCCCATATTTATGTGAGCCAGAGTACAGTCAGGTCCATAAATATTGGGACATCGACACAATTCTCATCTTTTTGGCTCTAAACACCACCACAATGGATCTGAATTACAACAGTTTGTATATGTGCCTCCCATTTTTTAAGGGACCAAAAGTATTGGGACAACATCCTATGGACAGATGAGACAAAGATCAACTTGTACCAGAGTGATGGGAAGAGAAGAGTATGGAGAAGGAAAGGAACTGCTCATGATCCAAAACATACCACCTCATCAGTGAAGCATGGTGGTGGTAGTGTCATGGCCTGGGCATGTATGGCTGCCAATGGAACTGGTTCCCTTGTATTTATTGATGATGTGACTGCTGACAAAAGCAGCAGGATGAATTCTGAAGTGTTTCAGGCAATGTTATCTGCTCATATTCAGCCAAATGCTTCAGAACACATTGGACGGCGCTTCACAGTGCAGATGGACAGTGACCCGAAGCATACTGCGAAAGCAACCAGAGAGTTTTTTAAGGCAAAGAAGTGGAATGTTATGCAATGGCCAAGTCAATCACCTGACCTGAATGCGATTGAGCATGCATTTCACTTGCTGAAGACAAAACTGAAGGGAAAATGCCCCAAGAACAAGCAGGAACTGAGGACAGTTGCAGTAGAGGTCTGGCAGAGCATCACCAGGGATGAAACCAAGTGTCTGGTGATGTCTATGCGTTCCAGACTTCAGGCTGTAATTGACTGCAAAGGATTTGCAACCAAGTATTAAAAAGTGAAAGTTTGTTTTATGATTGTTAATTTGTCCCATTACTTTTGGTCCCTTAAAAAGTGGGAGGCCCATATACAAACTGTTGTAATTCCTACACTGTTCACCTGATTTGGATGTAAATACCCTCAAATTAAAGCTGAAAGTCTGCAGTTAAAGCACATCTTGTTTGTTCCATTGTGGTGGTGTTTAGAGCCAAAAAGATGAGAACTGTGTCGATGTCCCAATATTTATGGACCTGACTGTATATCCTCCTGAGACCCTGTGTCCTCATATGAGGACCTCACATTATGGGTCTACTTGACCTGATACTTTATTCTGATTAACTTAGATCTGTTGTCCTCATTCGTGGGCACTTTTTTGTGCCATCTAGTGGTAGTAAGAGCACAATACACTACTCCATGTGAAAACAAGATGGCAGCCATTTCTGTCAAGTCAGTTTGCAGCTGATGCCGACACAAAAGTGGACAAGGTCCAAAACCTGATCACATGTTATGGTTGAAACTTGTTTATTTAAGATTAATAGTGTTTGTAGTTTGATATGGCAACAAATTTGACCAATTTTAGTGACAGTAACAAGCTAAGACACTGTTAATTAGGAAGTACTCGTTTGAGGACATTAGGACTTTATTATTGCCTCGTTTGAGGACTTAGATAGCCAATAGAAATAAAAAAAACAAACATACCAAACAAATGTTCAGGTCTCAGGAGGACATGGCTCATTCAAGGGGCGGCTGTGGCTCAGAGGTAAAACAGGTTGTCCAGTAATCAGAAGATCAGCAGCTCTATCGCCAGCTTTTTGTGTCCCCCAGTCCACATGTCATATCCTTGGGCAAGAACTGGCTGCTCCATCGGTGTGTGAGTGCGAGTGAATGGTTACTAAGTAGCAGGTGGCACCTTGTATTGTAGCCTCGGCCACCAGTGTGTGTAAATGTGTGTGTGAATGGATGTTTGTAGCAGGTAGTGTAAACGTGTTTTGAGTGGTCGGAAGCCTAGAAAGGCACGATGCAAGTGCAGTACATTCCTACTAACTGAAGTGAACCAGCTGCTACGAGGCCGTGAAGCGCGGGAGACTCGTGATGTTCCTGTCAATAGGGGCAGGCAATTTCAGGGTATTCAGGGTATTTTTGCGATAGTGATATTCTTGATGATCGGACAAATTAGTAAAAAAATAAAATGTATCATTAATTTAAGAAAATAGAATTACAACAAAATAAATGATACAGTTTTACATGTCAACCAAACAGTTTGCCTTTAAATATCGAGCCACGAGTGTCATGTAGGTTTACATTACCAAAGCTTTATGACAAAATGATTTGATGACACTGACTCCCCTGTGCACGGCGAGAGAGGAGAGGGAGAGACACTGTGCTGGTGCCAGAGGAGCCGCTGAATGAGTTCCCTCTGAGCGGTAACTCGCTAAAAGAGTCTGAGAAGTCCGAGGCTGTTCATGAAACATTCAGGATACCACAGTTTATTCCACACTACTGAAGCTGCTCCTCTTTTTGGAACCACCACAGAGTCGGTAATACTTGTTGTTACTGTGGGTAATAGTATGACGTCAAGTCAAAAGATCGCGAGTATCACGACATGAATTTTTCATATGATGTTAAAAATTATACCGTTATTATCGTGAACGAAATGATATGGCAAACCCCCACCTGTCATGTAAGATTTCAAAACGAGACTGCTTTTTCTGTGAGACACAATAAACATTTAAATTTAAAAACTTTAAAAATTCCTACCAAACCAACGATACATGCTACACTTTTGAAACTTAACCACAGTGTAGCCCCAGTACTGCAGAAACTTTTGTCCATTTAGACTCATTACAAATTATGAAGTCCATCACTCTGTTTTTTTCCAAAACTGTAAAACTTATAAAACGTATCTCCTCTCACAGTTTTTGCTCAATTGTCACCAAACTTGCTAGAGAGCATCTCCAGACTGTCCTCCACAAAACTTGTTTCTTGGATTTTCGATTTATCAAAAATTGAGCCTACAGTGCATGAAAATGTTTGACTGTAAACACTACTGTAAACATATACCATCCAATTCTTGCTAAATACATTTTCAATCTTCCTGAAAAAAAATGACAATATTTTGGAGTCGTGGTTGTTGAAGTTTGGCAAATATCAGAATTTTATCTCCAAAACTGAATTTTCTAGAACATTTTGAATTCTGCTCTCATGGGAACAACTGGAGTCAATGTAAAAGTGGCATTTTTAAACATCACATTTTCTCTTGTGAAGCAAAACACTTATTATTAAAAACAAATCACCAACATGTCCATGCTGTCTAGATGCAATTTATGTATTGTCAGATTTTTGTTTAGATGATAGAATTTGTGACATTTTGACTATTTTTGAAATCTGCCACAACTGCAGCCCGGTCGGTGACTTCCTGAGTCTATTTGAGAAGCCACACAGCAGGTCTCACTTCCAGACAGTTAGCTCAGGGAGTTAGGAGCTGGATCACAGTGCCAAGGACTCTGGGTTCAAGACCCAACAAAACTACAAAGAGTCTTTGAGAAACAAATGTTCCACAAATTTATTCCAATATTCAACCACTTTTACTTTTCAATTGCTGCAATACAATTTCCAGATGATACAACCTGCAAAATGACTCAGCTGATACTAAATGCAGATTGTAATATCAACTTCCTTGATGTCTTCCTATTCTTCTGCTTGTTGCTCAGAATTGCCTAAAAATGCCCGGACCCATCGCTGCGCAGGAGCTATAATCAAATCTTGTTTTTCAATTTAAATGAAGTTTATTTGTTTACTTAGGTTCAGGAGCAGGTCCACGCCTTAACCACACCTCTGATTACCTGCCAAGCCTACTCATGCCTACTCTCTGATTTCTCAACCCACCCTCCCTTTCCCTTCATCCATCATTCTCTCTACCAACTTTACTTCATCCTCCCTTCCCCTCTCTCCTCATATCTTCTTATTCAATCTGGAGACATTTTATCAACATATTTGTGTGGTCCTTGCTAGTGATGAAATATTAATAAACTGAGATCTGCAGTTACAACTGCTGAACCAGAGATGCTTTACATGCCTTTTATCTCATCTTGCATTGACTTCTATAATGCACTTCCCTCCTCAGGTAGTATGTCCGCTCTTTAATGTCTGCAAGCAATCCAGAGTGTTGCTGCAACATTACCTTCTAAATCAATTAGATGGTTTTAGGTCACTCCCATTCTTGTATCTCTTCACTGGCTTCCTGTCACATACAGGATCCAGTTCAGAATTCTCAGTCTTATTTACAGAGTACTAAACAGTGAGGCTGATTATGTGGCCTAACCATTTCACTTGTATCCTTCTGCTCGCTCTCTTAGGTCAAATACACTGAATTTGCTGTCTGTCCCTCGCACCCACCTCAAGACCATGGTGATAGAGCTTTTGAGGCCATAGAACCTAAATTTTGGAACGCTCTGCCTGCAGCCTTACAATCTGTGGACTCAGTTTAAGTCAAACCTATTTAGACAGGCATTAGGGTAACTTGTGTGCCAACTCTGTACATTCTTTATATGTTGTGCATTCTGATTTTGTCACTATAGTTTTGCACATAAACTATGTGGCTCGTGTAGTTGCTTTATCTCCTAGGTTTTATTTCTTGTATTTTGTATATCGCCTTTGTAAAGCACTTTGTGATCTATGTCTGTGAAATGTGCTGAATAAATACATTTTCCTTTGTTAAAGGAGCAATTCACCCACAAAATGACCATTTGTACATCAGTTAGTCATGCTGTGTTACTTTGAATTCTTGAAGAAGACTTTTCTCGCATGCCTCCATGGAAGACGGCAAACATTTAAATTTACTGACTAACTGGGGAGCACGCTTAGCAACAGCTAAACTATATAAAACCATCTGTTTTCAAATGCTCACACAACTCGTAGCAGTATAATCCAAGTCTCATTTAAAGAGGGCATAGATAAGTTTCACTTTCAGTTCAGTATAAAATAGTAAGGTCTTAGCAAATGTGCATGTTTGGGAAGTACTGAGCATTGGACTGGATAAATGAGACTTGGATTATACTCCACAGGTTGTAAATGGATGAACTGATACAGGTTGTTGAATGTGGTCCCCTGTGACTTCAGTGCATCAAGAATGGTCGCCTTTTTTGGATTCTTTGTTCACTGTGGATGCCTGGTTCTGAATCCTCTGCCTGGTCCTGGTCTCCCTCCTGCTTGTCTCTTGTCGGTCCCTCTGCTTCATCCGCCTGCTCGTCTGGTTCTGAACCCTCTGCCTTGTCAGCCACATCCCCTGCCTGCCCCTCTCAGGTACTGTCACCCCCCAACAGACTGAAGTGTGTTGATCCGTGGGCTAGTGGCCCTGTTTACAGGGTTCAGCCTGGTTTGACCCTCGAGCCTGAACCCCAGAGACTGTGAGTGGGGTTCCAGCCTGGAGAACAAACTGTTACCTGTGTCTCTTCATCTGCCCAAGTTTCTGTTTTGCCTGTGTTATATAAAGGTCATTACCAACTGTTGCTGATTTCTGGAGTGCTACATTTGGGTCTTAAATACGCTCATCACAGTAGAGGCATATGAGAAAAAATGATTCTTGATGAACCAAAATAAAAGGGTCCAAGTTTAACAACAGCAAACTATATCAAAACATATGTTGACAAACTCTCACAAAACTCGAGCAGTATAATCCAAGTCTCATTTATCCAGTTGTATGCTCAGTGCTTCCCAAACACATGCATTTTCACCAATTTTTTTCTGCTCAAAAAACTTGCACAATAACAGTCCTAGGCACGGACAAGATGCACACGTAGGCAAGCGTGTGCATTTTAACTCTGCTCAGTGAAATGCATGAGCAGAGTTAAACTGCACACATTTGCCTAGGCACGCTAACCTAATGTGGAAGGGTTTTAAATATCAAGGTTTTGCATAAAAACGCACGTTATGGAAGTACTGAGCATATGACTGGATAAATGAGACTTGGATTATACTTCACAAGTTTTGTGAGAGTTTGTAAACATACGTTTTGATATAGTTTGCTGTTGTTAAACTTGGACCCCTTTTATTTTACTGCAGAAATGGTGGGAGAGTTTGTAAATGGGTGAACTGATACAGTGTTGCTGTTGCTTAATGCAGCCGCCTATGATTTCAATTCATGAAGAATGTTTGCCTTTTTTGGATTCTCCGTTCACTGGCAAATGAGAAAAGTGTTTCTTGTTGAACTGAAATGAAAAGGGACCATGCTTAACAACAGTAAAACTATCTAAAAACACCCATTTACAAACTCTCACAGAAGGCATGCAGTATAATCCAAGTCTCATTTATCCAGTCGTATGCTCAGTACTTCACAAACACAGGCATTTTCACTAAAATCTTACTATTTAAAACAACTGTGCAAAAATAGTCCCAGGCATGGACAAGATCCACATCAAGGCAAGCATGTGCATTTTAACTCTGCTCAATGAGATGCAAGAGCTACTCTAAAGTGCTTTAAGTATTAAGGTTTTAGCAAAAAATGTTTGTGAAGTACAGAGCATATGACTGGATAAATGAGACTTGGGTTATACTGCACGCGTTCTGTGAGAGTTTTTAAGTGGATGTTTTGGTATAGTTTTGCTATTTTTAAATGCGGTCTCCTATATGTTCCTGATTTCCAAAGAGTCATGCAATAAAACCAGTTTTATTCACAAATTCAAAGTAACAGCAAGACTAGCTGATACACAAATGGTCATTTTGTGGGCAGTGTATTCCTTTAACCTCATTTGCTTCAAATGTGATGGAGAAACGGAAAATCCAATGTGACACAAATGTTGAAACAAAGCAGATGTGTGTGTGTGTGTGCACTATTTTTCTCTTCTAAGCAAACATAACATAAGATGCACAGCGGTTTATTGGTGACAGTATTCAATTCAAAGGCATATTTCCTGAGTGCAAACACACCGTCTCTCTCTTTGTTTACATTGTGGGTGGGGTAAGACAGCCTGAGGCTTCATTCTGACACATTGTAACCTGTCTATTAAAATACTCAGACCAAACACACTCGAGACAAACCACCACAAAGCTGTCATTAACGCTGTACTTCATGTTTAATCTCTCTATTACAGAGAAAGGTAATAAATACTACAGTTCAGTGGGATTATAGCTGTGTGTCACGTCAGTCTCATGGTTATTTTTTCAATCTCAGTTGATGCGAGGCAGCAGAGCCTCCGAAAACAAAAGATTAAACTCCTCTCCCGTCTGTTCACAAAGCTGAATACATCTTACCATCTCCAATTTCAGCTGTCCAATGGATGCTAGGTTGCACATATCATCATGTCATTATTATTACTATTGAAAAACATAATACTTATATTCAACATGTACTGAGGCGATTATTTTTCTAAAAAGGTTTTAGCAAATATTTGTATTACTTCCTTCCTAATGGGTATTTGAAGCCTGTGGTTTGATATCTATTGTACTATTGTTTGGAGCATCATGCATTTAGGCATCTTATTAGACTAACATCTACACTTGAAGTACCTGGTGATAGTAAGGTGTTATAGATATATATATATATATGTGTGTGTGTGTGTGTGAGGGTAGCAGCCTATAGATGTCAGACTTTGTTTTTCAATAGAAATACTTGTTCCAATGTGCATTCATCACATAAGCAGCTGTAATTTCTTACTGTGTACTATCAGCATGCCGGTGTTGTCTGCTCTACGTCTACAATATGTGTCAGTGTAGTAATGAAAGATGCTGTAACAGTCTAAAGATAGCTTAAATACTACTGTGACAATTCTTCATACAACCAGCTGATCATCCTCTTTTCTGCAAAAAAAAGCCAGTCAATTACATCATGGTTTTTAAAAAAATAAAGCTATAAAAATAAGGTGACATATCACAGCCTGAAGGGCACTTGTGCTGTTCACAGTATTGAAGCGAGGCACAGCCCCAGTGAGTCCAGTCTTCCTTCTCATTGACCCTCACAACCCTTGCTCCAGCCCCAGAGCTGACCCGAGCATCGCCCGGACTTTGCAGAGCCCCAGAGAAGCACGTAGACTCAGCCAGGAGCAGGGCTGCGATGTGTGGACATCAGCCCAGTAGTGCAGCATCTCTATAGGTGGTATTCGGTGGATGGACACCATGGCCTGATAGCAGCAGCGTCCATACGGCACAGCTGGGCCGCCAGAGAAGAGCGGGCAGTGCGAGGGCAGCACTCCAGCTGTCCGGGCACACAGACCGACAAACACATCCTCAGGGGGCAGCGGTGTGGATAAAGGTGATGCAGAGGCTGCCAGGGAAATCTTGAGCAATGCAGAGCGGGACAGAACGTAGGCTGTGCCACTGCAATAGTCAGGAAAGACAGAAGGCGGGTAGGCCCCTGAGGGGAGGTAGTGCTTGCTCTCTGGGTCACGGTCCGGAGCCACGTGGAGATGCACCCTGCCAAGGTACAAGTCTCCTTGTTCATAGGGGTTACGGCTCTTGTTCAGGAAGTGCAGGAGGGCGCTGGGGTTGAACAGGACATCATCGTCCACTTTGGCCATGAAGTGAGCCTGAGGGCAGAACCGGCGGGCCCAGCCCAGCATGGACAGCGTTTTCAGGGTGAGGTTGGAGTAGGTGTCCAGAAAACGCCCCTGAATCAGGTCACCTCGCTCTCTGGCCTCCTCTATCAGCAGCTTGGCCAGTCCGGGGTCAGAGGCCACACCCACCATGAAGAGGGTCATGACCCGCAGGCCCCTCACCTCCACCTCCCCTCCCCAGGTGTCCCTGATGGCTTGACGGGCCCTCTGGTTGGCAGGAGCCGAGGTAACCATGGTGATGAGGTAAGGCTTGGCACGCTGGCACACGAGCGGGCTGGGCATGAGCAGGAACTCCTCGGGTCTGGTGGGGGGGACGCTCTGCGGGGGGATGATGCCTGCGTGCGGCTCCACCACCGTGTTCATGCCCATGGAGGTGACCCATAACTCGATGAAGTCCACAAAGAGCAGAGCCAGCAGGGCTGCGCTCGCTACCGCCACGCACAGGTAAGGCAAAACACCAAGCCGGCTCCCTCGCTTTCCAAACCGGGGTTTACATACCCACAGTCCCCGTCCGACCATGACCAACCTCCACTACCACTGCGCAGCTCTGAACACCGCTGAAGCCTCAACAACAAGCCCGTCTCTCACCGGTCCTCTGTTCGCTGTCTCCACGATTAAAACCCCTCTGCAGTCATTGCGTTGTCTCCTCTCTTTGTCTCCTCGATGCTCCTTTGCACCGGGGCGCAGTAACACGCAGCAGCCGGAGGAGAGTGCCAGCGTCGGTGAGGATGCGGTAAAAGCAGCTGGCACTCTTGTGTTGATGCTGCAGCCCGGTCAGTTCTACAAAAGTGGGATATGCAGCTGCGCAAACGAAACAGTCGATGCGCTGGCAGCCCGGAGCTATTTCAGCCCTGACACTCTAACATAACATGGAGCTGCTCTGAGGTCGACTGCGACACAGGAAAAATGTGCCAGATGATAATTTATTCCCCTCTTGTGATGAAACGCGTCCTGATGCTCCGGAGATGAGATGCCTTGTGGTTTAGATGAGCAGTTTTGTTTTGTGTCCATCGGGATGCGTATGCAGTGGTGTGGTCTGCGTGGTCTGCGGTATATCCACAAAGAAAGCCCCAGGATTTCCGTCTAAATGTACAATGTAGGGTTCAGTTTGTCCATGAATAAACATCGCAGCTCCTCAAGACATGAGCAGAGTCCCTGTTTCTTCGTTCTCAGCTGCTGGGGAAAGTAAAGCTGGTTAGCATTACCTCGGCTCTGGAGGCAAAACAAGCAGAGGCGCCCCCACAAATTCCTCAGAGGGGTGGCCAGATGGGGATACTGAAAATCTTGGGGTGTTACTCCAAAGCCTGTAAGGCAGAGGGGAGAGCAGGGCACAACCTAAATGTTCCATATGACAAAATGATATATAAAGAGAGACAGAGAGACAACCAGGGCAAGCAGTAATGACAATAGCCACAATAACATTAATTTTAGTAGTAATATAATTATAATAACAGTAAAACTGAGAAGTGGCAGAAGTGAAGTGTTACAACATACCCCACATATTAATTGTAACAGGCTGGAGTAAGATCAATACAACTCTATCTATATACAATATATTGATACTGTTCATGGATCTATCTATGATATTCAAACACCTGTAAATCCCTCATCTAATTACAAATACTTTGGTCGGGGCTTTGTGAAAAGGTAGCAACCACGTGCGAAACCATAATGCTGCATTCACAAGGAATCAGGGAGACAGTAGGGGACTGGCCAGATATCATTTTAATGGTCAAGAGCAGGATGGTAAATTAGGTGAGGCCTGTTTAAATACTTTAACTTTTTGCCATCCTCCGTGACAAAACATATAAACTGGATGTTACGCAGCTCTTCACACAAGGTGAGAACAGGGACGATGTTGACAATTATATACAAGGAATAAACACAAAAATGATTTTATTTTATATACTTTATTCAATTCTTTCTTCCATTCAAATGGCAGTAGGTAATACATATTATCAATTAATAAACAAATACTTAGCCAGGGCCTCTGTTGGGGGATCCTAATGAACGTTCCCTGGCACTTTTTAAAAAAAATAAACAAGCTATTTTGATGCTTTTTCATGCACCATATTTACATTAAAAGTGCAACAACAACAAAAAGTGAATCAATTTATTTTTATTTTGAATTGGAAAATGGTCTGTGGGCGTCTTGGCAGCAAAGCCCCCAGGCCACATTAAGCATCACTGGCACAGACTAATACCAGTACAGTTACGATTTTGAGTTCCACAGCAATCCTGTTTAATGAGCTGTGTCTGTATAAACACGTGTTCGGCAGTTCATTGTGCTTCACGTAGGCTGGTTGTCCTTTTCCTTAACTAGACAAATATACAGCTTTAATTTGAAGGAGTGCATTGACTGTGAGGACCGGGAGTAAACCAACTCAAATTTCAAACCACCACACAGAGACTTCCAATTATGTGCACAAGGGGGGCATTTCATCTGTGTGGCCATGGCCCAGCCCCCCCTTGGCGCTCACAGTATACCCACTAAAACAAACGAGACTACACCACTGTGTTTATCTTATCCCGTATGTTACTGTCCTGTGGGTAAACCTCTGCAGGACATCAAAATCCCTGTGGGTCTTCATACTGAATCAACACATGTTGACCTAGTGCAGGAAGAAATGCTTCTATGTTTGCATGTGCTGTAGGCCTACATTAATATTTGCACTGTTTGGCCATTATAAGGATATATTAAAATAAACCTGATTATACTTTATTATATTTGGAGAAAATGTAATTGGGCCTGTGACAGGCCACTTAATATTTACACATGACCTAAGAATCCTCGTACCCTCAAATAATGGCGGCGTATCAGGGCCTATTGGCTGAAGGGAACACAGATAGGCCCACATGGACAATGAACTGTGCCAGGTACGCAATCACAGTCTGTAAACGATATCAAACCGAGTGGAAAGAAGAAGCAGTTCCTATTTGTGTTTTATAACCGAGAAAATGTCTGAATGTTTATATTTTTACCACGGTCATTTGAATAGGTTTGAATCCCTGCCACGTGTGTATTGTTCTCACTACATGACCAGTCTGAGCACACCTGCTGGTGCAGGGCGACACCTGGTGGTTATTCAGGGGGACTTTTTGGTGAGGTCAGACCAGAGTCATGTAAATACAGTGAAACTGAAAACACAGTCAAATTAAGTCCTATGGATACAGTCAAATTGCTGACGTGAGTAACACATGGTTCTTTGTTACAGAGATCTAACTGACAAATGTCAAACAAATAGGTATTTATTTATTCAGTATATTATTCAGGGAAGTTGCTCTGGCACTGGATGGCAACAGTGACACAACTGCATTACCTTTATTTGTTGAAATTCAAGAGCTGCGCTCCAACTGTTGAGGCCAATAAGCTGTTTTTACATATAAGTAAAGTTCATCACCTCATATACTCAAGATGAAACAGCCTCTTCAGATTTTTGTGAGTAGGTGACATTTAGAGACCCCCTCCAGAAAAAGTTAAAGACTTATAAAATGACTGTGCTTTGTTTAATAGTTCAAGTTCCTCATTAATATTATATGTTTGGCTGTATTTGTGTATTAAAGTGTTCCCTGTCTCTATAGCACAAATCTGGACTTTAAAAGTACAGCCTACTCTGTGTGTGTTTGTTGTATTTTATACTGTAAAGAAAAAATACTTGAGAACTACATTTATATGTTGTATGTATGTAATACGTCACAGTATTTCACAGAAGAATAAAATATAATTTTGGTTCCTTTTTAAATATTCTGGCAATGAGTTGAAACTGATGTCATTATTATCCCAGTGATGGTATTCCTTATGAGCAGCTGCTAACTTTGTAGATGTTCATGTAGCAGTCATTGGAAAATAATCAACATATTTTAGTTTTATCAGGTTCTTCAGACGCTGTTGGTGTTCTTGTCCTGGTAATAATGTAACTTAGCAGTACTGTCGGGCACTGTCTACCTAACAGTATCATCTTTTAAAGTTATATTGAAACTGTTGCATTTTAGCTACACAATCCAGTAGTTTGATTCAACTATTTTAACTATTATTATTATTTTATTATTATTCTTTTTTTTTTTTGGCTCTAACTTCATCGAGTTATGTGCTTTTACTTTCACTGCTTTATTGAGTTATCTGTTGTTTTGTTTAACTTTTCATCTTTTTTTAGTCTTTTTATCTTATTTTATACAGTTTTTAGTTCTTTTATTTATTTTAATTCATATGTTTTATCTTTTTATTGGTCTACTTAAAGTGTTATTAAAATCTGATTAGACTCTCCTTTCCACTGCCTTATAGAAAGATGCTTGTTGGCGCAAGTCTGAGATTATGGTGATATTTTATACATGCTTGCCTCAGCTGCCACTCTGAAGCCCCTGCACCCTGTATATGACTCTGCCTTAAGATGCATCACTGAACATAGCTATAACACCCATCATTGTGATTTGTATACTAAGGTTGGGTGGCCCTCTGTCTGTGTAAGATGTGACAGACACTGAGTTTAATTTATTTATAAGGCTCTTATTGGTCTTTCTTTTGCTTCCTATTAATGTGGGCTTTTACTAAACTCGGCCTAGTGACTGGATTACACTCCAGGTGTCGGCTGTTTTTACTGAACTTGGAAAATCCAGATTTTCATATTGTGCACCTGCAAGATGAAACAACATGCAGAACAGTTCAAAGCTTTTCTCATTTTTATCCACAGGGCAACTCACATCTTTAACTGTACCATATTTTACTGCTGGGTGTTCCTGTTTTATCTGATTAGTGTGTTCTGCATTTTAACATTTTTTATTCATCAATGATGCTTTTATTTATTTATTTATTATTTTTACACTTTTAATTGTGGTTTTATCACTTTTTACTACTGCCAGTTTTATGTAAGTTTCTCTTTGGTTTTTGTTTCCGAGTGTGTGTCTAAGTGCTTTTATCTTACATTGTTTTACTGGACCACATTGTAAACGAGGTCTCTATTTCATTGTAATTCCAAATTTAAAATAAAGGTTGAATGAAAGAGTATTATTTTATTTCATTTTAACATTTTTTTTTATCAGTTATGAGCCACATGTCACGTCTTTGTACCTGATTGATGTGTTCTACATTTTAACAGTTGATTGATACTTTTATTTATGTATTTATTTATTTTACATTTTTAGTCCTGGCTTTATTGCTTTTACTTCTTGTTGCCACTTTTATGCACGTTTCCTTTTTTACTGTGTCTAAGTGGTTTTATTTTTTATTGTTTTACTGGGATACATTGTAAATGAGGTCTCTATGTCAATGTATTTACAAGTTAAAATAAAGGTTGAATGAATGAATATTATTTTGTTTAGTTTTAAAAAATTTTTATCAGTTATGAGTCACATGTCTTTGTATCTGTTATTGGTTTATTCTTCATATTAATTATATTTCCTGGGGTTTTATTCCTAGTTTAATGGACTTGATTCACTTTTATCTAAGCTAAAGACTTTGATTGTCCTTAAGGTTTCTGTTTTATCTTTCATGTTTTATTTTTAGATCTTACTATTCTGGGCTTTATTTTCTTTTTTTTAACTTCATTATTTGTGCGTGTTTTTGGGTTTGTTATTTCTCTTAGGTTTTGCTCTTACCATGTTATGCTATTTTACTTATTTTATTTTACTGTACAGCACTTTGGTCAACTCTGGTTGTTGTAAACGTGCTTTATAAATAAATTTGATTTGATTTATTTTCTGCCTCTCACTGTGTGCAGCACATTCTGTTTCCACCTAGAATGAATGTGCTTTATAAATAAAGTTTTGCTTGCTCGTTAGTTCACCTTTTCTTCTATTGTGCTGATTTCATATCAGATAACTTGACAATAAAGTCCCTAGACAGTCAGACATGATGACGTCAGTCCTGTCTGGCTCGCGCCGAGGATGGGTGGGGGGGTGTTGGAGGCGCGCGGGGACGCGAGAGAGGAAGGAGAAAAAAAAAAACCTCAACCATCATCAACGCGCTGGCGGTGCGGGGTCACGAACTATGACCTTTAACAGAAGAAAACCAAAACATTTATTTTATAAAATAGCAGAGAGCCCGAAATCTGTGAGCAGCGTTTCTCGGAGGTAAGTCTCAGTCCCGGGTTGAAAACCGTAGAAAGCTCTCTGTGATACTGGATGATAAAAGAGCGCAGCTAATCACCCAGCTAGCTTGTTAGCTAGCCGATGCGGAGCTCCCTTCCTGCCCGACACTGGCAGCTCGGGATCCGGGCAGGAGCCGTGAAACGCTGGGGCGGAGTCTGGCTAGGCTGATATGCTTAACAGACACTTAAACTAAATATTAATATGTGACACTGCTGTCGACTCAGCCTGAGCCAGTCCCTGCATGCTAGACTGACAAATCCAGGGGGAGAGACGGGTGCAGTCTGCTCTTGCTGCAGCCGTTGTTGCGTTTGCTTGTAATAAGCTAGCTCAAACAGCTAACATAGGAAAGCTGTAACTGCTGCAGATGAACTCGACCCTTTTACCTTTGCCATCTCGGGGACATAAGAGTGTTGAAATGACAACTTTATTCAACACAGCTGCTTTTTTGACCTTTAATACCAGCACATCTACAGCCGGCTGCTCTGCTGTCTAGAAAGAAAATTGCTCTAATATATTTATCATAAGGATTCGTCTCCTGTGGTATTGGCTGGCTGCCAGATTGTCCATTTTGTTCTGTGTTGTGATGCGTTTAGGGACGGAGGTATTGATGGGCACTCTGGCAGACCAATCAGTACAGGAAAAGGCAGCATGCTCCTCCCTTTGGTCAGTGAGCTACTGCAGGCACATCAATCAGTTTTCATGTAACGTTATGCAGTGAAATTGTTTTCTTTATTAAAACCTCCAAATCAGCAAAGACAGAGTCAAAACTTTTCAGTGAAAGGAGGTGATGGTGGGAGTAGATGCTCAAATGCATTGTGCTCACTCACAGTTGTTTTTACAGTTTTAAAATGCCAATAAAGTGTGTAAAAGATGTCCATAGCCCTGTTTTGACTATGTACCACTAGGTTTATTACATTTAAATTGTATCAGACAGGGATCTCCATAGACAGAGACTGTACTATATTACGGTGTTTCTCCATTGATTTAATGCAAACTGTGTTTCTGTAAATATATTTTTTCTGTGCTTTTCTCTCTGCTCATTCTGCAGAGGTACAAAATGATAGACTCTATAGACACAAAAGATTTCCTCCCTTAAAAATATAAGCAAGTGACGTTCATATGGCATCAGTTGTCCTCCTTTGTTACAGTGCCGTGTTGGACAATGTGAGGCTCCATCAGACTGTATAGTAATCTGGTTATCAACGCTCTCTCAAATCTCATGTCTAGGTCGCACTCAGAGGTCATAGACTCAGCTTGTGGTGACATCACTGCAGTCATGCCGAGGCTGGATTTGTCAGACATAATATTTGCCCGCAGGAAGAATATTAAAGTAGGTGAGATGTGGAAGAAAATCTGATATTAATGACAGACAAGATATGGAGCAGTAAACAGATGTCATAAATATTTAGCTAATTTTATTTTCTGTTTTGTTTATCATCATGAAATGATTTTATATCTGAAGTTATGTCTGATTTTCTATGTGGGGTTGCAACAGTATACTGGTTTCAAGATACACCGTGATATTAAAATTGATGGTTATCATACAGTGCACATTTGTACAATATTTTTAAACATACTTCCATTAAATATGGTTTCAGGTTTAAAATATATTAAGAAAATGTTTGCTTAACCAAAAATAACCCTTGTGTTTTAATTCCTTCAAGGGTCATTCTGACAGGTAATAATAACAGTAATTCTGTTATACTGTGACACTGTGATATTTTTTGAGACAGTAATTGTACTGTGAAAATTTCATACCATTGCAACCCTAGTTTCATGTTGAAAAAGGACGTGTCATTTTTTTAAGGGTTCCTGGTTTGAGCCCAGGGTGGGGGTTTTGAAGTCAGGGGTCAGTTTGCATGTTCTCCCCGTGTCAGAGTAGGTTTTCTTCGGGTACTCCGGCTTCCCCCCACAATCCAAAGACATGCAGTGAATGGTTGTCTATGTCTGTGTGTTAGCCCTGTGATAGTCTGGTAACCTGGGTGTACCTCACCTCTCGCCCAATGTCAGCTGGGATAGGTTCCAGCCCCCCTGCAGCCCCCAACAGGATAAGCGATTACGGAAAATAAAGGCATGAATGAACATCTTGTGTTTATAACAGAATGTCAAAACAATCTCAATCTCAAATGAAAAATGACTGCGCTACATCATCCAAGTTACATTAGTCAGACAAAACTCTAAATCAAACCCCTCTAAATCAAGAAGAAATTCATCTCAGATACAGCTTTATAAACCAACATATTTATAACACTGTCCCAGTGTTGGCCTGCTCTTCTGTCACAGTTTGCACCTTTCTGGTTGATTGTCTGTGGCATCTTTCCAAACAGACCTCACTAATGACCTTACATCATCATGACGACCAACCTGAATCTGCTCTCTCAGCAGAAAGTGGACTCTGAGCACGAGGCAGAGGTGAGCACGCAGAGGGAGACTTTCATAATGCACTGTTTGCTGGCAGTCTGAGTTGTTCCATAAAATCCATATGAAGGTTAATTTAAGTTGAACGTACTGTGATGCTACTCTCTTTGTCTGTGTGGTTAGTGGATGCTGCCTTTATTTGTTGCCATAGAGACATACCTTCTGTAGATGGAGGTTCTCTGGACAGTTCAGACTTGTATTCATGTAAAAGTGTTGTATAATAAAATGATTATGCTTTGCAAACACTCAGGTGAAATATACATGCGTTGCGCACTGTGCATGTGTTTAAGCTTGTTGAAATGTGTTTCACGTTGTAGGTGTCAACCTCTCCTTCAGACTCAGTGATGAGTGAGTCTCCACAGCGCTTTCAGGTCATCTCCACTGAGCCTGCCACAACACCACAGCGAATACAGGTATCGGTTGTATTCTCAACATTAGTTAGCTTCAGAGTATGTGACACTACATGTTGATGTTGTTCCCTGTTTTGGGGCGCACACGCAGCAGTGACGAACACGGTGATGTTCCAACATGTGACTTGGCTCTCCCACCTTCAATGTCACTCTCTTCTCTTTTTTTTGTTCTACTTCCATCCATCGGTGTGTGTTTACCGCCACCTCCCTCTCTTCCCATCTCCCTCTTCCATCTCTAACACTCTCAGATTGTAACTGACCAGCAGACAGGTCAGAAGATCCAGATAGTGACAGCAATGAAGCCGTCCAGTGCTCCAAAGCAGCAGTTCATTCTGACTACAGCTGACAGCTCAGGGGCAGGCAAGGTTATCTTGGCCTCACCAGACAGCCACAACACTAAGCAGCTCATCTTCACTGCTGCAGACAGCCTGATGCCAGGAAGGATACAGGTACAGTTCCCCCATAATATCACCCCGTGGTACAAAGTGTGAGTATACTATTGGGAACATCTTGATCTTGATGTGTGTTATAATTTTCGGACAGTGCTATAACCACAGTTTTGACATTGTGTTAAGGTGAAACACAAGATTAATGGCCTGTGTTTGACTTTGCCTTTCAGATCGTCACAGATCCAGTGTCAATGGAACGGTTGTTAGGGCAGTCAGGGGACTTAAGCCGCCCGCAGCCGGTGGAGTATTGTGTGGTGTGTGGGGACAAGGCTTCAGGTACCAAATCTTACAGTTGAAGTTACCTGGTGATGTGAGAATTTGTATGTTTTAAACCATATAACTAGAATGACAGTAGGACAGACGTACCAGTTGAAATCAACATAGCAAGTCAGAGCAGCAGCCATTCTTAAGTGTACCATCGCCATTGCAACAGTTATACCAGGCTAACTTTCACATTAACGTTGTGTAAACAAACTGACATGTGACAAGCCACGAACTTAATCAAGAAAGGGATAAAGAGGGTGTAGATCAGCCTATTTTTATGTCTTACTCGGTGTATTAGGAATTAATGTCAGCCAAACAAAAATAATGTTTATTGGAACAATAGACAAACTTACTAGAAGACTGACAAGAATAACCAAGACGGTTTTGGTGAGTTTAATGTTGTTTCTGTCACTAGTGTTAGCTTTTTCTTCTTGAGCTCCATGATCAGAAAGCACAGTGAAGACATTTTTCTCCTGGACCAGAGTTGGTATTCACTACAGAGCAAAACCCCATCCTTCAGCTCAGCAGTCAGTAAGCAAGACAAGGGGAATTTCTGTTGGTCTTGACAAGGGCTGCCCCCTAATAGTCAACCAAATGTTGGTCGACCAGAAAGGTCCTTAGTCGGCAAGATTTCATTGGTCGCTAAGTTGTAGGAAAAAAAACAAAAAACAAACAAATGTCAAACTCTATTAGAAACTGTGCCTTGTCAAAATAAATCACAGGACGCAGCATGTGTACGGCCCCTGATTTACAGGGCTGGTACCTGTGGTTATTACCCAGGCTAGTTAATAACATGTCGGGCAGGAAATCCAAAGTGTGGGATCATTTTGAGAAGGTGAAGGACCAACCCAAGGTGATATGTAAACTCTGCAGGCAAACATTTGTCTATCATTGGTCGACTACAAACATGACGCATCATCTGAAACATGTAAGTAGCTACATGCCCATTAGCCACTTAGCATAATCATGACTGCTTTGCCGACAGCGTCGTTAACAGGCGGCTCGCTCAGTGTGTGACGTGCACTTATAGATAAAATATAGGCCTATATTAATGAAGGTTCATTAGTACGGTTTTGTATTTCTCTGTAATGTAGCACAGTGTTAACAATGTTACTGATACTATTCTTTCTCACACCTTGAACTCAAACCATTGTGTTGTCCCGCCCAAAATATATCATTTAATAATTTAATTGACATGCTAAACCTGTGCGTAACTAGTTGATTAATGGCTCTGAATGACAACTATTAGTTGACTAGGAAAATTCTTAGCCGGCGGCAGCCCTAGTCTTGACGAGCTGTAGCATTTACTAGCCCACAAACTGTAAACTCTACTGTACATTCACTCTTGATATCTTCACTGCTTAACTTAACTCACACCTACTGGCTGCGCACTGAACTGTTCTCCAAATTGCTAACGATACTCTTATAACGTTAATCTTAGTTTAGTGAAAGACAGAAGATTGGATCAGTGTACGATTGTATTTTTTTGTTTAATTTGAATTTTGAATTCTTAACAAGTGAGTGTCACGCACTTTATGGCCCCAGTGACATGTGTTGTCACCATAACTACCCACAAGAATCACCATTTTCTTTTTTACCAGTCAAATGACCAAACAAACAGTCCAGTGTCTATTCTACTCTCATTCTGTTTCTATGGTTTTAACCCGTGTTGCCTGATGCCAAATCTGGCTATATGTTTTGTTGCACATTGAAGGTGCACCCACGCATGCAGTGACTCACACACTCTTGTTTTCTCCGTGTTCAGGGCGCCACTATGGTGCGGTCAGTTGTGAGGGATGTAAAGGCTTCTTCAAGCGGAGCGTGAGGAAGAACCTGACCTACAGCTGTCGCAGTAAACAGGACTGCGTCATCAACAAACACCACCGCAATCGCTGTCAGTTCTGTCGGTTGAGGAAATGCCTTAACATGGGGATGAAGACAGACTGTGAGTGAAACCAGGACACCACACAGAGACATGTAGACAAATACACTCAGACACAAATCAGGTATTATTGGGATAGTCTTGAAAAGTCTTAGAAGGTCATCTTAAATTTAACTTACAAAGTCTGGAATAGTATTTCTTCCCTGCCACTACACAGTGTCATAACTTTTTCTTTTTGTCCATCCTCAGCTGTCCAGAGTGAGAGAAAGCCCATTGATGTAGTGCCCAGAGAGAAGCATGCCAACTGTGCTGCCTCCACACAAAAGATCTACATTCGCAAGGACCTAAACAGTCCACTCATCGCCACGCCAACCTTTATCTCTGATACAGAGACCGATGGCTCCAGGTCAGTGCGAATCACACCTACAAACAAACCTCAGTCTCTGTTGTTCTGTCTCTCCGCTGTTGCTGTTGGTGTTATATGAACTGTTTTTTAGATGATGCTCTGTCATATGCAGATCCAGCCTGCTCGACCAGGGCATGCTGGTTAATATCCAGCAGCCGGTCATCCAGAGTGATGGAACTTTGCTGCTGGCCACTGACTCGAAGGTACAGCTGTTACTGCAGTCACCGCAAATATAACATCTGCCTGCCTGTTCTGCTGCTGTGCTTCTCCTTCTGCTCCTTGTAATGGGAGTATGATCTGTCAGCCAGAGATGTTTTGTCGAGAGGGTTTTGTTGCTCTTGAAACATGAGGCTGTTTTAGTTAGTGCTTAATATTATAGGTGTCAACAAAATGAAGACGTTTGAGCTTGAAAATCTGTAAAGCTGTCTTTATCCATCTTGTATTACTCTCACTACACGTTGGCCTTTCTGCATGGCCTGAAAACGCTTATGCTCACACTATACGGTTTAATCGACAGGCCATGGCATTGCTCCTCACACTGACGTTTAATTTTATCACAGCAGGCTGAGTTCAGACTACAGTTTACACTACAGCATGTAAAATGATGCTCCAGTAATATTAAAACAAGCACACTACGGTGTATTATGGATCTTTAGACAGCAACCATGATGGAAATTGCACTGTGGTGCAACTCAAACTGCAAGATAACCTGTCTGATATCCATCAGATCATCCGAGAGCCAGACAGTTTATCAGTCAGGCAATTAATTCAATAATTGGATGTCGTGACCCCCCAACAAAATGCACAAAGGTCTGAAATTTGTACTCAATTGTGAAGATATTCAAGCACAACCAATTAAAATCAGGCTTAATCTGTACAGTGTGTGCCCTGTCTAAGGCAGATTTGCTTTTTTTCAATCTCTATTTACCCCTTTAATATGTTTTATGATGCTTTTTGTCATGCACTCCAGTTTAGGAAACCCTGTTTTGTGTCTACAGTTGATCCTAGTTCATCTGACCTATTTCATCGAAAGTAATCTGCAGTGTTTCATTTGTCTTCAGATGGAGTCTGGGCAGGGGGACTTGGGGACACTAGCCAATGTGGTGACGTCACTGGCCAACCTGAGTGACTCACTAAGAGAGAATCTAAACAATGGTGATACCTCAGACAGCCAACAAGAGGAGCAGTCTGCCAGCGAGATAACACGGTCAGTCAGCAGTGCGCACAGAGAGGAGGGGTTTGTTTGTGTGAGGTATCTGCAACGTCTGATCAGTAATTTCAGCAGGCCCGCTGTGAATCCTCATCTGTTTTTAGTCAGTCTTTGCACCATGTGTCAAGTTAGTCACCTCTTCGGAAGCAGATTATTTAAAATGGAGCATGGTTGTCTCAATGGAGTCAAAAAAAGTTGCATTTCCATTGTTGTCAAGAGTTTTCTGTCAAATACTGTGAAGGTCAGTTAAAGGTGTGTGTGTGTTTGTGTGTTGTGCACAGTGCCTTTGACACCCTGGCCAAGGTTTTCCACCCACCAGAAGTAGGGGTCGGACAGAGTCTGGCAGAAAAGCCGCAGTGTGTTGGTGGAACAACCATACAGCTGATTGGTCGAGACCAGGAGACCCCCATCATTGAGGTGGAAGGACCACTGCTCACAGACAGCCATGTCGGCTTTAAGGTGGGTGGAGTCAGCTGGTAACAACCAATGACCCAAAAAAGAGACACAGATTCATATTAGTAATAATTTAGAGATATAAACTGACTCTGTTTCTTTTACTTTGCCATTCATCTGTCATTTTTCCAATTTTTAAAAATTATTTTCTTTCCTGTGTCCTCCTTTGTCTTTCCCTCTTTCTCTAGCTGACCATGCCCAGCCCCATGCCCGAGTATCTGAACGTACACTACATCTGTGAGTCAGCATCCAGGCTTCTCTTTCTCTCCATGCACTGGGCACGCTCCATCCCTGCCTTCTCAGCTCTCGGGTAAGAACGCATTTGACATAAGAGGACCAATACAGTTCCACCCCTTACAGGAATGTGGTGCATTTTCATGCCCACGCTCACACTTATCTCTTTCTCTGTGTCTGTCTCTCCCAGTCAGGAGGCAAACACCAGTTTGGTGCGAGCCTGCTGGAACGAGTTGTTTACTCTGGGTCTCGCTCAGTGCGCTCATGTGATGAACTTATCGACCATCCTCGCTGCTATAATCAACCACCTTCAAAGCAGCATCCAGGATGGTATGGACCACAGAACTCGTCGTCATTTTTCAGTAGGACACACACACACACACACATATAAAGGAGTAACGCAGATAAGTTAACAGCAACTTTTAACGGTGATGACATGTTTTTTGTTGTTTCTCAAAGTTTTTTGTTGTTTCTCAAAGCTTTCAGTTAATCAATAATCTTAACATTAATCGTAATAGATGAAACATTTCCTTCTCTCCCAGACAAGCTTTCAGGGGAGAGGGTGAAGCAGGTGATGGAGCACATTTGGAAGTTCCAGGAGTTCTGTAACAGCATGACGAGACTGGAGACTGACAGCTATGAATATGCCTACCTGAAAGCTATAGTGTTGTTTAGTCCAGGTGAGTGTCTGCTTTTATGAACTGATTAATAAAAGCCTTGGTTTCACCAAACACTTTCGGTATGGTGCATTTGGAACCAGAAGTAACCCTTCAGACATGGTACCTAGACCCTAGTGTTTCCACTGCAAACAGTACTCTTAAATGTGGCGGGGCTGTTGTCACTCACTGCTCCGTCCATCACTCACTGTATTTCCTCATTACCGGTGACACAGATGGAAGCCTGCACCTCGTTTATTGTCTCATTACAGAACGAGGCTGCACGCCAACATTTTCAGAACAAAATAAAATAGGCTGCAGTGAGAGTCTCTGTGCATGGGAGAAGTGAGGATTGGGATACATGCTGTTCCTATAACGCAGGCGAAATTAACATATAGTTTTAAATGCTGGAAGATCCACTCATTACTAAAAGTGTCTGTCTGTGTAAAAAGTAAAGTAATGGTCAAAGTTGTCAGTGAAATGTAGGTGAACTGATGGATTTATTTTGCCAACATTACAAGTAAATGTTCCACCTTAAAACTCAATGGCAGTTGGCCCAGTGAATGAAGTTATTTTTTCTCAGATTCCAGCTGCTGCAAGAGGCAGCAAAACATCCTTTCATTTTATAGTTACAGTAATGAAACTCCACGGTATGAACAGTGGTTCCATGAGCCTCAAAACCAGCCACAACTCAGCCCCGAGCAGAGTGACCGTCTGCTATTGACCAATCAGCAGACTGCAGTGTTCACAGCTCCACCTTTTAGTACCAGATCTGTGTGCTAGGTACCCCAACAGAGGGGGGACCAAAAATGGGGACGGTAAGGGATGGGACTATTGGTTTGGAACAGGGCAGAGCTTTTATCAGTTAAATAAAAAGAATTCCAGTGAAGAGTGAAGGTGATGTGAATAATTGACCTGTATTTGCAGTTTATAAAACAACTGTATTGTGTTTGACCCATCAGATCACCCAGGTGTGGACAGCAGCGGGCAGATTGAGAAGTTCCAGGAGAAAGCTCTGATGGAGCTGCAGGACTACGTGCAGAAAACCTACCCAGATGACTCCTACAGGTACACTCATAGTTCAGTCATTATTGTATTTGAACAACTTGTCACTTCTTTTCCAGAACAGGTTGACCTGTGATATTCAGGAGATTAGGAGTGAAATGTTTCACATGTTTGGAGAAAACTTATCTTTGACATATGGTATAAACTGAAACTATGAACTTGTTGTCTCATGAAAAACAGCTACAGTTTGGAACCTTATATGAAGTATAATGTAAACAAAAAAAGATCCCTGTGTGCACAGTTGTGCTTAGGAACAGTGCAATAAGCCTCAGAAGACTGGAAGGTTTAACGCCACCCCAGAGGAGGACAGAATTTATTTGTCGTGTAATTTAGGTGAAGTTGAGAATGAGGTTGACTTCTGGCTTTACTGTCCTGTATATGAAGACATAATGAATGTACTTTTCAGTAAAATGAACTCTGTTGATTTATTTTGGTGTGATGATCATGAAAAAGCTGAGCTTTGTTTTAGAAAGGGAACCTTTTTTGTGGCTGAATTTCTTTGCCAGGCCTGTGATAGAGGGCAGAGTATTTTGTTCCAGGACTGAGCAGTAAAATAACATGTACTTTGGTTGGTGTCTTGTAAACCCATGAGGGCTGGGCACATGTTTGTGTGCATAATGCACACACAAAAAATAAAAAATAAACAAAAAAAATCATGCCTCCAGTCTAAAGAGGCTTGCACATCAGAGACATGTGTCCAGATTCAAGTATGCTTGACCCCAAAGTCCAGTTCGTTTAATTACTGTGAACACTGTGTACCACCTTCAAAATATAAACCATAGTAGTCATAATACGAAGGTCAACTCCATGGTATTGGCTTGTGGTCTTGCAATCTTGCAAGTTTTTCTACACAACACCATAAAAACTGTCACATAGAGTGTAGTCTCAGCACAGAACAACCTTACTAATGTGAAAGCTAAGCAGCGAGGGAGAATAGATCAATCATACTCGGCCACAGAGTGAATGAAGTGTAGCTAACATAAAAACACCCAGACCAACTAGCCCAGCCTCCTCACCACAGTGGTAGGACTACGCCATAGTGAATTACAGATGATGGTTGTGGAAGGGAGGAGAGCTCCTGCAGACTGCCCTATCACTTGCAGCAAACTTTAATGTGGAAGTAAGTTTAAAGGAGGTTTACCATGAAGCAGTTAAATCATCACAATAACACCTAATTTCATTAATTAAGCGCTGCCAAACTGTCAAACTGAAAAGTATCTTTTAAGCCTTGCTTTCACTGAGCATGCAGCCTCTTTCGGTGGACAATAGACGAGGTGCTTCCATCTGTGTCACCAGTACTGAGGAAATACAGTGAGTGCTGGACGGAGCAGTGAGTGACAACAACCCCGCCCACATTTAGGAGTAGTATTGGCAGTGGAAACACTAGGGTCTAGGTGCCATGTCTGAAGGGTTACTTTTCTTCCAAAGGTGTCATACCGAAAGTGTTTGGTGGAACTGGGGCTTATTCTTTCTCGTACTTTGTACCCTAAGTATGTGTACACCAACGGGTGCTTATGCAGTTGCAGATGTAACATGGAGTTTTGAGATAACTGATGGAAAGTTGAAAGTACTTGATAATATGAAAATATGAAAAACGATAACAGTAACACGAGAGACTAACAACTTCGAGATAATTAGTTGCGTTAAATACCATCTGCGGTATAAATTATTCAGGTGTCAGTCTGGCTGTTAATTTTGGTTCCTGAAGACTGCGACACTGTGAATGCACGGTATGGATCATCTTAAGATATTAGGATAACTTTGTTTTGTGTTTGTGTCCCCAGGTTGACCCGTATCCTGACTCGTCTCCCAGCCCTGCGCCTCATGAACTCAAGCATCACAGAGGAGCTCTTCTTCACCGGCTTGATAGGTAACGTCTCTATTGACAGCATCATTCCCTACATTCTCAAAATGGAGACGGCTGAGTATAACAGCCAGGACTCTGACCCTACAGAGTGACACCCCGTCACTCCAGCACCCAGAACTGTCAAATGAAAGATTACAGAGTCTCCACATCAGGTACTCTTCTTTGTCTCTCATGGGGTTTACCATTAAACCCCAGTCCACACTCCAGTGGCCCCTTGGTTTTTTGAACAATGCATGGTGCAAAGTCATTCAGGAATACTTGGTGGATTAAGATAATCTGGGATTGGAAAGCCAGGATGACACTTGGAATGTTTTCTGGAGCTGACGCAGTGTGGCGATGTTGAATTTCTGGCTCTAAACTCAGAACAGGAACAGAAAAGGAAGTCTCTGCAGCTGCGACTGTGCTCATCTCCTTTAATGTCTTTATGGCACTTCAAGATAATTACATATGAACTTTACCTTCTGACCTAAGCCTTTCAGATTGTTTTAGTCTTATGGAAGCCTTACCATGCTGTCATGTTGATCACATACATAACTTAGCATAAGCTTGCAGGTAACACATGAGCTGCGTCAGCAAGTTCAAAGTGAAATCGTACATGTGCAAGTGGAATTTTAACCTAGTTACAAGTCTAAAGACTAAAGTAGATCTGAGTACTTACTTTAAAAGTGTACTCTGAAGCTAAACATTTGTTCATGTTGGTATTTGGGAACATTGTGCAGTACCGTGCTGTAAACTCACTGTGCTGCTAAATTGAGAATTCAGACTTTTGTGAATGTCATAAAACAATGAATAGAAACATGCTTTTTAATAATTTTCTCTCTTTTCAATTTTAAAAGTGACATTATTACCTAATAGGTGCGAGACATTAATGTACAGCTCTTTACTTTAAATACATTTTAAGTAATAGTTTGAAGGAGAACTCCGATCAGGTACAAAAACTAACTCAAACCTCAATTAAATACTCCATAATCTATATTCATACGGACCGACTTTCATAACATTTATCCACCACGGTGCATTACAACATGACTGTCTGATTTCATTCAGTTTCACTTTTAAGTCACATTCACAAAGTCACGTCAGCCAAATTAGTTAAACTGACCATATGTCTTTTTTTGAATACTGCATGACGTCTCAGAGGTTTTAGCTTTGGGAGTGTTTGTATGTTTAGGTACACTCATATCTGGATTAACATGAATATGTTGCTAATATAACCTGTGCAATCACCTCATCACTTTTCCCTTTACGACAATCAATTATATGTTACTTCCTCCTGTTTCATCAGTGAGTGTGATGGCAGTTCTTCTCAATCTGCATTTTGTATGTGTATTTATTAATGGCAGTTATTTCTTTTAAGGAATTAGACTATCTTACAGACTTTGCGTTCAGAAATATTACTTACGTGTAGCTATGCTACTGTTTTTGTACTTGTGTTTGCATTTGTACTCTGCTAAGTGCACATCAATCAGCTTTTGTGGCGTTCCACTGTGTTCATGCTGACTAAAAACTTTGTTTTTTATGTTTTCTAAAAACTTTTATTTGTTGTGAACAGATTTGCTTGTTGCATACTAAGTGTACTTAAAGTACTTTTGGGCAGGTTTCCCTGGTTTAAAACAAAAAAAACAGGATTTTCTGGGAAGCCAGTGTCAAGTGTGTTGATGTCTTGAGGACTATATGAAGACATGCATCGGCTTGCACACTCGTTTAACGGTTCAGAATACGCATCCACAGCAACATGAATGATAACAGGAATGTAAAGAAGTCAACAAGGAGTATGTCTTGTGAAATAAATGTCAATTGTAATATTTGGGGTTTAAAACCCATACAGACTGTTTGTAAAGGCACTGTTGTGAAATGACCTTTGTACATGTAGTTTCATTAAAATGAGTGCATGTTGTTTTTAAGCCGGGTTTTATAATCTTGTCGCTGTCTGCCCTAATAAGGAGCGTTGTTTTAAATTTTATAGTGCATTGCAGTGCATGAAGAAGTTGCTTAAGTGCATTTTATGAAATGCTGTATGAAACATGTTTATTTAAATGTTGTGGCTTTAAAATATTTACCATGAGCAGCTCCTACATTAACAGATCTTAAATCCATTTTTTGTTTTTGTTTTTTTCAGCTTTGTGGATTGAGTATCTTATGGTTAAAATTTTATACTCTATAAATGTACTTTGTTTTTCTGCTCATGTAAAATGTACTTCTTCAAACATTGAGATTGAGAAAAAACATTCATGTTTTGCTCAAGTTTGTCACAACCCCACATTTCTACCTCACACTGATGGAGATATAAAACAAATGTATCAATGACTGAGCTCATGTATCAGCATTCCAGTCTCTGAGGCTGGCCTCTCTGAAGCCACACGCTATAAAAGAAATAAACAATTAATTATCAAATATGACATGACTGAGTTTGTGTGCTAATACCCGGATACTGCAGCTAAACTGAAAGTATGACCAGTGGGTCATTCAGTCTCAAATTAGATAGACAGTGTTTGTTTATATTTTAGATTTACTTTTAACTTTATGTATGTGCCATTTGACACTTGATGTGGAAAAATTTAAGCAAACATTTCCGCTGAATTTTGTTCATGTATTCATTCATATTCCATAACTGCTTATCCTGTTGGGGGTCACAGGGGGGCTGTAGCATAGGGCCAGGGCTGTAGTGAGAAGCGGGGTACACCCTGGACAGGTTGCCACACTATCTAGACTAACCATACACACTCACATTCACACCTACAGGCAATTTAGAGTCATGTCATTGGATAGTGGGGCACACAGAGAAAACCCACGTTAACGCTGAGAACATGCAAACTCTGAACAAATGGCTCCCCCACCCTGGGTTCGAACTTGGAACCCTCTTGCTGTGAGGCGACAGCACTGACCACTGTCCACTAACTTTTTGCCCCCTAGTCATTTTGGCACCCTAAAAATAGTGTTTTTTTTTTTTCATTTTTTCACCCTGAAAAAATAAATTTATTAAAGAATTTTGTAATTTTCACACCCTTAAAAAATTTTTAAAGAGTTTTGGCATTTTTGCACCCTAAAAAAAACATTTAAAGAGAATTTTGACATTTTCATAGCCTAAAAAAATAGAATAAAAAAAATAATTTGTCATTACTGGTCCTTTGAAGTTGAGAAAAGTGCAAAATAGGTGGTTTGGGGGCCCCAGGTATTATAAGAGGTATATAAATATGGACATTTCCATATTTTCTGTTACAAATACTGTGTTTGATTGATGTTAATTTCCAGTGTTCAGTGGTAATTAGTTGCATATGACGGTGTTATGTAGCCTAGTTGGTAACATTTATGTTTTGAACAGTACATGGTCCCTTTTAAAAAGATAAATAAAATAAATTAAATTAAATCATTAAATCAGGAAAAAAGTTATTGTAATCTGTTGCATTGAGGAAAAAATATGTAATTTAAATACATTTACTAATTATAACGTTGGTGATTACAATGTGGCTACATCATATTCTTTTAGGTAAGATGTTTACATGTATAGCATTCTATATTCTTCACTATATTGAATAACTTTTAATAAGAGTTTGTTAAAATATCGATAATATCGATAATTACAGATGCAAATAATGAAAAGGCCTAGGGAAATGTGGATACAATATCAGGTATTGGGATCTACACAAAAGTCTTCTGTTCGCATGTTCAACTTCCTGGTCGCTCCTCGGTTGCTGTGACAACGACTTTGGACGTCATCAAAAGGCGTCCCTCTGTGTGCTTGTGCGTGCGACTCCGTGGCTCAGACCGCTTTCAAATGGTATTTAGTGACTCAAAAAGGACTTTAAAATGCCTATGAAAGGAAGGTTTCCCATCAGGAGGACTCTGGAGTACCTCCAGAAGGGCGACATCATCTTTAAAAACAAAGTGAAGATCATGACGGTCAACTACAACACACATGGAGAGCTCAGCGAAGGAGCAAGGTCAGAGCTAACAGCAGCTAACATTAGCTAACACACATTTACAGCTGAGACACTGCAAAACATGTTAAAGACATGCTGCCATAAAATATATTGAGATATGTTGCTATTTATTACCTTCTTTTTAATTTAATAATTTATATAGGCTATTAAAAAAAACGATTCTTGGCATCCTTGTAACGATTTGATATTGCCACACAAAAATATTGCAGTACAATGCTGTGTTGGTTTTTCCCTCCACCCCCTACTTAAAACACAAATGAACTTTTAAGTTTAAACACATTCATTGAAAAACAGGTAGCAGTAGTGTACATGCATAAGTCTGTGAATCCTTGAGGCATTATAACAGCTACATAATTATTACAGAAGGTAAATATCTGAAACAGTGCTCAAAGACCACAAGTAACCAGGAGACAGACACTGGGGTCTAAAAGTCTGAGGCCACATTGAAAATCTCAGATATTTTCACATAAACCTGGAAAAACTCAGAAAACTTGAGTATTCAGAAACATATAAATGCACAACAGATTATGACGTAAAATGAATAACAAATATTTAAGATCCTGCAACATTTATAGGTCAGCAATCAAATTCAAACACATTTGTGTCACTGACCAACTTAGTGTCTTTGTACAAGAAGTCAGATCTCTTCATGCGTTCAGATGACACTGGATTTGATCTCATCATCTGAGGCTCATTCAAATAACTCGACTTGAAGCCACTGTTCACTGGTCACAAATATGGCTGTTCCTCAAGTTTCCAGCGTGTCATTGTTTACCAAGTAGCATGGTGATAGTGAGAAACACAACATCAGTGTCAGAAGCCAAATTGTTATTCCAAGCAAAGAAGGGCTTGTCAGCATTTAGGCTAGACGTCAGGTTTCTAAGGGGGGTGTGCATGGAACTCTAAAAGGCTTTGTGAGAACTACTGGACTGGCTTTGGCTCAGGAGGTCAAGCAGGTCGTCATCGATCCTCGGCTCCTCCAGTCCGCATGCAGAAGTGTCTTTGAGCAAGTTAGACTTACTGAACCCCAAACTGCTCCTGATGGCTGTGCCATAGGTTTGTGGGTACATGTGAGTGGTTGACAGAGTAGCAGGTGGCCCCTTGTATGGTAGCCCCGGCCACAAGTCTATAAATGTGTCTGTAAATAGGTGAATGTGCATGTAGGGTTAAAGCACTGCAAATGCAGGTCCATTCTATTTATCATAGAGACCGAAGAAAATCAAGGAGTCCTGATCGTCATGGACTTCCTCCATAGTCACCTGACCTCAAACCTATTTAACGTTTATAGGGGCACGTAAAGAGTGAGAAAGCCAAGTGTTCTGTTACATCACAAGAGACTCTTGGGAACATTGTCAAGTTAGGCTGCGATACCTTTTGGAGTTCATACCAGCTCAAGTGTATGCCGTCGAAAAAAAATAGTGCTACATTTGAAACAAATGCAAAATAGAAATATCTTGGCTAGTGGTCTCAGACTTTTAGACTCCACTGTATTTTTTTTAAATCATCCTTCATTAAATTAAATCATTAATGACTTAATGATTTAATTTAAGACCACTAGTGTGACCACAAGTATTAAGAGAGCAATATGGAGTAGTTAGGTAAATTAGACAATTATGGTTCGGTCCAATGGAGTTAAAAAAAAAAAAGCACCATGTCTGTCTAAGTTTTATTCTTAAAAAATGAAATGTACTATCTAATTAAAGTCAGACTGCCTGTCAGGTGAAGCTGTTCTTAAACTGTGTTTCTCTTTGTGTTTTGCAGAAAGTTTGTGTTCTTCAATGTTCCTCAGATTCAGTACAAAAACCAGTGGCTCCAAATAATGATGTTCAAAAATATGACACCATCACCGTTCTTGAAGTTCTACTTAGGTGTGTAGTCTTGCACTGTTTTTGACCTGAATTCTTCATCTTCATCTTCCTCTTAGCTATTGATGCTCTATTGCACACTTTAATATGCTGCTTGTTTTTTTTTAAACTGTGTTGTATTCATAATAGGCTTTTAGGTTATTTAACTTGACTTTAACTCATTATGTATGACGTCAAGCTTGGGCTGATCTCCTTTGTCTCATCTGCAGACGATGGGGAGCAGGTTGTGGTGGATGTGGAAGGGAAGGACTACAAGCAAATTTCACAACATGTTAAGAAGATTTTAGGAAAATCAGAGTAAGTTATTGTAAGATAGTTATTAAGTTATTAAGTTGTAAATTAAGTGTAGGCTGTGTTTAATGACATCTGCATGGTTTTATTTATTTTCGGGCTCGGTGGTTTTAAATAAATCAAGTATTAGATACTTTTGATGGTGTGTGTTGATAATGCAGATGTGATAGTGACTGCTGGTGCTCACAGAGCAATGGTCAAAGATTCTGAGTAATATGGATATAATTTTGCCTTTAATTTGGCAAGATCACATAACTTGTGAAAACTGTAATACATAATTAAAATTCAGCTTGTTAGATCAGGTAAAGATAACATGTAACCCATGTCACAGTAATCTGTTGTAGCAAAATGCCAGACATTGTTGACAAGACAAGCCAATATTTACAGTAAATTACATTAAGCATTCACATTTATTTTTACCTGCTCTTTTCCTTCTCTGACATATCAAAACATCATCTGTGAAAAAGGCCCATTACTGCAGGGACCAGTTGATCTAAAAATATATTTATCTCATTTCCTCTTTGCTTACAGAGAAGTGTTACAAGCTGAGGCCCGAGCCAGGATGCAGGCCTCTAACCCGGCCAACTTTGGGCCCAAAAAGTACTGTCTGAAGGAGTGTATCTGTGAGGTGGAGGGCCAGGTGCCGTGTCCTGGCACCAAGCCGCTGCCCAAGGAGATGACAGGCAAATATCGTGCCCAGATGGCAGCGTCACAGGAGTGAGAGCCTGAGAGGCAGAGCGGATTATTGTGTTATCACTGGACAATATGGTATTATGTTGCTATGTTTGATTTTTTACGATTACATAAAAGGACTATGGCAATGCATATTTTGTTGTGAGTATGTGCAACTAAGTTGGTCCCACTGTGCTGTGCGCATCGTGAGATCGCCACCTGCTGGACCAAGACCTTCCAGTCCACTGTAAGCAGTAGGAACCATTCTTGTACTCTCAGAGAGCTTCTAACTTAGCCTAAAAAAATCTTGCAAGGAGTCTTAGCTTAGGAGTGATCTAGGAAAGTTCTCAGAGCAGCTCTGAGCCAGGAAGGGACAGAAACTTATACCTAAGCGAGGAGGTGAAGTCGACCCTGCTGTTAGGTATGATGCATTTCTCTACGTCTAAAATGTCTATGTGTTGTAATCACTTTCAAGTGTTCTTTCGTTATTGTGTCGGTTGGCAGATGTGTTCCCTGCACCAACCAATCTGTAGTATTTTATTAACTAGCTGTCATTCCATGTTTGGAGAATATTTCTCCTACCTCTTTGTGTTTCCACCATTTCTTCTCTCCTTAAGAAACTCTTAAGCCTCTTAGAAGTCCTCTTTCCGACTCCTAACAGTTTTTCACTTTAGGAGCTCTCTAAAGGTCTAAGATGCTCTGTGAATAACTATCTTTACCAGGATTTAGTCTTAACTTTAAGGGAAATTCTTAGAAAACATCAGAATTCAAAGATTTTACTTTGAATTTGGTCACCAGGAGCAACTCTTTGTTTGAGGAAGCTTCGTGAGTACAGCCCCTGGTGTTTGTATGTGATGTGGCCTTGTTGTAGAATCCACACATCCAGATGCAATTTCCATTCAGCAGTGTCAGCACTCTAGTTTGAAGATTGAAATTAAAAATGTTTTGCTTGGGCAGCTATAGTTGTCGCTCTGTGTAAACATTAGTAAATCTGGGGCCGTATTCTCAAAGCCTCCAAGTGCTAAGAGTTGATCCTAGTGAGGAAATTCTAAGAAAAATCTCAGAATTGTGGCGTTTTCTAAGAAATTCCCCTTAAAGTTAAGGTCCTCGTAAAGATAAGTTATTTACAAAGTGTCTTAGCCCTTAAAAGAGCTCCTAAGGTGAAAAACTGTTAGTAGTAGTAGGAAGGAGGACTTTTAAGAGGCTTAAGAGTTTCTTAAGCAGAGGAGAAAATGGTGGAAACACAAAGAGGTCGTAGAAACATTCTTTAAATGGCTGAATGACAGTGAGTTAATGAAATGCTACATAGTAGATCATGCATGGATAATATGTGTGGTTGATGTCATTAGGGATACGCTCACATTTCCCACCTAACGCTACAACGCCAGAAACAAAACGATCACAATACTGAGATGGAACAGCGCAGCAGTGATGCCTTGGGTCTGACTTGAGTGATCACACTAACAGTGACAACCCTTTCACAATCAGCGGTTACTTCAATGTCCATTGGGTGTCCACACCTTGCAGATTCACCAAAGGGCGTGTCTCTGACAACCAATCACATCTGTGAAAAGAATGCATCATACCGAGCAAGGGGGTCAACCACACCTCCTCACTAAGGTCAAAGTTTCTGTCCCTTCCTCACTCAGAGTTGCTCAGAGAACTTTCCTGAATCACTCCTAAGCTAAGACTCCTTACTAGAATTTTTTAGGGCTAAGTTAGGAGCTCTCTGAATGTGTGAATACTGGCCCTTTAATATTAAGTAATATTCAATGTGAAATAATATGTTTATGTGAAAGGCAGAATCATCAGATTTATGACAAGAACAAGAAACATTTTACAGAGACAACTTTTTTATTGGTGCTGAGATGGAATTTCGTAACGTTAATAAACTGATGTCTGTTTAAAATGTTTTTACCAAATTAGCTAAAATCAACTGCCAACATACATGAAGAAGCTCCTCGAGTTATTCACACTGTCACAAAACATTTACAGTGCCACACAGTTTGCTTAAAATCCTCTGTGGACGTCACAGATAAGCAACTGACAATACAAAACACTGTTACTGTCAATGAAGACATTCTGACTTACAGGAAAGCACTATGACAAATTCATGTAAGGACTTAGCAGCTCTGTGAGTGATAATACTTGCTGGCATTCATGTAGTGTTAATGAATCTGACAAAAACTAAACGTGTCTAAAATGTTGTGTTGACCTAAGAATTTAGTTGATCTTTACAAATATGGGTAAACGTCTGTACACACTGGGATTTCAGTGATTTCTGCTGTCTTTTTTGCTGACTTTAGGTTGCCTACGATGTGCCTTGGCAGATAGCGTTCAGTATGTTCATGAACAAGTGCTGGTCAGATGAACTTCTTTAGATGAAACTACTAAACAGATAACATGCTTTACATACAGATCTTGTCCGACAACACTGTGTTGAGATTTTATCAGGAAGACAAGCTCGGCCACTATCTGGACAGGAAGGCCAGCGTCAAACAGCAGACACAAGAATCATGCAACCCGAGTGCTCAGATGGAAAAGTAGTGCCACTGTTAACAATAAGCTCGCAACCTTTATGGGTCGCACTGAAGAACGTGGATAACGCTTTGTTCACTTGGCTCAATGTGGCAAAAATAACAGTCTAAAATACATCTATGCCAAGTCCAACATGACGTAGACAAGATGCACAAAAAATGATTAGTGAACCAAACCTGCTTGACTTTCATCTTAACCGTGCAGACAGAAGGAAAAAAATTACATTCGGTTTTACAGAAAAAGCGACTTAAACTGAAACAGAAATGATCAGCTGTTAGAATAAACACTTATTCAATTCCTGTCAGACATACACAGACGTACGTGTGGCTATTTATAATATGATTAAGGATTAAAAGCTTTTCCTTGTGATAAAGTCGTCATTAGTCAGAGTGACACTCACATAACAGGAGCAACAAGAATGGCTTTATTCTGTGTAATGTGCCTTTAATTTCCCTTAGAAGTTTATGACGCAAAGTGGTCACAGGCTCTGCAAAGACAAGTGTGACATAATTAGTAATTTAAAGAAATAGTTACCGTACAAAATGAGCATTTGTAAATCAGTTAGACATGACGTGTTACCTTTAATTTGTGAAGAAAACTTTTTTCACGTCTTCACAGAAAACAGCAAACATTGATTGATTGGGGACCATATTTAACGTCTGCAAAACCTCCATTTACAAACTAACACAACTCACAAGTGTCATCATAAATATCGATTTATCGATACGTCTTTGATGAATATTTTAAACTGTTTCAATACTCATTTTCCTCAGTATTGACACTAGTGATGTTACTTTCTTGCGATCTTTTGTCTCCAAAAGTAGGGTGACCTACACATCGTTGCAGTGCCCCCATATTCCTCTCTATCACTTACTCACTCGCTGCTCTTCAGTAGAGGCAGCTGCAGACACAGAGCTTCCCCAAGAAGGAGAGGCTTTGCCCCATTAGGCTCCGAGATAACGTCATCTTCTGGCTTCTGTGTAGAAGTGGTGAGTTTACAGGTCACAGCAACCTGATACGATACAGTCTCCGGCTTTTACTTGATTTCCAGTGTCAGCAAAATACGTTGTTACACATATCCGATCCATCATTAGTACAATTAGGTTATTTACTGTATTCCATAAATGTCACTGTCACACTGACCGCCCCACAGATCCCGGTTCATACTCTGAAACTCTATATGGGAAAAAAACCTTCAACGAATAGTGAAATATTTGTTTTTAGCAGCCAAATCTGATTCTACTGGCATAATTCTGAGTCGGGCACAGCCCTGTGGAGAATACTGTTTTCATTAATGTAAAAAAATGTTTTAATTACTGTTTGTATTTAATACAGTTCATTAGTAAGTACAGTCCTAACCAAGAAAAGAGAAGTTGTCAGTCATTTTATAGCCTCATATTCATTTTATAAGTCAATTTTTCCCCATGGTATCGAAAATAGTATCTAATACCGATTTTTTTCAAGGTGTTGTATCAAAGTTAGAAGTTCCATAATCTTGACAACCCTCATGCAGTACAGTCCAAGTGTCATTTATCCAGTTGTGTGTTAAGTACGTCCCAAACACACACATTTTTGCTAAAAAGCTTTAAGTATTGGAGTCTGGCTTTGAAGAGAGCATAGATAAGTTAAACTTTCGGCTCAGTTTTAACTAGTAAGGTTTTACCAAAAATGCATGTTTGGGGAGTACTGAGTATACGACTGGATAAATGAGACTTGGATTATGCACGAGTTGTCTGAGAGTTTGTTACAGGTGGTTTGATACAGTTTTGCTGTTGTTAACGTGGTCCCCAATCAATAAATCAGTTTTCCGTGGAGGCACGCGAGACAAAATACTTTTATTCACAAACTGACTGACCGACACACAAATTGGCACTTTGTAGGTGAAGTATTCCTTTAAGCCTGTGATTAATATGTAACTATTTAATGATCAGTTTCCTTCAAACATTAGGCTGCCCAAATATGGTCAGAAAATTTTAATTTCATTTGAGTCTCATTAAATCATCAGAGGATTTTAATAATATTTCATGGCCCAGTTAGAACAGTAATGCATGGTTTGGTTCTTTGGTTTTGCTTCGATGAACAACAGGAACTTCAGTTATTATAAATAAACCAGAGCTGTAGCTACAACAAGATGGGACTAATATCAGTGGAATTAAAAGGGAACTCTACCAATTTTAAACACCTAAGTCTTACAGATTTAAGAGAGTGCTACTGCAAATGTGGAAAAAAACAAACATATAAAGCCTTTAGGTTAACGATACATTTTGAGACAGGCATCAAATTGCCTCATCGCTCCCATTTGTTCGCCCTCAATTGCAATTACATTTTGACTTTGTTCACAGCCTTCTACCAGAGAGCCAAATCATACATCCTGACTTCCACAGCCACACTCAACATAAACAACCATCTGGCTGTCGCATAAAAAACTGTTTAAATGGCATTCTTCTGTCCTCCATTGTTCATGTTTGCCCTGATACAACACGGTTAGTATCGTCAGCAACATGCCTGTACAAATGTGTTTTTACTTGCAGTGCTTAAAAACTGTGCATGCTGGGATAGGCTCCAGCCCTCTGCGACCCTGTACAGAATAAGTGGTTAAAAGTATGTTTGGAAATTAAGGAAGTCACTCCAGACTACTGAGCGCTAAGTACATATTTAATTTTGGGACTAACCTCATCTTTTTGTGGTGCAGCAGACCTCACCCACACTACGGTCAGTGGGCTCATGGGTCATGTAAAGTGAGCTAGCCTTGCAGGACTTGGTAAGTAGCGGGTAATCAGGGGAAAGGTGTCAGTGCTTCTTTTTCTTCTGTTCCTGTAGGGTGTGTTGTAGCTCGCGGAGGTTCTCTGACAGGAGCTCCACCTCGTCGAGACGGCCGCTGAGCTTGGCATCAAAAATGTAGGCCCTAATGTTATCAATCTGCTGCAGCAGCAGCTCTTCCTCTATCATGTCCACGTCTGGCAGAACCTCATCATCATCATCTCCATCAAAGGGGTTGGTAGAGACTTCTGGAGAGTTCCCAGAGGCCTCCAGGAAAGGGTTACCTGTGTCAGTATCCTCATCCTCCTCGAACGGGTTGCCAGGTGTGATCTCGGGTTGTTTGTCCTCCTCGACCTCTTCATCTTCATCTTCATCGAATGGGTTATATTCTTTCTTTCCATTGGTTACCTCTTTGTGCTCCCTCTTTATGTCCTCAGAGAAGGGATTGGATGGATCCTCCTCAATGGGAGTAGAGTCCTCCTCATCGAAAGGGTTAAGGGAGGTGCTGTTCTGTCCTTCACCACCAGGGGGGGTTACCTGCCCCCCTAAGCTCCTCAGCCTGGGAGGTGACTCCTCCTGGCTTGTGAGAGCAGGGAATGCTCTTACAGAGGATGGACTCCTCTCGGCTTTCGGAGTCAGGTCCTCCGCTTCAGCGTCTTCCTCTCCTTGGAAGCCCCCTGCCGCACTGATATCCAGAGACCTCTCCCAGGTGAAGGAAGGCTGGGTGGAGCCCACGGCGGGGCCCCAGCGCTCCCTCTCCTCCCTTTCCCGGGCTTCCAGACGATTGAGCTCTCCCTGCTGCATGCTCTCCTCCTCGGCCAGCTTCTGAGAGAGCACAATGGCCAGGCTGGTCTGCTGCTGGTCGTATTCATCCTGCAGCTGACGCAAGTTTTCCTCCAACATGGCCACCTCATCTGCCCTCTGGGCCTCTCGTGCCTGGCGAAGGAATGACTGTATGTTCTTGATCTGCTGCAGGAGGGGGTCCTCCAGCTCGCTGCGTGTATGGACGGAGTCTGCGGAGGGCAGCCAACCACCTGCTTTGGTCATGCGTGGAGCTCTGGGGGCCTGCGGGCAGCTCTCCGTTAGTACTGGGAGGGGGACGGTTTTTCTCATACTCCTGCCTCCTCTTCAGATTCTCCTGGGATGTCTGTTGAGCAGGAAATATATGAATGTTAAACATTTAGTTACCTGTTATGAATGAAGAAGAGTGAGAAGTATCAGTACACAATCTCACCAGTCTCTCTTGTTGGAGTTTCTTCTCTTGTTCCTGTTTCCTCTTTTCTTTCAGCTCTTCATATTTATCCTTTGTGGGTAAAGACATGAGACCTAACAACTTCTCCTGAAACAGGACACACAAAGAAATGGGTGAATTTGGGGAAAGCAAGGATCAAAGACATATGTAGTAGACTTACTGATTGGAAAGACACTGTACGATTGGAAAGACACTGTACGGTTTGGGCTTATGTCTTTTTTTCATGCTGAGATTTGCCTGAATTCACCTGGACAAATAGTGTGGCTGTATAACGGATCATCCTCTGCAGCTGGAGGGCCTTCGGACGTGGTGGTGGATCATCTTTTGCTTTTAGTGTTAAAATCTTCTTACTGAGAAGAAAACACAGAACTTCATTTACACTCCGTATTTGACAAACATGACCAAAGACTTCAGAATTTTGAAACTGTCTTTTGGGATCTACATCTACCTCAGGGCATCGATTAGTTCGTAGTATTTCTGCACTTCCAGTCTCAGTCCAGCAGCAGTGTCAAGATTGTATGTGGTTTCTCCGGCACTGTGAAAGCAAACAGTCATGATGGTAAGAACACATTCCAAAGATCCACATTGTTTCTCCTATCAGAAATGCTCATTAAATAGCTGCTATTTATGGGGCCTTACTTCAGCGACTCAGCCATTCTGATGTATTCTGGAGCCCTTTCATCCACCTTCTCCATGCACATCCTCAGCCTCTGAGAGGAAGACAAAATTTGAGCAAGTGAACAACAGGAAACCCCAAAAGACAAACAGTGAATGACGGGAAGGATACAATAGTGTAAACTCAAGACAGCTTAAAATGGAAAACACAGAATCAACTGCACAGCTACTGTGAACAGAAGAGACGGATTGTAAAATGTAGCGACTCTGTTTAATGCACCAACCTCGTAAAGTTTCACCACATCTGGCATGTGGTCCTTCTCCTCCAACTTCTGCTGTCTCTTCAGCAGCGTGTCCATACAGTGGTGACAGCAGCGAATCTTCTCGTCGTCCTTTTCCTCCAACATGGAGGTAACGCTGCTCAGGCTGCTGATGCTGCCTCTCCTGGAGCCCATCCCACTGCTGCCGCCACCTCCTGCTGGGGGAGACTGGGACTGGAGGGGACTTCCAGGTACACACAGGGCCTCTCGTGTCCCATTGATGAGCTTTTCTGTGAACAGACAAAAGCAAACATTTCACAGCATTGAGACACATTTATCAAAACCTGACTTCAACTGGATGATTCCCTCTAGTTTGCAGCGTTGTGTTCATACTTACGAGCCAAAGGTAAAGGGACAAACTCCATGCACTTCCTACACATGATGGACCCACAGAGACGACAGTGGTGCCGCCTGTTCCGGATGTTGAACTTGTTTCCGCAGTCAGGACAGAAGGGGACATCCGAGTCATTCACCCATGACACCACCGACTTCTCAATGGCTATAAAGGAGGACAAACACTCATTAATGTATAATAAACAATTTGTACTGACATACAATGAGAGGTTGTGATGAAAACACGTGGACAAACCTCTGATTTTGGCAGCATCGGAGTTGACCCTGTCAAATGACGTCAACTGAAACAACAGTTTTCATGTTAAATGAGTTGGCATCAGCAGGAAGACATTCATGGTGTTTATGAGTTGTTATTTGTGCTATTGTAGACATACCTTTTCCAGTCTAATGATGAGCTTGTTGACCTCAATGACATAGTGGTCTATCCTGGCTGCTCTGTGCTTTTTAAAGAAGTCCAGGTGACTTCTGGTCGCTCCTACAAAAGCAAAGAGAGAGGAAACTGTAACATTCCAGCATGTGGCTGCTGCTTAATATTGTTCTTATCACTAATAAATTTCATCCAAATGATATAAAAAGCAACCAATGAACAAAAAAGAGAAGAGTGGGGGTTTATTTCCACCCAGTTTACAGTCCAGTTTTCGAGACTCACCCAGTTCCTGAGGCTCCCACATGTAGGGGTCATAGAAGTACTCATAAGCGCCTGTGTCCGGTCTGTCGTCTCCATCCCTTTTCAGCAGCTTGTCTTTGGCTTTCTTTGCCTTCTGAACCAAATCTGTGCACAAAGGAAATTAGGAAACAACTGCCTTCAAGTCCACAAGAAAATCTACTAAATTTCAGCTCCATTATTAACCTGTACAACTGCATACAAATCAGAGAACTGACCCCCTTGCATGCCTTTGTTTCCAACCAAGATTCTTCCTCTCCACATGTCATCATTTTCCTGTTTCATCTACTGTCCCTCCCTGAGAGGCTGCAGCAGAAAGTTGCCAATTCATCCTGGCAACAATTCCCCCTGGTGCAACACTGCAGTGCCCTTATATTAAATTCAAATTGTGCTGCTTGACACAAACACCATGCTGTCTTTTTGCTAGACTAGATAGTACAATTTTTTTTGTAGGACATGGTAAGACTCAAATAACAAAGATGTAGAGTCCTCAAGTACAATTAAAGGGACTCACTTTTGAGCTGCCCCCGGACATGGCGGTCATCCCCAGAGTGCTCCTCTTCATAGTGGTCGTGGAGTTGGTAGAATGACTGAAGGTCCTTCAAGCACAGCGGGCAAAGAAAGCCCTCCTTCACTTCACCTGTGCCTTCAAGGGGGGGTGGATAACTGGAGGCCATGACAGGGGTTGACTGTGTTATTGAAGAGATGCAAGGTGGGAGAGTCTTGCTTTGGTCCACATGTCACGGGGTGTGCAAAACACCCCATAATAGCTCCATTGTGCCAGAGAAACTCCTGGGACAGCAGGGCAAAGCAGACAAACACTTAACATCCACACTTTAAATTCAAGATATTTTCAGGGATTGAAATAAAATCTAAACATGTATTCTGGTTCAAATGCCAGTTTCAATCATGTTTGACTATTTATACAGACCTAGAAAGTTTGCACAACAAGTCACCAGTGAAATATGCAGGTGGCATGCAGATTTTGGAATCCACCAGCCACAGTAGCAGGTGGATAAAAGGCTACTACACTGGTAACAATGCATCATTCAGGGCAATGTGATTTAAACATGAGAGCTTGAGAACTGTGAAGCTGAAATATACTATAATTCTTGCACAGTATAATAGAGTGTGATTGGGGCTATTACAGCTTTACAGACTTAGCTAACTACAGTGACATATTGTTGATGTAAAGGTTTAATTTTACGCCCTCTCTTGTCCACTCGTAGAAAGCTGCATGTCCATTTTTATTGAAAATATAGCTAACAAGCTAACATCACTACAGACAGTTGAATGAGTTGCACAAATCCTACATATCACACACTTAACAACGACAACACTGACTTAACGTCACATGGGTTTTCTAGATCTCATACACACTTAAATGTCCCTATTTTGAGTTTTAACGCCACATTTTTACAAGTGATGTTAGCTAGCTAAGACTTTATATTTAACCCAGCCTGTGTGTCCAGCCCACGCAGTCCCTGGACAACAAAACAAACTAGACGCTAAGTATTCACGTTTCTGGCCGTAAGGGAGCACTATTTTATCAGTGTGTGAAATCTGTATATTAACTATCCAACAGCTAAAGTTATATTGCTAAATATTTATGTAACGTTAGCCGCCACTGGGCAGAGACTATAACGTTAGCTACAGAATGCTAACTAGGAGCAGCCCTCGCTTTCTTTAGTCATCGTTTCTGTGACCCCGCTGTTCAAAACACGGGACTAAATAACTTCAAACTTCACGACACAGATACTCGAGGACTAATCGACACGACGGATCCGTTATACTTACAAATTAATCCAATAATAAGTGCGTGGTTGACAGTTAGTATTCTCTCTGACAGCTCGACAACACCAGCTGCAGCAGCAGCAGCAGCCCTGCCTGGTCATGTGATTAGCATACAGTCGGTAAGGGAAGAGAAGAGGGACAATACAGACGAAACGCACTGTACCTGCCCCATCACCATCATATATATGAATGATTTCGGACACAGCAAATCTTCTTCTTCTTCTTCTACTTCTTCTGCTTCTTCATCTGCCTCTTCTTCATCTTCTTTGAGGTGAGGGGGTTGGAGACCTACAGTGGAGAGTGTTGCATGGAGCTGTGTCTGTCATAAATCCTAATGTTAATGACAATAGTCCCTTTTGCACCACAAGAGACTATTTTTCACTGTTTTTCAGATTGTTGCAGGCTCAGTTGGTTACGGAAATGAATGAATGAATGAATGAATGAATATTGATACTCCTACTGAGGTGAGGCCAGTCAGAGGCCATAGAAGGCACCTCCCACCATCAAATATGATCATCATCACCAAAAAATGTCTCCCTGTTGTGCTGTTTCTGCTATGTTGTTAATCATGGATATTTGATCTTTGTTTTGTGTTTGAACAAAGTTTTTTGCAAGTAACAGGACAATGTGCGAGATCGACATGAGCCTCAGTAATCACATGTAAAATTGACAGTTGAATAACCCTACTGAGCTGTGTATCTAAACAATGCTTTCACCACCATCTCTGTCTGTAGTCTGTTTACTACTACTTCTGCTTTAAAACTTGTTACTCCTCTTTCCATCTGTTCCCGCCCATCCTCTTAATCATACTGCACACTTCTGCTATTGAGGCCGTTCCCCCGAATCCACAGACCAACTGTCTTTGTTTGTCTTAGAGGCCTTCTGCATGACTCCTTTTGTATGCAAGTGAGTTATCACATATCAGACATACCAACCACCTGTCCTCCAGGAGAGCTACTACCACCTCACCAATCACATCAGTACTCTGTGTGGCATCTGTCCCGGTGAGTTAAACTTCTAATAACCTCTAACCGTCCTCATGTAGGCCACCTATAATAATCAATGATCACCATTTTTCCCTATACCACAACGTTCCTGGCCTTCACCTTCACCCAGTGCTCTTTAAGGTAGCCTAAGTCTACTTTAACAAGTACAGCAAACCCTCCACCATTCCCTGACTCCCTGTCATGCCTCATGGTATTACGAAAGTCATAAAAAATAAGTTATTGGTCAGTTTGTCTGAGTTATCTTTGACTCAAATGTTAGTTTTGAACCACATATTAGAACTAAATCTGGTTTTCCTCATCTTAAGAACATTGCTAGAGAGCGATCGTTTCTCTCTCAAGCCAACACAGAGTCACTGATGCATGCTTTTATTACCTGCAGAATTGATCACTGTAATGCTCTACTTTCTAGTCTTCCTAAAAAAAAACACATTGCTGAGTTACAGTTATTACAAAACTCAGCTGCACTTGTGCTGACAAGGACCAGAAAGAGAGCACACATTACATCAGTTTTAAAGTCTCTGCAATGGCTTCCTGTGTGCAAACTCAAGACCTGCCTTTTTAGCCTGGCTTTTAATGAACTGTATGTCTTTTTTATTTGTATTTATTATTATTGTGTATTTATTGTTCACTTCATGTTGCATTCCATTTGTATGGAAAGTGCTATATAAATAAAGTTTGATTGATTGATTGTGAGTTTTCAGTCAAGTCTCTTGCACATCTGCCCTTTTGCTTGGACCCTCAGTCACCACATGGTTCCTGAATGGATTTTGTCCAGAGATTGTCTCTAACCTCTGCTCATGTCCATCCAAGATGGTGAAGTGCAAATCTTTTGAGTTTTAGACATCTTTGATTACTCCTGCACTAAAGGTCACACATTTTTCTTTCCTATTCTTGAATTGTTATTGAGTACCCACTGTGCCTTTACACTCTTTCCTTTGTGTCATTCTTTATTTAAAGTACAAATGTATGTTATGTACATTCAAAACCATACTAGGGGTACAGAGGCAAAGTTCAAATACAGTGATATATAGAGAGAGAAATATGTATATATTTTTAAAAGTACTATAAATTCAAGATAATGTATCATCAGTCAATAAGAAATGTATCAAACAATATTAGTTTTAATAACCTTCTCATTTTCAAGGCCTCTTATTACTGTTCTTTGCTCATTTTTTTTCTTTTTATATAATGTTGAACATCCGCCCAAATAGTCTGGTATACAGTGACAAAACAGTAACAGATGGTTTCTAATTCTAGTTAACAGAAAGTGCAGGAATACTTGATATCAATTCCAAGTTTCGCTAATATCTTTTTGGATGGATATGTTTGATAGAGGCCTATTATCATTATTATTATTATTATTATTAACACTATAACACACACACACACACACACACACACACACACATATATATATATATATATATATTTTATTTATTTTTTTCTTCCTGTTTCCGCCTCGCCTCACCTGCAGGCAGCGCTGTGAGCCTCTCCACGCGTGCATCACCTTGGCTGTGCTTCCTCCACACTTCTCCACAACTTCCACCCCAACATCATCACCGGAATCTCACAGTACATTTATTATTCATGCAGAGTCTGACCTTCACAGCTTTGTTTATGTTTTCTCATAGACTGTTTATCACATCCCTCCATCTTTCCCTTCACTTCCACACTTCCGTCACCATCATCCCAGTCGGAAACGAGCCGGGTGACACCGGCTGAGGACGCCGCATCACAACACTGGAGCACAATGTAAGTAGATCTGTATCATTTGGCACTGTCTCTGCGTTTCTTCCTTCACGTCTTATCAAGTCGATTCTGCTCCTGTCTGCTGTTCATGTGTAAACTAGTTTGTCCTCACTAATGGACTGTTATGTAAGTTCACTTATCTTGGTAAATGCAAGGTTGGTGTGCAACTGGGAAACTGCTCCAGGGGGGCTCAGGTTCATGGTGTGTCAGGTGGTTTGGGACACTTTAATTATCTGCAAATTTATCCTGGAATATGCATTAAAATATGACCTGAAATGATAAAAGCCCTGAGGTGGGTCCCTACCCTGAGGCAGTGTGGAGAGTGGTCCTGTTAAAGTCTAGTTTTTAGACCTAAGACTATTTCAGTTTAAGTTTACAGTTTTATAAGCTCTCATTTCTGAAGATGCCATGATGTAATGGGGGGCCCAAAGCTCATTTATACCCTGGGGCCCCCTAGTTAGTCAAATTAAACTGGTTGTGCTATCTCAGCAGCTCTCAATCCTGGAGGTCAGGACTCTAAATTTACAGATGGTTTAATGTCTACGAATGGAAAAAGTACTTCTGTTATATAAAATTATGCTTCATGTTAAGTTTTTTTTCAGACTTTTGCTTTTGTATTGTAAATTCTTAGGTAGTTTTACCTTTTCTGGGCTATAAAACTCCTTCAAATCAAACAATCTAAAAGGAAATACCCCATCCACACTAAAGATACAACCTGTGAGTGGGCACAAGCAGACTTTGCTTCATCTTTAGGGCTTGCAAACCAGATGAGATTCAAAAATGGAGGAGCAAACACACCTATTATCAGACTTAACTGAGGTGCTGGAGCAATAACTTTTGGTAAGAGACCTTCTTCAAGGCATAACCAGGTAACATGAGTGCAGCAGTCTGGGCTTTGAACCTCTCATACTGCTGCCTCACCTGTTCATGCCTTGAAGAAGGTCTCTGACTGACAGCTTGCACAAATTTGAGTGTGCAAATGCTTTTTTTTTCATTCATTTTGAGGGCTCAGAAGGCAAAAATTTTGGAAACCACTGAAAGCCACAAGTGTGTGTTGGTGTGTGTGTATCAGTGTCATGCTTCTCAAAGACAGCCCTGTGTATGTTTTAATGACATGTTACATACAGCATGAAAGACTCCAAATGCTCCAAATTCTATATAAATGTACCTATCACCTCTTGTCCTTGATTCATTTTTTAATGTTCTGGTTCATGCATGAAATATAATTCAGCTGAAACTGTTCCTGTGTATCAGATAATGTGCATTTTCCTGCGTAATGGTTTGTCATTCCACTGAAGCATTACCGCTGGAGCTGAAAGTTGTGTGTGCTGCAGTGAAGCTTCATGAAGTCTCCATCTCTGCCTCACGTGCTTGATGAATAATTTACATATTGATCAGGCCTGTGGGCAGCTGCTCTGATGGAACGAGCCCAATTAAAGTGAGAGGAGAATACCTGACACACTCTGTCTGCTGCTGCTGAATTTAATTAATCCTTCTATATGAGACTGAGGCTGAGTGACTGCTTTGTTGGGCTACACCCTAATTAGACCTGTTGGGTTAAATAAACAGTTTAATAGACTTAAATGGTGCACTCAGGCGTGAATTACTGCAACTAAAGCAAACCATACGTTTTAACCAATGCGTTTTATTGTCCAACAAAAAACATTGGTGGTTAAGGCAAAGGTATAGCTTTCAATTTACAACATTAGGTTAAATAATCCATGCAGTATATGTAGAAAAATAATCAATGACACATTTTATTTGCTGTGGTATTCATTATATTTTACATAAGTAGAAAAGAATGGAACACAAATCAACCAATGAAGGGACTTCCTCTGCAGAGCCACTTTCACTGAAGCATGTGCTGTACTGACGAGCGTGTGTTGCCTCACAGAGGCGACATCGCAAAAGCCAGTAGGCTCATGCTTTCATTCTTGGACTTTGAGTTAGTTTAATTAGTCTTATTAACTGAGTAAATTCTAAATAATTCTAACAGGAATTGATAAATAAAGATAAACATAGGGCACGCACTCTGAATGAAACCCGTATTTACAGCGATATAGTCAGTTCGGAGGACAATTACGCACAAGCTCTCCAAAGAAACCAACAGCAGATAAAGGATTTGCGATGATGATACAGTAACTGTCTGCCAAAGAAAAACTGTGGCACAAAAGATTAAATGATGCGAATTCTTTTTTCGTTTTTAATAATTCATTATGGTCACTTCATTTACACATTAATTTGTTTACAGTACGGCAGTACACGCGCGCCAGACTTTTGTTTAACCTACTCTCCTTCCACTAAATCCTCCTCGGGTGCAAACCTTTTACCCGGGTGTTGTCTCTTCTCCTCGACATGGCTCTTGTTAATGTTGTCTAAAAAGTCGAGCAGCAAACTCTTGCTGCAGCTCGTAGGGTCCAACACGTCACACGGACTGTTTGTGCCCAAATCCGGACTGGGGTTAGCCCAAAACCTTTTCCCGGGGTGCTGACGCTTTTCCAACTCAGCGAGGTCTTCGTCTGCGTCTGCATCCGCATCCCAGTCCCCATCGAAGTCCTCATCCTCGAGGTGGCGCTTACCTGGGTGCTGGCGTTTGCTGTGCAGCACCAGGTAGCGCTTTCCCGGGTGCTGTCGTTTTGACAGTTCACTCAGGAGCATGACGGGGTTTTCAGAAATGTGTCCCATCGTGGTGCGCTTTCCCGGGTGCTGCCTTTTCTGGAGCTCCATGAACGAGTGCATTTCATCTTCGCGTTTGCCCGGGTGCTGTCTCTTTTCAACATCCAAGTACTGTCCATCCTCGTCTTCTTCTCTCCTCCCCGGATGCTGGCGCTTCTCCAAACCCTCGCTGTATCTCTTACCGGGATGCTGTCGTTTTGTCATCCACTCTGTCTGAGAGGAAGATCCCTCTGGAGAAAGAAAAACATTATTTAGATTCCTCGAGTAGACCTTAGTCTACTTTGAATATCCTTCTGCTGCAAAATATGTTTCCACAGCTTGTCTACGTCGTGCGTAAATTGCGCACAAACGTGTAGCTGATGATCCAGAGTCCTTGCGCCATATTAAATTGTTAGAAGATTCTTTGCCACTGTCGTGTTTAAAAACTCGATTTCAAACATATTTATGAACATTATAATCAGATGGAAAACACCCAAACTACGCGTAAAGCTCAAAACGGTTGGAACATGTCGCCGCTTTGACTTTCAGTTTAAAACACGACACAAACAGCACAGATATCAGTGTCAGAGGAGTGGGGAAGTCAATTTAATGACAGGTTTAAAACTAAAAAACATTTTAGGTAGAACACGGTATTATTTTGCTTAAAAACAATCCTGTAAAATTGATCCAACACATATTTTACGCACCGTTTCTGTCGTCTTCATCCTGCATCTTTTTGAGAATGGACCGTAGCAGGAGACTCTCTGCTCTCTGTAGTATGATGTCGTCTATGGTCCGTCCGTCCGTCTCATCCTCTGCGGGGATGCCCTGTCCTCCAGACAGCGTCAAGTTGCAGACCACGAGAGAAGCCAAGATGAGCAGACATGTCGACTTCATGGTAATGTAGTTGGTCGTCTGATGAAGAAACTGATTGTTGTCGACGGGAAATATAGGAGATAAAATGTAAGTTTCTCTAAACACATGTATCCACTGAAGTAATTTTTTAAGTTACTCGATGCAACATAAAGTCGCGAAATGTTATTTTTCTAAAAAGACATGCAAAACAATCAGGAGATAATTTGCCTAATGCAAACTGCACCTAGAAAAGTTTAATTTAAGATGACTGTCACCCTTAAAATTTGACCAGTTACAAGTTCTTTAAAATCCTAAAACAAGCCAATCTGCATTGGAAACGAAGTGAATACTTTCACCGCAGCAGCAGCATTTTAATTTTGTTTTACAGAAAGAAAAGATGGACAAAGAATGCCACGCAGTCTAAAAAAAACCCGAAATAAATTTGAATAACGCACAATAAATTTGACCCACTCGGATATGATGAAGCAAACCCCCCAAAAACACTTATTTAGTATGCATAAGGTTTATTCTGAAGTGCGCCAGACTCACCTGAGAAGTATCCAAAGTCTCCTCTCTCCTCTGTTGAGCGCACGGTGATGATGGTTGCTTTCAGCCTCTCGCAGCGGTTGGTGACCCGTAAAGGCCAAGTCTGGAGGTATGAGCAGATAACTCCCCTCTCAGCATTTATACTCACCGGTCACTGTCGTCACACCAACGCTGGAGTCATTTTTCAGGACCGCTCGTCCCCACTGATGTCACCAAGTCGTGCGCAACTGGATGTGGCGCCCGATCGCCCTATAGAGACCGCTGCCCTATTTGTCATTTGAAAAACAATGAAGTATGAGATAGACAACAAGCACTACTACACGATGAATAATTTCAGTCGTAAAAATAGTGAATTTTAGGCTGCATACGTCATTTATTCAGGATACGTTTTTCCATTTTTGTCTTTAAGTTGAATAATCTTTCATGTGGCACGGATGGATATGGTTTCATTAATTCAGTTATTCATATACAGAGTATGTTTCTCCTGCAACAGGCTTCTATTCTGTCTCATTGCTATCTGCTGCCCAGATGACATAAATCGTCTGAGTGTCTTTACAGAAAATCTGAAGGTCTCCTATGGGGCGCCAGAAAGGGATGCAGAGAGATGCCTTCATATTTTTCATATATACCCTAAGGTCAGTGGGCTCAGGAGGGAGAGCTGAACCCATCTGGACCTTCTGAGCACAAATAATGCACTTTGTGGTCACGATGCCACACAGCTAAATGTATCAGAGGCAGATACAACGAGCTGTACATAGGGAAGCAAAGGATTTTGGTATTAGAAAGAAACCAGAAAATCAAAATGTGGCGACCTCTAAGGCCCGTTTAATGCTTATTAATGTCAAATTAGTGATGGAAAGTAACAGTCCATTCACTCAAATACTGTTTAACTACAAATTAACGTGATTATACTTCCATTTTCTGGCTTCTTATACCTCTAGTCCACCAAACCATTGTACTTTTTATGACTTATCTGACAGCTGGAGACTATTGGTTAGTTTGTTAGAGATTTTTCAATTAAAAAAAAAAAAAGAACTTAAATGATCAGCGGATTAAATGATTACTTAATAATTTTGATGTAATATGTAGTATTACATGTGAGAATTTTTCCACGTTTCTACATAAGAGTAAACTAAATTTTCTGTTTTTGGGTGGCACAGTGGTGCAGTGGTTAGCATTGTTGCCTCACAGCAAGAGGGCTCCTGGTTCGAACCGAGGTTGGGGGACCCTGCATGTTCTCCTCGTGCCAGAGTGGGTTTTTTCGGGGTACTCCGCCTCCTTCCCACAGTCCAAAGACATGCAGGTTAATTGGTGACTCCAAATTGTGAATGTGAGTGTGAATGGTTGTCTGTCTCTATGTGTCAGTCCTGTGATCATCTGGCAACCTGTCCAGGGTGTACCCCACCTCTCGCCCAGTGTCAGCTGGGATAGGCTCCAGCACCCCTGTGTGGCCCCCTAATAGGGTGAGTGGTTACAGAAAATGACTAAATGAATAACTTTTGTTTAATTCAAACAACATAGAACAAACCCTTTTTCTTGTTTTATACAAAGTGTTCGATCTCCATCCAAATAACTGATATGATTTACTGAGGTTTAAAAAGACAGATGTCTGCTGTCCAAGAAAGATCTGTTTCCACCTTGTCTTTTTCTCTGTGCAGACAGGAGTGTGTCAGTATCAGCCTGAGACTTCCACAAAAACACACAGGGATCACATGGAAGCGGATGTAAACACACAGCGTTCATCTCAGCTGGACGTCAGGTCACCGCTGGCTGGTGAGTTCACTTGAATTGTTGTCATGCCTTAGCTGGTCTCGGTCATTAGCGCCGGTGTCAGCTCAGTCACTGGTAGAAAATGTTGGTATGTACATTTTACATGTACATTTATACGCACATTTGTTTCATACATATCATATCAACATTTCTAAAGTGACATTATTCTGATTATATGAGCTGACTTTGTTGTCTGAAAGGTGGAGGGATAATAGATGCTGTGACACCCCGGTGAGACGGCTGCCAAGCTGCAGACTATTGTTAGAGACATTAGTGAAACGTTTCCAGTTGTGATTGTGCCACTAAAAGCAGGCTTTTAAGCCAAAATATGTTTTTTTTCTAACCACAACCACGTGTTTTTTGTGCCTAAGCAGCATCTTAGAAATGTAAAGTTTCATCATATCCCCTACATAGCAACATATCCACATATCCATGGTTTACAGAAACGTACAGTGCCAACATTTATTGTGGCAATTGGGTTGCAGGTGTACGTCCCCTCACGCAGACAGATTGACGGGTTACTTACAAAGAAGTGTAGCTGTGGGTGTTGATGAAACTGTCTGGATTCCAGGTGAGAAAAAGTATTTTTTAGGGGCTTTGGCCCTCATAAATCTTACATTGTTAAGCAACACCGTCCCAATTCTCACCATACTTCTTGTATAAAACACATTACAGTTCTTCTCTTAAGTGCAATAAGTTATTTTATGTGCAATAATAAGCATGAGCACTTTTTAAAAATCTTATAACTGCATACGTTGGCTATGAGTGTATGGTATCTACAACTGTGTAGAACATGAGAGGAATAGAGGCATTTTTTTTACTTATTTTTATAAATGAGCCTGGTCGTTGAGTGCACCTAAATTTCGTTGTGTGTTTGTACAATGACGATAAAGAAATCTGAATCTGAATCTAAAACTATCCGTAGATCTTTCCTCGTCCAGTATGCAGAGTCAAATCTCTCCATCGTCTGGAGGAACTCCTGCATAGTCACACTCAGTCAGTTGTGAATCTCTGTGAGAATTGAATTGACCGTGTAATGCTGTAATTACTTGCTTCCAATGTGCTGTCATGCCCAATACATCAAGCAGGTTTAGATTCCCCGCAGAGCCTGCGGTCACAAGCATCAGTACAGTGTGCTGTATGACAGAACTTAATTGAAAATCTTAAGCTCATCTTAAGTTACTGTATGATATGTTTGATTTTCCTTTTAGAGGAATTGTAGAGATCTCTGTTTGACATTCTCTCTGATGTTGAAGTTAAATTGAGGTTTGTGAGGGTGTTAACATTTTAGTGAAACACCTCCACAGATGAAACACGTTCACAAAAAACAGAGCGTTTTCAGATGAGTTCAGTGCCTCTTTCCTCAGTTGAAGTCAGTTACAGTGTGAAGGAGGAAGAATAAAGACCGCTCTCTGTGTGGTTGTGATTTGTCTCTGCGCTGCACGCCTCAGACGAACACAGAAAGTGACAGCAGTACAATTAAAACATATCTGATCTGTATTGGAATCCACCTTTTGTCCGTCATGTATGTCTCTTCCTTCCTATTAGGCCAAGTGTGTAACAACATGCCCAAAGGAACCAATTAATTTTCCAAGAGAATGTATGTTGGATTTTAAGCAGCTTAAAGGCCAGAGTGAGCTGAGTGAAAGTCTTTTGAATCTGCAGAATCTGTTTGGTGAACGTGTCGTCCTGCTGCTGAAGATGTAGAACAATTAAAGCAGATGGAGTGATTGCTGCAGGTGTAGCAGCATTGAAGGTTTTTTTTCCTCCCCTTTATCGCTGTAAGACCGTGATTAAAATACGCCCTCTTTTCCTTTGATTCACTCTCACTCATCCTGTTGAAAAAAACAAAGCTCGCTATCAGAGTCTTTCAGAGCTGGGAAATCATAACAATTAGTGGATTATGTACCTCGTGTACTGAGGAAGAGGACAGGTTAAGTATACACCCTGAGCTGTGGGAGAAAATAATAAGACTCATTAGCCTCCGTCCTCTGTTTACTCCTGCTGGTGTTAATTATATATATCTTTTAAAACTCTTGGTGAACTTGCTCACTGTGTAAAGGAAGTTTTTGCAAAGCACGACTACATGTCATGCTGTGTGCGTCCCCAGATTAAAGATGCACGCATCAGAAGCCTGTACACAAAGCACAAAGCCAGATTAGTAGGTAAGGTAGGTAGCTATTTTGGGGTATAAGTCAGGTTTTTTTTAACTAGATCACCATGGTAACTTATATGGCACAGCTATCCTGTTTTGGAGCAGATTAATGTCAGGTCACAAAGATGATCCTCAACTACGGCTTAAGTCAAACTAATAGACTTCAGACAGACATCTAAATTCAAAATGAATCAAAACACGGGTTAACAAACTCTCACACAGCTCATGTAGAATTATCCAGCTGCTGGGAGAAGTTTGTCTTTCTTGGTTAGGTTTAGGTTTGGGCTAAAACGAAAAGATTTCGTCCAGAAAGGCAAACTTCTATGTGCTGTAATCCAAGTCTCATTCATCCAATCGTCTGCTCAGTACTTCCCAAACACAGTCATCTACGCTAAAACTGAACTGAAAGTGAAACCTATCAATGCTCTCTTCAAACCCAGACTCCAATACTAAAGGTTTTAGTGGAAATGCATGTGTTAAGGAAGCACTGAGCACGCATCTAGATTAGGGCTGCCTCCAGCTAAGAATTTTCCTAGTCGACCAGAAGTCGTCATTTAGGGTCGACTAGTTACCCGCATGTTTACAATATCGATTTAATTATTAACACAATGGTTTGAGTTGAAGGTGTGAGAAAGAATAGTATCAGTAACACTGTTAACACTGTGCTACATTACAGAGAAATACAAAACCGTACTAATGAACCTTCATTAATATAGGCCTATATTTTATCTACAAGTGCACGTCACACACTGAGCGAGCCGCCTGTTAATGACGCTGTCAGCAAAGCAGTAATGATTGTGCTAAGTGGCTAATGGGCATGTAGCTACTTACATGTTTCAGATGATACGCCATGTTTGTAGTCGACCAATGAAGATGAGTTTACATATCACCTTGGGTTCGTCCTTCACCTTCTCAAAATGATCCCACACTTTGGATTTCCTGCCCGACATGTTATTAACTAGCCTGTGTAATAACCACAAGTACCAGTCCTAAGTTAGGGGCCGTACACATGCCGCGCCTTTAACCGCCTGGAAAACGCGAGGTCGGGCGCTGGGTGCTACTCTTGTGCCTTTTTTGTGCCACCTTTCAAGAGCGCAACAACAGGTTACTTCTGCCAAGCAACCTTAACAAGCATCATATCGCCTATTTACCTGAAATCTTGAGTGCAGAGCTGATCTTCTTCCAGGCGTTGTTTATAAGTGTGTAGGCCTATCGTCCGTGGGACAGATGTAAAGCTCTGGGTAGCCCTGCACTAACATGATCAACTTTTCCGTATTTATCAGACTGAATATTTATGGAAGAAGGGAAAGATATCTGTCGGCTGTGATTGGTTTGTAACGTGACTCCTGTCTGACTGCTGAGCGTGGCCTCTTCCTGTGTCTGTCCTTTGAAATTAAATTCCCACATGGTCCAGTCATATAGGTTTTGATTTATTTTGAGAAGACGCAGCTCCTAACAGAGTTTTATGTTTTGCTCTGTTTTCTTTTTTTTCTGCGACCAATGAAATCCTGCCGACTAATGACCTTTCTAGTTGACAAACGTTTCGTCGACTATTAGGAGGCAGATCTAGACTGGATAAATGAGACTTGGATTATACTGCAAAAGTTGAAAGAGTTCATAAACAGATGTTTTGATATAGTTTTGCTGTTGTTAAGTCAGTCAATACATTCATATGTTCGCTGTTTTCAGTGGAGGCATGTGAGAAAAACAAAGTCATCATGAGCTCAAGGTAACACAGCATGACTTACTGACATACAAATAGTTGTTGTGTGTGTAAAGTTTTCCTTTGAGTAGGATTTGTTCGCCATGAACTTTGAGTCCAGGCTTTTTTTCAAACTATAAACCACTGTTGACCGAGTAAATGCGTCACACTGCTCTGAAAACCCCGAGTTAACAGCTGGTAACCAGCTTCATGGTACCTGTTATCCAGCATCAGCGGTGTTAGTCTCTGCGCTACGAGGCTTCACTGAGACTTCGTCAAGACTTGCTTTGTGATACCGACCCCAGATCCCTTTGCCTGTCTCCCCAGTGTGCCGCTCATGAGACTGAAACATTTTCCTCTGTAACTTAGTGCTTAATGATCCCTGCAGCCTTCACTGTCATCTTCGCTCTGTCTCTACTGGCAAGAGCGAGAGGCAGCTGTGGTGAAGAAATGCCTCTAAAGAAAAAAAAAAACAAACCACAGTATAAAACCACAATGAACATTACACACACACACAACCACTTAACTGGAGAGATGAGCATGTTTTGACATTTGACTACAGATGAACAGATAAAACTTGAATGTTCCCAGAGAGGAAACCAGAAGATTCTCTGCTGCATCAAAAATAAGATAAAGAATTGACTTTATTGCTTCAAATGCTTCCTCCTGAGTAACTGTCATATACTGCTCTGATCATCTCCAGGGACATCGTGCCTCAGTATCAGTCAGCAGGGTGTTTTATCGAGTGTCAGGTCGACTGGTATCTCCACATGCAGGATGTGACCTGACTATGGTTCATGACTCACTGAGGATGGACGAGGGTAATGAGCTGAACTCTGTAAAACAGACATATGTGCTCCTTATCTCAGACATGTTGAACTGTTGAGTGATGGCTCTCAGATTTTTGAACCTGCATTAACTGTTTATTCTTTTGCCACTTGGGGGCACTGCAACAGACTGTAAACACAACACTGACATAATATTTCTTATAAAGTTGATGTGGTGAATGTTTTTGCAAACAGTTGGTTATTTTAACATCCAGCTTAAATCAAGCAACCTCATCATTCGTTTAGAGGTGTGTTCCTGGTCATAGTTGAGAAAAGCCATCCTCTTCGGGCGTTATGATACGCCGTCAGGTAGCGACAGATTTAAACACTCGACCGTCCCCATAGGGTAGACGGCAGGGGACTTTCACCCAGGAGCCTGGCGTTTGCTTCCTGTGTTCATGTTAAGCCAAACCATGATGTTTTTTCTAAACCTAACAGCGTTTGTAGCCTAAATATAACCACGTGCATTTGTTGCACAAGGCCATGAACATAAACATGGACACTGTACATTTATTTTGAAAAAGACTGTCTGTATCCAACGAGCAGAGACTGTATGTTTCCTGTGAAAAGACAAAATGCATGTAATAGGCGTAAATTGACTTGCGTTCCAGAACGTCAACAACAGACACACCCAGCATACCTTGTGTGTCATACACTTTGGTACACGTTTAGAACCCTCAAAAGGTCTGTATGGGGCCGTACACATACCGTGTCTTTACCTGCTTGGAAAACGTGAGGTCGAGTGCTCGGCACTAACTTTGTGCCTTTTTTGTGCCACCTTTCAAGAGCACAGCGGCAGGTTGCATCCGAGATTGCTAAGCAATCTCAACAAGCATCGTACTGTATCCCGACAAGTGCATACCGCGATGGCATCACTTTGGCGTTTGAGCGCACCTGCCATGCATCTACAGCCCCTATAGAGCCATTTCAGAGGGTTTATTTAAACGAACCCTTGATGTTCTTTGTTGCCAAACAAAATGGTTCTATAAAGAACATTTTAAAGGCTTAATCACCTGCTTTTACGTCAACATACCAGCTAATTTAAAGCTCATCATTCACAGTCTGACATCTTGCTTCACAATGGCAGCAGAGAAAGTGTTGATTGTGTATGCCCACCAGAGCTCTGGCTCATCCAGCGCTGCAGCCAAAGATGCTAATGTGGCAGGTTGAACAGCTCAGGGCTGCACAGTAGAAGTATCTGACCTGTATATTATGAAGTCTAAAGCCACTGCTATTGCTGGGGACAACAATGGAGAAGTCAAGAATGCAGATCACTTCCGTTATGCAGAGGAGACCGAATTGGCATGGGAGGAGGGAAACTTCCTGCTGACATCACTGAGGAGCAATGCAAACTCACTGAGGCAGACCTCATCATCTTTCAGTTCACCCTGTACTGCTTCACTGTCCCAGCTGCATAAAGGGCTGGAACGATCGGGTGCTCACGCTGGGTTTTGCCTACTCACAAGAGAAGTGATACAGCAGGGGAGTCACCAAGGACAAGAAGGCCATGCTGTCCTTCACCACTCTGGTTTTATCCCAAACCTTTTCTTGTTTTATTGCCCTTGTTGGCTACAAAGTTTTTTTGTTGTCTTACAGAATTTTTATAGAACCTTTGTTAGACAGATGTTTCTTTAGTAGAGGATATAGAGCGTTAGGGTGCTAAAGAGAACCTTAATGTTTTATAGAGAACCCTAATGAACCCTTTTTTCTAAGAGTGTATGCAGATATCAAAAGTCCACTGGGCAAGCAGCGATATGTGATGAGTTGGGAGTGAAAGTATGTTCACCTGTAGGCTTGGGCGGTATCTATTTTTCATACTTTCCTGACATTTCACCAGGGTATACAGTATAGGACTATACTAAAAGCTGAGCTGCTGGTGATAGAAGTCACGACAGCAAGTTCGCTACACTCCACAAGCTCAAATGTCAAGACAGGAAATATTCTTACACCCACAGAAAAACACAAACATACGCCTTCTGAATTCCAATTTCTCTCCTTCACCAAATGAGGCCCAGCTTGACTGCCTTGTTACCTTATCGTCAATTTTTTTTCGGTTGGTCTTTCCATTGTTGCAACAATCACCAGCTCTAGTCTGGGCAAAATCAGCCCTTAATTCAGGTTTAAAATATGCTGTTTTTACACACTGCTTTTCTCCGCTGTCTCTCTCTGTCATTACTGGCTTATATCATCCTTATCCCCACCACTCATAGTTGCTATTTTTTTTCTGCTCAGCTGCTTGTTCCACCAGTAGAGACTGACCTCTGGTGGCGCGTGCTGTGCACTACATCACCTCACCTCATCTGCATGAGTTTAATGGAAAGATGAGCATCTGTATTTTCAACAGTGGTACAAATCGGATCAGATCTTTACCCTGGTACACTGTGATACCGCCCAGGCCTGGTCTCTGGCTACCTGATAAAGTCACACCTCTTCCTAACATACAGCGAGCAAACTCTGGTGGATGAAGTGTGCATCCAGATATGCCGAGCAGGAGCCTATCAAGCCCTGAGTGAGCCAAAGGAACTGCTTGTGTTGCTCTGAAATTAGTTTGGAGGTGTGCAAAGCTTCGCAAAATTAGAGCTAGGGCAGACATTTTTTCAGGCAGCTGAGATGTTGCATAGCCTGTTAGCTAGCACATAGAGCGGGCTAGGACATCTTAATTGGGAACCAGTGAAACAATCTAATGTTTGCTAGCTCGCTTGTTTACATTGCGTTCAGTTAGAAAGAGGTGTAGGTTTAATTTGTTCTCCTTTTAGCTCTGTTTTTGGGCTCCATCTACTCATGACGGGAATATCTTACTCTTTAGCTCCTAAATGCTCCAATATGTTCACCAGTTTGCTGCTAACTTTGCCAGTCTGTTGTCTGGTGTTGAGCAGGTAGTGTACAGTGGCTTTAAAGAGCCTTTTCTCTCAAAGAAAACTACAACATGAGTTGTTTCAGCGAGTAAAGCGGCGGCTACATTAATTATGACGTTGATTATTATAGACAGTCTGTGTGCAGGGAGCAGGGCCGAGTGGATGGATGGGTCAACAAAATGTTGAATTTCAACAAGAGAGACAGCTGTTCTAAAAATGAAACAGGAAGCAAAGTGCCTATTTTAACCCAAACCATGATCTTTCAGGGGGCGGCTGTAACTCAGGAGGTAGAGCAGGTCATCCAGTAATTGGCAGTGTGATCCCCGGCTCCTCCACACATGTCCACATATCGAAGTTTCTTGGGCAAGATAGTGACCTCATATTCCAAGTGTGTGAGTGCGTGTGAATGTTGAACTGAGAAGCATGTGCACGTTGTATCGCCATGTGTGTGAATGGGTGAATGTGACAAGTAGTGTTAAAGCACTTTCAGTGGTCGTAAGACTTTGAAAGGCGCTATAAAAGTGCATTTATGTCTTTTACCTGTGATGAGAAGCTAAGGCACTGAGCTGAGGGAAACTGCAGAGTTGTGATAATGATCTGTGGGTTTCGTCCTACAAGAATGACCTCCTGTAGTCAGCTGACACATTGTTTATATTAAAATATGCATTATAGCAGAATTAAATGAATGATTATGCAGTAAGAGGGTAGCAGGTGGATTAAGTATGAAGTTTATACTGTTCAAAAAGCATACTGCAGTCAGCCACAGAGATAAACAATACCTTGTAACAGCTCTAAAATCACACAGAGACACATTCTCTCATGACTTACTGCTTAATAATTCTCAGTACTTATTTCAGTGCTTGAAATGAGGGATGTTTCGGTTGCACAAAAATAGATGAGTTCAGAAAAGGAGAGTCAATAAAAAAGTCTTTCCTAAGTTCAGTGAAACTCACAGAAAAGTAGAGAGCGGATCTGTAGACAGGTGAAATCCAACACCTCTGTGTTAATAGACACTTGAGGGGGAAGCAGCCTGAGGTGGGGAGTTAAAAGACATGACGTCTGAGTTGCGTGCAGGAAGGGTAGAGTCGAAGACGGACAGGATGAAGGCAGACACCGGGGAACGAAACGACACCAACAAATAAACAAATGGAGAAGTGAGTGTGTATGGATGGCGTGATAACCCTGTCCCCCAAAAGTGACACAGGCCTGACAGGGGTCACTGCGGCGGGGAGTGAGTGACAGCTTACAGGGTGCGCTGGTGGAAAGGGCTGGCTGGAAGAGTGTGTGTGTGTGTGTGTGTGTGTGTGTGTGTGTGTGTGTGTGTGTGTGTGTGTGTGTACATCTATCTTTGTGAGAACCAATTTAAATTTTAGACATTTTGGCTGCTCCTCACCTTTGGACAGACTTTCAAAGGCCTGTTTGAGGGTTCAGACTTGGTTTTAAGGTTTAGGTATGGGGTTGGGGTTTGGGTTAGGCATTTGGTTGTGATGGTGAAGGTTAGGGCAGCGGTAGGTCTTTTTCTGATGCCCCTCTCCAATAGCTCCTTGTGGCTTTGACGGAAAATGATATGGAAATGAATAGCAGTAATAATTTAACATCTTAATTTTTATCTATTGTTGTAGGCTTAACATGATTCTTACATTCTACAGCTGTAAAAAAAAAATGATGTAACACTGTCAACTAAAATATCCAACACACATCTGTCCCCTTGTGTCTTTTCCTTTCTTAATTTTGCCAAACCTCAACAGCAGTGCCTAGTCTTGAGTGTAGACTACTGGTAGCTATAGATTCAAAACATTAGGGCTGCCCCCAACAAAGAATTTTCCTAGTCAACCAATAGTCATCATTTAGGGTCATTAGTCAACTAGTCGCCCGCATGTTTATAATTATTAAATGATATATTTCGGGTGGAGCAACACAACTGCAGTAGCCACCTTGTAGTAAAATATACTAATTAATGCTTATTTAGACCCATTAGTGATGTTGACAGGTTACTGACTGCTAACCCCTGTGTTAGGGAAATTTCAATAACAACATTATCCTGTAGCAACTCAAAGGAAAGCTTCTCAGTAGTCATTCTTTCAAGATGAAATATTTTGTCTCGCTCATTCAAATGTACTGTTTCATGGCTGTGCTTGATTTGTTTTGAATGAATTTTACGCTCCGTCAGAACTGTGCTGGTTGAATGGTTGGAGCTGTTGGTGAATAATCTTTGACCTGCAGTGACTGAGTGTCCAGATTCAAATGCTGAGACAGGAGGGAGTGAGGGACAGGGGCAGTTTGCGTCAGAGAGTGTATATTCACTGGCAGCATACTCAAAGTAAATTTTAAGATGGGCTCTTAAAGGACTCGTGCACAGTGGCAATGACTGAACAGGGGTCTATGGCATCAAGTCAACCTGTGGTTGTCACACAACCAACCCTGCCATCCACTCCATGGTGTCAGCTAGGGATGCATCAATATGGATTTTTTCAACTGATACCAATAACCGATAAATACCTGCTTCCCATGGCCGATAATCGATATGATAATCGATAAATTCACATTTTTGTTTTTTAAAAAGAAGTGCATAACCTGTAGTATATGTTCACCTGAGGGTAAGAAATGTAGTGAGAAAATATGGCTGATTTAACATTTCATAGCCCTGACATAATCAAATAAAACTGACGTCACTATTGCTAACACAACAAAAAAAAGAATAGTTCGGACTCTTCCATACCTGCCAACATTAGGCTGTGAAAAAAAGGTATCACATGGCTAGCGGTTAGTAATAAGTTAAACAACAGAGTCCAGACGTTGGATGGAAGCCGCTGCTGCTAATTAGCTCGTGCTAACACCTGTTCACAGCTGCAGGAAGTTTGTCGATCTGGTGAGGTGTCAGACCTTCGGTGCAATCCTGTTTTCTTCATCTGGAACTGTGAAAGACATCCACATCGCGACATGTTTTGCCCTCAAGATGTTTTGTTGTTCTTCCTCTCTGTGTTTATTGGCAGCTCGCAAACCAAGTGTAAAGGTACATGTATCGCCACCCACTGTGTCGGGTGTGTAGATGCTGCCCTTGTTAAGGTAATGAAAACAGTCTGGATTCGTATTATTGGTGCCATTTATCGGCTATAATTTTAATTATTGGAATAATGCATAATTCTAATAATGTCCCATTATACTGTAGGCGGATAATTTAATTAATAATTTTCCAAATTTAGCGTTTTCCAGTTAAGACATATGGGATATGTTGATATTATTCAGGTTTTAGGAGCATTATTTGGACATTTTTTCAGTGCATTCGGGATATGCGTCTCGATTAGGGTTTTTACAGCAGTTTGCGACACACAACTTCTCGTTTGTTCACAGTCAGCTCTGTGCGTTGTCATGGATACATTGTACACAAACCAGCCAGCCAGCAGTTTGCATGGCTGGAGTAGAGATGCATGCCCAAAAGAAAATGCCACATTTCTGGTCGAAAGAGGAAACACACCTCCTTTTAAACATGATGAAAGACTTGGATATAGACAGATTTTTATGTGCAAACGCAACTCCAATCTTTTCAAGAAGGTTGTTGAAGGAATGAAAAAGGGAGGCTCTAGTCGTTCCACTTTTCCATATTTTGACGTGATGAATGGCATGATAAAGCACATTATTCAGTGTATGCACAGCTGCATGTAAACAAGAATATTAGTAGAATACCCAGTTTCATGAGCCATGTAAACAGTTTAGTCTTTTTCGGCATAACAGCAACAACTGGACTATTTTGTGCATGTAAGTGTGGTTGATTTAGAAAACCATCTCTTAAGTAAGGCGGCATTATGGCTCTTCTCCCAGTAGGATATTCAAATCTAGCCCATTTAGCCTTCGCATGTGTGTTTACAAAAGTTTTATTCTTTTCTCACAAGTACCAAATCCAGATGTAGTGGTTGAGTGTCATTGGATATCAGAATTTCCTCTCTTGCAATTTTTATGTTGTCATTTTGTGACCAAGAATCTAAATCCAGTCCTCAAACTCTGAAAGCAGGGTTTGTTTCTGTTCCCATATTGACTCATGTCTCATTTCCTCATTTTTCATCACATAGAACAGTTAGCTGGCGTCACAATATGCACCCACATCAACAGACACAGGCAGTCGTGGCACGCATGCACACACGGCAGGAGGAGAGTATTTTGCATTATTTATTTTCAAATTTCATCTCTGTCTTTAGCTGTGTGTCTGTTGCCCAGAGAATCCCATTATCTCTCAATAACCTGTGAGGCGCCTGTGTGTTTCTTCAGCCGGAGACCATGATTAGTGCACTACTACCACATGCTACAGCTCACTTATCATCACGCTCCCTCTCTCTCCCTCCCTGTCTGTCCTCTCTCGTCTTCGCAGCCCTCCATCACAGTCTGGTAGTGTCTGGGACTAGCCGTAATCGTGCTAGATTGAGCTGATCTTTCAGTCTCACGACCGGCTGGAATGGCAGATGCCAGGTTGTAAATATTTCATTCCTTCAGGAGTGATATAGGAAAAATATTTCAAAGGGGGAAAAAAAAGTTCTACAGAGTCCCTAATCAGAGCTCTGCAGAAAAATATCTCCATCTTATCAAACCATTTCGTCTACAATTGAGTCCTAAAACCCATATTTCCTTAAAACAAATGAAGAAAAGATTATTTCAACCTGTCAGACTAATCATCTTACTGATTTGTCATTTTCACTGGCTTTATCTGTTTTATTCTAAGATTGTAACACTAGAAATTATTGAAACCAGTGGGTGTGGTTGCAAAACAGGCTGAAACAATCTTATAACCCTGCAGAGATTTTCACTTGTTTAAAGAAACTGTGGCTTTTATGACTCAATAACAGACAAACTGGCTTGTTTCTACATTTCTATGTGAGAGCTGTTGCTTGTAGTGGTGAACTTGCTGAGAATTATCACCCAACTTTGCAGTTAATCTTAGCTGAAGGTAGCTTTTTGCTGTCTTTTAGCTCATTGTTTTGGTTTTCCAGCTTGCAGCTTCACTGTTGTTGAGCATTGTTTTCAGCTGCTATTTTCATTGGAAAAAGACAGACTTAGGCCTTGATCACCCAGAAAATGTTTTGCACCATTTATTTATTTTAGCTATTTGACAGTAATTAGTATCTAGTCCCTAATATGTTGAATAAGAGGGTACTTGCTGTAGCTCTGGTTGAGGGTGAGAGGCTGTCAGTAAATAGTTTGTTGGGCACAGGGAAACGGAGATCTGTGTGGGTACATGAGACCCTAAAAAAGAGGGGGGATCATGGGGAGTACCACTAGTTGGTCCAGGAGCTTCCCCTCGATGATGGCTGTTTCCAGGCCTATTTTAGGATGACTCTGGGGCAGTTTGACAACCTGCTGTCAAACATCGGGGCGTATAACTCTGGGTATCCAGCAACTGCTACCACCAGTTTCTCCTCCATTGTTTACCAACTGTAAACTTGTTGTCGTGACCACCACAGAGGGCACGCCTCTCAAATAGTCCAATGGGACAATGGAAAAAAAAGATGACAAAAAAAAAGAGATGACATTTTTTTGCTTTGAGTTGAAGTTTTTTCAGGCGCACAGAGCGCAGAAAGGCGAGGGGCATCGCAGTGCAAAAACGTGAGTGAAACACTTCATCAAAAACAATTACAAAAAGCTGCCTCCAGCTGCTAAAATGCTTTCTTTGTGATCAGGGCCTAATCCTACAGATGTTAAACTACTACCAAACAGCAGACAGACAAAGTCAGCGACTAGCTAGTTTTTATAAATAGAAATTAAAGAGTCACGTATCCCCTTCTGGATTTAGTGGCAACCAAATCAGAGCGAAAATAAGAGTAAATACTAGATTTACAATCATCAGATGAACAGAAGCAGCTCTAAATGAATACTAATGTTGCTTTATATCAGCTGGGTATATTAACAAGCAGCTGCTAACAAGTTATGTCAAACACCAGCTCCTGATTCTGTGTCAGTGTTGTGTTTACAGTTTGTTTCTGCTGCCTCCAAGTGGCCACAAAAAATAGTTACTCTAGGTTTAAAGGGTAACTTAAGTATTTCTCAGTTTTTGAGGTTGGTCCAGTTGACTGAGATCACTGCAGCCAGCAGTGGCAAAACATGCTATAACGTAATCCCTGTGGGCAACTGAGCAATGTCAATTTACGTCCACTTATAGTGCCTTTTTTTGCCACTGAAATGGCTCTGATTGTTATTTTAAGTTTCTGACAACTCATGTACAGTACTCCTATAGAGATAGACCTTTTTGTTTTGCCAGAAACTGCCCCGAAATCCAAACAGTCTGTGCCGAAATCTCCGTCTCTAAACACACCAGACTTTATTTAAATTAACGGTAATTGTAGTGTGTATAGAACCAGCATATTTTTCACTTCTGCCTCGATGAATTAAGGGTTAACTTGAATTAAACCAGAGTTGTTGGCTAGTGGAACAGTGGAAAAACTAATAAATATACTTCTGTCGACTTAGGATGAAGTGTGTTTTTACGATGATAAAATTACTTTTTATTTTAATGCAGTCTGGTGCGTTTAACGATAGTGATTTAGAGCCTGTTTCTGGTTAAATCAAAAGAATCTTTCTCTTTAATCAAAAGGTCTATCTCTGTAGGGATCATTTTCATAAATTTGTCAGACACCTATCTGAACCTGACAGTGGCAAAAACAACCACTTTTTGCAGACGAACTGATGATGGTCTATTGCCCACAGGGATTACATTGCAGGACCAATTTTAAACATTGTTGTTCTGATCAGTCACTTAGACGCAAAAACATGGGAAAATGGGGGCCAGGTTGAAAAATACTGAGGTTACCCTTTTAAAGGACAAGACATCTGAGACTCTTCTTTAACTAATCGTACTGTATTTTGTTTCCAATCATTCTTTGTTCTATTTCGTTTGATAGAAAAAAGATTTAAAGATATTTCCCTAGTGCACTGACTTGAGATGTGATACATTTTCAGGGCTTCTATATTTACATCCTGATCACATTTAAGTTGTTATTCCTTGTTTCTGTGCCTCCAGTCACTCTGTGATTATCCTACAATATTTAACTTTAGATTTATAAAGGTTAGGCTTTCAAACCTTAAAGCACTGACTTATCCTTCACGAAGCTGTAGAGAGACTGTATTTCCAGCCTTTTGTGGTCCTCAGTGTCTGTGTGGGAATGTGTAACAGGATAGTGATGTGCTCCTGGTGTATCAGTATCAGCATGCGTGGAGAGCTGTAGCTGTGAGGTGTTCAGCCGTCACATGTGAACCATCCATCTTGTGTAGGTAACCAGGAGGCATCGCAGACACGCACAGAATCCTTCTCTAGTATCCAACTTGCAACATCCTTCAGCCTAGTTAATTTAATAGGAGGGAATGGTAGACAGCTGCAAAGCACATTAACAGTATATTTATAACCAAATGTAAATGCCACAACATGCAAATGCTGTTATCTTCTTCACTGCCGTCCTATTCTGCACAGGATGGAGCAGTTATGCCGAATTTATTGCACACAGTAATTACTTCAGAAACACAATGAGCCTTTTAAACATTTCTGTTTGGAGAAAGGTGAGAAAACTGTCTGGGAACCATAACTATCACTATCACATCGTCATCACGCCACGCCACTAAAATGGGGAGCTAAGTGAAATCAGTCCCTGTTATTTTAACCATCAATACAGTCACAAATTATTACACACTCTAGTGTTTATCTTTGTTCAGATTTCTGTCCTGTAAATGTATGCAAAGTGCGTATTTAATTAGATAATGGCCTATTTACATATTTAAGCATTCATTTCCATAAAATGTGTGATAAAAAAAAATAACTGTTTTAATGTAAGCAATCAACTTGGGAAATTTAAAGGTGATATCCATTATTTAAAATGTCTGTCCTGTTCAGCTGTTGTCTTACTTATTGTCTAAAAATATATGGAATATTACAAAGCACATCTTTTAGGGCCGTTGTCTCAAAATAAGTTTTTCCTTAAACTCCAAGCCAGAAACCTCCTGAGTGGCACTTGCATAGTAAACTTTCTAGTTTTATTCCTATCTATATTCTGAAGGTTTTTAGAGAGGGGTTTGTTCATATATCATTCATAGCCTGATTTGTTCCTAACAGCATGGGGAAGATAGATTTTTTTTATGGCTGTTGAATTTATTTTCTGATTTATAGAGTGATTTTGAAGCAGGCTTTATCCAGTGTTTAGATTTCTGTTGTGGAAATATGTGCAAATTATTCCTTTTTTAATAAGCTCATAGATCATTTGCATATTTAAACATTACATTTCAGAAAACCTACTATACAAAAAATAATTGTCCTAATGTAAGTAATCAGCTGGGGAAGTTTAATTGTGATATCTATAATTTAAAAGTTTTACCCTATTCACCTACTTCTACTACGTCTAGTGCGACTTATCCCACTATTGTTGCTGTTACTATTGCTACTATCCATCCATCCACTTTCTGCTGCTTATTTGGGTCCGGTTGCCATAGTAATAGGCTATGCAAGGTATCCCAGATGCCCGTCTCCCCAGCTAAGTCCTTCAGCTCCTCGTGAAAAATCCCAAGATGTTCCCAAACTAGCTGGGATACATAATCAGGTCTGTCCCATATCCTTTTTCCACCAAATGAGCTCTGGTTCTTGAACTGGTTCTGTTCAGGATTTGTGCTATCTAGCAAACCAGCCCACATTTCCACCTGTTTTGTGTGGAAACCTTGTAATCAAGGATGTGTCATCAACAGAGGGTGTTGCTCAATGCTCAACAGAAGTAATCAATAGTAGCGAAATTGTGAATTACACTGATTGCCTGCAAACTTTTGTTTTGTTTGGACAGATTTTTTTTATGTACCCCAAAAAACGAGCAGCTATTAATGAGACCACTGCACGCTCTTTAAAAATTTCTCATTTGACCTCTCCATTGCTGCCTTCTATGTCATCACAGTTTGCACTTTAGGTCAACGAAAACCTGTTATTTTTTGGTTCCAGCTGAGAGCCAACTTTTCAGTTTCGGGTATCAGATTAGCAGGATTTATGTAATAAAGATTGAAGAATGCCCAAAACATAATGTACACAGAACAAGAAAGAGGTGGAATCTGACCTACGTATTACTTTAGATGAAGATTTGTGGTCTGACGTATGCCAGTACCGTTTGCTCGCCACTGTAAATGCCAGATTTAGTTTGGTCAACTCATCAAGTACACCTACATCAATTGTACCTAACCCCTCAAAAGTTACACCGGTAAAATCCCACAATTTCAAACACCTGTCTCAGATGTTGCATTGCAGAGGGCACTATACTACACTGCACATGGTACTGCCCGAAAGTGATTTGTGTAACACACTTACTAAAATTCTGGACACATCAATTCCATTAGATCCAGGACTATTTCTGGATTTCTCTGGGGGGGGTACCTGAATCAAAGTTTGCTTTCATGTATTCATGTACTGCAGCCTTACATGAATCATAAAGGACAGCAAGATTAAAGCTATAGACTGTACAAAGAGCGTTGTTTCCATGCTCAGTGACTACAAGTACAGTGTAGGACACTACAAGTGTCTGTCCTCGCAGCAAAGAGCGTGTTTGTTTGAAGCAGAGAGGCAGAGAAATTCAGCTTCACATGGTGTGATATATTGGTGAGAAGAGGTGTGCATGAGTTCAGGGGCAGCACAGTTTTGGGCATGCTGGAGCTTACAGACGTACTTTGCAGGAGCACAGAGGGAGAATTACACCAGTCACTAAAAAACAGTGTACAAGTCTGCACAAGTTTTAACTGCAAAAACCAACAAAGGAGCTGGATTTTTAATGTGAGTGTCGCATATTACCTGCCTGGGATGATTTGGCAATATCTGTAATTAATAATGGATGGCTTCATTGCTGGGTGAAATAACAGTGAGATTAAATCGAAGACTCAGGGTTGCAGAGTTTTAGGCTTTAAGGTGGTTTCAGAGAGTGAGTGTTTGCTGTTGTGTCTGCTACTGGACGCTGTCAAGGTTCTGCATATTTTGAATATGTGTTCATATGCATTGTGGCAACCTCCGATCCTACTAACAATAGGAGGCAGCTGACTTGCAGTTTGATAATGCTTTCACAACTTGGACTTGTATTGACTGACTTGAGAAATGACTAAAAAAATTGAAGCCTGAAAGCAAACCAAAACTGTACAGTCATGTTATTATTTGTATACAGACTGTGATGTGGAGCTGTACTGTGTACTACAGGAGGTATTCATTTCCCTCATTTCCCACCTTGTTCTGTCTTCTTGTCTCTCTAACAAGCAAACAAACACACAAGTACACACCCTCCGTTTTGTGACTTTGTTGAGCTCTTAATCAGAAGGTGGACTTCAGGGAGATGTGTTGAGGACTCGCTTGATTGCGTATTACTAGAGTAGAGTGGTGAGCAGCTATTTATGTCTGCCACGGTGATCGATGAGAGAGGCAGTGCGATTGACGGGCTTGATGAGCAACACATGAAACAGATCTGATGTCAGATTGGCAACAACCCCTCGCCTCCACCCCCTCACTTCAACAGGAATAGTTAAATGATATATCCCCAATTTACGTCACGCATAGAGGGCAAAGATGGCTCAGACTAGGCGAGCTGAAGAATGACAGAGACAATCAGAGATACTGCTGGGACTGCCAGGATAAGGCTGTCATGTGAGACCAATCTAAGGAGTGAAACTGAACCTCCACACAAGAAGAATAATAAGTGCTACTCTGTCTCGTGTAAAATCCAGCCCCCTTTCATTCCCAGGGTCATCAAATACTGTGGCTTTGTCAGAGCCCTACCAACCCTAAACAATAATGTCATCCACTAAAATGATCCAGTTTTCCTGAGTCCATGTGAACCCAGCATTAGCGTCTGTATGAGATGCACCGATGCAAACGCAGGACTTTCACCCAGGAGACCAGTGTTTGTGTCCCGTTCCAAACCAAAATTTAGTGTCACATTATTCCAAACTGTGATCTTTTCCTAAACCTAACCAGATCAATCGTTGCTAGGGGTGTAAATCCCCAGTTTCATCATAATACAATGTCATAATGAGCCTACGGACAACAATACAATATTCGCCGATATTCCAAAGTCTGCCATGGTACGATTTTGATTCGATGTCATTTAGGGGCCTGCGGTCAATATGAGAAGATATCATCTGCCCATTTAACACAGTTGGTTACAGAAGAAGCTGCCACCACTTGGTTTGTTACATCCCTATTCGTCGCCCAGCTAACCAAGTAATTTTGCTGCCAGAACCTAAACTTTGAAACTGAAACATCCAAAACTGACCCAAGAGGGTTAGAGGGTTAGGTAGAGCAGTGGTTCCCAGCTGGTCCAGCCACAGGGTCCAGATTTCTCCTCAGTCATGAGTTCAAGGTCTACACAGTTTAATATATTCAGCGCCATACTTGTGTTTGGCCGTGTCGTCCATCTAATTTGCTTTTCTGCTTTCTTAAACCTGACACGTTTGCGAGTCATTTGCGGTCCGTCCAGAATGGACCTTTGACCCACTTTTGGATCGAGACCCACCAGTTGGGAACCACCGATCTAGAGTGTCACAGTTTGAAGCATAGGGGCGCTGACCAAGATGCCATATTTTAGGAGTTAGGGGGTGAAAGTTGTCGCAAAATCCTTTCTCTGTTGATGAGGGAAAAAAAAAATGACCTTTGATCAGAGTACAGTTTTGTATTTTTCTTTACTTTTTATTCATTGTTTATTTTGTTTTTTATTTTGTTTTTGTTTCAGTGTAGTTTAAGTTATTTTCCAGGGGTTGGTGTCTCCTTTTAGTTCAGTTTTATTGTTTAAAAATATTTAGTTTCAGTTTAGTTTTTTTATTAGTTTCAATATTATGTCAGTATTTAGAATAGGTATTACAACACGAACAATACTTTGTGATGGCAACTGACTCACAGTCATGTCGAAATCTCAGTCTCAATTAACATATGCACCAATGCCTCTGCATGATTGTTGTGTTAACCAAACTGACAGAGATGAAAGCTAAAGGCATTTTCTGTATATTTTGATTATATTTTAGTGAAAGTACACAGTAGGGATGCACCAATATAGAATTTTTGAACCGATACCGATAACCGATAATTACCTGCTTCTTGTGGCCGATAACCGATGCGATAACCGATAATTTCACATTTTTGTATTTTAAAAAGAAGTGTATTACCGGTAGTTTATGTACACCTGAGGGTAAGAAAAGCTAAGATGTAATGAGAAAATATGAGAGACAAACAGAGACAGCTGACTCATATGAACAGGTTGAGTGAGCATCGGTAGGTCCGTGTTACATCTGGTGTATAAAATGTTTATACCGTCACGCTGCATTTTCTTTTTTTTGGTCAAGTATATTTATTGACTTTTCTTCTTTTTACAAATACTATCGAACAGCTCAGCACAGCACTGGTCTGCATAACCATGAAGAATAAAAATGATGAAACATTTAGATATGAATTCAAAACAACAGTACAGTCCACAGATGCAGTGTCTATAAATCAATCGAGCAAAAGGCCTGCAAGTGTTTAAGCCTCAGTATAGTTTGAGAAACGGAGGTGTGGAGTCCATATTTCCATGAGTATCAGTTAACTAAAATGATTTTTCAAGTTTTAGTCACCTGTAATAACCTTGCATTTGTTTTAAGTTGTTGAAAGTTTTACTTTTTAGCATATATACCCACATAAACAAGAGAGTTTGCATTATCCTGCTGTCTTGTTCAGGGTGTCTCAAGCTTGGAAAAAACCACCTGGGCAGTCAATCGAATCACAGAGAAACCCCCTCTGATACGTGACTGCAGCAGCAGGTGGTGATTCTCCCTATTGACCTATTCCCAGGAGACAGCAGAGGGGAAGGTGCTGTCTGCTCTGTCAGTTGTGGTGAGGCTGTTGCTAGAAAACAATACTCCACATCTTCATTTGCTGTCACTACCGAGAGAGATGCACCTGTATCAGTACTAATAACGTTGTTTTCATTACGTTAGGGTCAAATGAAAGCACAACCCATTAGGTTACAACTATTGTTCTCCTGCTTTATCTTTGCTAATGAGGTTGCACTCAGTTTAGGTTCGCTGCCATTTCATTTGCTATCGTCATTCCATCTGAATTTGGACCATATTGTATCACTCCGACATCAGACGAGCCTGCGGTCTCCTGGGACGACAGCACAGCCGTTGTTTACAGTAAAGAGCAGCACTGACAGGGTCATCTGTTCCGCCAACCTAATTGTCTGCAGGCGTGGATGAAGATGCACTGTTCTCTCTGCAATGTTTGGAGAGGTTGTAAAGGTCAATTTAAAGAGTTGATCTAAGGGGCAGACAATCGTGTTCTGTTGTGATTGAACTCTTGTCACAACTCCGTAAGATGCCAAAAGAGGATGCAGGACAGGCTCGTGTTCAGAAGTGCCACGCTGCTCCCACTGAAACTGTTCTCTCCAGGCTGAATTTTAGATTTAGACAGGGCTCAACAATAAGGACTGCCCAGGGAAAATAAAATGCCATGTTAGCAAATCTAGTGACTCACTTGCCTGATTGTGCAAGTGGTAAAACGGATTACCACTTGCACAATGAGAAGGATCCAGAATTTTGCAGGCTATTTTTGTGATTGTTCCATCCTGAAATGCCTGATTTCATGGCAGCTTATCTAAAATATTCTGATACGTTTTGTGATGTTTATAGACATTTTTTGCAACGAAATTGCAGGGACAAATGAAAATTGCAAAAATAGTTGTGATGTTGTCTCAGTTTTGGAGAGTGTTATTCAGTGAGCACAACATAACTTCATCACTACTCATCATATTTTTACCAGAAGCCTGTTGGGTAATGTTAGCAGTGTGATGCTAACAGTTAGCCCTGTCCCTGTGCGTCTGTGACTCCAGTCACAGAGCCCCAGTCCCACAGCAGCAGTCTCATGGTAAGCAGACCAAGAGGGGTTGAGTGAATCAATACGCTGTGCATGGATCTACAATGAAATTAGATGTTACACGTTTAAAATAGTGCAATTTCCAGTAAAGTTGTAAGGTTGCACAGAATTCACAGGGATTGACTGAATTTGCATCCATTGTTGAGATAGCAAGGAGGGAACAATAAGATTTAACCTTGTTTTTTTGAGAGCTGATTAGAGATAAGGCAAAGGAGGAGCCATCTCGTGTCCATCGCATCTCTGTAGAGAGCTACACATGCACACTACTGATCGCACACTCAAGAGGAAATGGCGGCAGGTAAAGACCAAGTTTATGAGCTGAGATGCAAGTGAGCATTTCAGTTATCCTAGAAACTATGTACAATTTTACGCTGAAGAAACAGTGTTGTTTTTCATGACAATTAACGTTTGTCTTTGCTGTTATTTGATAACCACTAACAAATATAATAATTTGTAAAGAGGCAAGTAAAAATTGATTTTGGGCGAGCAGAATTTCGACCAGCTTGCCCCACCAGGCAAGTGGAGAAAAACGTAAACGTTGAACCCTATTTAAAGTCTTGTTTCCCAACCAGCTGCCTCACAGAGAGGGAATATGTGATGGAGGAAAGGTGTCTTTACTTGAAGAATGTATTTACGCTCTGCTTTTTATTTTCATTAGTGAGCTAGTCATTAGCTACATTTTTCTTGAATTTTGATTTGAGATTTGAGACATATGGACTAATATAATGGTCTTGTGGTCTCTTGGTGGTTTCACTCATGTAATTGACAAGTGTGCATTAGGGGCTGCCACTCTGTTCTCCCTGTTTTACAGTGTGAAAGGATAAGTGGTCTCATTCTCTATTTTTCTTACTGTCTAAAAACCCTAACCCAACAGTGCGGTGGACCATCATTCAGTATCTTCCCTGCTGTCTCTGGCACTCAGTGCCAAACCATGTAGTTGGATGAATATGTGGTTGGAATTTGATGATCCCCTAGCACAACAATAAGGTTTAATATGTGTGGTTTGGAGTAATATTTGTCAACAAATGTGGATTGCAATAAAATTTGGTACAGACATCTGCGTGCCCCTTAGGTTTAACTGTAATAACTTTGATGACTCCATGAATTTTCATAAAGTGCTGCCATCGTCAGGTCAACATTTTATCTTAGTATATTTATTTTTATTTAAAAGAAGAAAAAAAAACTAACATGGTGACCATAGTAAATATTATACGGGTTAAACATTAGCATATTAGCATGCTAATATAGCTTGCTTACATTAGCATTAATGTATCATAGTGTCGCAGCGTGGCAGCGTCAGCTTAACTCTCTAATTGTATCTAATTTGTGTGTTTTTTCAAAATAGAATGTGAGATGTTTTTAGTATCCATGAAACCTTAGTATGAAACCAACAGTATGTAAATTACATACTATTAAATTAGTAAATTACAATTACATACTGTTTCCAAGTAGCTCGGCAACTAGCCCAGACTTGGCTAAGAAATGGTCCCACATAACCCCCTGTAAGTTACGATTACCAGTCTTTTTTTTTACACTTTTTTGTGCAGATGAAATAAACGAGATACAATATTTTAATTATAGGGATGTCCCGATCAAGTTCTTTAGCCCCTGATCCAAGTCATTTAATATTGCCAAGACCGAGTCCCGATGCGATACTTCTATTTTCTTAGATAATACAGCTGCACAGTGCAGACTTCAAGTACATTAAAGCTTTTAAAATCCATCCAATGTATATGCCTGATATTTCAAAAGCTTTGCAATGCATTAAGAAAAAATCCCTGCATCCATGCTACTCCTTAACATTTATTTATTTTTTACAAAATAAGTAAATGGGTCTAAAATAAAAACCCTCCCTTTAATCTTTTTGGCATTGTCCCTGTCTCAAAGGAATGTCTCTGTCCCTTTATGACAGTAGCCTGTTCTCCAGTGTTTGTTGCTTCAGTGCAGCCTTTGCCTGAGTTACCCGAATGAACAGTATTTCATTCAGTGTTTATTTTCGTTGTCTGTACATTTTTCACGCGTATTAGGCTACATTAATATAAAACTCGTATATGCTCTTTGCTCCGGGGGCTTTTGTTGCACATGCTCTGGTGTGGTGAATGTGGTTGTAGTTGGTTCTGCTACGCTGTCCGTCTTTCCTCCACCTGTTGATAAACACCATGCGCTATAAACGCAGAGATTTTCACACTGAGCTGAAATGAGAGTGCTCATAATTTTAATGAAAAACATAAATTGACAGTCTCATACTGCCTTTTTTTTTTTGCTGTCGGTTATGGCGTGTTGTGTTTTGCTGTGGGTGGGGCTCATGCAGTTTTACTCTGTCATGGGAGCTCAGCAGAGTGAGTAGTAATGTGTCACCCAACAGTTTGTCTCAGTCTTGTGTTTTAACAGTTTTTGGACATTAGTGCAGGACATTGATGTCAGTAGAATCTGCTCATCGGTAGTTTTGGTCTTGTCATCAGATTTGTTTACAAAAAAAAAAGAATATAGCTGGTCCTTCAAAAATGCAGCTTCCTGCTTTTTGAATTTAAACAAAACCGAACAAGCTCAAATCAACCATCTGCATATTCAGGACTGTAGGTAGCACCTGGTTGTCTGTAACAACATTATTTGCTGCTCATAATAAAGGCTGGTTAATTCAGAGTCTTTGTGTAGCTGAATGACGGGTACGTTTTCGTTGTGGACAGGAAGTTAAGGGGGAAGACGGACAAAGGTGGGACAGATGGGATCTCATCACGTGTGAGTCAACTGAATCACAAAATAATTTTTACTTAGGCCCCTTGTCGCTCCTGAAACACTATTGAGCTGCACAGAAAGTGAGCTGATTTCCCTAAAACGGCCACCAAAGAAAACATAATAGTGTGGTGATTGAAGTGTGGGTGGCTTCCTTATTGTTCAGTCCTGCATGAACACACATTCCACAGGCGTGCTCAAATTACCACACACACATACACACAGTTTCATGAGATCGATGTTATGAATGAGGCAGCGTTTCTCTTTTTTTCCCACAATGCAGATTCTAAATAGCACAGAAATCAATCTATCGGCTCAAACTGATGCTCAAAATGAATTATGTCAGTGGTGTCTTGTTTACTTGTGGCTGACCTATTCCCCTGTCTATGCATGATGCAGTTATTCCCATGAGGAAAAAAGTTCAAATGTCACATTAAAGATAAATCCTGATTCTGTCAAAAAAGACCTTTAGTATTCCCGCCATGTTTTGCCTCCTTCATCACTTTTGCCTCCTGCTTCCAAACTGCGGGGATCTCCATTTTTGTCGTTAAAAAACAGTCAGTTTGATGAATTGAGGTGAATAGGGGCTTAGGCTGTGAAGTTACGGACACACAGGGGAGGATATTTGATTCTCTGCAGTTTATGTGACTGAGCTTTCACAGGTAATAACTTCATGATCGGGTCCAGTGCTCAAAGAACACAGACTTCCAGGTCTGTCACCAGGGCCGCACTCCGCACGCAGCAGCCACTGAGATTGATTCTCGGTCTGCTGTCAAAACTCTGATGGACTTTTGCTGAGAGCAATTGGAGTGATAGAGAGAGATGATAGTTTTTAAAACCACACTTAGGGTTTGTTTCACAGTAATTATATTTTAGAGAATGAGTGAAACAGAGAAATCACCAAAACAGAGTCACCTCCACTCACTTTGAGTCGCTTTAAGAGTAAGTCTGGCTTAATTAGGTGGCCACTTCGGAAAATGTGCATTGAAGTGTATCTGTCGTGACCCTGGCATACGATACACATAGTATCCTTACTTGTTTATTTGTCTAACAGAGAGGAAAGGTCTAGATTTACCGCTGTTGTGTGACCAGTCTAAACCCCCCCCTCTGCACCGCTCTCTGCCTCCCTGGCCTCATGTCTGTGCTCCCTGTCAGACGCCCCTGTCACTGCCCTGCCGCCCTGCCAACCGGACGCCTGCCTGCTGCCACGCTGATGGAGCTGAGAAACAACGAGGCTGACAGTCATGCTGACTCACCAGCCCCAAATGGGCTCTCTAAAGACACCCTTAACTTCTCAATGAACAGTACGGACACGATCAGCACCTCCTGTTTTGCCTCTACAAATAGGTACAATACTAGATTTAGAGACTAATGCCACAGAAAGTTTATTTTTTCCGCTTAGTGATTCATATCATCCCACTTCATTTACACTCAGCCCAGAACTCAAAGATTCTGGCTTCATCACTATCTCTCTAGCCTACCTCCTAAAGGTTCAGACTACCAATTTAACATCTGTGATTTTATGTAGTTATGGCTTGTACTAATCATCCCCATGCATTTTCAAATTGGGTTTGTTTATTTTTTTTCTATAGATATGGTGTTTTATGTATTTAAATATAAACAAATCTCTTACCTTAGTCTCAGTGCTGTTCATCAGCCTAGATTGTTTTGTTGTGAGTTGCAGTGTTGGATATATCGGCCATAAAGATGCCCGCCTTCTCTCTAAAGCCCAGTTTAGACCAAAGATTTGCGATAAGATGAGTTGAAACATGCAACTACTTGCAAAGCACCACTCTAAAAACCTGTCGGTTCACACCAATGCAACTAGATGAGACAGTGAATCATTGCTATGCAACAACTCTCTGTGCTTGTTCTCTGATTTGCAGCTTTTCAGACTTATTTTGTGGCTGAATATAATTTGTAGCTTCAGTTGCATTTGTAGTGATAAAATGGCAAAAACACAAAAACAAAACAAGCATCAGATGGACTGTGGGGACAGAGCACCTGCCGCAGTAAGCAAAACACGCTGTCTGCGGTCATTTTGACTTGACCAGCAGACTTCACTACAAGCTGATTGGCTGTAGAAACATATGATGTGCTTTACATTCTAAAAACAGCTGCTAGTGATTTGACTAGCTGAGTTGCAGCTGACACCATCAGCCAGCTTCTGTCGAGCTCAGACGGCCAGCTTACACCGCTGCAACTTTTCTCTGCAATATTCAAAAACAGTTTTATGTCACTGCAAATCTTTGATCTGAACTGGACTTATTATAATGGAGCTAGATGGCACTCAGCCTGTGTTGCTCAAAACACCAAAAAAAAAACATTTAAAAAAACTCTGCAGCATGTCTCTTTCCAGAAATCATGACCTGGTTACTCAGAATAATCCACAGACCTTGTTGTGAGCAGTTTCATGAAGGAACTATTTTCTTTCTACCAAACTACACCCGACAACCGCATCACAGCACAGAGGGAAGCGTGCATCTACTCAGACATTGCTGTTGAGTTTTCTAAATGTATTTTTATGGCGCTTTGAGCACCACAAGCTGAGTGCCATCTAGCTCCATTATATTCGAGAGGAGGCAGACATCTCTACGGCCGACACCTCGAATGCTCAGCAGCTCACAAGGAAAAATATGTATTTTGGATTTTGGGGTGTCCCTAACTGTCCCTTTAAATACAGATCATGAAAAAAAAACAACTCCTCTCCTATGTTACTGTGTCTGAAACATATCCTGACATTTACAAACTGAGGTTGTCAGGGACATTTGGGTGTCAGGGACACACACACACACACACACACACAGGCAGGTCTGTTCAAAGATCTCACAGCAGGTGCAGGCATAGCTGAGTGTCTTTATATGAGCAGATACGGCTCTAGATGCTCGCCGTGACAAGCACGGGCGGAATATAAGAGATCTTGATTGTGTTCCTCCCTGCTGTCCGCTGAAATGTTTCACATAGATTCCCTGAGCAGATACCTAAACACGAAAATGCACAACACTTCTTTATCTTATATTGAATCACGTCTTTTGGATCTGTTTCTCATACTATAAATAATTATGATCAAGAGGAGATTAAGACAATAATTTAATCCTCTTGATGGCTGTGTGAGGTTCATGATGAGTTATACCACCAGGGAATCAAATCAGAATCCCAAGAATTTACATCAGATTAAATGATATAATAACATCATACGTATATAAATGATTTATGTATTTATATGCATCTCAGTGTGTGTGTTGCTCCTGTTAACAGTCTCTGCTGTGGATGGAAATGTTACTTTCATTAACTTTCAGCCCTTTGGTCTTATGCGGGCTATAGGAGGAAGTCATGGTTTGAAGCAGAGATGTAACATACTGTACACACACACACATGCACACAGCAGTTATCACCCATTTATCTGTGATTATAAGGTATTACCTATGTAAGCGACATGGTGCCGTTCAGTGATCGTGAGCTCAGCCTTTGCTACTGTGTTTGAAAAAAGTTTCCCTTCAGAACACATGAGCAGTAATTGAGGGTCTTCACTGTTAGCGTAAGGTAGGTTTACATGTAACTACTAATTAACAAGGTTTGCTGACGGCAGTTGCCACCCACATATGGCCATACATTAACCACAGAGGGAAAGAGAAAGACCGAGCAGGATCTGGTACTGTTTGGAGGCAACAGTGTGACATCTGCAGGAGAGAATTAAAGAGATAAAGATAGCGAGGGGTTGTTGGTGTGTGTGTGCGCGCATGTGTGTGTGTGTGGTGGCCGCAGTGCTGTGGGCTGTAATAGAGAGGAGAGAGCATTAGGCACACTCAACACTGAGGCAGCAGGAACTTGCAGCAGAACTCCACAGAGTCCTCTCCATCTGTAATCAGCGGAGTGAGAGGGGAGTCACACCTTCTTTTTCCTCCACACAAACAATCCCTGCTTCTCTCCCGCCTCTCCTCTCTCATGCAAAGACTGCTGGGCAAGGTGATGTTTTATGTAACCCAGTTCATTTCAATGCGCCTTACATTAGAATACACACAGCAACAAGAAATGTGCAGAACAATATAAGAAAAGGCAACAATAAGAGCAGGAGCGCGGGAGGAAATTCTCCATTGTGAGGTTAGTTTAAGCAGCTTTTAAATATAAAATAAAATAAAACCCTGTTACAAGCAAGTTACAAATACTCTTTCCTTTCTTTCTCTGCGCTTCCCATCCCACCTCTTCTTCTTCTCGTCTAACTCTTCACCACTTGCTGAGTCTTATATAACCAGAAATGGCCCTCAGTAATATTACCTGCTGTCTGTCCTTCTCATCCCCCCTCCTCGTCTCTCCGTCTGTCTGTTGGTCTCAGCAGGGTTTTCTCTATTAAAGGATTCATCGCTGTGCCGATGGTCGTCCCCTAGCCCCCTTAAGGAGCCAATTCATGAATAAATGAATAGAACTGGCAAATGATAACAAGATTGCTCATTTTGTTGCACAGCATTGCATGTGTGTGTGTGTGTGTGTGTGTGTGTGTGTGTGTGTGGGAGTGTGAGACAGGTACAGAGAAAGATACTCCAATTTACTGACTCCAATTACCTGAACTGTACTTACTGCAACTACCTCAAAAATATTTGACAGTGTGTCAGAGGAACGTCCCAAACTCTCACTCTAATCAACTGATTTAACCGCAAATAAGATGGGACCTCAAGTAATTATTTACCTGTGAGAGTTTTCTTTCCTGTCTCAATGTCCATTTTAACCAAAGGTAAATGTCCCACTGGCTTACCTCACCTTGTTATATCCACGTACCTACTGTACAGTTACCTCAGTCTCCAGGGACAAATTAGGTGGACGTTTTCATTTAGTCATATCTTACTCACCAACTTTTTTTTGCATTTATTACTTTACTAAGGAGAGAAGAGAGAGATGGGGGATCAGATGCAACAAGGGCACCACAACACTTCATGACGTCTTTGCTGTCTTGACTCTAGTTTTCACCAATGGTGGAAGAAGTACTCAAATACTTCATTTCAGTAAAAGTAGCAGTACCACTGTGTAGAAATATTAATAAGTACATAATATAAATGTTAAAAAAAAAATTGATTTTGTTTAAAATTAGTGATGCATGTAAGCATCACTTAAATGTTGGCGCTAATATAAGTGGAGCTAATTTCATTCATTTTATCTTAAAGGTCCAGTGTGTAAGATTAAAGTGGATATAGTGACATCCAGCGGTGAGGACTGGCAGATGGCAACCAGCTGAAATTTCACATTAGAATTCCTTCAGTGTTAATTGTTCGGGAGGTTTTTATTAAGAGCCGATTTATCTGCAGAGGTCTCATCCTCTCCCAGACAAACAGATCCCGTGATTTGACATGTAGAGACATGGCAGACTCTGTAGACTAGGATCTGCTCCCCGTGTAGATATAAGTGCCTCACTCTAAGGCAGGGGTCGTTAACCTGTACTATCAAACAGCCATTTATGGTCAAAAAAGCTCTCAATAAATCTGCCTACAACAAAACATATTTGAGCTTCATAATGACGGTAACAGTCAGTCTAAATTTGCCCATCAACATTACTAACAGGTATTAGTGAGCCTTTATTTATATGTTTCACAAGGTGGCTACTCTGCAGTGGAATATTTATGATTGTGTGCTACTTTAACTTTGCAGGGTTGGCAGTAAAAGCAATCCATAGCTAGCTTAGCCAGGGAGATCCAAGACAAGCCAGTGCTACTGAGGTTAAGCAAAATTTAAAGGTGAAGAAAGGAAAAGGTGTTAGGCCGTATGACCCACATTTATTTGATGAAATGTAAAAACTTTTTTTTTTAATTCTATTAATAGGGTACACATTTTTAACAATGGAGAATGTAAGAATCACTCAAGGCCTGTAACAGTGAAAAAATAATGTTAAAAAATTACATTATTAATTTTTATGTAATTTTTAAATTCTTTTTTTTTTTGCCAAAGCCACAGGGGGCCACTGGAGAGGGGCGAAAGAGCTGCGTGTGGCTCCGGAGCCACAGGTTGCCTACCCCTGGTCTAAGGTAATGAAGGCACGATTCTCATTTTTAGGTGATTATATACTAAAGAAAACATACTTAATATATTATACTCAATTTCTGTCTTTATATCCCCCTAAATCCTACACACTGGGCCTTAGCTTGTAATGATATATTTGTTTATTTGTTTATTATGTTCTGTATGATTAATCTAAACCTGCAAAGTAACTAGAGCTGCAACTGACGATTATCTTCATTCTCAGTTTATCTGTCAGTTACAACTACCTAGCTGTTTGGTTTATAAAATGTTAGAACATGGCTAATCAGTGTTTCTCAAGATGACATCAACTAATGTCTTGTTTCGTCCACACCCAAAAGCAACGCATTCTCACTCCACTCTTGTCACATATCGACGTTTGGTCATGGACTTTTCACGTCCACATACAACGTGCAAGGTACTCTAGGTGTGTTGGTTGTTGATGTTCTGGGACGCCGTGTCAAGTTCTGCCTTTTACATGCTTTGTCTTCTTTCAAAATACACTTCCGTTTTCACAGGACATGTAACGTTTACATACAGTCTCCTTCAAAATAAACTTAATACGTCGGTACAACACCGCAAATTAATGTTATTTTTTTCCTTCAACAACTAAAACATGTGGTTAGGTTTCAGAAAAAAGAACACGGTTTGGCTTTAGAATCTTACGGGGCTTGAACACCGCTCTCTCAAGGTGAAAGTCAGTGTTTGCTGGATCCATCCATCACCATTCCCGCTCCCCCCACCCAGACTTTCGCCGCCTTAGCTTTCGTCCTTGTCCTGCCACATTTCCCCCTGATGCTGCTGGGTGCCATTAAACTAAAATGGCAACTGGCCGCGTATCATGCCAATGTTAAAGGACGGCTTTTTTCATTGGTTCCACCCAAGAGCCGGATTTCGACAACTTTGGAGGGTGACCAGGCTCCCAAAAGATATTCAATTTACTGTCATGGAGGAGTAAAGATACCAGAAAATAATCACATTTAAGAAACCTAGATCACAGAATATTTACTATTTTTCTTTAAAAAATTACTCAAACTATCAAATTAGTTGGCGAAATAATCAGTTCTTCCTCTACCGGTAACTTAAGGTGTCAGGTCGGTGTAAAAAAAACATTTGCCTCTGAGCTGTAGTAACGTAGAAGTAAACCGTGAAATGGAAATAACCAAAGTAGTTTAAACTTGTACTTAAGTACAGTACTTAAGTAAATGTACTTTGTAACACTCCACCACTGGTTTTTACTGATGTCAGCTCCACACTGTGGTGACATGACGTCCCTCTACTCCTGAAATTGTCTCACAGTTCTAACTTTGAGACTTGTTTGCCCTTCTACAGCTTATAACAGTACAAACATTTTGAATGTGTTAAATGTGCTGCTCAGGGGCTGTAAAACATCTCAGAAAGGCACCTCACTGTCTTCTTAATGCAGACCTCTCCTCTTCTATGTGAACCCTGGGATGATAAGCGAGCTGATAACCACCTGCATCAGACAGCTCAGCCACTGTGGTGCCTGTGCAGCCAGATGTCACAGAGTTGACGTGACTGTAGTTACTCTCCTCTGGGCATTCTGTTTATCAGCAGACTGTAGACCAAGACTGTGAGGTGTGTACGGTAGGTGCTATAGATCTTCATGTCATTAAACGTACAAACACACGTGTAAGGACACAACTGCTGACTGGTGGAGCCTCCTCCTCTCTCCCCCTTTAATTGACCCAGTAATAAGGCACTGAATGGAGCAGGTGTTAGGCTGCTGTCACTGGGAAGGTCAGAGCTGTCACATGTGTGTTAGCAATCGTTTGTGTGTGTGTATCTACAGACACATAAACATGTTGTGTTGTGCTCCTCTGTGTGCTTCTGTGCAAGAACTGCTCAATTTCGGAGTCTTTGAATTGATTAAGTTCTGCTTCATATAAAGACAAAGTCAGGGAGCCCTACCATCCCGATGTGCAGACACTTGGCTCTGAATAAATCAGATTTAACAAGATTCTTGGAGAAGATATTCACGTCCTGTGAAGCTTTTTTCATCGAGACTGAGAGTGAACATGCGCAAGCTATTTACAGCCAGGCGCCATCTGAATTAGTTGCATAATGGCGTAATAACCTCTGTTTATACGTGAGGACAAATTTGCATCATATTGTCATTCATGCGCTCAGTTTGAGGCAGTAGAAGAAGCAGTGGTAGTACTAGTGTGGAAAACGTGGTGAACATTAGAATAAAGGTGCTACACTATGGTCATACCCCCAGAAAGGCCTTCTCCTCCAGTAGACCCTGAATATGTCGTTTAATTGCTCTCACCATTATGTGCCAGAAGGACTTGCAAGACTTGGGCTGAGAACTTTAATAAGACAGAATATGGCTGAAACCCAAAGTGGCATGTCCTATTAGCACAACGTAAAGAGTGGGATATCTGCATGTGTCACTGCCAAAGACTGAAGCGCATTAGGGCCGTCGACCTGTCCCCGGGGCAATCACCGAAAATTGTAAGGGGACACAGAGCAGGTATTATCCTCACTCCTGCTCATTTCCTCAGCGTTTGACTGATACATTTAATTTTATCAGTGTACGACTTAAGTAAGAAATTACCGGCGGGTTTACAGCTTAGCGTTAGTTTGTGAAAATGCTCCCTTGCTGTTATGTTTGTGGGAAATGAAAATAGAACATTTAATAATAGCATAGCTGAAACTGAAGAGGTAAAAGAGGAAGACTTCAAGGAAAGGGTTCATTTGCATAAATAGAAAACTATTTTTATTGATTTAACAAGATTATGTTTGTTTTGTTGGTCAAGTCCTGTGAATATCAGTGAAGTTGTTGTTAGATTGTTTTGATGAGAATCTTTTTTCTACAGGCCTTTTTTTATAAATTATGTTTTCTTTTATTGTGTACTCAGGGGAATATCATTACAAAGGTGTTGGTTTATCGATTATAGGAATAGCTTTTATCTGGTTTTCACATATTAACTCTTCTAGGAAGCTTGTCCATTTTTAAAGTAATAGTTCAACATCTTGAGAAATAAGTTTTTTGATTTCTGATGAGACGATTAATACATCTTTCATGTCAGTCTGGGCAATGTGCTGTGTTCATGCTACAAGCAACAGTGGGACCAGAGTCGCTGTTGAAGTGCTGCTCAAATGCTTGTTGATGTAGGCTGGCTACATGGTGACGGGCTTCTGCTACTAGCCACAAAGCATTTTGACAGCATTCAAAGTTGTTATTTGGTCAAAACGCTATGCTTTTAATCAATGTCTGAGCCCCATTTTAACACCACTTTACGCTGCCCCATCGGACCCCCGTGTGCACCACAATGCACATAAAGCTAGCATAACATAAGCTAACTATGCTAAATAACACAGCACCACTGCTAGAAACAAATTAATATGATTAGTTGACGCTTTGCTGCATCATTTGAGCTCTGAAGAAATCCAGGAAGTAAGCAAAACGTTGAAGAAGAGTACACTTGCAAGATAAATGTGACACTTTCTAATGTCACAATGGAGGGACAACCACGCAGGTTGATGTTAGCGCTGGTCATCGTGGTCTATATTGCTGTCATTGTTCATTTTAGTCAAACCATACAGTTTGATAACGAGGCGCAGCTCCAACTAGAAAACAATGTTTTGATGCATTGGATGTGCTGAATGTGCATATTAAGGCAGTACAGGAGGAGGCGCATGTTAATAATCCTCCAGGACTGTAACATGCTCATGTTTAACCCAAACAATGTGTCATGTGACTGCAGTTGGTTTGGAAGAAGGTCTGAACACGTTCTCACCACAAACAAACCGCACCAGAGTTCATTTGCAACCAGACCGAGACCACCTCTTCAAGAGGGTCCTGGTCTGGTTGTTGTGGTGTGCACCCAAGTGTGATTGCTGTGTTCACACCTGCCCAAATGAACCGCACTTAGGGGGCAAATGTACTTGAGTTCAATTGGGCAGGTGTGAAAGCCCCCTTAGATTATTATTATTATTAACTACAAAAATGTGACAAAAAGAAACTTCACATTGTTTTCCAACTGAAACAGTCTTGTAGGCCTAAATGACATAAAGGTTAGGTTTCCATTTATATCACATCACACATTAGATAAAATCAGGTTCTTCCAACAGACATTTCAAACGAGTGGTGAGTCACAAAGAACTGAAAAAAGAGTGTTAAACACAGTTTTGTGTAAATTTGTGGCAATTTAGATCCGAGGAATCATTATTTAATACTTAATCCTTGAACCAGGCTTTCAGATTACGCCCACGCAGTTAAGTGATGCTTCCCCAAATACTGTTTGGTGTATAATCCCGGGCTGATCTGTGGTTTGATATCTGGTAATGAGGAGTCTACGCTGCACTTGTGTTTGTTGTCAGATTAGGTGAGACTAAAAGAACTGTTGCTACCAACCCTCCACCTTCATTAAAACTAGAATCTGAATCCCCATCTGGGGGATGCATCTCTAATTAATCCTCTTTGTCAGTTGAATACTCTGTATCTGTGTCTTGATTTGGATCCAAATGACCGAGTACTTTTCCTACACTTTTTTGTAAAGTGACGACCCCCTTTGAAAACGAGACGGTACATCTCAAGGGGTTATTCCTAATCAAGAATTTCTGACAATGCAAATAACAAATGGTTGTTATCATATATATCCATTCATCTGCCTGTTGATTTTTTTCTGTCCTTTTCTTTCCTTTCAATTGATTCAGTAATCCATAGAAGTAGAATTTGGCACTTAACCCAATGTAGTCACCGCACCTCTGCAACAATTAGGATTCAACTCAGCTTGGAATCTCCCATTTGCATCGACACACAAGTTCATTATATTGGTCTGATGCCATATGGATCACCTCTGTTCTTCCACAGTCTCTCTCATTACATCATCTCAGATCAATAGGGCATGCCGCTGGTCATTGTAACCCACACTAGCAAATTCTTGTTCTTGCTTTGCACTTAAGGGTTAAAAGCCAATTTAAACCAGTTGTCCAGCATGTGACAGTAATGATATTAACAACAATGAAACATACAAAAAGCACAAACCAACATATGCTGCCTGCCAGCCACAAAGAAACCTAATGGTACCAGTTTTTTCAATTGCTTTTTAGGGAGAACTATTACATCTTTTACAGGAGCGTCCACACTAAGCTGCATTGAAAGTGACTGTTTTGGCTAATCCAGCTTATTTATCTCATGCAGCCAAAGATTCCTCTTGGGCTATAGGGGGCTCATTAATGGAACTCCCTCTTCGAACCTCAGGTTTAATATTACTCATACTGTGACTCACGCTGTATCGTGAAGTATTTGTATCACAGCCCACTATTCCCTGATGATGAGGACACCTATAAGAGTTCATAGCTGTAAATCAGGTTCATAGAAAAGCAATTAGGCCTCATCTTCACAGCATTTCTCAAAATATCTCACCAGGCTCTTCTCCTCTGTTCCATGACTATCAATGACTCTACATCTACCTGGAGAATATTTGGCTTTTATTAGTGTCTTGTCAGGGACAATGAATTGAAACTGAGCATTTAGAAACACTCCCGTTCCCAGATGTGTCTCTAAAATATTCATTCATTTACAATTTAAGTTGGTATCAATGCAATTTTGAGCTATTTTTTTTCACATAGCAGAAATTTACACACATGTAGAGTTATTACATAAAGATGGTCATGTAAATGTACATGGTCATAAACCAAAGTACTGAACAAATAAAAATTGTGGCCTTATAAGAGCAGTACAAAAATTTGTGCCAATCCATCCAATAGTTGTTGGGACGTTTAGCCAATGACAGATGGTACTGTATAATGATTTTAATGCTGCGACATTTCAGTGACTAGACCTTCAACAGGCAAACAGATGTTTGACTTGTTTGTTGACTTGACACCTACACACTGTTTGCCTGATGCAAGTCTAGTCATCGAAATGTTGCAGCATTACAATCATTATTTTTGCAAGTTAGCCAGTGTGCGGGAGTCTTTTCTACAAGTTTAATTCTTCTCGTCCCTCTCCTACATACCTGTTTGGAAATAGATGTGCGAAGTATTCCTTTGTTGTGAATGTCTGTACAAAATTGTACAAAAGACAGACAGACAGACAGACAGACGGTCATTGTCATTCATAGACCCATGCTGCTAGTAAGAATAGGCAGGAGTAATCATTTTTTTGTCTTTGTAAAGGACACATACTATACTTAATAAACATGAATACAAATTGTCTTTGTTCTATATTAAAAGTCTACATTTTTTGGGACGGGACGCAGTGATGTAACTGCTATTTATGAATATGTGCACAGATCCATAAAGCAAACATGATAGATCTGCAGGTAACATTCCCTGTTTTAGTGAGACATCACTCCATCTGATGTTACAGAATGGCAACCAGGCATAAGAGTGATGTTTGGAAGTATTTAACAAAATAAAGGAAATGATTGTGCAATGCAAGCTATGAAATATTAAACTTGCGTAACATAGTTAATCTCTACAGTCAGAAGAGCACAGGAAGATAAGTTAACTCTTACCCCTAACAGCATTTTTGCTTAGGTGTTCATTTTTGACTCTTTCTTTTAGACTTTTTCTTAGACTTTTATTAATTTTCTCAACAAACAGAAGAAGGTAGGTGTAATTAACTCACGTACCAGCACAGATACATATACAAGGTGAGAAAATGACAATAAAAAGGTAAAAATTAAATTAAGTGGGGAAAAAAGGTAGTTATTTCAGAAGGATTATGTATTTCTTTGTGAGATGAGGATCTAGTTAATAAACTAAACAAAATAAGGTACAGTTCAAGTCATCTATCCACCTAAACCACTGCATAACAACCTATATAACAACACCTCTATTATTTCCCTTTCATTGAGTGTAAAGAAGTAAAAGTAAATTTAAAAAAAACATTTCCATCCAGCCGGTTCAGTTATCCGCTGCCTTACAAACCATTTACAAATGAAAGGTTTTGTTAGTGTCTTAAAAATAGGGTTCCATCAATATTGTTTTAAGATAGAAGTCATACAGAGTTTTTCGTGCTGAAGCTGCTGATTGCAACTTAGCTGGTCAAATCGCCAGCGGCTGCTTTTAGACATAAAGCACGTCACCTGTTTTTACAGCCAATGGGCTTGTAGTTAAGTCTGCTGGTCAAGTCGAAATGACCGCAGACGGCTTGTTTGCTTGCTGCTGCAGGTGCTCTATCCGCCAAGCCCTCTGTTTCTGTCCTCACAGTGTGCCGATGTCGGACGGTGGGTTGCTGCTGCTGCTTGCTGTATGTGCTCATGTCCCGCCCACACACACATTCTACTTAACCAACTGATTGGTGTTGGTTATTTCTATCATTGTGGAGTATTGTTTGTGAATACAGTCCATCTGATGCTTGTTTTATTTCTGTTTTTCACCATTTCATCACTACTACACATGCAACTGCAAATGCACAGTTTCATGTAGTTGCATTGGTGTGTGGCAGGTTTTTACAAAGTTGCAGAATGAATAAGTAGTTGCCTGTTTCAACTCGTCACATCACAAATCTTTGGTCTGAACTTCCAGTGGGACGGATTGGACCCTTTTGTGGGCAGGCTGTGGCCCGCAGGCCGTATGTTTGACACCCCCACTCTAGAGTCATGTCTAATCCTATTCTTACATTGTATATATATATGTATATATTTTGCAAGAATGCAATAACTCAACAGTTATTTAATGCGAATACTTGAGCATGGAAATCACTTAAAATGCCCATCCCTAGCTGCTAGCATGATGAATAAAAATGCCATGATGTTGCGACCAATTAAACAATATTTTGATGTAGACCTTAGAGAAATGGAGCACTTTTAAAGCAGTGTTCAGATTGCTGGAGCCACTATGAACCTGGTAAAACCAGTAGCTGTTAAAAAGTGATTTAAAGTCAGACTAAATACTCCTATAACTGTCGTTGTGACAGGTGTTTCTGGAGGTAAATTTGGCCATAATCAAGCCCCAGCATTGAATAGCTGGTGAAATGCGTCTGGCAGCGGCTATGATGAATTGCTGTTGTCCTCTTTGTAGAGCTGATGGTATCTAACAGAAATATCTGGAACATCTTCTCTAGTGCTAGCATTAGCTGAAGCAGCTGTCAGCCCTCCTGCCTAGCCCTACCCTCTGAATGCTAATCCAAAACTAGAAATGGCAATTAGCTCTATTAGCATGCTGATCACCGTAGAGATGCAGATACACTGTGGAGGAGGCAGAGGGTCCTGACCTTATCAAAGACTGAGCGGCAGTGGGCCTGATCAGAATATAGATTAAATGTGTGGGTTTTTTATATATGTATATATATCAAGTGAAAATTGTGCTCAGTAATATTGTGATTTGTTCAGTCTTTAGAAGTCCCTTGTTTCTAGGTGGTTACAGTGTCAGATCAAATCTAACAATGCATGCATCTGAAGGATAAGGCTGGTGGTATTTCAACTTCTAACAAGTACTTTTAGAACTTCATAGTCATCTACAGCAGTTAAAAACACATAAAATAGCATTCTGCTGCATTTGGGTGACATATAACTATGAAAATGACCACTGTTCACTTGAGTTCATCAGAATGAAAATTCAAAGTTGTGAAAAAAACTAACTTCAGTGGCCATGTTCATTTTAATGAAGGAATATGACACCCAAAGCAACAGTATTGCTCTTAAATGTGTTTGTGGATGACACTAGAGTGGCATGGGGCCGTGAGCAATACAGCCACATGCCAATGATGCAAAACTTGTTTTTAAGTCTATTGCTGGTCTTGATTTCTTCAGGGGATGTGTCCTTAAAAACACGACAGACGAAGGCTGTACTTAGGCAGGTGGTGCTGTGAGCTAAATGCTAATGTCAGCTCGCTAACACTCGCCCCAAAGTCATTAAAACTAACCCTCTGACTTTTTTAGATTTCTTCAAGTATATCATCATATAAACAGTTTGAGAGTCAAAAGGTGTTTGAAAACAACTTCTTCAAAGTTTTGTCAGTGCTTATAGTACAGAGTTGGGGCTTAAAGACTTTCAAGACTATATAGTGGACTTCAGAAAGTTAGGATGGCAAGTACCACCTGTATAAAACAAAAATAGGAAAGAGTAAATAGTTTAATTCTAGAGAAAGTCTGGGCAAAATATGCTGGTCAAACACAGGAGTACATTCAGTGATGCACTCGTTACCCCAAGATGCACCACAGAGTGCCACAGGAAGTCGTTCCTGCCTGTGGCCATCAACCTGTACCTCAGAGTGTCAGTGGCTCTGAGTCAATGGACTATTTCCACCAAACACTATATGTAAGGTATGATACCTTTGAAACCAAAAGTAACCCTTCAGACATGGTACCTAGACCCTAGTGTTTCCACAGCAAACAGTACTCTTAAATGTGGCTGTACCATACTGAACTGTACCGTACTTGGCACTCCGACTTAATTCACCTATCTACATTTATAATACATCATTTTCTATTATGTTTATACTGTGCAATAATGACTTAGAGTACAATTATTATTACTTCCTTTTTTAACCAGGCAGTAATTGGTGCAATAATTCAACTGCCGCAATATTCTGTTCAATCAACTGTGACACATTTTTAACACCTCTTGAATGTATGTATTTATTTAACATACAATGCATGTAACTATACATACATCTTATGTCTATTCCTATTCTTGTCTATATCCTATTGATGTACATATTGTAGTAACCATTATAGCATGATACATACTTTATATTTCTGAATGTAACACTAGTTTATACAGTGTAATGTAGCACAGTGCACATATTTGTGTACTTTTACACACTCACAGACTCAGCACAGAGAAGATATATATTTAATCCTTAATATCTTAAGTACTAGTGTTAACATTGTACTACAATGCACATTTTATCTTCTTTTTTTTTGCTGTATATTTACATACTTCTATTTCATACTCCCTATTCTTACGTGTTATAATTCTCTATTCTCTACATCGGAGCGACTGTAATGAATCATAATTTTCCCTCTGGGTTCAATAAAATATTTCTGATTCTGGCTCTGAAATATTGTGAATTTCAGTAGAAGATATAAAGCTCAACTTTAAGGAGAGCAATTGACTTGAAGAGTCCTAATATGTATTTTATTACACCTGCTGAGAGGTCTCAAAACTCAGGCTTTTCCAGCTGCTCGAGATATTGTGGCTCCTAGTAAGCCCACCCACCACTTATTGTGGGCCTGTCCAAAAGGAAATGCTTTTTGTCTTGGGATTCATAAAGAATTACATTTAATGGGATGAACTCCGTCTTTGGTCTTCTACTTTCAGCATCTACAAATATTAAAATACTTACATGGAATACCGAGGGTAGCTGCAAGGAAAGCAATCATAAAGAAATAGTTTAAACCAGACACTCTATGGAGAGAGGCTTCAGGAAATTAAATTTTAGGACATTTGGAGTATGTGGAAAATGTGTGTTACCCTCGAAATGCCCTTCTTTAGTTTAAATTTGTTTATTCTGCTCTTTTTCTTGTTGTTTTTACTTATTTATAAATAAAAAATGCCCCCATGTTCTGGTTCATAATTACACTGTAAAAAACGACTGAGTATACAAGTACACTTGTTGTTTTTAAGATTTCATGGCGAACCATCAAATAATTGTTAATGTTTCAGTCAGGACCAACAAACTTTGCCATCTCTAGAGCCACGCTCTGCTTGTGTGTCTAATGAAAAGATAGAATAACACCAGCTTTATCATTTAAGCTGCTCCCAAAGATACTACAGTCTCTGATATACCTACACCATATGCTCAAAATGAAAACAACAGGTTATTGACAGCCTGTCATTCAAACAGTAGAGCTCATTAAATCTCAGTGGAAGGCGAAGCTGTGTAACAACCACTCTGGATTAACAAATACAGCTTTGCAGGGATTATTCTACAGAAACGTCTGGCTTAAAAAACTCAATTTCCCTTAACTTAAGTTTGACATAACAAAGCTGGAGGCACGAGAGACCTACAAGACACTCCAGCATCCACGCAGATGTCTACACTATTGATGCACATGGGCAATAGAAGTTTGAAAATCAAGAGGGACAATAGTTCAGAACATGTGAAAAGGAGCGAGTATAATGATGTTGAGAGGTCAAACGGGGGAATGCAGGCCAGGATGGAGCCATATCTCCCCGAAGGCGACCCGTGTATGATAGAAGAAAGCGATGCGGTCCCTCAGTCCCCAGGCTTTCCCATGTTGGCCCCCCACCTGTGCCCTCACCAAGCTGGGGATCGATCCCTGGCTGCCCGCCTCCACTCCCATGCTCCGGACTCTTCATTAGGCCCGGCCCTGCTAGAGAGGATGCTCTAATTGGCGAGGGCCACTGAGAGCCAGCATCCTCGTCTGCCGCGCTCTCAGAGTAAGGGCCGCCAGGCATCAGCCGCTCACACTAATCTTCCCCATTATTCTCTGCTCTACTGTGGGAGCTGGAAAAACAGCCTGCCTGTGGTTCGTGTGTCTCAGAGTGTGTAGTGTATGTTACGTTAAAGTGTGTTTCTGTGTGTGTGTGAGCTTTGGTTGAGTCTCCTTGGCTAATGGGAGCACAGGTTTGAGCAGATCATGTGAAAAACAGAACATCATTACGCCCATCTGCGACACGTGTTGACAGCTTACTCTTTTAGGTCACTGCTATGAGAAAAACTATTTTTTGCTGTTCTACGAGATGTTTATCACATAAACTTGGTTTCCTGCTTAGCACTGCACTTCCTGTTGTGTGAACAACAACTCTGACACAGTCATTAAGAGCTTTTAGAGCACATAAAAACTGCAAGCACTACCTGTGTGGTCTATGTGTCTCGTCATTGAACTGTCACTACTTCACAGTTGCTCTGGTGATTCATACTCCTAATAGGTCCAATTTCATTCCTTAATCACTGTGATTAAACATTTTAATTTAGATATCAAAGCAATTTACTTCATGGCGAAAATAATTTGTGGGTTCACTTACGATCTTTGACGGACTAATGAGAAATTACATTAATGTATTTTTACTTGCTCCCTGTGGTGGTGTGACGACACATTTTGGTGGGGACAACAAACATGAAAAGGACACTGGGGTCAGAGACAGTCAGGGCAACACCCACAGGAGGTACGAGAAGGGATGGAGGGCGTATAAACAGTTTCAATGTGTCTGAAGTGTTTACCCAACTAATGTCACATGAAGGCTTATCCACCTTATTAGCATAATGAAAAGAGCAAACAAACCTCAATTTATCCTCCACTTTAAGCAGTTAAACTAAAACTGTCTCCTTTATTATCCAAATGTTTGTTTTTCTGACTTAATTCTAAGTCAGTCAAGTCAAAGAAACATCTGTTCAGACTGTGATCAGAAACATGGATTAGATATTTACACAACTTGCATATCCAAAATTAGTAGAAGAGCTATTTTGGGTTTCTGTAACTAGATTATGACTACAGCAAACTTCAACAAGAGTATACATGCATGCATGCTAGCAGCTCTGTGAGGCTGTGTCAAAGATACTCACAATGACAAAGCAAACAGACCCTTTCAGGGCCGGTGTCACAATGGCGTAATTTAATTAGCTGGAGGCAAAGCTGAGGCTTATGAGTAAGTTAGTTTTGCAAGTGCCTGAATTAACATGGTGGACAAAATGAAAATCTTTCTGGATGACGGCGTGAGGTGATGGATTAAAGTCCACACAATTCATCCTCTAGGGACTATCGATTTTTGTACCATATTTCACAACATATCCATCCAGTGTTTGATGAGCTATTTCAGTAAAAGCAAAAATTTCAACCTTGTGGTGGCGCTAAAGGAAAGGTCAGGAGATTGTCAAAGTCGTTAGGATGTATCCTCTGGGGACCATGAATGTCTGCACAAACTTTTAAGGACAATCCCTTTAATAGTTGTTTAGATTGTTCAGTTTGGACCAAAGTGGTGGACCCACCATCCCTAGAACCACTAACATGGGTAAAAAGTGTTTTCATAATTTAAGGTGTCCTCTATAGTTAGATAATAATTTAAAAAGAGGCAACGTGTTGTGGGGAAACAAGCTGTACTGTATGTATTCTGCAATAACCTGCTGAAGAACCTCTCAGATCCTTATAAAGGAAGTGAAGCACGAGTGTGTGACATTTTCAGATGAGTGAATTATCACCTCAGGCACAGTCTGATCTGAAGCAGAAGCACAGCTCATTGGTACTGATACATTGGATAATGCACTATGTTCCCTCCACCAAAGACTGGAGTTATGACCACATTGATATTATGTATGTTTTATATATATGAAGATGTTTGTAAATGTTGGAGCCATTGGAGTAGTGAACTCATTGTCATGTTCAAGAAACCAGTCTGAGATGATCTGAGCTTTGTGACATGGTGCGTTATCCTGCTGGAAGTAGCCATCAGAAGATGGGTACACTGTGGTCATAAAGGGATGGACACGGTCAGCAACAATACTCAGGTAGACTGTGGTGTTTAAACCATGCTCAGTTGGTACTAAGGGGCCCAAAGTGTGCCAAGAAAATATCCCCCACACCATTACACCACCACCACCAGCCTGAACTGTTGATACAAGGCAGGATGGATCCATGCTTTATGTTGTTTACACCAAATTCTGACCCTACCATCTGAATGTCGCAGCAGAAATAGAGACTCATCAGACCAGGCAACGTTTTTCCAATCTTCCTTCAGAGATGGTCTTCTGCAGACCTTGGTTCAGACCATCCTCTGTAAACCCTAGAGATGGTTGTGTGTGAAAATCCCAGTAGATCAGCAGTTTCTGAAATACTCAGACCAGCCAGCCTGGCACCAACAACCACGCTACATTCAAAGTCACTTAAATCACCTTTCTTTCCCATTCTGATGCTCTGTTTGAACTTCAGCAGGTCGTCTTGACCATGTCGACATGCCTGAATGTATTGAGCTGCTGCCACATAATTGGCTATTTGCATTAACAAGCAGTTGAACAGGTGTACCTAATAAAGTGGCCACTGAGTGTACATATACATATGCATATATTGTAGAGGGCATACACAATAACATGAGACACACTCAGAGCTACTTTCATTGTTTTTCCTTTGCTGTTTTATCTTCCTTTATTTGTCTCATTTTCTATCTATTGATTTGTCCCTGTTTACTTCTCCTTGTTTATTTGAATGACGCAACATTCAGTGACTCATAAACTCACCCTTCCTAAAATTTGAAAGCATTTTTAGAATTTTTATTGTATTTAAAATCCAATGACGACCTGTAAACACATTTGTAAAGCTTTATATAGATTTTGTGAAACGCAGAGCTGAGGAATCAATCGGTGGTCAATAATGTTGATATGAATGATAAAATGAATGAAAGTGGAAAAAACCTCACTTCTTTTTGTAATCCACTAATAAACAAAAAAGTTTAAGAATAGCAATAACACTGCCAGGTCCATTAATTTGACATCAGAAGCAAAATAAGTATAAACTTACTGTAGCCTACTGTGAAGTGGGTTTAAATGACATTTGAATGTGCAGAACAAGTTGTAATTTGAATTAATACAGCAGTGTATAACACAAATAATTTAATCCTCAAGCAAAATTATTATCTCAGTTACTCTTTTAGGTAACAGAACAAGCACACATCATCAAGAATCATAACATTAACAATCAATATCTCAAACATTATGGCTCACAGAAAAGAAAATTATTATTTTAATACAGGAGCATAAAACACTGGAGGACAGTAGGGTGAAGACTAAACCACAAACACTCCTCACACGCTCACACACAGGACTACAGACAACACTCTCCCTTCTCAGACCCTCATGTATCCTCTTATCCTCCTTCCCTCCTCTCTCTTCATCTGCCTCCTCTGAACCCCATCAGGAGCCCAGTAACTCTCCAGTTCAGCTGCCACACAGAATTCATGAACTGGACAGACTGGTTATATCATCACCTGCTGCCATTGGCAGGTAGTTCAAGTGCAGAGCATCAGTGAGGTTTTCATAGAGACAAAATCATGGAGCTCTGACCTGCATGTCTGTGTTAATGTTGCCATCTAGTGGAAAGAAAGTAAAGCACGATTTATAGATAGAGTCATTGAGTTTATTCCGTATGTTGTTTACTTTTATTAGTGTGGGGTTTTTTTTATTGTTTTTATCTCTGTTTCTCATTATAATCTGTCTTTTTTGCTTGCTTTTTTCATTATTACTACTAATTATTCATCATTGTCTTTTCTTTATTTCAGCCTTTTTTGTATGTAGAAGTGGAGCTCAGTGTGTGCAGGTGGTGATTGCATACTACACAACCAATACACTAACAAACAGCATCACTCCATCATCAGAAAAAACAGAAACAAATTAATTAAAACAGCAGACAAAAACAAAACAATTCATCTCACACAACACAGGGACAAATAGTCATACATTAAATACATATTGGCATAACAAAATTCCAACTAGCTCAACCGCAGCAAGCACAAGGTGACAAACCCCTTTTGGGTTCAATAAACTTTTACCATCTACCTGAATAACCCTTGGTATTTGTATAATATCCCTCCAGAATAAACCTATAGATGTTTAAAGATTTGACTCCAGTTGCCCTGTAAATGCACCTTTTCCCTGATAATATGATTAAATTAACAGTTTAATTCTTTGTTTCTATAACATCCCCCAACATCACAGAGAGCTCCAGCTCCAGGAGTACACTCTGAATTACTGTTTGGCTTCTGTTATGTTGCCTCTGGAGTATCTTGCTTTTGCTGTGCTTTATACGTCAAAACACAGTTTTAAAGATGCTTTATAAATAAAGTGATTATGATTATGATTATTATTACAACTATCATTAGCTACTTAAGAAATAAAAATCCTCAGATGAGTAAAACATGCAGTTATACTGTTGCTGAAGTTTTAAATTTAGGTTTTAAGAATTAAATATCCATGGCAGAGATTTTGGAGTTGTTGTTTTAAACTGGTATTTGTATCATAAATTAATATTTTCGCTAAAAAGATAACCATCAGAAAATAGGGCCTATTTCTCTCAAATGAAAATGCACGTTTTACAAACTGTTGAGTTGTATTTACTGCAAGCACAGGCTTCACTAAACACAGAGTCAGCTGTTTGCGTGTTTAAGTTTGAAACACCTATTACGCCTGAAATCACAAAGGCACGGACGACAAGAATGATTCCAAGCATTAGAGATACATTTTATGTTGCCATAGCGACCAAAGCTATAAGAAGAAGACCTTGGACTTATTATCCAGGAGTGAGATGCCTCTGCCAGAGCGTTTCACGATCCTCCCAGCTGGTGAGAAAAAAGGGAGACTGAAGTCGTGTTAGAAGTGGAGCCGCTGCTGACATCTTGTCTGTCAGGTTACAACCTTCAGTCTGCTCTCGTACACTGTGTGTGGACTTCAGAATAATGTCCCTTATTGACCACTGAAGAGGAGATATAAGAGTGGTTAGAGTGGTCTTTCACTGATAATAAATGAGGTGAACATCCTTTGTGCTGTTTCTTACTGTATCCTCTCTGTCTCTCAGGTGATCCCTGCCTGGCACACTTACCACTGAGGACCACTTCTGGATCAGTTAGGAGTGAAGAGGAGTCTTGAACAAGAAGATAGTGGTCGAGATTAAACCAGAAGGGAAGAACAGGACTTATTAGTTTCCACTAATTCACACTTTACCAGTTTTTATCAAGGCCCCTTTATTTCACTAGAGCAGCGGCCGGCAACCTTTTCTATCAGAACAGCCATTTTTGACCAAAAGAAAAATTTGATAGGAGCCACAAACATATATAAAATGAACACAGACTCCATCCATCCATCCATTTTTATCCGCTTATCCAGGGTCAGGCCACAGGGGCAGTAGGCCAAGCAAAGCACCCCAGATGTCCCTCATCCCAGCAGTGTTTTCCAGCTCCTCCTGAAGGACCCCAAGGCGTTCCCAGGTCAGATGAGATATGTAATCCCTCCGGTGTGTTCTGAGTCTGCCCCGGGGCCTCCTACCAGTGGGACGTGCCTGGAACACCTAATCAGATGCCTGAACCACCTCAACTGACTCCTTTCAAGGCGAAGGAGTAGCGGCTCTACTCCGAGTTCCCTCTGAATGTCCAAGCTCCTTACCCTATCTCTAAAGCTGAGCCCAGCCACCCTGCAGATGAAACTCATGTCGGCTGCTTGTATCTGCGATCTCATTCTTTCAGTCACTACCCAGAGCTCATGACCATAGGTGAGGATTGGGATGTAGATGGACCAGTGAATCTAAAGCTTCACCTTATGGCTCAGCTCTCTCTCCAACACGACGGTTGGGCACAGCGCCCACATCACTGCAGAAGCTGCACCAAGCACACACAGACTATTACATCTAAATTAGCCTATCAACATTACTAATAGGTCTAAATGAGCATTTATTCATATGTATACGTACTTATTCTGCAGTGGGATATTTATGATTATTTGGTAAGCATTGGCAGTTAAAGTAAACAAATCTGTCCACCCATTATTAAATACTCTTCTTTGCCTCCAAGACTTTTACCTTTTTTGGATTTGCAATTAGCCTCACAAGGGAAGCTCAAGACTCGCCACCATGTTTAAATTCAGCGAAATTTAGAGGAAAAGGCTGCAGGATGTAGACATAGTTGGCAAAATGTTAACTTTTCTTCTTTAAAATTTGGTGCATAGGCTACACATTTTTATAATAGATCGATAACATTTTAAAATGTTTAAAAAATGTTAAAAAACAACTGTTATTAATTTTCACATGATTATTTAAGCCACAGGGAGGCACTGCAGAGGGGCTAAAAAGAGCTGGAGTGGCTCCGGAGCCACAGGTTACAGACCTCTGCACTAGAGCAGCACTCTTATACCGTAAAACTTCTATTAATAGCCCGGGCTATTATTTGCTTAAATCACTGAAATCAATGGACTTATGTTTGGAAGAGGCATCTATATGGGACAGGCCTTTAATTTCTTTCACACAAAACTGTTGCTCAGCAAAGATCTGGAAATATCTAATTGTTTATTTAAACCAGTATGAATACTGTATAAAAATTAGGCTTTAAATAATATATCAATTATGAATCATTCATTTGAGAGAGAGAGAGAGAGAGAGAGAGAGAGAGAGAGAGAGTGTTACAGCACCCAGCATACCGACACAACACCACTTTATCCTGTTAAAACAATACTCACAACTTTGAGTATTCTTTATTATTACAGGGTAATTCGAGGAATGGAAACATAATTTGAGGTAAGTAACCTGGTTTTATACATCAAAAGAACTTATATCAAAAAAAAAAAAGAACTACTTGGCAACCAGACTAAGCGTCTGATTTATTTGTCAAAATGTGGAACCACACCGGGCTAGTAAAACACACTAGGCTTTTAATTGAAGTTTTATAGAATGCAATTACACCAATTAGCTACAACATTAACACCACTGACAGATAGACTGAATAACATTGATCACTTCGCTACAATGCTGGGAAACCTCGGGTCCTGGCATTCATGTGGATACCACTACACATTCCACCAAGTACTCCCCCTTATGTCAATGACACTCCTCGCTGGCAGCAGCCCCCCAGCAGGACAATGCTCAATGCCACATCACAAAAACTGCTCAGGAATGGCTCGAGGAACGTGACAAAGAGCTTAAGGCAACAACCTGGCCTCCAGCTTCCCCAGATCCCAATTCAATTGATCATCCTTGGGACTCGCTTTCATAACCTCCCAACCCCAAGTGCTCAAAGGATCCACCGCCAACACCCTGATGCCAGACCCCACAGGACACCTCCAGGGGTCTCGCATCCATGCCTTGACAGGTCAGAGGCCTCACCATTGATCGGACTTAGCTCTGATGTGTAATGACACATCCCACGAACGCTCAATCAGATTGGCAATTGGGTAATTGGGAGGCCAGGTTGATGCCTTGAGGTCACGTTCTTCGGGCCATGGTGCATAGTGTTGCTTGGGGGGCCACTGCCATTGGAGAGTGCTGCTGCCATGAGGGGTGTACTTGTCCTGTTGTGGTGTTTTAGTGAGTGGTGCGTTTAATGTGGCATCCACATGAATGCCAGGACCAAAGGTTTCCCAGCAGAACATTGCATTGTGACGAGATGATCAATGTTGTTCACTTCATCTGTCAGTAGTTTTAATGTTTAAGCTGATACATATATATATAACCAGGGGATACACTGGATTTATAATAGAGCTGAGTAACTTGTGAAAATAATAGGAAGAATATAACAGTTTTTTTGTTTTGGTTTGGGATAAAACACTGCCATATTGACAGCAATGTCTGCATTACTATTTCTTGCTGGTTTGACAGCAGTCAATATGGTTATGCAATCATCAGTTCTGTATTTGTTTCTCAAACATAGCTGCAGAGAGCGCTTTTACTTTTACCTCTTGTAGTGAAACCCTGGAGACCATCTTGTTTTCTAGCAGTTGAGAAAGCTTGTTGAATTTATCCAAGCAGTACAATGTGTAAAGGTTTGTTTATTTCAGCTGAGAAAGTGGCTTTTAGTCATTATGACCATGTCTCGGGTAACTAGTTTTGACAACCACCATGCTGTAGGGTGTCATTAGCTTACAGTCTAAATGACTTTATGCTCGACCAGAAAAAGGCTCAAACATTTTGATCTCTGTCAGGTTTCATTCATTGTACCTTTCACATTGTTGAGAAAAGAAATCAATAAAATGTATGGAAGATGATATTTATTTTTCAAAGGCTGGAGAATCAGAACAGAACAAACTGTGCCTGTCCTTCTTTCAGTACTAAATCTGTGAGGTTTCAAATAGTCACTACATACAGGAAGTAGTGTCCACGCCACATGAATGCTGAACTATAAGACATCTAGTTTATACAGACTAATGGCATGACCTCTTTTTAAAAGTTGCAGATGATGCAAATTTTCAGTCCCTCACTGCAACTGTTCAATAAATGGTAAACAGACCTTTCTAGTCTTCCTATCACTTAAAGCACTTAAACACTACATGTCACATTCACCTATTCACACACACATTCATACACAGGTGGCAGAGGCTACTACACAAGGTGCCACCTGTTACTAAGTTTAAACATTCACACATTGTGGCACAGGCATCAGGGGCAATTTGATGTTCAGTATCTTGCCCCGGGATACTTTGACACGTGATCTAGCTGCCAGTTTTCCAATTAATGGACGACACGCTACCTCCTGAACCACAGCTGCCCCTTTAGATGAAATATTTTTTTTTACTACATTACCTGCTTTTTTTTACCCACAAATTTTTCTTAAGTTTCAATAGCTATCTCTCATTTTAGGTGCTCTGTTTTTAACTTCAAACTTGCTGTAATGATATGTTCTCATCTACAGTAAGATTCCTGTATTTGAAATAAGATTTACCATGTTTTTTTAAGGCCTAAAAGACTGCACCACAACACTGCTGCAGCAATTAATTCCTCCACCAGTTGAGTGCTTTTTTAGTCTTTATAATACAACTCAGATTCCAAAAAAGTTGGGACGTTGTATAAAACAAATAATAACAGAATGCAATGATTTCTAAATCCTTAATAACGCATATTCAATTGAATACAGTACAAAGACAAGATAAATTATGTTCAAGCTGATAGACATTATTTGTTTTTGGTAGATATATACTCATTTTGAATTTGATGCCTGCAACATGTTTTTGGTTCCAGCTGAGAACCAGCCTTTTTGGGTTCTGAACTAATTTATCGTTGGTTGAAATGCTCTGAACATTTCAACATTAGGTGCAGAAACGGATTAGAACCAGTTTCATTCTGGTGGAAAAGGAGTATTCCTGATCTCACTTTCCATTTCTCCCAACTCTGTTTTTTGAACATTACAAAACAAACGAAATAATTTAATTTATTTTTATTTAATTTGATTTAGGATGCTGTGTGTATCTCTGGAGGATATCTCCAGCTCACGGTGCCTCTGCAGAGCCAAGAAAATCTTGAAGACTGTCCCCACCCGGACCACAAACTGTTCCCTCTCCTGCCCTCTGGTAGGAGATACAGGAGCTTTAAAGTCACGCACAAGTAGACTGAAAAACTATTTTTACCCGTGGGCCATCAGGCAATGAAATCAAAACATATGAAATAATCAGTGCAATCCACTATTTATTAAGTGCAGTCCATGATTTATTTTACATTTGATACAGTTTTTTTTTACACTATTCATTTCTGATTTTTGATAAATGATAATAATGGTGATTATGTTATCTGTTCTTACTTGCTTGTTGTAATGACTAGTTGGCACATGACTAGATGTAGCACTTCTATTTTTTTTCTTTTTTTTTTACTTTATTCAACAATAAAATTTAAAAACCACAAAATGAACACAACAATACATGAGAGCTGAAAAGAGACTCCATTTGCATTGCTTTTGAATGGTATCAACATATTTGACAAGAACTGTAATAATAGACATATTCGTCAAATTTTCTAAATGAAACAATAATCACCCACACAGGGAAGGTTTACTGGAACTCACACTCAGAAGAGATTAACTGGCAAAAAACATGGCTTTTACATTCTAAGTATTGATTCCTAACAAAGTAAAAGAAGTCCATTTCAAAATTTTGCACAAAATCTATCCAGTGAATTCCATCATTTCCAGATATGTGGATGGAGATAACTCTTGGTTTTGTTTTGTTTATTTTGTCAGTGTAGAATAACAATAAAATACTGGTCTGATTTATGTTCTCCTGCTTTCAGTACTACTAATATCACACATTGTTTTACTCTACAACAGGGGTGTCGATCTCATTTTAGTTCACAGGCCACATACACTCATACCAGTAAAACCATTTCATAATATCCTAATATATCATAATATCCTGTTTAAAGAAGTACATTTTAAAAATGCTAATCCATTTATAAAACAGATTAACAGCCTGTAATGTCTCCAGAAGACTAAATGCAATCCTGACATCACCACACCAAAGTAAAGTTAAAGAAAAGAACTGTATTCTGGTCGGGGTGGAAAAACCTCTGAAGCAGCGTTGTGCATGAAGAAAGCTTCTCAGTGTTTAACTTGCTCCTGAAACCTGGCACCTCTTAGCCTTCACAAATGAATCAGTATTAGCCGTGTAAGGTCATCCAGTGGGCCGGATTGGACCTTTGGAGGGCTGGTTCTGGCCCCTGAGGCCATATGTTTGATACCACTGCTCTAAAAGATGTAATCTGTTACTATGGTGATATGAGCAACAAGTCTTTGAACTATGTTATTAACTGCTTTAGGGAAACTCTTTGCTCATTAACACAAGTTGTTAGGTTTACAAACCTCCATCATTTTTGGTTGAATTAAGTGTTGAACTGTTTTGCTCTTTTGAACAACAAAAAATGTAACTGGCTTTTAGAATATTACAAAAAATATTTTATGACACCCCTGATGTGAAAAGAACTGTTTGTTTTTGTCGTTGTAGTTGTTGTTGTTTTTTCTAATCTCCATTCTTACTTATTATTATTTTAATTCTAAACATATATGTATTGTGGCACTCCTAATTTAGTTGTACAATGACAATAAAGGCTTTCTATTCTGTCCTCCTGAGACCCTGTGTCCTCATATGAGGACATCACATTTTTGATTTACTTGACCTTATACTTACTCCTACTGAAAACTCAGACCTGTTGTCCTTGTTAGTGGACACTTTTCTGTGCCATCAAATGGTAGTATGACCACAATACACTAATTCATGTAAAAACAAGATGGCAGCCATTTCTGCCAAGTCAGTCTGCAGCTGATCCTGACACAAAAGTGGACCAGGTCCAAAACCTGATCAAATTTAATGGCTGAAATGTATTCACTTATGATCAATAACATTTGTAGTTTGATATGGCAACAAATTTAGGCCAGCAGTAGCTCAGTCCACAGGGACTTGGCTTGGGAACTGGAGGGTCGCCGGTTCAAGTCCCAGCTGGGACCAAAAATATGGAGCGTGGACTGGTAGCTGGAGAGGTGCCAGTTCACCTCCTGGGCACTGCCGAGGTGCCCTTGAGCAAGGCACCGAACCCCCCCAGCCGCTCGGGGCGCCTGTCCATGGGCAGCCCCCTCACTCTGACATCTCTCCATTTAATGCATGTATAGGTCCCGTTTGTGCATGTGTGTGTATTCGGACCTGTGTGTATCTGACAACAGAGTGTAAACCTTGAATTTCCCCTTGCGGGATTAATAGAGTGTATAAAATAAAAAAATTAAAAAAACAAATTTGACCAATTGTAGCAACAGTAACAAATTAAGACGCTGTTAATTAGAAGGTACTCATTTGAAGACATTGAGAATTTATCATCAGCTTGTTGGAGGACATTGAGACTTGATAATTGTCTCATTTGAGGACACTGGGACTTTATTATGGTCTCAATTTAAGACACTGGGACTTTATTATTATTTTATTTGAGGACATTGGGACTTGATTATGGTGTCATTTGAGGACGTTGGGACTTGGACTTGATTATCATGTCATTTGAGGACGTTGGGACTTGATTATCGTGTCATTTGAGGACATTGGGACTTGATTATGGTGTCATTTGAGGACATTGGGACTTGATTATCATCTCATTTGAGGACATTTGGACTTGATTATCGTGTCATTTGAGGACATTGGGACTTGATTATGGTGTCATTTGAGGACGTTGGGACTTGATTATCATCTCATTTGAGGACATTTGGACTTGATTATCATGTCATTTGAGGACGTTGGGACTTGATTATGGTGTCATTTGAGGACATTTGGACTTGATTATCATGTCATTTGAGGACGTTGGGAGTTGATTATGGTGTCATTTGAGGACACTGGGACTTGATTATGGTGTCATTTGAGGGACGTTGGGACTTGATTATCGTCTCATTTGAGGACATTTGGACTTGATTATCGTGTCATTTAAGGACATTTGGACTTGATTATCATGTCATTTGAGGACGTTGGGACTTGATTATGGTGTCATTTGAGGACATTTGGACTTGATTATCATGTCATTTGAGGACGTTGGGAGTTGATTATGGTGTCATTTGAGGACACTGGGACTTGATTATGGTGTCATTTGAGGACGTTGGGACTTGATTATCGTCTCATTTGAGGACATTTGGACTTGATTATCGTGTCATTTAAGGACATTTGGACTTGATTATCATGTCATTTGAGGACATTTGGACTTGATTATCGTGTCATTTAAGGACATTTGGACTTGATTATCATGTCATTTGAGGACATTTGGACTTGATTATCATGTCATTTGAGGACGTTGGGACTTGATTATGGTCTCATTTGAGGACATTTGGACTTCCTTATCGTGTCATTTGAGGACATTTGGACTTGATTATGGTGTCATTTGAGGACATTGGACTTGATTATGGTGTCATTTGAGGACATTGAGACTTGATTATGGTGTCATTTGAGGACGTTGGGACTTGATTATCGTCTCATTTGAGGACATTTGGACTTGATTATCATGTCATTTGAGGACGTTGGGACTTGATTATGGTGTCATTTGAGGACATTTGGACTTGATTATCATCTCATTTGAGGACATTGGGACTTGATTATTGTGTCATTTGAGGACATTGGGACTTGATTATCGTCTCATTTGAGGACATTTGGACTTGATTATCATCTCATTTGAGGACATTGAGACCTAATTATCATCTCATTTGAGGACATTGAGACTTGATTATTGACTCATTTTTGAGGACATTAGGACTGGATTATGGTGTAATTTGAGGACATTGGGACTTTATTATTGTGTCATTTGAGGACATTGGGACTTCATTATCATTAACAATGTTTAGTTTTTATACCTTTATACCTAGAGATCCCAAATAGCTAGGAGAAATTAAAAATACATACTAAACAAAAGTTTGGGTCTCAGGAGGCTATTCTATTCTATTCTATTCTATTCTGTTCTATGTATGTGATGATTACCTGATGAAAGGGGTTTTCATGTCTGTGACTATTGTATGAATCAGAGGTGTAGGTGTCAGTTTTTAAACAATTGAGTGAGGCTTCTTATCACAACACAATCTTTGTTTCCTTCCGCTTTAGTTTACGTCCTACGTCATGACGTCAGAGCTGAGAGGGAGAGAGCGGACAGTGGGGCGGACGGGCGGACGGTACTCGGAGGAGGGGTGCCGCTCTCTGAACGCCTGTGTCAGCTCCAACAGTTTGCTATCACCCGTGTAAGTGTGAAATGTTTTTTTTTAGTGAGTTTGTCTTTTTCGGGTAGTTTTTACCGTTAGTTTGTGCCTGTGTGTGATGTGTGCTGCGTCTCCGTGTGGCGAGGAGAGTGTCGAATGTAACGTTAGATGTTTCATCGTATTAGCAGCTCTGTACAATGACACTAACGGGACTGTCAACCTGAGTCCGTTAACACTGCTGCTGCTCACTGACAGCACCGACTGACACCGAACTAACATTTTAACGATTTCTTTGTAGCCTTAAACACAACTCTTCACGTCATTTCACAACACGCGAAGAAACGTTACTTATTACTTTAATTTTGAGGGGCGTAAAGTATGTATGTACGTTACTCAACTTATCTGTCGTAACGGTCGCTATATCTCATCCCCCGTGGTGTCATCATGGCATTCATAACATGCCGGTGTTCTGCTGCAGCACTAAAAATGTTGTAGACTGCTGTAGTTATGCACAACAGGTTTGTCTCATTGCTTATATAAATAAACAGTAATTCGTATCTGCTGGGAATATGATAATTTGCTTTCACATTATCTTCTAGTTTCAAGACTTTGATAGCTTGCTATGGACTCTGGAGCAAAACAAAAGTTGTGTGTAGCAAGGTGTTTATTTCAAGTTAATTCAGGAAACTTTGTGTTGATGTGATATGATGCTGTCATACTGATGTGTCTTATGGTAATAGCAAGGGCCCTGACATTGCTTGCAACCTACACAAGTTTTAATAAACCCTCATCAGGGTTTATTTAAGTCTCAAATGGCTAATGCAATCTGTTGGGCTAAAGGCATTTCATGGCCCGGTAAGGATGGACATCCGCAGCCTCATTAGATCTGATGCCTAGTATTCTTCACAGAGCAGCTTTTTTCCCCGCAACCTATTATTATCAGTGTCTGGGAGACAGACAGAGACATGCACACTCTCACACACAGGCAGTCAGGCAGGCAGACGCAGAGAGTACTATGTGCCAAGGAAGCATTTAGAGGATTACTCTTTCCATCTCACTTTTTCTTTTCTTTTTTTTTCTTTTTTTTTGAAGACCCGTGGGCCTGATGTAGCAGGTTGTCATCTCCTCTGCAATGAAGGAAATCTACTTCAACGTCGTGATTATGGACTGAAGGTTTGTTCTCACCCACTTGCTCTACTCATCCAGTGTGATAACTGTGATAACTGTTTCCATCTCTTTCTGCAGCTCTGACCATTTTTATAACCTGGTGGTTGTGACACTGTGCTGCATGCACCGTATATATGCAGGGGGTTTGAAGTGTATGACATGATATATCCCACTATCTGTTCAGCATACTCTGCTAAGTGGCTGAGAGCTTGGCTGCCCCTTCAGGGCACTGCTAACGCAGCCATTCATGTCTCACTCCGACAGTCAGACCACCACGATGACGCTGCCCTCCTCCTCCTCCTCCTCCTTCTCCTCCTCCTCCTCTCCCACTGCACTCACGTTGTGCCTTCCCCGTTAGGAGCTGAGCTTAGAATTGAGAGTCTTTGTACTAGTGCAATGTGTTTTTGTATCTGTGTGTGTGTGTGTGTGTTTGCGTGCGCGATGCTTACAAAACAGAACTCAGTGGTCTCTAAAGATGGAGATGCCTCCTCCTCTGACTTGTGATCAGCTTCATGTAACACTTGAGCATCGGATGTGGTGAAGATGTGCTTATCCTAGATCAGATCACAAGATTAACACAGCTTGCTGTATGCTCGCCTGACTGTCACAGTCAGGGGCTAATTAATTGGCTGCGTGTACAGGAAGCCAGCAATTCTTGCAACATATAGCTGGAGACAGTGGATCAGAAAGATGAAAAGAATTGGATTAGAGTGAAAATTATACATGTGATAATTTCATTTATTGCTATACACTTTTGTTGTTAAGACAAAAAGGTCTTTGTGAAGATGTTAGATAATGTAGAGTGTCATATTTGTATATGACATCTAGTCTCCTGTAGACTGCCTGTGATCTTTTGATTGTTTATATTAAATATGATAAGGTATGTGTGTTTTTTGGCAGTGCATAATTTAGAGTTAAGAACACAGTGAGATTGTTAAGTGAAATGACTTTGTGTCATGCATGAATTGTCGTTCTGCATGCCTTATTTTCCAGAGACACTACTGTCCCATATGGTAGTGTCATTTGTTTTTATTATCAGTGTGAAACTTCTGCTTAGTTGTCTATGATACTGTATTTTTTGAATAAATAAGTTACATCTCCACTGGGTGCTCCGACTTCTCCCCATAATCAAAGACACGCATGTTCGGTAAATGGGCCATAAAATGACTTCTAAACTGACCATGGGTGTAACTGCGAATGTAGCTGTGTTTGCCAGTTTTTGCGGATGTGTTAGCTCTATAATAGACTCTGCTGTGTCCAGGATGTACCAGACTTTTCACCTAGTGCATATCATGCAGAGGCTTCACCTTCCTGGACCCCTGAATAGGAAAAGTGGCATAGAAGATGAATGAATGGATCCTTTATTTTGTGTTACAGGGTATTGTGCCACATTTAACAAATACATTTTCACTTGTTTGGTGCCGTGTGCTGGGTTGCTCTCCTCTGCTGCAGATGAAAACATTGTGTAATGTAGAGAGAGACACATGCTGCAAAGACCTGAGTGCAATTCTTGGCAGTGATACCTCTCTAACCTCTGGCAGTGTTTGCAAGTGGGAAGCTAGGTGAGGGATCATATTGTTGTTGCTGCGCTTGAGACCTTCTGGTTGGTGAGGGCAGCTGGACGGAAGTGTGTATCGCAGGAGGCACATGGCTGTATGTGTACATCCTGGCGTTACCAGTGGCATTGACCACAGGACACGGGAATTGGCTTCTTCAAAGTGTGGATGAAAGGGGTAGAATTTCATAACTTAGCACTTACACTATCAGCGTCTGAAATCTGTAAAGTTTCCTAACTTATCATATTTATAATCATCTGCATGATGAAGTGTGTTTGAGACTGAAAAAATGACATTTACAGCATTACGGAAGATGCACAATTCTCATTGAGGTGAAACAACCACATCATGACAGTAGGTAGTATAGTACCACATTAACTACTGTTTTGTGAAGTTGTCATGTTCATGTGGGTAAAGTTATGGGTTGGCAGTAAATTTCATTGTCCTTTTTGTCCCAAACAAATGACGTAAAATATTCAATAAGGGATACAAAGGATAATCTGTTGGGTTTTTTTTCCAGTCCTTTGTGTCTGAGCAATCTCAGCATCATTCAGGGCAGTGATGTGGCTCTGTTCTCTCAACCAAAGGTCAGCCGTGGCTAAAGAGGAAGTGTTGTATCTCAGAGAGGAAACACTCTTTTTCCTCTCTGTCAATGTCCCTTTCTCTGTCTCACCTTTACCCTCCTCCAGCAGCCTCCACTTTGATGTGAGGTGTCATAGTAGGGCTATGTATTGGCAAGAATCTGGCGATACCATACGTATCGCGATACAGGGATTACAATTCAGTATCCCAGCGAACATTTTTTTTTATTGATGTTCAGAAGTTTTTTCACCAACTATTTGAGACATTATTTGAATGTTCGCTTTAGACCATATTTCACTGGCATTTGCAATATTGACTTTCAACTGAGAAATGTGGTTGTGACTTAGTAATCAAATTTACAGGCAACAGTCCATAAAGCCAATCACATGAGCAAGCCAACATTACACAGACACACATGTGTGCGGTGAATATAGTCCGGCAGCATGTTTATGTTTACTGTTGGTCCACACCGCGGCATGCTACAAGCTTGTATGCTAACATCAAACTAGCTTGACACAACGGCAGCCTAGGCTGCATCGTGAGCAGCATACAATAAACTCATACTGATAATTTCTGATTTGCTTTATTGAAATACAGTAAATAAGTATGTGGGTAGCATGAAGACTTGCTCCTTCTTCTCAGTCCGAGAGTTCCGGTGGGCCCCGAGACATCTGTACAGTTGAACTAGTCGCAGCTGTAACGGCGAGTACCTGCGCATGCGCATTACAGCAGTTAGTGCAAGTTTTTGTTTTATATGAATGATGTAGCATGTACAGATTTGAAACTGAAAATGTCCTGAAAGCTTCTTGCTGGCAGCACACAGACTATATAGTTCCATATTTGTGACATTTTACATTAAACATGATATGCGTTGAAATTACGTCTTTGTGTAGACCACATTTTATATACCAGTGCAATATGACTTTGGAGAAATACCTGCACACTTATCAATATCGCCAATAGAGGTCTTAGATGATCAGACCGAAAATCAACCAGTTTTCAGCTAGAAATCAATGTTGAAATCCCCTGTTGGTGTATTTCAATATTGTTCAGTATTGAAAGCAGAGCAATATATTACATTTTTTGTTTGATTGATTGTTTTGTTTTCAATCACATTTTAGGAGCTAGCAGTGTGCCCTTAATGACTCTGACTATTTATATGACAATGTTCTTTGTGTTTTTGTGTTCTTTGTGTTTACTTACTAGCGATATGTTGTTACCTTGGAGAGGAAAAGTCAAATGGCTAAAGATTGATTACAACACTGATACCTAGCTGCCTGGGGTTTAACGCTTTAAAAACAGACATCCCGCGGGCGGCCACAGGAGCCTATTTGAATAGATCTAAAATAAGTAACATTAATAGCTCGAGCATTCATTCTTTTTTGTGGCGGAAAGCTAAGGCCTCCGTCTTTCCCATCATCATGTCATGACCTTACATTACTTTACCTAACATGCAGTGCAAACATGGTATTTCACCAGAAATATGCCAATAATTCCCTGTAATGGCAGCGAAAGATCGTTGTTTACATAATCCTGTGTATACATCTATCTAGAATAAGAAGTATAACAGCTAAAGTATTTATTTTTTGCTGCAGAAAGCTAAGACTTCTCTCTTCCGTGTCTTCACATTGTGCGCTCGTGATGACGTCATTATGCTACCTTACGTGTGGAGCAAACGCTGCAAAATGTGGGGGGGCGCCAGAGGAATGAATGATGAATCTATCACAACGCCTTTGCCCTCTGCTCATGAAAAATAAGCCTAAATCTCAATGTAAATAATGTACATAGTTGAAATAAGTTATAAAATGTAAGAAATGTTTTGCTTATATTTCTACATTTAAAAAAATCTCTTAGATCAGTATGTTTTTTGTTTTGATTTTGTAGAATCTGTTATTAAAAAAAAATCTGATTTTTGTATTTTTTGTATTACATAATTTCAATACTTTTATCAATTTTTATGGTTTATTGACTTACATAACCTTTTAGTGTAGGCTGTATAGATTTTAGGGATATGGAGCATTTCAAGATACTCCAAGAAATAATATTACAAAAAGCAAAAACACTAATGTAGGCATTGGTGGACCACTTCTTTTAGAGAGTTTAAAGGGTTAAACACAACTCAAAATGGACCACTGCCACAAATCTTTGTATGTAAATTATTAATTAAAAATTCGGTACAATATCCCAAAGGACAAAATAGGTCAACTTCATTTAGATGCCACAGACTAAAACATTCTTTATCTCTGAGGCAATCTTGTTTTTTTGTCAGTACCATCAAGAAACATGTACAAGTAAAACATTTGGCTGTACCATCCTGCCTATCCTGTAACTGTGGACAGACTGGGTTTATTCTCTCCAGTAGGACTGACTCCCACACTTTCAGAATGAAGGTGAAATTCCTTTATAAAAGCTGTGGTTTCTAGTGGCAACGAGCTGCCTGCTTCCTTCTGATCCCTTCCTGTTTGAAGACAGAGGCAGAAAAGAAGCAGGGGTCACACAGCGTCACAAGAGTTTGCACTTTAAAATAGGACTGAGGTCCATTTTGTTAGTATTACAGGATAGGTTCACATGGGATATTAAAAAGGTCGTAACACAGGAAGATACCCACTTGAATTGTTGAACATGGACCGCCATCTTAGATTCAGATAGTCTTTTGAATACATTTTTACAAAGAAGGAGCATATAGTCATTGACTTCTGCAATACTTGACAATACTTCCAGTGCTGACAGACCTAACAGTGTTAACCAAGGGAGGACTTAAGGGTGGGCTCTAATATATTTCAAGATTATCATGCCAGAAGGAGCATGAATGCACCACTTCACCTGATCTTATGGGGAAGCAGATGTAAACAAAACAGAGACTGACGTGGCGTAACGACTTGCTGTAATGATAAAAATGCTTTGCAGTGAGAAAAACAAAAGCAGAAGGCTAAACAGGTCTGGATGAGGAAATGGTCAGGGAGGTGTGGTTCACACAAGTTTTCTGTTTTTAGCGCGAGCTGGAGGTGAGACTTTAACTGTCAGTTTAATATCTGGACAGCACGGTAATGCTGTGGTTAGCACTGTCACCTCACAGTAAGAGGGTTCAAACCTGTTGGCTGACTGGGGCCCTGACTGTGTGGAGCTTATATGCTCTCCTCATGTCAGTGGGGTTTCTCCAGGTTCTCAGGCTTCCTCCCACAGTCCAAAGACATGCTGGTTAGGTTATTTGGTGACTCTAAATTGTCCGTAGGTGTGAATGTGAGTGTAAATGGATGTCTCTCTGTGTCAAGTTCAACCCTGTGATAGTCTGGCAACCTGTCCAGGGGTGTACCCCGCCTTTCACCCAATAGTTGGCGAGAGGCCGGTAACAGGATAATCATCCAGATTTTAAATCCTAAATATCAAATATGAAATTATCTAGGTGGCCCTGATGAGTCTGCGAGCAGTTTGAGAGGTTTAAGACTGGATCTGTAAATCTCTCACATCACCAGATAATCTGACTTGATTACTCTGATTGTCGGGAGGGGTGAATCAGAAATAAATTGACCCAAAACTCCTGAGTCTGAGCCCGGCTTTACCACAACAAACTACAGACAAGCATGATTTACAACACGTACACAGAGGTAGCTCAGAACACCATCACTCCAGTATACCTTTACATAACAAATAGTGGTTTACTGCTGTATTAATGCTCTGAATGTCACATACAGAACCGTTATGGTTTGGAGGTGAGAAGGAGGAATACCTGCTTTCTCCGTAAATCCTCTCCCAGACTGTAGACTTGACATTGCTAACCCACAGCCTACGTGTCAAACCCAATATTATGCTCATAGTAAAAGCTTGGACGTGCTGATCCCCACTAACCCCCCTAGTGGGCTGTAGGGGTGTCTGGTTACCTGAACTCAGAGATCTAACTGAAGAGTTATTTAAATAGGTGACGATGCGGATAATTTATATCTTACTGCGTAAAGTTGTTCTCACCTGCTGGCACCTCAAAGAGCCAGATGTCCTATGGCCTGATAACCTGGCAGGTTGCTCTCTTCAGTCGCACATAGTCTGCATTGACCCTGACACGCATTCCCTCTCCCGTTCCTTATGGCTGTGCGCCTTTAACACAATCTCTGGTATGAGATTTCAGCTGGTGTGTAGGTGGTTTCCAGCCTGTTGACAGTTGATGATGCCTTGCCAGAGCTGGTGGAATATGAGCTATGTTGGCCAAGTTTGCCTGGCCACTGTTAAACACCTATCAGGTTAATAAGTTGGGGCCAATTTGCAGTGCTTGCGATGTATTACATACTCTTCTAATTCCTCCTCTTGTCCTTTGGAAACCCCCCTATGACAACATCTGTCTTATAAGTAAACAGCAATAGAATGAGATCCTCAGTACCACCGCTCTCCATCAGCTCAGACACATTAGGTCTGTGCTGAGTGTTTGTTGTAGCTGTAGTCAACATGGAGCAGTGTCAGTTCCATGCACGTGGTGAATTATTCATTAGGACACTTGCTGTGGTGTTGAGCACAGATGCAGAGATGCGCTTTTAAACAAGGCTTCCCCTGTAAACGTACAGCTCCGTCCAGCATGTTTAATGTGCAGCCTGATGACTTGCAGCCAGTCTCCAATTATGTTTGACTTCACTGTTGCTTTTTGGATTTGTTCACTGTCCAAACCCCCTGCACAAACCTTACCTGATACCTTGTGATTATTTTAACAGATATTGTGAGTGTGTTATGAGTCGCGGTTTCGGTGGGTATTGTAATTTTTGCATTTGAAAAACAAAAAATGGTTATGATGTGATTTTTGCTGGGGTCTGTACCAAACAAACATGTTCCCTCGCGTCTGAAATATGATTTGTAGGTCGGGGCATCTCTGTAGCATCATAGTGCTTCTTATATAATGGTATGTTGTGACACATTTTACCTCTATTAAAAAAATTGCAGCTCCTGCAGTTTGGATATTGCACTTGGCCATACTGCGAATAATATTTCAATCAATAGTGCAGCCCTACCTTATACTTTAGCCCCGTACAACCACAATAGATCAACATAATAGTTCCTCTGCAGGGATGAAATAAAATAAGTTAGGTCTCTTTGTTGCTTTGTCTTTGCAGCCTCCCACCTCGCAGACTCTGTTAGGTAGTCTTAGATGACTCAGACTTGCTTCACATCCAGTATACCACCTGTTGTTCCCTTTGTGTAAGTGTGTGTGTGCTGAATATATGTGTGCATATGTGTGTACTTTTTATTTGTTGTTTGATACAAACATTTTGTTCTAGTTTTTACAGCAATAAGAGTGGGGGGTGGTAACGAGGAATGTAGTTACAGATGGCAATGGCTCCTGTTGCCTAAGAGATGAAATAAAATATGAAATATTATGTAACTTCCACATTCACACTTGCAAGATTTTGCCTTAGTTAGGCTAGCGGTCTGGTCATATGTATTTAAGATAACAAATATTTAGTGTATCCAGTTAAACACAGTCTCCAGACATAGTCTTCTTGGCAGCTGTGCAAGCAGACAACATTTGTCTTTCCTCAACTTCTGAGCACAAGTCTGGTGTCATTCAGAAAACAGATGTGTGGTTCTTTATGTCTGTATGTGTAGGAGTAAATTATGTTTTTTTCTGGTTTGTCTCGTTCCTGGAAAGCTGAGCGCAACTCTGGCACCAGGGCCTCCCTGTGGGTTTCATCTTGCACAATAGGGCGTTGTGCCTGCCTCTGTCAGGGAACTACCTGCCATTCACCTCCTCATTCAGACACACTCTGTGCTGAGCGCCCGAGCTGAACCCGACACGGCCAGGCGAAACACGCCGTGGACGGGGACGCCTTTGATCCAGTCTGGCCTCTTTCACTCCCTCTGTAACCCTCTATCTCTCGTCTTTCACTTACTCACTTTCCCTGTCTGATACAAAGAGTTATGTCTCTTATCAAACACTTTGCAGTGTGCTGAAGTCTTCTCCTGCACTGTCAGAACTGACACAACTGTGCTATTCTCTGCCCCCCACCCCCCACTACACATACACACACACAAATACAATAACGATTGTTCCTGTTTCCTGCCTATGCTGTCATTATGCAGCTGCTGAATGAGATATGGTCCAGTTTCCATCGGTCAAAGACAACACACACAAACACTCATACGTAGGTACACTGTACACATATGCACATTTCCACACAATATAATTCTCGCTATCTCTCTCTTTCCATTTCTGTCTTTGTCTGATAAAAAAAAACACACACATACACATATTCGTGCATGCGCTCACACACAAACATTGCTGCCAGAACTCTCTGGCCTAATTCCCCTCTTATTGATGTGTGTCTGTCAGTGAAAGAGGCGCAGCACAAAGAGCAGCGATGGGCCTGTGTGTGGCTCAGAGGGAACAAAGAGTGGTCTATCCCATGCCAACTCTCAGACTCCTCTGGAAACAGTGCATGGGCTTGTTTAAGCTATGGCCATATTTTGAGTTAACCGACTGTATGTTCAGCAATGAACAACAACATGGCTGCTTCAGTGTCAAAGAGCACAGGCCAGATTGACCCCCACTTGTGTTGGTCATGCCTAGTTTGCAACTTTGTTTTCTTTAGTAGAATTAAGAATGAAGAAGAAACAGTGATCAGGTATGTGCTATTTGGTTTGGATGTACTGTAACTGTGGCAAACATTGCATGAAGAGACTGTTATACTTTTCATAGTACCGGTAAGTAATTTATCTGAGGTTATGCTAGATTGCACATTGTCTGCTTTATCACTTGGCTATTTGAGCTGTCACTCTCATCATTATAACTCTGGAGCTTAATCTCCTTTTTAAATAATCACCTTTGATTGTCGATTTTGTTTCAATAATGATAATGGACTTGATTTTAGTACACGTCAGTGCCTCATCTTCATCAATAACCTTCCTGCATAAAGTTGAAGCTGTTTTCTACCCAGAGAGCTAAAGTGAACATTCACAGGGAGGTGTGATGTTGTAATTCAATGTTAAATACCAGAGTTTGGCAGAACTTGTTAAAATGAAGCAAAGATATCAGGAAGTTAAGAAAAAAGATGATTGTAATTAGATGTTTATCACGATACTGAATCTTGGATCCGTCATATTAATTCGCTTGTCACAGTCCGCAAAATGACAAATTGTCTGTGTGAGCTGTTTTTTTCCCCAGTCTGCCAGTGCCAGAGCTCTGCTGAGCTTTCACCATCTCTCTAGTTTAGCTGGCCAAAGACAATGACAGCAGGACTGGACGACTGGCAGCTGAATGGAATGAGCTTACAGAGCTAAGGACAAGGACGTATGTGTTTATGTGTGTGTATGTGTGTATTTATACAAGGGTATGAGCGAGGGTGACACAGTTCCAGAGAGGCCATTGTCCATGTGGCCGTTTGTAATTCACCTTTGACAGTATTGTGACATTTCTGAGAAACATGCTGACTCACTGGGGCCGCTGATCCCAGCTGTCACTGACTCCTGTTAATCACTGATAATCGCTGATCTGTTTCTGTTGTGGATGGGGCTTAAATACACCAAAATACTTCCATCCACCAGCATGGTTCTGAGTTTGATCCGAGGAGAAAGTGAAGAGAGAATTTTTTCTTAGAGGATCACCAAACGATTGTATTTTTTTTAGTAAAATTGCCTGAAGCAAATCTGTTTAACATTTCAGTGTTTGAGGAGAAATGGGTAGTGAACTTGAGATTTCTTGCTCTTTCACATTATTTATTTAACCTTTATTTAACCATAAAAACCACTTGAGATTAAAAATCTCTCTTTCAAGAGTGTTCCGGCAGAGACAGGCAGCAACATAAGTTACACACAAACAACATAGAACAAAAATACAGAATAAAAATTTAAAGCTCTAAAGCAAGAAATAAAAAACACAAAATAACATTATTACAAAGAAAAGCCAAAAAGTATGTTAATATATACTAGAAATTAACCATAAAAATGCAAAAACGGCAACTACACAGGAATGCAAAGACCAGCTAAGACACATCGTGACATTGGTATATAGAAGATTGTGTACAAAAATCCTGCAACAGTGCTTTGAAATTGCCGAGAGGAACCAATGAGTGTGACTTTAAGTCCTTCTGCAGAAGATTCCACATATAAGGAGCTGCATACATAAATGCTTGCCTGCCACACTCTGTACGTACCCTCGGTACAGACAATAAAAACATGTTTTGTGAAAGGAGAGCAGAGCCATTTTCAATTTTTTTGCTGAACATACACACATAAGTATGCTGGAAGTAGGCCAAGAATAGCTTTATAAACAAAGAAAGCCAGTGAAAAAGTCTATGACATTGTAAGGAGAGCCAGCCAACCCGAACATACAGGAAACAGTGATGAGTTAGTGGCTTACAGTTGGTAATAAATCTCAATGCACCATGGTACACAGAGTCCAAAGCATGCAAACACTGGGCGGGTGCATTCATATATAATACATCCCCATAATCAAGCACAGTCGAGAACGTGTGTGTCAAAGTTGAAGTAGTTTTTCCTCAAATACTAACTGGCACAGTCTTTCAGTAACATTTTGATGCACAGTCAGAGCAGTATCACGTGGTAAAGTAAGTAATTTGGGTCAGAGCGGGACAGTCGTCATTCAAAGATTCATCTGGCGTTCTTTTGCGTCATCACCTCATCAAGGTGGAACGACAAGCCTTGCTTAAATTAAACAAAGACGCAGGACCGCTCACACATACACCAACGTACACACCAAGTCTGACAATAAACCTTTGTCCTCTAAGGGCTCCTGAAAGAGGATTTAGTTTGAATATAAAACCGTAGGCAATCAAGAAAACATCCAATCCAGCGTTGGGATCAGCCTGGGGATGAAGGAGGGGATTTATAGACACAGAGGGAGGGATGGGCACCGGGGTCGGGACAGGGCTTCAGCTTCAGGACGGGATTAACTTAGGTTTACCCCTCCACTCACCAGCTACGAAACAACAGCACAGTGCTTCATCATAATCAATTACACCTCACTGTGACTGCCAGAAAATGCCACTAACTGTCCCAGTGTGACGGTGAGTGCATGCATGCATAATCAAGTATGCATATATAATTGATTATGTTACATGTGTATGCATGACAGTTCACCTTATAAGGTTACACAGAAAGTTTATACCACAGTAATCTTATTAAACTATATAATGTTGATAACTGCAAACATGAGTTTTTTATTTATTCCAGCAGGAAGAAGGGAAAGAAAGGAAACAACTAAATTAGATTAAGTCAATACAGAAACGGATGCTCAGTCGTGTTAAATAAAAATAATTGCATCGAAGTCCATGGTAATATGAAACTCTATTTTTTATATTTTTATTTCTTTATTATTCTCAGGTACTAGCAGCAGATTTTCTTCATATATTTTATGGGAGAAATGTTTTGAGTATTTGCATCTTAATGGTGTGTTATGATACTGTTGTGTCATTTTTTCATCATGATGAACTGTTTTTCTACTGAAGAAATAATTAGAATATGGAGTCACTTTTCAGCTGCAACCAGTAAAAACACCAAGCTGAAGCTGTGTTGTTATGAGTATGAAAGGCCGTACTAATGGTCGACAGCACAGTACCTTAATAGCCACAGGCAGCAGCCTGCTAGCAGGTGACTGAACCTATTCAACACCTGCTTTCTCTGTCTCTCTGGCAAGCAGCAGTCACTGTATTAAGAACCAGCACATCCATATCTGCTTGCTGAATCTGCCTATTGAACAGAAAAGAGAAAACAAGATCAGGTTTAAGATTAGCTTGTGGTGAAAGTAAAAGCTGCTGTGTGAATGTGTTCATATGCATGAATGCGCCTTTTCTCGGCAGTGACAGTGTGGCCATTGTGAAAGCTATATGCTACCTGCGTGTAGCTTCATGCTCTGCATCTGGACGCAGTGTCAGGCTGAACAGCGGATTGTATTCACAGCGAATGTGAACGAAGCCTGTCACAGCTTCCTTTGCATAGATTACATTCTTGCAGTTATGAGAAGTGTGTGTATGTGAGTGTGCGCTCATGTCTGTCCAACTTTGTGTTACTCTTCATGACCTGACAGTGCAGCTGAAGGAATATAGTTTGAGTATGTAGCTGTCCCTCCCCAGGGCTCTGAATGTTCCTGCCTGTCGCTTGTTTTGCTGCTCTCAATGGGAGCAGCTATTGATGCTGCAGGGAGGCTCAGGCTGCCTGCCTGTCTGTCTGTGGGTCTATCTCTGAGGTGATCACTGTTCCACCAATAAGGCTCCTTCTTGAGGGAGACAGCTTGTATGTTATCAGGTGTCCACTCTGTTGGTTTTGTAACCGACTTAAATTCAGCGAGGCAGTGTGCGAAGCTGCAGGAGGCGTTCATGCACTGTGCTCTGTTTGTAACACTGTGTGTTGTTTCTAGTGCAGAAACCATTGTGGCTCGATAGCGCCACAGGATAAGGAAGGGATGCCTTTGGGGATACTAAATGAGCCCCTGAAGGAACACACGAACAAAGTTGTGTCGCACAATATCATGCATGTTCTGTTCAGTATGCCCAGTGTGTTCACAGCTCAGAGTATAAATAATTATTGATTGCACACAGAATGATAGATGATATGCCTGATTGTTTGTGAATCTTGAGGTCAGTGAGTATATTGAAAATTGAAGTTCTGAATGTTAAAAATGACTGTGTTTTTCTTTCTTTGGTCTCCCTCCATCCATCCTTCCCGCTCTCAGGTAATCCACAAGAGTGAGTCACGCTAGGCTGACAGTTGGGCTGATGGTAGGTGGGTTTTTCTTCTTCTGATGTGAGTCATTATCTCTTCTCCTCTCTCACCCCTCTATCTTTTCTCTGCATCCTTTCCTTTTTTCTTTCCTTTTTTTTCTACCAGCCTCGTGTGCCTTTCTGACTCCATCCCCCCTCCAGGCTGTTGTTTATTTTCTTAGCCTGCACGTACCTGCTTACTTTTGAATTCATTTATGCTTCGTTTTGGGGTTGTTACATCATGCTAGCAAACCTGGGTCCAGCTTGTTTTGCTTTATTACTTTGTATTTGCTCATGAAACACTGGCCTGTTTGAATGTAGAGTGATTCAGAGGCCTGGCACAGCTGTCACAGAGGCAGCCTGTCTGATACCAACTCCTACTGATGATGCAGTGTTTATCCTATATTATTTTTCAATTACAATCACATATTGATTTTCAATGCAGATTAATACTGTCCAGCCTGCAGACTGTAGAACTCCAGTCTGATTACTGTGCATTCACACTTACAATCATTTGCATGAAATTTCAGAGATGCAAATGCTCAAGAGTTAAAATGAAAATTAGTGATTTCATGTCACTGGATCTGGGCAACATTCCAGCCTCTCATAATCCATCTCCTCTCTCTCTGTGCTAGACCAGCATGGCTACTTGTTCCTGAATCAAAGATGCATGCTCCCTTTTTGGATTCATCCCTCTGACCACCACTGAGCCGATTCATCCCTCCATCAGACAGTCCCATCTCCACTTCCACTGTACTCTACTGTTTGCTAGTCTTCTCTCCTTCAGTCATTGTCCTGGTCTGACCCTCTGCATGTCTTACAGATTGAGAGGGAAGTATTAGCTGTATGTTTGATAGGACAATTCCTCCCTGGTCTTCATGAGAAGTCAGGAGGGCCGCATGCAGCAGGGAGATGACAGTCAAAGGGAGGCGGAGGGGGTGGGCCCCATTTCAGGTCATGGAGCTAGAAGAGGCGCAGGGGGCCCAGGGTTAAAGAGGTCCTCATCCCAGTCAGAACACCCCTCGTTAAGTAAGATGAGCCAAAACGCCAGGGAGAGCATGGGGGTTCTTGGCCAGGGACTGAAACAGCTGTTCCAGCAGCAGCGTAAACGCCTCTCCCTCTCTCGCTCCACCATCCTCTCCTCATCTTCGTCTTCGTCTTCCTCTGTAGTGTCAGCAGGTGGCACCTCCCCCTCCGCCCCTGAGGATGCCTCGGGGCCCTGCTGTCCTGAATCTGACCACCTCTCTGCTCCTGTGGTTCCCTCTGCAGCTGGCCAGGGCTCAGCTGCTGCGGGCATGATGAGGCGCGGGACGAGCCTGCAGAGCCGCCGCAGTAAAGGCTCGGGATCTGGGAGCGGAGACCGCGATCCTCTCCTTAGAGGCAGCCCCCAGGCCCCGCACCGCCGCAACACCCACGATCCGCAGCAGCATACCAGCCGTCCACGCTCCTCCTCCACCACCGACACCACACCCAGCAGCCCCACACCTGGATACACTGGAGGCGATGTGGTGCTGTCATCAGGGTACCAGTCCACAGAGGAGACGGACAGGGTAAGGGACAGCAGTTATGTATTATATCATCACTATACAGGCTGATCGATGTCTGTTTCACCCTTTTACTGGTGTCAGGCCTTGTTTGTCAGTGAACTGTCAATCAAAAGCTGAGGTTCACCTTGCTGCTGATGTAACATTTCCTGCTGTATTAGCTGTAAGTGTTCAGGGAAGGTCTGCTGCTGTCTGTCAGACATGTAAGCAGCTTGCTTACAAATGAGACACAAGACACATGCACGCACACACATATAATACAAAACAGTGCAGCTGTGTTAAAGGATGGGTTCACAACTTTTTAAGTCTGTCTTAAAACAGGTTTTCCTTGCTTTAATTATTCCTCCTGTTCATACGAGCCATTAAGAGATACCTTCATAATATGCTCACAATGTAAGTGATAGGGAACAAAATCCACAGTCCTTGTTCTGAGCATAAATACATTCCAAAAGTTACCTGAAGCTAATACGAGGCTTCGTTAGTCTGAGTAAATCAAATCAAATGAAGTCTCCTTGGTACCAAATCCATTTTTTTGTTACCACTCAAGAACAAACAGGAGCAATGAAAGAGGGTTTTAATGTGCATATGGACACCTGACAATGGTTTTAAGGCAGACTTGGAAAATTGTTTATCTATCCTTTAAAAGCGAATGTTTTTTCCTACACTTACAGTAAATGCTGCAGTTCTCTGCTTGGTTAAACATTTGTTTTGTAGTGCTCTTGTTGGGGATGTCCCAATCTAATCTCAATGATCAATATCAGGGCCAATCAAGGCATTTTCTAACCGATCTGGGTCGGCTATATTGAACTATATGAGCTCGATCCTATCCTTTGTTTTACGTCAGCTGTCACACAGGTTTTGTAGACCGCAATTTGGAGTGCAGCCGTCGTCAACACTCCGTCTCTCCTCCACTCCACACCCTGCCCGCTGTTTATTTATGTTATTTACCTAGGTTATGTTGAATTTCAGGTCAGTATGACAGTCTCTTGTGTTTTGCTATCCTCTATGGCACATGGTGTTTTACCCCCCTGCTCAGAAAGGAGAAAGAAAGTGCTGAAGACAACCACAGTCACCATGCCACTGCCAGTGCAACAAAACACCCGCAAGCAAAAAAAATAAGAGTGATATATCCTATTAATGGAATCCACACAAATCCACAGTCACGTAACTCAGACACAGGTTGCACAGGAGCAACAAACACTAAAGGATTCTCTCTTAAAGTGAGAAAGAAATTCCTTCGAGACAGCAGGCTAGTTCAGTTCATTTTGTAAAAAAAAAAAAAAAAAAAGAAAACAAAATTAAGAAACAGCTCGGATGCAGACGTTTTTAATGCACTGCGGAGCTATTTAGTTGTCAAGCATAAACAAAGGATTGATTTCATGCACTGTGGAGCTATATTATCTAGAAAAATAACAGTATAGGATCGGGCAGGTACTAAGTCGATTAAATGAGCAAAAAAAACTTGATGGGGACATCCCTAACTTATGGAGATAGACATTTGATTGTTTTGTTAATAGGTTTATGAAAAGCTCTGCCATCTCTTCTAAGAACACAGTGTTTTGTCTGTGTGTGTGTGGTGTGTGTGTGTGGGTAGGTATTGGTTTGTAATAACCTCACTGCCCTTGTACCACAAGTTCTGATTTTTAACCACCTTACCACCAGACTTCAGTTAGTTCAGTCTACCACCAGAGGTCACTGTCAGATCAGCTAACCCGCTGTGAGCAGCACTGGGCTTGGTTCATGTGGAGGTTGTGTTTGCATTATGAGCTCATGTTTGTTGAAGACTAGACTGGTCTTTGGGTTAATGAAATAAGCCGTGCCAAGGACTCAGTATCAGTGTGTCACAGATGGAGTGATGGTTGGCTGTCAGTCCAGCACTGGGCAGTAAGTCAGTCTAGACCAGTAGGCGTTGATATCCACGTTAACAGACAGCTTCAGTGTGTGAGCTTATTTTAAAAATACTCCTTTCCCCTTTCTTTATCCACACATTCAAGTACCCTTCAGTCCTGTGTGAGTGACCTCACCTGGGATGACGGGGCAGAGCTGAGAGCCAGACATCTGTGCTCCATTAGCCCTGCTGCTGTGATAGACGACCATCAACCTCTCTGAGGTCTGTCGCTCGCCCTTGGCAGAGATGATAACCTGTCTCGCTCCTCTCTAGCTAACAACACAGCCCCGTCTCTGCAAGGCAACACAGCAATGTCATTCAGGTCATCCAAGCAGTCACCGTGGTTACCCCCGAAACTTGCAGCAAGCTGCCTAGAACTACGCCCTGCTTGGGTTGCCATAGTAACAGCATGGTCGACCTTGGAGGTGTGTGACATCCTGCTGTTAGTGGAGGTCGATGGTTGCATAGCTTGTCTAAATTTGAGTCTATATCAGTTTTTTTCTTTTCCTTTATTTTTCTCAGCAGTTTTCCCCCCTGCTCCCCCCCTCGCCTTTTCTTCCTCTTTCTCTCTCCTTCCTTCCCTGTCCCCCACCCTGTGTCCCTGGAGAGAGTTCGTATAGACAGTCAGCTGGTCCCTCCTCCTCCTCCTTTACCACCACCTCCTCTACACCCCACCCTTCAGCTCATTGACAGGAAGCAGGAGGCAACCTTGCCTCGTCCTAGCTGAGTGAGAGCTGAGCAGTGGCTGTGTGTGGTGTATGTATGTGTGAATGTGGTAGAAGAGGATGTGGGGTGTGTATATGTGTGACTAGATCACCTCGTTTTTTTTCTGTGTGTGTGTGTGTGTGTGTGTGTGTATGTGTGTGTTTGTGAATGTGTGTGCTGAAAATCATTTGTGCACTGACAGCCATGTGGTGAGAGCATCTTGTGTGAGTGAGTGTCTGTGGGAGACAGAGCTCAGGGGATCACTGTGAATATGAGTAGAGGGCAACACAGCTGAGCTGTCTTTATCTCCGCTTGCTCTCCCTCCCTCCCTCTTTCTCTTTCTCTCTCCTCACTTGTGTTTGCATAGTAGACGAAAGCAGCGTGGACTGAGAGTGTGTGCTCATGGATGTTTGGAGAGGAGGGTAGCGTGTGTACCCTCAGCATGTGTGTGTGTGTGTGTGAATGTAAAGTGTACTATGTGAGGCGTTGTGTACTTTGGAGGGCTATCAGTGGAGAGGAGTAGAACAGGGGTTCCAGCTGTGGGTACCTCAGTCAGTCAGGATGGTGCAGCGCTTCAGTCTTCGTAGACAGTACTCCAAGGTAAGCTTGAAACTCACAAGCTTGTTTATTCATTAAAACCATGTCTGTGTTTTCCCATCTCCACGCTGAAGCTCCATTCATGGCCAAAGGCACAGTTGTCTCAAATCTTTGCTGCTGGCAAAAGCTTGTCTGGTTGTTTTGCATATCTTTTTCCATCTTCCTGTCTTACAGCTATTTGGTAGTGTGTCAGGAGTTTTTGTTTTTGGCTGCTTGAACAGTGCTTTGTTTAGGATAGCAGTCAGAATGGTAATGATTGACTCCTTTTTGTACACTAACATATCAGCCTATTGACAACTGAGGGGAAAGCATTGTTTGCACACTTCCATATCAACTGTTTTTTTCTAGGAATACATAGATTTTCCTCTGAGTTTCTGTTCACAGTTAAGTAGTTGGATCCATACAGTAACTTGAGTGGTCCGTCTTTGCACTTTATCTTAACTTTTGTTAAACAGTAACTTGTGCAACAGTAAGAGCGGCAGATCAGCCGGAGCTGTTTCCAGGGGATGTAATTATTGGTAAACACTAAGGTTGATTATTGCTGATTGGGGAGCATTTATGAGTCATTATCAAAAGGCTAGATTACTGTGCTCTAAAACTGTCCGTGAGTTTGATATATCTATCCCCAGGTGGTCATGCTGTTGAAGAGAGTAGAGGGGCTGTGTTAAAACTCAGCATTAGGTCTGTTAAAAGCCCGCTGTTCTGCAGCTGGTGCTCAGCCTGTGGGATTAATTACAATTAGCTGCTGATTAATTGATTGACTGACCACACCCTCCCTGTTCATCTGTAGCTTGGTGTAATGGTGCTGTTGGATGTTGATATGCCTGGAAGCATCAACATGCACATGCACAAACGCGCACATGGGCAAACAGAAGCACACTCTCACTTTTAGACTGGAAGGCCTGATCCCAGACTGAAGGAGGCTGATTTAGTCTTTCCTCTTTTCTCGGAGGGATGGTGCGATAAATCAGGAGTGAAAACAGATAGAGGAAGCGAAGGGCTGCAAGGTGCAAAACGTTTAGTGTCAGGATGGTTTTAGACAGGAGATGGGGAAAGAACCAGGGAGGAGGCTCTAGTGGGGAATGAGCTACTGAATTGAGATGAAACAGAAGCCAAGCCTTGAGGCTAGTCCTCTTACGCCACAGAATTTTTGTGTAAGAGAGAGACTGAAGCTGTGTTTGTCTTTGGAGAACATATCCTCCTTCAGGGCCCGTCTGCAAAGGTTCACTGACCTTGGCTAGATGACCCTGTGTCTTTCCCCCAGGCCACATCTCCACATGTCCACCTGTCTTCCTGATCATCCTTTGTCTTCCTTTGTCTATGGTCTTGTCTTTGGTTTCTCTGTCAGAAATAGCATCCCATGTTCTGCTGCTGTAATTCCTGACCATCTCAAAACAAAATGCCTCATATTTAAACAACTCAGAGGAGTAACATCCAGTCGATCTGTAATTATACAGACTAAAACTGAAAATACTCTCCGCAATGTGCTTTGGTTAAATGTCTGCATGTTTTAAAACTTGTATTTTCTTTGTTTGAGCTCAGTATCTTCTGCAGTGCAATACAGTTTCACATTTCAACAAGTCAAATTAATAATATTAAATATATAGATAAAAATGTTAGAAACAGGTTATTTTGTACTGAATGTGTAGAGGAGGAGTATTGAGTCCCATGAAAAAGGGGCTTAGGATTTGTATCCTTAAGTGCCCAAAGTTAATTTTATCGTGTTATTTCTGCAATGTATCGGGGTTAAATCAAATAAAGGCAAACATATTATGTATGGGTTTCATGCCGTTGATCAGGCTGGTCCTTAGGAACGAAAAAGTTCAAATATACCAATGTTTTAAGACTGGTTAAATTTATTGGTTAAAGCAACAACACATGTTTACATTATTAAAAAGAACAGTGTTATGTTACATTATGACATAACAAATTTATCATAATTAATCAGTATAGTAAAGCATGACAACTCCCCAAAAGTGAAGCCAAAACATTTCGTTTCAGTCTTACAAGTTTTTAATTAGTTATTTGCTGTCAAAAAATGGGGGTGTGACATGATGATGTGTTACGACAGCTTGACAGTGTGTGTCAGTTGATGTGCTCATGATCAGTAGTGCTGCTCGCAGTTGATTGGATGGGCGTGTATGGGCTGGAAACTGGATACCACGCCTCCACTTTTTCATCACTGCTGCGCAGACTGCGGCTTCATTTTTCTGCAGTGGGAGGAAATGGAGATACTAGGGGTGGGAATCATCAGAGGGTCCACGATACGATATTATCATGATACTTAAGTCTTGATAAAATATCATTGCAATGTTAAACATGTTGCGATATGCTGAGTATTGCGGTAAAATATATTGCAATGTATTACCTTTTTTCAACTGTAAATTATGTCCCCAAAGGAAAACTTTGTCAACATCTGTTTTATTTAATAAGATAAAGTATTTAGTCTGTTCATCTCACCTTAGCCTTTTTTTGCAGCAGCAGCAAAATGCATCTAGTGGACTGAAAAAGCAACTGATGATATTATTGTGGTAGGCTACATGATGTTTATGTGTTTTTGTAATATCAACAATTTAGATAATTAAAAAAAATATATGTATACTTGGCACTGTGTGTCAATATGATATTGCCACACAAAAATATTGCATCTTATGCTGTATTGATTTTTTCCCCCCACCCCTATAAGGCACGTTGTCTGTCCTTATATACAGTCTATGGACTGAACACAAAATAATAGATATGGACTAATTAATTACACTGTGGGTTAATGAAATGTAATTTAGTTACATTATAGAGAAATTTAAAAATGTACACATAATGGAAATCTTATTGCTTAATTCTTTCTAAAACAAATAAAGAAAGTGCATGTAGGTTTGTTGAAGAAATTTTAAGGTAGATTAAATAAATTCATTGCATTAACAGGGCCTCAAACTCTACATCAAAAAATGGGTTTGTGAGCTTTAATACAGAGAGAGTTTGTTCCATTTCCTACAGTTTCCAACTGTTTAGTGAGGGATTTGTTTTTGTATTGTTAGCTTTAAACCATGTCCTTATAATACACTTAATGGCTTCCATTAATAGGATTTGTAACAGGCAGAATTATTGTCTGCAGTTTTGTGACAACACAGACTCACTCCTGAAGGATGTGGTCCTCTTTTGTAATTCCACTGGTGCTGTCCTGTAATAGAGCAGCAAGGAGGAGTGTCAGTGGGAGGCGCCGAACATCACCTGGTCCCCTGAGGCTTGTTCTGTCCCTGCTAGTTTAACATCCTCATCATTGCTCTCTCATCGTCTCTCGCCTCCCCGGGCTACCGGCTGTGTGTTGATGAAAGCGTTTCTGCCCTTTGCAGCAGGACACCGCTGCTCGTCCTGAAACTAAGTGAGTGACATTGAGTTATTTGAAAAGCTGCAGAAGACAAACACAGGGGTATTGCTAGGTCACATTCACTTCTATACAACCAGGCCTGCAGATGCATATGATAACTATCAGGTCCTAACAAAGCACTGCCAAAGCAGACATCCCTCTGGTTACAATAAACACAGTCACAGCAGCACGCAGTCAAACCTGTGTATAATCAAACAACTGAGTTTCGATTGACTTTCAACAGTGCAGGAGAGAGAGAGACAGCCATGGGGATGATAAAGCATGTGCTCTTAGTCCACACTAGAGGTGATGTCATCCCTCTGCTGTGTTTGCCAACTACCAGCCCGTAGCAAATTGTTTTTCAGGCACCGTGCGTGTGTGTGTGAGTTGCTGTTGCCAGTGCTCCAATATAACTCTGTGGTTCAGATTGTTGACATTATCTATGAGAGCTTATTACGGTGTTACAGTCCAAGGAGGAAGTAGCGTAAAGCCGCTAATGGTTTTGGCAGATCTGTGGCTTGTAGTTTGTCACTGACTTTGGAGAAAGACCCCAAAAATGTTCTTTTTCAAATGTGTTAATCTCCCCCACTCTGCTTTGTAATCTTTCTTCCTCTCCTGTCCTTGCTGTCTTATCACCCTTTAGTCATTCTCCCTCCCTGTCTTCTCTCGCTAGTCTCCCATCACTCATCTCAGACAAACAAAATACTCCTTTCTTTCGTTCATCTTTTTTATGACAAGTGTAAATATTGTCTGGCCTACTTTTCTCCTGTCCACTAGATGAGCCGTGGTGTGCTTGTCTGTTAGACATTGTATTCTATAGTGTGGGTAGACAGTGTGGGTGTACAGTATGTGTGGCAAGGAGACAGTCATTGATCAGGAGAACAAACAACATTATCGACTGTGAATTAAACACAATGGATCTCCTGTTCTGGCTTTTTACCCTGTCCTGTTCTCTGCTTTATCCTCACATTACTTGTGGGTTGTCTGTGTGTATTTACTTTGGTTGTTAGTCAGTTCAGATGGGTGTCAAATCAAGCACGGTGTTGGGTAGGGCTCTGCAATGAATCACATTCATTTTCAATCATGATTTTGGCCTCCAACGATTATAAAAACAAGATCATCGAGATAAAATGATTATTGTTTTGTCCTTTTTTGTAAATCCAGCACGCCCTTTTCCTTAAGGTATGCATTTAGTGTTGCTCACTAGATTAAGCATCTTTTCTTTATAGTAATTTATTTCTAATAAAGTGACTATTGACAAATTTAGCAACTCATTCGAAGCATCAAAATGAGAAATACACTCAAAAACTGGTATATTATATTGTAATTGACTTTCATGCATGCTGTACAGAGAAATTGCAGACCATGGCTTTTCTGCCAGCAGTGTGGAGTCTCCTCTTGCGCTGTTTTTTTTATTTGTATATTATAAACTCACTGGCTACTTTGTTAGGTACACCTTGCTAGTACTTCAGAGCTGCCTAATTCTTAGTGTCATAGATTCAACAAGGTGCTGGAAACATTCCTCAGAGATTTTGGTCCATATTGACATGATAGCATCACACAGTTGCTGCAGATTTGTCGGCTGCACATCCGTAGTGCGAATCTCCTGTTCTACCACATCCCTAAGGTGCTCTATTGCATTGAGATCTGGTGACTGTGGAGTCATTGTCATGTTCAAGAAACCAGTTTGAGATGATCTGAGCTTTTTGACATGGTGCGTTATCCTGCTGGAAGTAGCCATCAGAAGATGGGTACACTGTGGTCATAAAGGGATGGACACGGTCAGCAACAATAATCAGGTAGGCTGTGGTGTTTAAATGACGTTCAGTTGGTACCTAGTGGCCCAAAGTGTGCCAAGAAAATATCCCCCACACTATTACACTGCCACCACCAGCCTGAACCGTTGATACAAGGCAGGATGGATCCATGCTTTATGTTGTTTACACCAAATTCTGACCCTACCATCTGAATGTGGCAGCAGAAATAGAGACTCATCAGACCAGGCAATGTTTTTCCAATCTTCTATTGTCCAGTTTTGGTGAGACTGTGTGAATTGTAGCCTCAGTTTCCTGTTGTTAGCTGACAGGAGTGGCACCTGGTGTGGTCTTCTGCTGCTGTAGCCCATCTGCTTCAAGGTTCAACATGTTGTTCATTCAGAAATGGTCTTCTGCATACCTTGGTTGTAACCAGTGGTTATTTGAGTATCTGTTCCCTCTCTATCATCTTGAACCAGTCTGACCATTCTCCTCTGACCTCTGGCATCAACAAGGCATTTTCACCCAGTGAACTGCTGCTCACTGGATATTTTCTCTTTTTCAGACCATCCTCTGTAAACCCTAGAGATGATTGTGTGTGAAAATCCAAGTAAGATCAGCAGTTTCTAAAATACTCAGACCAGCCTGTCACCAACAACCATACTACGTTCAAAGTCACTTAAATCACCTTTCTTCCCCATTCTGATGCTCGGTATGAACTTCAGCAGGTCGTCTTGACCATGTCTACATTCCTGAAAGCACTGAGTTGCTGCCAGGGGATTGGCTAATTAGCTATTTGCGTTAACAAGCAGTTGAACAGGTGTACCTAATAAAGTGGCCAGTGAACGATATTTTGTTTATAAAATTTTTTAAACTTCATTTTTTATTCATTTTTCAGTTAAATTATATCTAAAATTCAAGAAATCGTCTGTTTAAAAGCCTCTTTTTAAGTTAAGTAAATACCTGGTGTTTGCAAAGGCAATGAGTAATTGTGTTAAATAATCATTATCTCAGTGTTGACCAAATAATTGTGATTATGATTTTTGCCATAATCGAGCAGCTGTATTGTTGGAACAGATTTAAAAATTCCTTGTCATAATTTAAGCAAGTCTCCAAACTCTACTGGAGAGATCAGACAGTATTCTTTTGAAAGACATCCCCCTATTTGGTGATTAAATGGTGGCGATGGAGAGCGCCGTCTGAGGGCTCATACACTTTATAGTGAAGTTGTGTTGCATCAGCTTATGTATTTTGTGGACAAGAATTGTGCCGGCCATCTCATTGTCATGTCTCAGAATACGATCTGTGTCTATTTTAAATTTACAACCAAAGATTTAACCACATTCCTCTCAGGATTAGGAACTTTTGCTTTGGAGAGCTCCAAATTGTACAACGTTTAGGCCCTTACCACATCTGTCCAAAGTCTCCCATAGGTGTCAAACTCGATTGACATCTGGTGACTATGACGATCATAGCAATATGATTCATGAGAGTCAGTTCTATATGAAACATGTGCTTTCCTTTATTTAAATTTTTCATGAATTTGTCACCTGTCTGTAAATATTGTGCACATGTGGCTTTGTCCAGGATCTGTAATCAAACAGGAACAAAGATGTCAATCTGCTACACTGCTTGTTATTGTTATCATAACTTCTATTACTGTCTTTATTTTTTCTCTCCCCACTTACCTTCTCACGTTTTTTTAACCTCATGTGTCAGACTGTCTTTCTTTAGCTCTCACTCTCTCTTCATCTCTCTCCCTCTCATCTGTGTCCAGTGCTCAGACAGTGGAGCCAGTTGCCCATCTCCATGGTAACAGGGTGATGTTCAGACAGGGCCGTAGCGGCTTTACCCAGCTGAATCATGAATAGATTATTAAAAACTGGATACAGTGCTGCTGCTCAAACTTGTTTAAATTTTTCCCAGTGGCCACTTGCGGTGCTGCAATGAAAAAATTCTCAGTGGTCCAAAAAGCATTTTCCCCACAGACCACCATTGTTGAAGAAATGTCTGTAAAACTGTTGACAGAACATGTACAGCTTTAAGCATGGTCAGTTATTACTCTTTGTTTTGTTAACTTTTAAGCCACAGGGGTTTAAATTATGACAGACTTTCCCAAACCCCCAAAAATTCTTACATTTTTTTGAAAGGACGTCACAGCTATGTACGAGAGGGTGGCTTTGCATATTCATGTTGTGAACCAGGATGCTTTCACACATTAATATATTTCATGGTTTTTGTCGCATTTATTGGTCATTTGCTAGCCTATGTGCTCAAACTTAATAGTTTTTTATCAATATTTTTGCTGTGTAATGGCTTGATTCACTGATATGACACTATAGGCGATTATTCGTAACTGAATGGGCGCTACCTTTGTGTCCAGTTTTCAGTTCTAAATAATACAGACATGAGCTGAATGCTCACAGGTTCTCCATCTGATCATGCAGCCACCTCATTATCCTGTCTGGTGGAATAACAGCTTCTTAGACTAAAATTAGACTTCTGTGCAATTCACTAAATGTCCTGAGATTGTCTTAAATGCTGTTTGTTCTAAACCTTGCAATAAAACTTTCTCTTTCGTCAAGTATTTAAAATGCCAGAGCTACACAAGAGACGTGTTGGTATGGCACCCTATCGCTTAGATCTCAGTGCTAAAGAGACGCTGCTGTTTCCTCTTCCTGTTCTGATGCATACTTAAATGAAGTTCTCTGAATGACGTACAAAGAGAGTTGTGGATTGCGGCGGTGTGTGCTCGACAGTCAACAGACCTCAGTGGAACTCCTGTCTTCTACTTTAAAGGGAAGGGGCAAAACAAAGTAAATAGATGCATTGTAGATGTTTTATTATACCATGTAAAATGCTGGGAGTAGCCTTGAATTAGATGCACAGCTTTTGTGTGTGCAGGCGTGCATGTGTATGCATCATGTGTGTGTGTCTTTGTGTGTGTTTGAACTCTCCACCCAACTGTTTGTGCTCCCTTTGAAGCGTAGCCCCAGCCTGTTTAATTAGGCTATTGAATATTCATATGTGATTATACATATAGGCCAACGCCCTTATCCAGTGCTGGCTGCTATTAGTATTCAAAACAGTGATAACACATTTTGACTACTACACACACACTCATACTAACACACACTATTGCTTCACAGTTGATGCATAACAGGCTAATTTGTGTGTGAAACCATCAGTGTGGGTCTGATGGTGTGAAAGGAAGGACTAAGAAAAGAGAAGAGAGATGGGGTGGAGTAATGTTTGAAAGATAAATGTAGGTGTGTGTGTGTGTGTGTGTGAGGGAGGGTGTCGTTCAGTAGGATGGATGGAATAGTGAGGAATGAGAGAGGAAGATAAAGCTCTAAGTTTGAAGCCATCCTTCCTTCTCAGCCAGTTTTATAGGTTCCTAATCTGGGTCTGAATGAGGAAGGAGTCTGCTGCAGCTCTCTGCCGGCTTCTCTGCTGCTATTAATAGACAGATGTCTGAACTAGAACTGGTCAAGTTCACATTTCAAGGGCATTTAAATGTATAAATATATTTTGAGAAAGGAAGCAATCAAAGGTTTATTCTTTATTGAAGCTACCACCCCTGAGAAGTAGATTTTCCACGTCTTTTCTTCTTTACAGATGAATGACATCCATGTAGTCATGTTTATCAAAGGATAACATCAGGTGATTGGCTTTTTCAGGAAGTAGCATGAATTTAAACTTTATACTCGAACTGCGTATTGTAATGAGGGCTGCATTTGCATCCTGAATGGATATTTTTGTTGGGTTTTTTTTTTGTGTTTATGAGGTCATGTGCATTTATGTGTACATGTCAGCAGTGAGTCACTATGGGTCATCCTTTGTGTATTTATTTTGGGCCTGCAGCTGGTCCTTCCTCTTTTGGCTGGTGTGTGTTTGTGCGCATGAAAGAGGACATAAGTGTGGGCATGCACGTGCACCTATGCTGTTTTCTCAGCCGTTGCAGGATTGCAACATACTCGGTCAGTCAGTCACAAAAGGATGTTCTGGTCAACTCTGACCCACATCTCTGTTCCTCAGACGCTGTCCTCTGGCTGGGGTAATTTCTATGGTCAACAGTGTTTGCTTTGACTGAGGCAACTGTCAGTATTGGGTATGAAAATTACCTCCTTGGCTAGTGTTGTCAAAATATACCACTGTGCACCTTTATGAAAAATAATGTTTGTTTTTCTTGTCTTAACTCAAAGGTCAGGAAATTGTTTTCAAAGGGAAATTGCTTATTCTGAGGGAGGAGAGAGAAAACAAGCAGACAGACTCAGAGAGGGCACGCTCTGCATCCCTGCCACTCCCTGCTCAGTCTATATTATTTGTGTGATTCTGATGAATTATGGATGAGGCTATAGATCGCTGAGCTCAGCTCTGCTCCACTGACCCACTTAGAACACACATACACACACACACACAATTCAAATCTGATCAAAACCTCTGGGGAAATATCGTCATATTTTGTCTCCACTAATAGCCAGAACCGTTCCTCTCATTCTCATGTGTGTCAGCCAGTAGGAATCCTAGGAATCTTACTTTTTTTTTTTCACCGTTTGCATCCCATCAGAAAGGCGCACTGGAAATTACCTCTAGACCACTGAAACCAGATTGCTGCTAAATGAAAATGTTCCATCAAAAATGATATTGCATCACCAACAGGGTTATCCTGCATGCTGACATTGATGCACATCTTTCATGACTCTTTCTACTCCCTTCTCATGATCTCCTGTCTTGAAATATATAACCACAGGGGTCACACCATTTGCTGCCATGTCTTCTGCTCATCTCCCTGACATATCCTCCCTTCCTCCCTGTTCTCAGTACTGGTGAGCCCTGATGTTACTGCCACATCCGGTCTGGACTATGTTACATAAGAGGCTGCATGTCTTTCAATAACAGGAGAGATAATGTGAAAAATGCAATAAAAGAAAGGTTATTGACAGGAAACCTGTCAGGAAATATGCAGTCAGAGAAAGGCCAGCAACAGTCAATTGCCCTTACAGCAGAGGAAATGACACATATTCTGTAGCATAGTTTGTGCTCTAGCTCCCCCTTGTGGATTGAGAGTGTAGCTGGTTGGTATTTATTGATTGTAACATTCTGTTCCTCTGTTTTAATGGTATAATAAATCACATTCATCCCTGGTAAAGAATTTCACCAAACCTTGTACAGGGGAATGTCTTATGGACTGTTACATTTTCATATCATTGAGTGTAGATTTGTTTAGCTTCTGCGTTCAGTATTGCGGATGATACGGTGCATCAGGCATGAAGGTGAATGGAGGAAGAACTCACAAAATCGAGCAGAGTTTTATACACTCTCAACTCTGATCTTGCCTGATGATTGTAAGTTTTTGGAAGTTACCCTCATTACATGAGACAGTCCATTACACTGTTAGATAATCTGAATGGGCAATGAGAGAATGCCCTCCAAGTTTTTCATCGGGTAATAGCTGTCAGCGCTGATGAGAACTTCCTATTAGCGAAATGACAATCTTCATTATCTGTCCTCCTGTTATGAAATCCACTGCTTCCTACTGGCCTAATTCACACAGTAAAGTCTTGCTAAAACTTCCCAAACAGTACTCAAGCCCTAGACCATCAAATAAATCTGTTTCAAAGTGGGTAGCGAGGCCAACATGGGGCCACAGTTAGTGGGGTTTGGTTGGAGGGAATGAGAAAACTGACAAGGGGCCAGACCAAATAATTTTCCAGGGCCAGAAAGCAGGGACTGTTTGTTCTAGATTCTTCATCATCCTGCTTATGAATAGGCTGGCAGTGTGTTTGGTTCTGCATACTGCCCCATGGTGCTCTGGGTGTTGTACAGCATCCAGACAGACAAACTCGCACATTTTGGACCAGTGCCCTTTCTGTTTCCACATTGCATAACCAGGATGGGCTGAGTATACACAGAAGCAGCTCTGACAAACACCAACCATCACCAATGGACAAACACTGTCTCTGCCAACTGCTTTGCTGTACATACACACTTTGTCTCACTATGTACCCACACGGTCTCTTACACATATCCCACCATTATCTGCACACTCATACTCATACACACACTGAAAAAAGCAAAACACTGGAGCCTATATAACAACCACTCCTGTTTTTTAACATGAGCATAATAAAATAAACAAACAATCATTTTAGTAATAGTGACCACAGTAGGTACTCAGCAGGACACAAATAATGGCATATTTGCACTGGAATTTCTTGTTACTCATTGGCCAATTCATACACCAACACAGATACATCTGCAATTTACTGATACTGGCATGTATTTTTCAGTAAAATCTCCCCACACGTTCAAAATGCAAAAGCAATTACTTTAACAGATGGGCTTTGTTCACTGTCGAAGGTTTAAACATTGTGTCGTACCTTACAGGGCTAACCTGGATGCTTTGAATCTGCGAAGCTTCAATCGGTGCCTTGATAATCCATGTCTGAATCATTATTCAAATGCTCCAGTTAAATGTCTGCATTACCCCAAAAATCCCAAATAGCCCATAGAGTAATAAAATAAATAAATAATCCAACATTTTCCATTATGCATCAACACCCTTAACTTTGACCCTCTTGCTTTTATATCTGTTACCTTGTAGATAAACAAGTGCCATTTACTGAGTTCACCAGGGATGGAGGTCAACTCAGAGAGCTCTGCTGTTGTTATTTTGCAATATATGTAGTTTAACAGGTTGTAGATTCTAACATATTGTATTTGCAACAGTGAAATTACATCTTCAGCTCTCTGTCATTGTTATTTTCATAGCTATGTCCTTTTGTTGTTTGTAATATTTATGACTATTTTGTTCACATAAATAATTAATATTCCTTTTATTACATTTTACCGGTCATCAGTCACTTGAATGCGTTGTCGTTCGTCACTGGGGCTTCTGACTGCTGTCAGTCAGCTGTCAATCAGCTGTCAACCAGCTGTCATCTGTTAGCAGCTCAGTGGGTGTGACATATCGTCTACTCTGCAGAGGATTGTGGGTCAGAGTAGCCAGAAAAGCGTGCTGGCGTGCATACTGCAAAATCAGACCGGATGAAGTAGAACATTCTGGTATTTTTGGCATACTGCATTTGACATGCTATGTATTGGGACTTACTAAATCTTTTTCTGGCATACTATGAAGTATTGTAGCATGGGTAATGGAACGTATAGTCAGACAGATGTCGTGAAAGTCAAGAACCTGGAATAGTTTCAAATTTTTGAAGATGACTCCCAAAAAATCAAGTGCTAGATACGCTAAAGTAAACTGGCATATTACAAATCTACAGTGAGCTGGGCAAATCACCTGAAAACTATGTGTGACAGTTTAGCCATCTCGTTTTAGCTATCATGGCTTATGTTACCGCAACCTGTGTGCTAACAAAGCTCAAACTTATTGAAAGATATGCCACTTCAAATGGTTGAAAAGCCTGGCCTTTTAAGATAGTTTGATTGTTTTCCAATAAAAGATGCTCCCTAGAAAAAGTTGTGTCCTATGTAATCCACAAAAAGGTCAAGGACTGAAATTTTTTCTATTGTTTTTTTGTTCACTCTATCATTTTTTGCACTTTAAGCATCCTTTTTGTGCATGCATATCTTAGATAAATTGACTATTATTACATTGATGTCAGCCTGTGGACCTTTCGTGGCTTTTTTATACCAGTTGCATTAGTGTGGGTATCTCCTCTACCGTCCTTTCTTGTTAATCTGTTGTACCAACGCACCCAAGACAAACTTTTTTGTTGCCCCTAAGAAAGTGCAGTTTCACAGCAGCCCTAAGACTGTCCTATCTGTGATGCTATGATGATATTTGTTTCCTAACCTAATATAAGGTTAAGTGATTTGGTTATGTTTTAGTGCCATTTTAGGAGTTTAAGCATATTTTGGTGATTATTGCGATATTATTGTGAATCGTATTTATTTTACCTAGGATAATCATGACATGAAATTTTCATAATGTCACATGCCTAACAAGGAGTAGTGATTTTTATTTTGTTTATTGTATATTTTTTGTGCGTGTGTGTGTGTATGCGTGATATTTGTGATTTGTGACACTTTTCTGACGTAGAACTGATGCTATTCTCCGTTATCTGCGTCCAGGCAGGGAATGTGGCTGAGAACACTAAATTGTTTGGGTTCTTGTTGTTATTGACGTTTGTTTGTTTTCCTTCCTGCCTGGCTCTTGTAGATGCCAGTACTGGAGTTGGCTGCTAAGATGTTTCACGCTCTCTGACCTCACTAGTCATAATGGCCCCTGTGTATAAAGTGCCCAGTGGTTTATGTAACTGCTAATAGGGCCATTGATTATACTGGAGCTTAGACTAGGGAGGACTGGACAGCCAGGGTTGGACAGGGCTTCTTTTTTTTATGGGGAAGGTATTGTTCTGCAAAGCCGGAGCCCCGAGTCATGGTTGTCTCCTCTCTCAGGCTTGAATTACCCCCAGTCCGTGCAGACAAAGCTCTCGCTCTTCTGCCTTTACGTAACCTCTCACACCCCCAAACCATGCCACACCATAACCCAGCACAATTTACGATCACATGGAGGGGACTGCGGCGTTGGCACACTAACACCATAGTTTTGAATAATTACACACATAGATGCATATTTATTGGGAAAATAAATCCTTGGAAAGCCTTAACATCATGTAGTCCCAGTTGAAGTCGCTATCGAAGTGAATTAAAGTTTCATGTTTGACTCTTAGTCTTAGTCTATATGGCTCTCTGTATATCATGCTTACTCAATTTACCCTTTCTCCAACCCCAGTTCAGTTACATCAGAGCCAGTCTCCTCCCTTTGTCTTCTGGATTCTTCCAGAACTTTTTGGCAGCGCAGCACCCGCTTGGCCTCAGTTCAGCACCAGGCTCTGTCTTCCGAATGACAAAGAGTATTATGTATTATGAGAATCTTGTAGCCTCCGTCCGCTGGCTGAGGAAACATCTCCACACAAGTTGTTCTGTATGCCTCCATGTGTGAGCTCATCAGTCAGAGCATTGTTCATTCACAATGTACAGTACCTCTGTTTCCAGACCAGGAAAATACTGCACGTTAAGACTCATATTTCTGATAAGTTTAACTGTAGTAGTTTGATACAAAACAGGTAGTGTCAAAACATTTAAATATTACATTGGTGGCTAGTGATGAAAACACATTACGATGTTGAATTTAATGACTCACAAATCACTCACATTAGCATCCTTAACAAGTGCCAAGTGTTCCCTAAAATATGTAATTATTGTGTCTTAATTTCGAACTGTCTCTTTTCATAAAATTTGTGATTTTTAACAGTAATATAATACCAGCATTTTGTCTTTTTGCATGTAGCCCAGCTCACTTATGAAATACACAGACATAGACACACGTTAGTATAGATCTTTTAATCTACTAAATCTGAGTTCTGAGGTAAATAATGTCACATGTAAAATAATTTCTTTTTAAAATGCCAAAACAAGTAAATAAGTGATTTGAAACAAGGCCTCAGAACAGCAGTTTATTAATAGAGTGGGTGAGTAGGTGTTAAAACATGTAACATTCTTTGTCTTGTGCTCAGTTCAGTATACTGTATTATTTATGTCTTTTAAAAAATGAATTTGATACAATTGAAATATTTCTATAGAGCTGCGACAATTAATCAATTAGCTCTCAACTGCTAATTTAATCACCAACTAATTTGATTGTCAATTAATTGCTTTGAGCAATTTTTTAAGAACAAAAAAGTCAAAATTCTCTGATTCCAGCTTCTTAAATGTGAATATTTTCTGGTTTCTTTACTTCTCTTTGACAGTAAACTGAATATAATGGGGCTGATTGACATTTTTTTACAATTTTCTGACATTTAATAGACCAAACAACTAATTGGTTTATCGAGAAAATAATTGACAGTGAAAATAATGGTTAGTTGGAGCTCTAATGTCTAATTAAGTGAATAAAATAAATAAAAGGTGCCAAACAGTCATTAGTCTTCAAAGTTGACTGTGTCTGTATAACATCCTTTGAATGTAGTACTGCATAACTGTGCTTTGGACTGCTTTTTTATATGAATATCAGATATACTCTGTATTCCCATTCATCGCAATAGAAGCTGGTAAACCATCAATCACATGATACTTAAGTAGCCTACAGCCCTACTGCCTGGCGTGTCATATAACTAGATAAGCATGCCTGCTCTGGGTTGGCCACATACATCACCAGTTCAGCAGGTCGTGTCCCCTTAACACATGAGGAATATGCATGTGTGTGTGAAAGAGATATTGTAATGTGATGTATTCGTCAAATTGGGTCATTGTTCTTTCTGCAAGGCACATCTGTCTCAAACCCATTAAACTAGACGCCACAAAAAAATCTCAGCATCATTTTTTTGTACTGAAGCCATTTGCACAAACATCCTCACACACTTACTCAAAAATTCTTCTATTGTACATGTTGTGAATTAATTTAATTGACAGCGCAATTCAAATTCACATGTTCTGAGGACTGGGTTACAACCATCAGATCCCAGATGTGTCTCTATAGAAAATGTCTCTGTTATATTCTGCTGTTTAGTGAAGAATAGAACAGAAAACATGTCCAATGAGTGATATGTGCGGTCTTTGGGTAGTCAGTAATAAGATGCCTAATTGCTCCAAATCTCACCCTGTAAATTGGACCACTGTGTCCGAGAAATCAAATTTGAGTTGGAAATGTAATTCTAATGTAATTCCATTAGCACATCGCAGAAAATTATTTTTCCATGAATTCTAATGTGTAGTGAACATTCATTTCTGCCAGTGTAAATAAAACATATGGCCACATAAGGTCACAGCTGTTCTTTCTGTCCACTAATTTTGACCAGCTAATACAGCACAAATAAGGTAAAACAGGCCTTGAGGTTAAAAATCTCCATTTCCTTTTTTTGTTTTTGAGCATCAGTCACTTGTCAGGGCATGAGTCTACTCCCCCCTCTGTGGACTGCAGAGCCACACTGCTATTTGGGGTATGTTATTAGGGCATGCTACCAGAGATTGTGTAAAGATGTCCTGAGTCACCCTCAAAGCTTGAGTATTCCTGGACTGACAGGAGCTGCTGGGGGCTACATAGCCTCCATAGGAGACTTAAGACCTCAGGCTGGAATGACACTGAGAGCTGGGCAACGAATGCTTGTAATGCATTCATGTCTGAAAGGAGCCTATTAGGGGAAACCCACGCTGGATCTTCCCACTAAGTGACCAATGATTTTCAGTTAAACCATCTGTAAGAAAAATACTTATAGACTTTGGTAGTCCCTGTACCACCAGCTGCTCTTAAATTCAAACTTAGCCTTGTTATAACACACCATAGACTGTATAATAACAAGGACGACACATCCTTACTTCTTCACACTGTTAGAAAATGAAGCCAGAATATCCTACCCACTATCGCTGCCATCTTGTGAAATAATTTGGAAACAGAGTCTGTCTCCTGTGTGTTCCTGCCCATACTACCCCGCGATGCAACACCATTGACAAAGCTCAATCGCAAACACACAGATTGACACAAACAGCCGTCAAACATACCATCACACTCCCTATTTATGGCATCAGATAATTATCAAAACCAAATTTGTGATGAAAAAAAAAACTTGAACAAACATCATTGAGATGAGAACTACCTAAAATGACGGAAGCCATCTTTGGTAAAAATTTACTTTTAAGTGTACTGAGAGTTTTTACTTTGGCACATGTCCAATCCGCTAACATGGGAGGAGGCGGGTTTTATGACCTATACTATAGCCAGCCACCAGGGGGCGATCAACATGTTTTGGCTTCACTTTTGGGGCGCTTTCATGTCATCCATCTTTATGTACAGTAATACGTGTTGACTACGTGGACATTAACCCTTACTAAATTTAAGCAGTTGTTACTTAATATTTACCACTGCTGACTGCCAGGTCTAACTAGCTAAATGAACTACTGCTAACATTTAGACTGAACAGTAAAAGAGATAACATGGTTTGCATATCTGACATATTTGAAACCAATAGATCCCCACACCAAGTAGCTCCTGTTAGAGGGATATTGATGCTGTGTAATGTTTTAGCACCAGGCTCTTCATCAGACTTCTGAAATACAGAGTTGCCATCTTAATTACCCATAATGCACATGCAAGCTGCATGACATACTGTAAATGCAAATAGTCATCATCAAATAAAAGTTACAAGGCATATCTTACAAGGCGCCCACACGCACCACTGGCAACTGTTTATAAAAAAGCTAAAGGAATCTAATTTAAGGAGCTTTGCTACTTTCTCCACTTGTCCATTTCTCTCATATCCTTTTTCTACAATTCCACAACGGTTTTTCTAGTTGTAGAATAAGCACATAATTTTTTATAGATTGTTCCCAACTATTTTACAAAAAAGAAAAGACAAAAAAAAAATCATGACAGAGATGGGTTTTCATGTTTGAGGGCATATAGCCTATAGCAAATGGCAAAATATAATGTCTTTTTTGAACGCAGATGTAGTGCTACAGATTTTTTTCATGTGTGAAAGGAAAGGGAGAAGGAAAATAAAGGGAATGTAGCTGTAGCGATGTGCAGCTGTAGTAAAACTGACTTTCTCTTGCACTTTAGGACAGGCCTCAGACTTTAAACAACGAATGCTGCCTTGTGTCCCTTTGATTCACTACTGGGGTCAAACCTACATGTCACACACTTGCACTCCCATCTGACCAAGTTGGGTTTGCCCTTATATAAGCAGCCTTTTCCCCTAAATCCTACCCTCCCTCTCCCTTAACTCCTCCCGCTCTCATTAAAGCCTGTATTCATGCTCCCCTCTCCCCCTCCCTGCTGTCGGCTTCTGCACAGAAGACTTTAGTAGCCCTTGTCCTGCCGTACCCCCTACGCTCCCTGCTTTGCTTTTTCTCCCTAATTGGTTTGTACACTTGTAGAAGTGATGGCTCACAAACACCAAGATTTTATCTTGAAGAACAATGCGCCAATGCTCCTAAAATGGTGTTTGTCGGAGCATTTGAATATGAATTTGCTTTTAATGCAGTGAAAGTGACCAACATCAGACTGTTAACCACTGGGTTTTGATAGTGACCTCATGTCCATTGGATTGTAGATGAAGCAGATAATTTCATTTTACTACCTGTACTAAGGAGATAAATCTGCGGCGATGACATTTAATGATGCCCATGAACTTTTTTCTTCAAACATAATTAATTGTATTCTCTGTTTCGCAGTCTAGTAAAAGTGATCACCATGCTGAAACTCCAGAAAACTGTTACCAAATCAGTTTCAAAGCACTTCTGTCGTCAGTGGATAAGTTACACAGTGATGCAGTCATAGGCTATGGTCATGTGTGCACACGTATGCACAGTTTTGAATAGCAGCTTTGTCACCATCATATGACCGTGTAATCTGTGTAATCTGGGGTTTTTTCTTGGGTGCATTTTTTTCTCCAGAGTAAACCAAAACTGTCCACTCCTTCTCATGCCTGTATTTCATGTTATACAACGTATGTGAAAAGACACAGCACTTTAAACACAGTTCAGTATGTGATCGGTCAGCAGAAACGTTTGGTCTAGCCCTGTTTGTTACAGGCAGTGGAAAGTGATTCATTACAGCGTGATCACTGAGGAAACTGATTAGCTGCGACAATCAAACTGTGTGATAATTGAAAGGCGGGAGTGGAAGATTTTTCTCCCTTTCTTTCTGCCTGAGCTAGCCACTGTTTTGGAGCTGAGCTGGCCTAGAAACTCCAACAGAAGAAAAGCCCCCCCTCCTCCCTTCACAAAGCTTTCTCACAACCCCTCTTTCCTTTGCTCCCTCTCTCGCTCCGTCTCCCTCTCAGTGACAGCTCCTGGTGGGCTCTTTTTTTCCTGCCTGCTCCCTCGCTCCCCTCACATCCGTCCTCTGGGTCTCTGCCTCTCTTTTCTCCCTCTGAGGATTTTATCCCCGGCGGACTCTTTGAACACTTAAACTTCACAGTAAACTCTTCCTTCTTTTAACCCTGCCTCAATCCAACCCCGCGAGTCTTCATCCGATTAACCGCCTCGGCTCTGTCACCCCAAACCTGCATCAGACAGACCCTTTGCTCCAGAGGAGTCCTTGTTCTCCCACGAATGCATGCTGTCTGTGGGAGTCGTGCTTATCGAAGCGCATATATGTGCGCTCCATAGGCTCTCTGCCGGTTGCTGTGTACTGTGGAGCGTGTGTTGGCACTGAAGCGTGGTCATGGGCTTTGAGGAGCGGCTGCTCTGTGAACCAGCAGCACAACACTCCCTAGACTCGGCGGCTATCAATAGTCATGGTTCATTGCTGGAGGGACCGAGCACTCTATGGATTCTGGATATTCAATCAAGCCAACAATAATTCTTAAGAGGCTCTGCTTGCTCGTTGTCAAGTGGAGTCTTTGTCTGGTGGACTTTGAGTCAAGTGGACTTTGTTTGGGAGAGGTGTCCTGAGTGATGGGTGCTCTCCCAGGGCCGCGCTCTTCCCCTCTCCCCCGGCTGTGGTCGTCTCCCGAGGGACACACAAACAGATAGACAGACCAAACAAAGTTCAAGTCCAAGCTGCGCGCATGCGTCTCCCTGCCATGGAGGTCATCCTCAACCTGATAACTGCTGACACCTCCCCGCTTCCTACTCCCACCACTGTGAGTCTCCACCTGTAAATAGAGTGTGTGTTCATGGTCATTATTTATGTTTTCAGGTTTGACTCATTTTACTCACTTCCCGAGTGAGTCTATGTCATGAATCCAGTACTCACATTGATATGGGGATTATATCGCTACACACCTGTTAAGACGGGTGTGTCCTGTGTCTTTTAACTAGATAACGTACTGTGAAAGCATTAGAGGTGTTTCAGAACTTATAGGAGACCAGTCTCTTGGCATGAAAAGGATTTTGTCTTGAAATCATAGGGATTGAAAGTCTTTGTTGTGATAGTGGGGCCCTACAAAAGCCTCTGTTTTTTTTCCCTCTTTCTCCCCAGACCTGCACTCTCAGCTGATGTGTTTCTTTCTTTTAGATGTGAACATGAAGGACTTTTCTCACACCCTCTGAATTCCTTAGGAAACTCACTGGCAGGCTTTGGCTGTGTGTGTCTGTTGTGCATGATTAGTAGTTTGCGTTGTGTTTGGTGCTAATTCATGAGTGAATGTGTTGAGTAAACTGCCTCTTGTCCACCATCACCCGGAGTTATGTAATTTTCCATATCTGGTGAATGGGGTTCATTGTTGCCATATTGGATCCCCTTAAAGGAAACAAAAAGCGGATTTCCATTAAAAACATGTCTTTTGTGTCAATTTCAGCACTGCTCAATTTAACACGCCTGTGCGGGAACTGAAACTATGAGGAAATGAAAAGGCGGATGGCAGAAAAAAAATGTTCAGTGTTAAAAATGTCACAGAAATGTCACATGCACTGATGTTTATGATAAGTAGATCACTATAAATAAATCAGTGCAGCCACACACTCCATAGACCCACATTGCAGCACTTCACTGTGCATGCTCATCTTTACTCTGTCTCTAATAAAAGACAGCAGGATCCCTAAGTAATGTCATGTTGCTATGACAGCCGCTTTCTGATTGACTGCGGGGTCAAAGATCAAACCAACTAATCAGGAGTGTGAAGTTCAGTCAGCCAGAGATGATCGGCTACGATGCCTGCTGAGCGATAAGGTCAGAGAGATACAAGTGGTATAAATGGAGAGAAGACAGCTGTAAAATTCAAAATGACTCTTTACAGGTGCACGGGTCACAGAAATGATTTACGCACCGCGCTAAGCGTTCACCTAAAAACCTGGATTCTGACATCTACCACGGATCCGAGGTCTCATCTCTCATGGATATTGGACTCCGTAGATAAGCAGGGTTGGAGAACCAGCTCACAAAGCCTACAGCTGCTAAAACTCTGATGTGCTGTGACTAATCAGCGCTGTGCCTTTTCCATACTGAGAGAATGCTGTAATATGAGAGGTGTAGAGCAGAGTCCTAACTTTAGGTTCCCCGAGAGAAACCTTAAGTTACAGTATCCTGGTAGTATCGGTCTTAAATCTTGGCACAGCACAAGCTGACATCAGAGGAATGCGAGGCATAACAACTAACAAGGTAATGCACTTTTGCTCTTACACATTCAAATACCAAAACCTTGACCTTGACTGTGGAGAACATAACAGTTTTTTGAGTAAAAGAAAACAGAAAGACGATAACTAGACTGAAATGTTTTTATTCAAAACAATCACAGCACAGCTTAGGTCTGAGGTTTTTGATCCCAATGTTTACACTAAATACAGTATTTAAGACACTTATATAATTCAGTTTAAATTGCTTTATTTTCCCTGAGGAACTTCATAGCACTCATAACAATCATGGCACCAGGGTATGTGCAAGTCCTTAAAATGTCTTAAATTCAATTGTATAAATATTAGGCCTTAAAAATAGTCTTAAATTTGAATTTGTGAGGTTGTAAATGCCACAAACATTTGATCTAATTTCATTTACCCATCTTTTAATTTCTTTTCATCAAAATGTGTCAAGCTCTTCTGAGTGAAAGTCCACTTTTCTGATGTTACAAGTCTTTAAACCTTCCAATTTTACCTAATACTTGCTCTTAACTGTTGGCAAAATTAACCAAGCTCACTGTAAATACCATATTCATACACAAAACCTACCTCTGCACTGGACCACATATATAGGCCTACTGCGTACTTTTATACTCACCACCAATGTTTGAATAAAACAAAAGATGATTCGTCCAAATATCTGTCTTAAATTTGGTGAAACATTATCTTAAAAAAGCCTTAAATTTAAGTGTCTGATAGCTGTTGACACCCTGCATGGCACAGTCATGGCCATGATTAGTTAATCATTGTGTGGAGCCATTATACATAAAATGATATATAGAATACATTCCTAATTCACATAAAAATTAAGGTAGGAAGCTAAGGTTAAAAACATTTTTAATAATCTAAAACATAACATGAGATTTTTGTTGCATTCTTGAACATGTATCTTTAAGCAGCAGCAGTCAAGGATGGAATTGAGATCAGGGTGTGTGACAAGAAGCTTAATCCTGCATCTGTTTGCACTCTGTGGCTATCGCAACATCTCGACATTAACTGAACCTGACCTCACCTGAGTCATCTCACAAAACAACAACTACATTAAACAGAACCTAGAGGAGGAGTAAACAGGGAACAGCATGTCTGATGGGGCAGAAATAAATGAGAATTGAGAGACTGCCCAAATATATCGGAGGGTGTCTAATACGACAGCATCAGTCCATTTTCTGCTCTATGACCTATATTGAGCAGACAGGAATTTGAGGCATCTGTGAGGCTGCGAGACTGAGATGGCGCGGTACAAGATGTTCTTGTTAGATGTATCTAATTGTGCGTGATGCATATCTAATAACATAAGCCCGGTAATGCCTCCTAAACGCCGGTTTGTGTGAGACGTATGGCTTCAGGTCTGGGTGTTTAGGTTTGGCCAGGCTTTTCCCAGGCCTCTGGTGGATGTAAGGTAAATCAGGTTGCCCTGTCACGGCTCTAACCAGCTTTACGTGGATCAGAGGCTGTTGCACAACCTGGTCCTCTTTCCTGTGTGTGTATGCAAGTAGCCACGGGGCAGGGGACAGGTCTGTGCAGACCCTTTTGTCTTTCTTACTGATAAAGTCTTATCAGAGTGGGGATCAGGCAGCCCCTCAATTACAAACACACACACTCTCAGCTTTCCTCATTAGGCTACACGAGCTCCAGTGATGCAGTGCCTGTCGCTTCTTGCTTCAGCGGCTCACCACATCAACATGTTTGGCTCTGTTAACCCTGGGAAATTAGCCTAATCCTTCAGCTCACCATCTTTAATTACATGCATGATTAGACGCAGAAAAACTCAACCATTTGGGGATGACACCGATCGTACAGACAATTCACGCAGTAACTGGAACTCTTTATCTGCATCAGAAGGCTGTGGATGAAGCGTTGCTTTGCTATGTGTGGCAGCAGTATGAGTCTATATGAAAGTGAGATCATAGCAGTTGCCAGTCATAGAGAATATATGAGCTCTATGCAGAGCGGTAAAAAGGCTAAACCCTTTTGAACCACCTGACTGATCAGCTGTGTGTGATTCCGTCACATACGTAACAGGAGATCTCTGCTGACGTTGATTTTTATGATGAATGAAAGGCCTTTGATTCGGTGCCAGTGTCTACAGATCACTAGGCCTTCTTATCACTGTGTCTAAAACCTCTATCTACTTTGTATTGCAGGGTACTCCAGTCCAAAGAGTTCAGCTGCCTCGTCCTTTGCCCTCTTTATCTTTAAGTCGTAGGGCAGGGCACCTACTTAAATATTTAGATAATGTAGTCATCTGTGAGAGAAAACTGGGAAATCTTCATGCTCAGTACTCACACAGATGAAATGAGCACTTCATTCATGCTCGCCCTCATGACGCTATTTATACTATTTTGTTTATAGCCGAGAACAGACCAGGTGCTGCCCTGTAATGTCACCCCTCAGTTCTGTACTGTGCCAGCCCAGCAGGCTGTTCTAGTTTTCGGATTCATTTGATCGCCTTGGCTGCCCGTACAGAGAATTTGATCATGATTAGACGTACTGTACACAACAGTTGTCAGCTTAATTGACTCATGGATGTGGGCCGCCTTCTATTTAACGCTGTTAACAGTAATCAACATGATGTAAAACCATTTTGCTTTCAAGCTAAAAATTGCCTAAAAATTGTGAATGACTTGCCAATTGTCTTGTATTTTCCTGTACCCAAAGGAATGTGCCCTGACCTAAGTGTTAGTGTAGTGTGTGTGGTAAAGGATGACAAACTGGTTTTTCTTGCCCTCATGTGCTCCTCTCTATTGGCTGGCACACAGACTGGGAGTTGATCTGATCTCATCTCAGGGCCCAGACTTCCAGTCTGCTCTGTAGCCTCAGGTTCAACTCGATTATAAGATTTCACCTCAAAAAACGGACACATTAATCTCCAATATATTGAAACTGTATAATTTTTATGGTGCACATCAGAGCGAGCAGCGATCAGCGAGCATTTGGAGTTTTTGTTGTTGTGTTGTTTATTCTTTCATGTGGTTCATTTGTTTGTAAATTGGAGTTGAAAAAAAGGCTCGGTTTTTTACTCTTTGCTGTGCATGCTGGTTAGTGCAGTTTATTTTTGGCCAAGTTTTAAATGAGACAGAAAAAAGTGATATAGATGAAATATCACTATTTTAAGCTCAGATTTTTTCTGTTTCTTTTTTTTGTGTTTGTTTTTTTTTTCCTGACAGGAGTGTTCTTTGCACTTGATGTGTTCAAGTACTGTTGGGTTTTAAAAATTTGAAAATTCAATGATAATTTCTGTTTTTACAGTTTCTGGCCATGATCATTTTTTAAATTTTAGTGGTTTTTTTTTACTTTATCATACAGGACAGCCTGGATGATAGAAATGATTTTGAAAGAAAACATACTGCTTGCGTGTTTTCTTTAATAACTTGTGTTAAAATACATTAACAATACAGCCAAATTTGTGTGCCGCTCCCCAGTGCTTACATAAAAAATTTGACACCCCCCCAGCCCCCTCAGAAAAAAAGTAAGGAACAGTCCCTAAGTTTTAACTACGGCTGCCAAATAAATGCGGTGGAGAGAAAAGTGGTGTTTCTCTCTGAATCCTTGTGTAGTAAGTGTATCACGTGCTGATTCTCCAGTACAAGTACCCTAATGTTTTGTACTTAAGCACAGTACTTAACTATATACACTGGATTTAACTACCTTAGACTAGTAATAGCGGTTATAAAGTGTTGTCGTAATGTACTTATTTGTGTCTGGATAGTCGCCCAAAGAATTTCTTACAGTAAGATAATAAAAACAGTCCCTCTCTGACTGAGGAGCTATTTCTGCTCTGTGAGGATGATGGACGGCTGCCTGCCGAGCAGCTCAGAGGATGATGTCATCCCTCAGCTGTGACGGAGGGGAGGAGAAGGGGGCGGGGCTTCCCGCTCGGCCCGGCTGAGGAGTTTCAGGTGGCTTCAACTTTCACAACAAGCCCGGCGAGTTGGCGCGACAGAAGTGCCCGGCGAAACTTCAAGCCACTGGCTCGGTTTTACCTGTTTAACTTTAACTTTGAGTGTCAGGACAGATGAAAATACACAGCTCGGCTTTACTTTGGGGAAAATGCACTGGGAACAGTTTCTCCGTTTGACGAATGGAAAGGTGAGCTACTGTTTGCGCGTGTCGCGGTCACTTTTGTGAATGAACATGACTAAAAATAGTTCGTTTGGGGTAGTTTCTCTTTACTTTGAGGGATTTTGGTTGACAGAAACTTTAATCTGGAGTTGTTTTTTTCTCCCGGATGTGCAGTCGTTTGTAATGTTGACTGTGGTGCTTGTCATCAATTAGTCATGGTGTTGGGCATGCAGGTGAGCCTCAGGTGCTTTGTTTTTACCTGTTATGGTGAGGCAATAAAGGAGCATATTCAGAGGCTGAGTGATGTCAAGGTAACTTTCACCTGTGCGCCTCTCCTCCAACTCCTTCCCCGATCCTCCCCTCTGGGTGCCTTCTGAGCCCCCAAGGTGTGCTGTCATGTTAGGCTGTTTATTTGGCGTGCATGTTCAGTGATGAGAGGAATATTTTGATCACAATCCCTCCCTGAAGCACGATTAGCTCCAGCAGTATCGCAGTGTTCTGTGTGTTCTTCCCTTGAGGCGTTTGAGGAAATGAATCACATCGGCTGTCTGTGATTGAAGGTGCTGTTAGGTTCATCGTCCTCTCAGGTAGAGTTGATCTAGTTTTAGGAAAATACAGGAAAAAGCCAATTTAGATATTATCTTTGGCTTTTACACAAATGCTTTGTGGCCCGTTGACAAAATCAGGTCAGTGTCTGAACAACGCAGACAAATATTCTTAATCTGCGAAACTGTTGTGAGCAAAAATCTAATATCCTGTCAGTCTTGTCCTATATTGTCGCACCGTGAACAAATAAATAGAGATTAGGCTGATAGTCTTTTCATTCTGTTCTCGCCTGTTTTACCAAAGAAAAAGAGCTGTGGATTCACTCTTGTATGTATTGAGTTTTGTATGGATGTGCTGAAAATTATAAGTTGTTTTTTTTCTTCTACTTTCTTTTCTCTGTAAACGAATGAAAAATCATATCTTGCATCTTCCTCTTCAGAGTAACTGACCGCGAGTTGCCTTTTCAACCGTCTCAATTTGCCCTCTTTCCCGACCATTGGCTGCAAAAATGCAGAAGCCTCTGTTTTTAATGTGTGTCAGCAAAATGACTAAGAACCCTCAGTATGCAACTCACACTTTTTCTTCCCTGTTTTTCTTCCCTCCGTTTATTTTCCTCTTTAATCTCCTCTTTCCTCCGCTGACCCTTCACCTACCTCAATCTTCTTTTCCCATCTCCTCACTCTCAGATCGACCGGCTGGAGGTGAGCGGGCTGGGCCAGACACCCCTGGCTGTTTCATGTGGGGCAGACAGTTCATTCCCAGGAGGTGAGGATGGCACCCCGGACCCTCAGCGCACAAAGCAGGCAATCGCTCAGCTGCAGCAGAAAATTCTCAAGCTCACGGAGCAGATTAAGATCGAGCAGACAGCCAGGGATGACAACGTTGCAGAGTACCTCAAACTGGCCAACAATGCTGACAAACAGCAAAGCACACGCATCAAACAGGTAAAATGAGCAGCTGTTGCACTCTATGAAGCTATTAATTAAAAAGATAATAATCCAGGAGACTTATTGTCTTGTAGATTTAATACCTTGTGACAATCAGTGCATTAACACTAAACCTGTTGGTTGACTTTGTTTGTCCCTCGGGGCAGGGAGGGAATTACTAAATATATTAAAGTGCAGTGGATATTGCAGTGTCATGTTTATTCCCTCTCACTGAATGAAAACTTGTTTCTTTGGCTGTCAGGTTTTTGAGAAGAAGAACCAGAAGTCAGCGCAGACCATCCAGCAGCTGCAAAGGAAACTGGAGCACTACCACCGGAAGCTGCGGGAGGTGGAGCACAATGGTATCCCACGCCAGCCCAAGGATGTTCTGCGGGACATGCAGCAGGGCCTGAAGGATGTTGGAGCCAAAGTCACAGGCTTCAGTGAAGGCGTGGTGGACAGCGTAAAGGGAGGCCTCTCCAGCTTCTCCCAGGCCACCCATTCTGCTGCTGGGGCCGTCGTCTCCAAACCACGGGAAATTGCGTCGCTTATTCGCCACAAATTCGGCAGCGCTGACAACATACCCTCACTTAAAGACTCTCTGGACGACCCCTCGGTGGAAGAAGGTGTGACGGGGGCTGGCGGACGTTCACTTGGCAGTGCTGGGCATCACCTCCAGCCCAGTCCTAAGTATGGTAGTGAGGACGACTGCTCTAGTGCTACGTCAGGTTCAGCGGGGGCCAACAGCACCACGGGGGCCCCCGGAGGCCCACCGAGTTCTAAGGGCAACACACTGGAGAGGAGCCAGAGCTCCAGCCTTGACATGCTGCTGCAGGAGATGCAGGAGCTCAGGGAGGGCCAGGCGAGGCTAGAGGAGAGCCTTGATGGTTTGAAGAGCCACTATCAGAGAGACTACACAGTTGTTATGCAAGCACTGCAAGAGGAACGCTTCAGGTACGGACAGAAAAGAGAACATACAAGTATCTGTGTATAATACATTCCTGAAACATTTCCTGTCTGGCACAAGAAATCCCCTAAAACTCCAACAGTGTTAAATCAGGAAGAAATATTCTTTTTTTTTGGAAACATATTCCTGAATACAATGCTGATCATTCATATCGATGTGATACATCATCACGGGTATCACTCGCCCTGCTCGTGCTCTGGAGAGCTCATCAAAGTTAGCACACTGTAGATAAAAACAAGACCTTGACCTGGACTTTCTTTACATGAACATGTTAAGCCTGCATGAAGGTGCTTATACTCTGCCTCAAGTATACATACATTATACAGATTTTTAGTGGCAGTCTCATTTTCTATGTATCTCCCGTAAACAGTACTATTACAGTAACAAGTTGCCTTATTTTCTGCTTTGAGACAGTAGTTGACATTTAAATTGAGCGCCTCCCAAAATGACAGTCACACCTGCACAGTTCACAAGTGTCCTCTAACTTCAAAGACCTTTTATGTTACTTCAGCCCCTGTCCCAGCTCTGCATGTCTCGCCCTAGACTCAGACGTCTCTGTGCAGCTTTTTGTTTTGGTTTGTCTGTGGCCAGTTGGCCGCAAAAAACACCCTCGCATTCCTCCCCAATGTTCTGACAAGAGGGCACAAAGATTAAGAGGGCAGGACAATGGAAAGGAAGGGAGATATAGAGAGAAGCTCACATAGTAAAAGAAACATGAGCATTTTTCTCCCTAAAATGTCCATCTCAGTCCAGAGCCAATAGCTGTGTTTGTCCTCTAAGACCAAAATAATATAGCGAACAGAACAGAATGACCACTATGAAGCTCTTTTTAGCCTGCCCACTGGGAATAATCACTCATAAACCACTCCTCAGGGGCTGAATTCATCCTTTCCATAACCAAGAAATCCCTAAAATGTGACATTCGTAACTGCAAATAACTAATTTTCATTGTTGATGAGTGGAGAGCCAAAACTATTATCCAATCAACAGAAAACTAATCAGCAACAATTTGATAATAGATTAATTAAATAATTATCTACACAAAAATGCAACAAATTAATTGACTCCAGTTTTCACAGTGTGAATACCTGCTTGTTTTCATAGTCTTCTGTAGTAATAATTTAATATCTTTGAGTTTTGAAAACATCACACTGGGCTCTGGGAAAACATGACTTTCCTTAACGTGCTGTTTTCTGACATATTATAGACCAAACAAATAATAAAGAAAGAAGAAATAGTAATGATCCCCACGTTAGGTACTGTATATGGTTTATATCAACTACCTGAAATGTTCAGTAAAAATCTGTTTCAAGGAAACAAACATACACAGTGGCAGCCTGCCGTCTATTCTTGTCCTATGTTATCCATCCAGTTGTATGTGCCTGCCAAAATAAACAGCAGTATAGATCCCTCTCCTCCTGCTGGGCTCCTCCCATTGGCCGCTCTCACACTACTGACGCTCTCTGATTGGCTGGCTGGATCAGCAGAGGAGTAAGCGTGCCCTAATCTTGTCAGGGCGAGTCATCAGTTCAGTCAGGTGCCCCGTGGTCCGATGCCTTCAGGATCTGTTTCTACTAATTCCTGCATGTGTTTCTTAGTTTAAGCTAATTATGCCCCAGACGCTCACGTGTGTGTGTGTGTCTATGTGTGTGTGTTCAGGTGTGAACGTCTGGAGGAGCAGCTGAACGACCTGACAGAACTCCACCAGAACGAGATCCTCAACCTCAAACAGGAGCTGGCCAGCATGGAGGAGAAGATCGCCTACCAGTCCTACGAGAGAGCCAGAGACATACAGGTCTGTCTGTCAGGCTGACGTTCACAAGCACTCGCCGCACATCAGAAATAAATTAACGGCTGCAAAAATCAGCTTAGTTGGAATTACATTTTCTAAGTCTCTCATTGTACTTAAAATTGGCTGTTTCAAAAATCAGTCTGTTGTACAAATGAACTGTCAGAAAGGGATGATAAGAATTTCTAGAGGATAAAGCAAAGTGTTCAATTAAATGGCTAGTTCTGGTCCTCTGAGCAGTTGATTCATTAAAAAGCCATTACAAAGTACCTGTCCAAAATACACAAGTAGCTGCATTACATTTTGTTTTGATTCAGCAACACACTAACCAAAGATTTTACACTTGTGCTGATAGTTGTGCTGAAGCAGAAAGGCAGACAAAAACTGAATTTAACAGATTTTTTTTTAAACCTCTGTGAAGTTTTAATTGCCATCAATTAAAAAGTAAAAGATTACAAACATGAATAGTTGTATCGGTTGATAAAGATCGTTAACAGTCATTTAAATTATTAGATATTTTATTAAAACTCAAACCAATATAATGTAATTTTATTTTGTTTTTCTCCATGTCTAGTAGTTTGTATTTCAAAATCCCCCTCTTGTCAGAAGTATGTTTTCATAGTGATGCTTTCTTGTCATTATGTCCTTAAGAGCTTCTTTATGCCTGTTATTAAAATGCATCATAGATGATCTGATCACAAGTGGACAGCTCTGTCTTTTCCCACCTGGCATTAGCATCTAGTGTCTCGGCATTTGTCTCCAGTGACCACTTGTGATTGGCTCTCACTTCTCCGCTCTATGTGCAAATAAACACGTTTATCATTCATTCACCATCAGAGGAGACTACTGCTGCGGGAGTGTGAGCTCAGTGTGGAGGATAGTTGATGAGAGTCCGCCCGCACAGGCAGTCACAGGGCCAAGACGTTCTGGTATAGGTGTGAGTTTGTTGGGATGGCTTAACAGGTGCTGCTGTTAGCTTGTGCTAACCAGACAGACAGTGAGCTGATCGTTCCCATGGAGGAGAGCAGCTCCAGGGATGGTCGTTTAGCGCTGTGTTTAACCTGTGTAACAGACGCAACAGAAAATTTTCTTATCCAGCAGGGAGTCTATCAACAAGGACTTCAGCTGAGTAAGCGGTCGTTAAATGTGGACACATGAGCGCACACACTGCTGATAGAATGTGGCACAGACCACCTCTGAATGTGGTGCGAGCGATCGGATATCAAGATGCATTGGATGCATTAGGTGCATTCTCACCTGTGCTTGGAGCCGTCCACATTTGATCCAATCATCCAGGACACATGTTAACACCAGGTGTAAACAGGACCTTAATGACATTGTTGTTGTCCCTAATCCCTGCTCCCTGGCTTGTCCGCCAATCTCATGATCTCAGCACGCTCCACAACTGAAATAACATATCACAATGATAAATGTTTGAGTTTTAAACGTTTAATTTACACCACAAACTGCCAGTTTATTTAGGTAGTGTTCTGTAAATATCCTTATCGCTCTGTCACAGTGTCCATTTGGAGTTCGACGCTAAGAGATCTTGCAAGGGAACGTGCTGAAGAGAGCTCAGCCCCTCTAACTTACTGTTTAAGTAGTAGTAAGCTAATTTAGTCTGCTCATACTATAAGTCAAGTTTGGTCGCACGCCCTCCAGCAGCTAAAGGCATTATGTCATTGTCCATGTTGACACTGTAAACAGGAAGATGAGACAGAGAATCCAGTCCGTCCATCGGCCTCTGTGTTTGTCCAAAACACGAGCATTTCCTTGTCATTGACTCACATTGCTACTGTCCTTTCCTGTTGTCTGTGATGACACAGGTTTGTGTGGTTTTAATGTGTGTATACCTGCATTACAGTTCAAGTTGCCCCTTGACTGCACTTCTTTTCCCAGGAAACAGGGGGCAGTAGAGATCTATGGATGATACACGCAGTGGTCACTCTGACAGGGACACCTGCTAAATCGAAGTTATATGTTTACAAAGACAACGTTCAGTTTTGATTGACGCTGTCAGAGCGGTGTTAATTTAGCTGTATGAGTGTTATTGAGTTTGTAGTGTGCAGTGGTGTTGAACTGGATTGCGTAATACTGAGAGGTGTTTCTAATGTTTTGTGCGCCCCATTTACAAACATGAAAGAGAATACTTGAGACATACTTCAATGTAAGGGAGTCCAGTACAGTCAAGTGGCCACTGAGTGTATAGTGAGTTCTAAGATGACTTTGCTGATTGATTTTATGTTTTTTTTTCATCTGTTTGTCCTCTGCAGGAGGCGTTGGAGGCGTGTCAGACCAGGATCTCTAAGATGGAGCTCCAGCAGCAGCAACAGCAGGTCGTGCAGTTGGAGGGGCTGGAAAATGCCACAGCCCGGACCCTCCTGGGAAAACTTATCAATGTGCTGCTGGCCCTTATGGCCGTCCTTCTGGTCTTTGTCTCAACTGTGGCCAACTGTGTAGTCCCGCTGATGAAGACGCGGTCGCGCTCGCTCTCCACCCTCCTCCTCATCCTCCTGCTGGCCTTTTTGTGGAGAAACTGGGACGCTCTGTCGGGGTACACGCACCGCGCACTACAGCCACCGGGATGACCAGATGGAAGGCCAGCAGCACGTGTTGCTTTGGTGACGCCAGGTGATGTAACTTTAGCTGCGATCATGCAGGAAGCTTGAAGAACGTGATTGCCGTTAGAATGGCGGCACGGCCGGGCACTGAAAATTCGGCCGGGCACATTCGGACACGGAATCAAGAAAAAGCAGAAGACGAAGAGTAAAGTCGAGAGCGCTCATGATTGTCATTTAGAAGGACGAGACTGTTTACATTTTTTGAACATGAACTGTTGTGTTGCTGCTCCTCACACTGCAGCGTTGTACTGTTTTTATCTTTAGAGTTTAATCAATTATAATGTTATTATTTCTAATAATATTATTTTTATTTTCAATGTTATTTTATTCAGTACCATGTAGCATTACGCTCCTCTCACTCAACATGACGGGGAGCTTAGTCAGGAAACTGGGCTGGCGATTTGCTCCAAAGGCCCAGTCCAACTGTAGAGACATGCAAATGTGGTAATGTGGTTGATTGCCTTTAGGAAGAGAACTCTTACCTAGATGTGATTGGTAGATTTGAACAATGGCTGAAAACCTTCCCAGGAGTTGCTCCTTTCTTGCTGTGATGAAATTTTGTTCATACAGAACATTTTGAAGGACTGAACGTGACCTTTGAGTGTCATGATGACTAGAGACTTTTTGTGCTTCCTTACATTTCTAATAGCAAAGATCACATGCTTTTACTTATCTCCTTTTTGTTTTTTAAATAAAACAGGAAAACTGTGTTTGACAGGGGAGATTAAAACTAAAACACAAAGACAAAATGGGCCAGCTGTAGAAGGAAAATTTACAATGGGCTGCTCACCATAGAAACGGCACATAAACACTCAAAGAACATCTGGTTATTGTTAAGCATCTGCCATGCTTGCAACATGTAAACAATGCCGCATGTTTTCATTAAGAAGAATTACATAAGAACTACTTTTGTGTTTAAAAGCAATGACAAAAGACCACTGTCCAAGTAAAATCAATTTGCCAGGATAACTGCCTCCCCCCCGCCATATTTGATGTGATCAGGTCAGGAAAGAGAGACCACTGGTGCTTATCCAGCTCCATCTCAGTTGGAACAGGAATGTTGCTGCTTTATATCCACAGTGAAAGTCGTCTCCACTGCCATGCCAGTCAAATGCACACTGATTCTGCACTCTTCATCATACTTCCTCCCTGCGTATTATTTCTTTGGCCATCCTTTTTTCTACAAGCGCACCTTCTTATGGTGTAATCACCCAGTGCCAAACCTTAGTCTACCCAGGGGATGCCTGAGCACCCAAAGGGTCCAAGCTGAGAAGAAAGAGTGGGGAAGTTTCTCAGCAGGTTGTTCCTTTTAGTCTGATATGTCGCGAATGTCTTGCCTGGATGTCAAGGATTTATCTTTCTTTGCAAGGGAAGAGTCAATTTAGAGAATTCACAGTCTGAACATGAACTTGACTCCAGAGCTTCAGTTGTGTTTTTCTGCACCTTGCCTCCTCGCGTCCAGTCTCTCTTCTACCCTCTTTTCTCATCGAGTCAAGGACACAACAAGATGACCTAGCACATTAAATAGTTCATTTTGCATTTCATGCTGAGAAGCTGATTTCCTAACAGATAGCGAGATCATTCGAACTGTACAGCTGCACTTTAGCACGCGGCTAGATAACATGCGAGTCGGGCTGAGGCTTGAGAAACCTTTGATAGAGACTTCAAAGGTTGTCACTCTTAAGACAGTCGGCCTCAGCGGGGATAAGAAGAGTTGACTCAGGTCAGGATCACTGTCATCCTTGTCTAAAGATAAAACCCCACAGAGAGGAATTTAGTCCATTTCTTGTCAAAACGTCGATAAACTTGATTCCTCTCAAGTCGAACACGCAATTAAAATGGTAGATTTATTGATCAGATTCAATTTTGGCATCATGGTCGCGGTGGACAAGTTGAGACTGAGCTGACCTTTGACCTCAGCTTGACCATGCAGTAACACCTGTGATGTAGGGTTGCGTTGCTAAACCACTCCAGTGCCTTCTGATGTCCTTTTTCTAAGTGTGGAATAAATAAAGTGCATTCCTGACTAACTCATGAGCCATCACTATTTCTTAAACTTGACTTGTTTTAATTAATGTCTGTGTGTTGTTATTGATGGGGTGCATGTCTACTTTGGGGGATTAATTACTGCTGGATGGGCTGACTACACACATTTAGTGGAGGCAGTTTTGAAAGTCACCTCTTGCAGGTTCCTGGTGTGGCCACTAGATGGAGATCTTTTGCCTTATATGTTCCTCTGCGTGTGTTGGTTTTTTTTCTCCCCCGTGGATGAGAGAGGCTGTGTTTAGTTTGTGTGAATGGTCTGCTGTGAGGGAGGTGGGGGTCTGAACACAAGGAGGTGTTGCACCTTATCAGGAAGGAAACAGGTTGGGTGGAAGGCCCCTTTAACCGCAGTCTTTCTGCCAAAAGTCTGAGTGGGCCACCAGGGACAATATTTTCATTATAAACACAGGAGAGACCACGTCCCCCCTACTTTACTCCACCATTCTCTCTCTCTCTCACACACACACACACACACACACACACACACACACACACACACACACACACACACACACACACACAGCTTAATTCCGTTGAATGTCGTGTTTGATTGAGCAGCACCAAACCGCAGCACTCAGTCACACCTCGCCGCTGATATCTGATGCTGACAGCTCTGACCCACACCGAGCCTTATCCCCGCAGGACCTCGTGTACGCCTCCTAACTCCCCGCTGCTCAGGCTCGCGCTCACACGCACGCGCGCAGTGTTGGTGGCTCAGTCATTGTGCTGTGCAGTCGGGGGGTCATTATGTTGCACTTTATCAGAGCGCTTTCCTCCTTCTCCACAGTGCCAGATTCGATGCGCATGGCTGTGCGCCAAGGTAAACACGGGGCGCGCTACTTATCTGCCCCACTGAAAGCTGCAAGTGGTGACGGGGAGGAGAGAGTTAGTTTATCCCCAGAGGAGTCCACAGTAAATAGGCACAAGCGATTGCGCACGATTTAGCATCAACTTTAATTATTGCATGTATTCAGAGATAACACTTCTCGGGCTCGCCTGCAAACTGATTTATGCAGTGTCTGACACATTCGCGGTCGTTTGCCTACCAGGGATCATTCATTTCTATTCAGAGATGTGAGCATATGCACGCTCTCCATCCAGAGACAAAAATGCTAACCATATTCGTGCATTTTTGAGTGGGGGCGCATGTGTTGTGCTTGAATATTTATGAGGTAAAGCGCGCAAGAAGGCTGTGTTGGATAGATGTGAATGTCAAAAACCGGAAAGGTGTGCTGATGTGCCCATCTGGTAGCACTTTCACGGTGCTTACCGTGCCGTATGTGCCCAAAACGGAACCCTCCGGATCTGCAGAACTAATCTGAGAGCCGAGGGACTGGGGAGCACAGGAGGTGGGACGGTGACCCGTCATTAACCCCGAGATGAGCGGAACCACGCAAGAACGGAGATTCATCAAGTGGTGCATCTTGAAAGAAAAAGTAGATGGTTAGTACAACTTCATGTGGCAGCATGAGCTCACAGTTAATACTGAAAGTTCACATTAGAGCTATCACATTTCATCTTGTAGCTGGATCACAACAAATGAGTTTCAAATGTAGCGGAACGTGGAAAAAAAGAAATTTAGGTCAAATCAGCTCCAAGAATTTAGTGCGCAACATCTGATAATTGTGCAATAATCAATCACAGCAGAGCGTTAATGGTGGGAGGAGGCGTCACATGGAGGCAGTGCCTCTCCTCAAGGGTGATGAGTTGACGCCCTTGTTTCCAGAAAAGTCCACATTTTACTTAAATGTGCACTTTATTTTTAATTTATGAACCAATTCTCAAATAAGCCAGACTAAAACATGACTCCAAACAAGTTTGATCAGCTTGTGCGGGCGTGACATTGTCCAAAAATGGCACATAAATAAATCAACTTAAGCTGTTTGCCTCTGATGGATTATTGTTTATAGATCATAAAAATCTGAATGAGGTATTGTGGCTCAGTGCGCCTCGGGAGAGAGGCTGCTGAGCTGCACAGAGGGAAGAGAGCGACAGGGGAGGCAGCCTGAAAAGGAAGCACGACTCGCTTATCGCGTCATTCTGGGTTTAGGCGTTGAGCAGGAAACAGCCTTTCCTCTCGGATTGTCGCAGTCGGAACAAACACACAATTTTGTCTTTGCTCAATGCACCCCTCGGCACAGAACACGCGGAAGCCGGTCAGAAGGAAAAATGCCTCCTTCGATAGAGATAGCTGTTCTGCTCCTCGGCGTCCTGGCTTTGGAGACGCGCCGGAGTGCCAGCGCGCTGCACATCCAACAGGCATTCGCGTCTCCAAATCACACCAATAACTTCGTGGTGGACCCGGTGTCCAGAAAGGTGTACCTGGCCACCGTTAACTCCGTCTACCAGCTGAACGGGACCTTGAGCGTCGAGGTGGAGAAGAGGACCGGGCCGGTGGAGGACAACCTGTTGTGCCATGCGCCACAGCTGCCCCAGGCTCCGTGCGAGCATCCAAAATCCCTCACTGACAACTACAACAAGCTCCTGAAGCTGGACCGAGAGCAAGGGGTCGTGGTGGTTTGTGGCTCCGTGTACCAAGGCTTCTGTGAGCTCAGGAAGATGGGGAATATTTCGGAGATAGCGGTGGAGTTCCCACCTCAGGGCGAGAAGACTGTTTTCCCCAGCATGCTCAATATCGCTGCCAATCACCCGAACGCGTCCACGGTGGGGCTCATCTTCAAGAGCCACGGAGGAAACACCCGGCTTCTCGTTGGGGCCACATACACAGGGGCTGGTACCCAGTTTTTCCCCAAGAACCACAGCAAGGAGGACCTGCGCTTTGAAAACACCCCGGAGATCGCCATCCGCTCCTTGAACATCAAGGATTTATCCCGACTTTTCACCTATGACATTAACCCCTCAGAGGATAATGTATTCAAGATCAAACAAGAGGTTAAAACCAAAAACAAGCTCAACTTCGTCCACGCGTTCATGCAGAAGACTTATTCCTACATCGCCTTTAATAATGACGCAAAAATGGGCCACAAGGAGAGCCAGCCCAACAGCATCCTCGCCAGGATCTGTCTGGATACAGAGAACCCCAGAAAGCCCAGCGGGCCGGAGAGCAGGAAGCTCACCGAGTCCTACATCCAGATGCCGCTGCAGTGTGGATTTAACGGGAACATTTACAACCGGCTGCTCTCCGTTTACCCCGCGGAGATCCACACGGAGGACGGGAATGAGCCGGAGCCCTACCTGTTTGGAGTGTTTTCCAAGGCGGACAGAAAGTCTGCTCTGTGCGCTTTCAAGTTCAGAGACATCGAGGAGGAGATCCGACAAGGCCGCAGGAACTGCTCCAACTCCCCCAGCAGCGACGTTCAGGTGCTGGACAGCGTTATCCAAGGCTCCGGGGCAGCCTGCATCCAGAAGGGAAACCTGGTGGTAAGGATCTCTGTCATCAGTCAGCACAGACAGATTGATTTTGAAATAAGTTAGCTGCATTTCATGTACTTTTTATCAAGTGACATCGGTGTAAAAGTCTAATTTAAGAGAAACAGTGTGAAGTAATGGACTGATTGAGGTAGTTCCACTTTACCCAAATTTTCTATAAAGGTGTCAGTGTCCACAAAAAAAGATCAACAGACATGTTTTTAACCTCAGGAACAGATTTTTCCACTTTTTTATTAGATTTTTATTTCATTTAACTTCTGTTTTTTTTTTACGTAAGCATTATTTTGTTAACGTTATTGGATTAAAATGTAATATATTCCCATTAAAAAGGCCAGAAATAGCAGCTTTAATTTCATTATTAGCCTTTTTAATATATCTAATACTGCAAAACCTTGTGTGCCTAAACTTGGCCAATAATCCTGCTTCTAATTCTGATTTATTACATTTGCTCTGACCTTACCAAACAAGACAAATTCACTCATGACTGCTAAATCTCTGACAGTTTCCATTTCTGGTTACATCCTCTTTAGCCCTGAGGCTCATGACTTGGAGACAGGATCTCCTGTGTCACGAGTAGAGGTCATGATAGCTGGAAAGATGCTCCAGAGCTGCGCTGAAGGGTTATGGGAAGGGTGAGAGTCCTCTCACATCCAGTGACTCCCTGTTTTATTAAATATGAAGAGAGGAAGGGGTCAATAGTCGACTTTGTTTTTAGGTTAAACCGCAGACATCCTTTTTTATTGAGTGTGTGCTGGTGACTTTAACTGGGCCACAAATTTAGCACAATATTAGGGAATAAATAGCGGCTTTGTAGTAAACACTATCTTGTTACTAATTATGTGCACCAAAGTAAATTTTGCTGGAAACTTTGCACATTGCACGCTGTGTTTGCTGTCTGTGTTTCCTCTCTGTATCAGTGGTGTCTGATAATAAAGGCAGAGGAAGCTTTGCACAGTTTCACAGGAATGCAGTGAAATTCCAGCGTTTCATTGTGGTTGTTTTTGACTGACAGAGCTGAGGTCAAAGGAGGCTGTCCCGCAACCACTCTGCTGTCAGGTCAGAAAGTTGCCCTCCTCACTGGCACTTTCTTGTCGGCTGTGGCCCCGGGGCCGCTCCTCCCGTGACCAGTTTTCTGAATACTATCTCAATTGGCCCACAGGCCTTCCTGAGACAGACAACTGCTCAGTTCAAAGTGGTTTAGAGTGGATTTTTTTTTTTTTTTTTTGCTGTAATGCAACCTACTTAGCCCTGACTGAATAAAGCTAGTCTTTCTTAAGTTTTACATTTGTGTTGCCACGGCCGCTGAAATATGATCTTTTTTGTAGTCGACAATCTGAAGGCCAGCACTGAGGGAAAGCCAGACACAATTTATGATAAGAGAGACGAGGCCGCGAGCAGAAGGGCCCGTGGGAAACGACTCTACAAATATCCACTGTGCTTAATTCTCTTTTTTTTTTTGCCTTTGCGTGCTCTGAAATATTCAGAGAATTCCCAATAGATCCTGGCGCTCATCCAAGCATGGCACTAATGTTTTATCATTGCCCGCTGAGGATTTGACAAAAGCAGAGTCTTATGAGTGTTGAAGACCCTTGTAAGCCCTTTTCAAGTATTCACTGAGATGTCTAAAAAGTGATTTGGAGGAATGAGCGGCACCATTGTGATAGCTACTATCAGCTCTTGTTTTCCACTTCGCTTTCATCATGCGCTGCCTTTTTTTTTGTGTGTTCTCTTCTCTCCTGTTTCTAATCTGTGTGGTGCGCTTCCTTATGGGAGCTAATGAGCATTGATCTCACTCTCATTTTGTTCCAGTTGCAGCCCGAGCAGCTGGACTGCGGCGCGGCCCACCTACAGCACCCTCTGGCCCTACGGAGGTCCCTGAGGGCCATTCCTCTGGTTGAATACACAGGTCTCAGTTCGGTGTCTGTGGACAACGTGCACAAGCACACTGTGGTTTTTCTGGGAACCACTTCTGGACGACTTCGTAAGGTGAGACACATGAGAATGACCACCAGCACACATGCACACGCTAACAGCGCTCGTACAGGGGTTAAGAGAAGAGTGAAACTTTCTTAAAGTGACCTCAGGTGAAGGCGCAGTTGCAACAGACACTGAATGGAGTTAATATTTTAAATGTGATTGAGCCCTTCAGCTCGGAAAATCTATAACGGTAACAGTTACGTACTGTTGCTCTGATGTGGCAGCTGAGTCTTTCAATAAACTAAACGTAGGTGAGTGATGAAACACTCGGAGGAATGTCTGCTTTCATCTTGTAGGTTCTCAGCGCTGTCACCACCCCAGCCTCCCCTCGCTCCACTCACCCATGACCCATCACGGCCCATTAAGTCGTCCTAATCATGTGCTCTAATGTTCCTCAGACCTGGTTATTGTCTGAGAGAGATCACCAGAAAAGCCGTTTAACAAGAGCGGCTGACGAAGTATGATTCAGCTCTGCCCGTGTGTTGGTCCGCAACCTCAACATCTGCGCAGGGTCCTGCTTGTGAAAACCCTTCCCGTCCAATTAACGGCATTCCTTAATTCTGTCTCAGCCACATTCCAAGTCACCCCTGACTGAGCTGAGCCCACAAGCTGCTCCTCAGCTGTCTGCGGAAACGACACAAAAGCTTTCTGACCCTATTGTTTTGCATTAGGCTGGTACCTTTTACAACATTAAAAACCATTCTGCCGGAGGGGTCTTTCATTTTGTGCCTTCTTAAAGAGCTCCTTGTTTCCTCCCCAGATGAAGGAACTGTTTTAGCCCCAGCTGAGCGTGCAGTAATTAGTTTTTGGACACCAGATGCACAACACTGGTCGGGATGGTGTAACCGACTGTGTATATGAGTGTGTTTGTGTATTGCTTGATTGCAGGTTTGACTGTGTTTTTAGGTGTTTGACTTTGTCTGCAGACCAGAGCAAGTGGTTTACTGATTTCATGTGTTTACTCAGACGAATGCGCACCCTGTGATTATGTGCTATATGTGTGTGTCCTCTCAGCGTGTGTGTTATATAGGGAGTATTTCTGTGACCTTGGGCAACAATGTACTCTGCTTTTTAGATTTACGTGTCTTTTATTGTTTGTGTATGTATCTGTGTGTGTGGCAGCGTCAGTCTGTGTGTGTGTGCCCTGAGGATAGAGCTGTTACAGAGGTTAATGGTGCTGTTAGTGTGTGTAATGTGATTCTGACTGTGAGTTTGGCTCGGACTAAACACAGGGGAACAGTGGTTGAGATTAAGTTAGGCCTCTTTTACTGTCTTTGAAAGGGCCCTCAGTGAAGTAATTTGTAATTACATGCATTTTTTGATGAAGTCTCTCCCTCCCCATTATGGCCCGACTTCCATTTTCTGCCCCCTCGCAGTGACCGCCTTTATCTCACTCACTCCTCTCCAATTTTGCTCCCTCAGTCAGTCCGCCCCTCCACTTCTCAGTTCATCGCTTCATTGTCTCCTCTCGTGCTCCGTCTCAAATATCAAAAAGGCCCTTTGATTCATTTTGCAAACAAACAGACTTTATCTCTTTCTCGCTCTTGTCCTCCCTCTCCTGCCCCACCTCCATCCGTCTTTATTCTTTCTCCTTCACACGCAGGTACACATCCACAGGCAAACACACACACACACACATTGAGAATGAGCGCACAGCAGCTGAGCACTCCTTGGTTGAATAGGGTCTTTCATCTGCAGGCAGATAGACAGAGAATAGAGTCGGAGCGACCTGCCAGTACAGCAGGTGTTTTGTTGGTTGACCTGGTGGCGCACTGTGCCACAGCTCTCCTCTCACTCCTCCTCCGCCTCTCTGCTCCTATTCTGCTCCCTGTCCAGGTGTGTGGGCTGCTGTTTACTCGCTCCTCACTGTGTCACTCAGCGTATGTGTTTGTAGTTGCTGGGCTGTTGGGTGAAGACATAGCACAGCTGCTTACTATATCCAAGGAAGGAGCGTGTGTGTGTGTGTGTGTGTGTGTGTGTGTGTTGATGGGTGGGTGGTGTTATTAAAACGTTAGTGATATTTGCAGGTTGAGATAATGCCTCTCATCACAGGTTAAGCCAATGGTTTACTAAGCTTCTGTCTGCTCTCTGGTTTAACATTAACCAGCGCAGTCTCAGTGGGTGGTGATGGTTTGGTGTGTGTATGTGTGTGAGAGGGTGTTTGTGTGTTCAGCGGATGGAGAAGTGACACAGCCCGTGCTTGTCACCAGATGCCGGTCAGTTTGCCAGTTCCTCACTACGGCAGGATGTCTCCATTGAAGGGAGACCCGACAAATGGCAGAAATAAGAGCTTTCACTGTCTGCGTGACAGGAAGTCTCACTCAGCACAGTTTTGTTTCTCTACACAGCTCTGTGTGTGCGCGGCTGTGTGTGCGTATGTTTGTGCGTACGTGAGAACATGTCACCCGTTTTATTATCTGGAGCTGCAGGAAGGCCAGCATGTAGATAAATCACAGCTCGGCAAAACGAGATTAGGCACACCGCTTGAACAAAGGACCTCCTAAAATATATTTCAGAGTTGAAAAATATTTTTGAAATAGAAGATAGTAACATTTGTCATTAAGAAAATACAATTAACTACATCTGGCAGCTATATATACAGTCATTAATTTCAGCTTTCAGCGCTGTCTGGTGTATCGTAGTCAGCAGTGGCACCCCTTAGGGGGTCCGGGGGGGCCATGGCCAGCCTTATTCAATTGCTGGCCCATACTAGCAAAAATAACTAGGGCCAGGCATCACTGTCTTTAAGAGGCTGTGGAGCACTTATCATTTAAGCTAGAGCAGAGGTAGTGGTATCTGGCGAAACTAGACAACATAAGGTGTTTATTAGTAACAACCATGTTTGTATAGCTTGTTGGAAAAGAGGCTTAATAACACTCACAAATTTAGGCTACACTTTAGCAAGGCAACATCTGCCATGGCCATTTTCAAAGGGGTCACTTGGGCTCTATGGGTGCGCACGAGTCTCCTCTAAACTTGAGCAGGCTTGTTTACAGTAAATGTTTTGTTCCTTAAAGTCAGTGTCCTTCAAATTAAAGCTGTGTATTTGTATTTTGTAAGGAAAAGAACAACCAGTCTATTTGCAGAACAATGGATCGCCTAATGTTGTGTTCACACAGGGCATCATACGGTTATTCAGAAGATTTAAAAAATCTGAACTTCAGAGATTAATTCGCTCTGCAATAGCCAATCAAAATTGATTTCCTCCAAGGATGTATGATGCTGAGGATGTACCAGTGGAAATTCATTCATCGATTTAGTGATTATTCGCACGTTTAAAGCGAGTCAACACAAAATACTTTAGCGTTCAAACTCACGCAAGTAACACGACACAAAAATTCGCATTGCATTTGGTGTTAGCGCAACATAACATGTACAGATACATAAGTCATAATGGAACTCAAAATGTTGACTGTGCCGATATTAGTTTATGCATCTTAGATAATTAGAAATACTGACTGTAAAATAAGAAACCAACTGGCAATTTTCAAAGGGGCCCCTAAAACTCTTGCCTCAAGATGTATGAATGAAAATGGGCTCTATGGGTACCCACAAGCCTCCCCAAAACTTGAGCAGGCTTGTTCCCAGTAAATGTTTTGTTCTTTAAAGTCAATGTACTCCTTCAAACTAATGCTGTATATCTGTATTTTTTGAGGAATAGGACAACCAGCCTATTTGAAGAACAATGAATCGCTTAATGATGTGTTCACAGTGTAGAGTCAATTTAAGTCAATGGATGCGAAAGACGTGACACGAATGACCTAAAATTTGTGAATTAAGCATTGTGAATGAAGCGAATAGCACAATTTTGCATCGTACACTGATTCGCGAATGTTGAAAAATCTAAACTCCAGCAACCAATTCGCTCTATTCACGCGTATGAAGGGAGTCAACACAAAATAGTCTAGTGTTCAAACTTATGCGAGTAACACGACGCATTTGGTGTGGACACAATATAACATGTACAGATACATAACACATTAAAACAAGGTTTTCGTGGAACTCAAAATGTTTCATTTTAATTGTAAAGTAAGAAACCAAAGTGTGTCAGTATGAGATTCTTTAACTCTTCAACTACCCTGTATATTTTAACAGCATTTAGAATTCCTGAACTTCACTGTTGCCTTTTGGTGTTGGTGTGTCACCCCAAGATTTTCAGTGGCCCCATCTGGCCACCCCTATGAAAAGTTTCTGGGGGCACCACTGTCAGTCAGGTTCAGAAGAGCTAGAGTTTCTATAAACACCTCAGTGCTCAGTAGTTGTTAGAGGAAGATCATGATGTGGACTGCTGGCGTGACTGGAGTGAACAAAAAAAGCTGCTTCTTCAGAGGTGTTGCTGAGCAAAACACCTGCCCCTGCATTTGAACTGAGCTGCTTGATCAACAGGAAACGACCGCAGTTATATTGAGCAATTCTCAAATATTTGAGGAGTCCTTTTGTACGAGTGTGAAGCAAAATGTTGCTCGGTTGACATTTCCCAGATGAATTAACCTTGAGAAAACATTTACTGCAGCATTCTGCACCTGTGTCCTCTGCTCTGATGTCTTTTTCACAGCTGACCCTCTTGGCGAACATGACCTTGGCCAATCAGTGGACACTGAAACTGCCTGCAAGCGAAGCCGTCCACCACATCATGACCTTCGACCCCAACGACAGCAGCTTCCTTTATCTCATGACCTCTCACCATGTAAGAATGCGTCTGCGGGCGGTTTCAAGATGTCTGTTTATTCTCCCCAACGTCTGTCACTGATTTATTCATGTCTGCATTGAAGACGAATCATAATAGCGACAATCAGACCTCATTTCGCATCCAGTGAATCCTCCTCACCTCAATTTAGCTGAACACTCACATATTGTGGCAAAGATAGCCACGTGTGCAGACCTTCAATAGGTTTCGGTGCTGCATTTCTAAACCAATATGTTTCAAAACAGTCTCGTTTATGACAGGATGTGGCTGCACCTCCAGCAAATCTGTACAGAGCAAAATGCACCTGATTGCTAGTTTAACCAGTTTTCCCACAGCCAAAGATAACCTCTTTAGATTGTTAGTTTTGTCTGCACAAAGCAAAGAAATTCAATTTACAAAATGATGAAAATTGTCAAAGTTAAGAAGCTGGAATGTTTGCCATTTTAAATCTTATATGATGAGCTGATTATTAAAATTGTCGAGCAGTTTCCTGTCAATTGTTTCAGCTCTAGTTCTCCCTACTTCCTGTCTGAATCACTTGTTTTTGTCTGATATATATCTGAGTGCTAAAATGATGTCTGTGTTTGTGCTATGGTGTGCAGATGCTCAGGGTGAAAGTGGCAGACTGCGACCAGTGGAGGAGCTGCGGCGACTGTTTGGGAGCAGGCGACGCCCACTGTGGCTGGTGCACGCTGGAGAATCGGTGAGAAACACACACAGTTTGTTTTCAGTCCGTTTGTTCTCCATCTGTCCAGTTAACCGTCCCCCCAAGACTCTCTGTGCCGCCAGTAAAACATATAATTCGATCAAATTATCATAAGCTTTGTTGTCACGCACGTCGCCACATGCTGTTTTAAAGTCATCTGTTTAGAATTTGTGGAAATGTCTGCTGTCTCTACTGTGTGATGGCATAATAAAACGATTTGAGCTTGTCGTTTTGATACTTTTAGCGTTTCAATCGATGAAACCACTGAGGCTCGTTTGCTGGTTTTCATCATCCTCATTCTCAATTTGAAAATGTCGCTCGGCTGAATGAGCCTTGGCAGTAAGGGAGTGCGTTTTTGGGTTGGAAGGCTGTTGTTGGATCGAGCAGAATTGATTTGCTTTTCATTAGGCCTCAGACTGGGGAGTAACATCATTGTTCGGAGCGGTCCCCCGGTTCTGTGGTGGTTTGGGGAGGGATTGACAGGCTGGGAGCGCCCAGCGAGGAGTGACTTGGCTGAAGTGTTACTGTGAGCAAGCGAGAGTACACTGTGATTAATGTGGCTCTGTCAGGACTGGCTCTCTGGCTCTGTGCTCGCTGGCTTTCAGGGAGAATATGTGTGGTGTCGAGCTTCTGTTTGTTTGTGTGTATTGTTGTCTGCGTGTGTGTGAGTTGGTTTGGTTGCTGGGTGATTAAAGCAGATCAGACGAGATAGTGAATTTTGTGATGAGTTGTGCTGCAGCTCTGGAGGCTCTGGCATTGCCAGGGGCCATTCAGAGCTGAAAGAGTGGAACTGATGAGAGTTGTGTGTTTGTATGCGTGTGTGTATGTGTGTGTGGTCAGACTGTCTTGCTGTCATCTCCCTGTCTCCTCTCCTTATTTATCTATCTGTCGTCTCTTTATCCCAGTCCCTTTCTCGCTTCACTGCATTTTTTTTACCCTCGTGATTCTCTCTCTGTCTTCAGCTTTCCTTTTTTTTTCTCCTCTCTTGCCCTCGTATTTTCCAGTAGCTTTGAGAATTTAGTTATCCCTCTCTCAACCTCCCTCTCTGTCTCCCTAGTCCTCTTCTCCTCCTCCCCCAGTGCCCTTGTCCTCCTCTCTATCCCTCTACAAAGGAGCGTTGATTGTGATGATGGTGGTGGGAGGGAGAGTGCACACTGGTTCTTTTGACAAGGAAATGTCAAAGTGTGTAAGCCTGTGTGTAAGTGTCAGCGTGAGTGTGTGTCGCTGTCTGGCTCTCAGAGGCCAGGGAGCTGATGTCATGAGTGTGTGTGTATGTGTGTGTGTTTGATGCACAGTGTTTGGCCAGTCATGCCAGCCGCTGGGCTGGCGCTGTGGCCTCAGAGCCCGGGGGATCATGGGGTTGATGTGTGGGGGTGGACGGGCTCCTCCAGCACCTCGCTGTCTGATACGACTACACACACAGAGCAGAGGGGAAGGAGGGGAGGGGGGGACAAAAAGGACCACTAGAGAAGTATCTCACAATCTGTGAAGGCACTGTTTCTGTGGTTGCCGGTTTGATTTTATGCATGGCTCTGCTGACGTCTCTCGGCACGTCTGCATGTACAGCGAGCTTGAAAACATGTCTGTTCGCTTGTTGGAGTCGGCATTGTTGTCTGAAAAAAGAGAACGATAGTTTCTCCACCAGAGATAAAGCTCAGTCCTTGATCACGCTTTTCATGCCGGAGCCGGCTTAATCTGCCACATGTCACAAGAAAGCACTTAAATATCTTTATTTGAATCAAATTATGCGTCATGTGCAATCTTTGCTATTCACAAATTATCATGCTTATCTCACAGTGACTTTGTGTGAGTCGAGTGCGTGTGTGTGTCTGTGTGTGTGTGTGTGTGTGTGCAGTTAGTGGCTCATATGTTCGCTGGCTGTTTAACAGTCTCACTGGTTTCCCACCTTATCGGCCGCACAGACACTTAGGAGGTGATGAGTTTTCTCAGGTCATATTTTAGCTGCATATGTTGACTCTGTTTATTTTAAGAAGCTGTTTGAGAAGTTTTGAAGTCAGCACGCTGTAGTGAAGCAGGTGAGGCTTGTGTGGGTGTGGGTGTGGTGTGTGTGTGTGTGTGTGTGCTGTATGTCTGTTGTATGTATATTAGCTGTTCCAGCCTTTTAGAGAAGAGAGAAGTGCTTTGAATTAATTTCTCCTCACTGCCGCACTTGATCAAAGTGCTGTGTGAATTAGCAGTCAAGTCATGAATGCATTTAAAGGAAAAAATAGATACAATAGAGAAAGGAGACGATATCATGATGTGAGTTTTGCCAGCCGGTCGTTACAAATCACACAGCGTTTGTTGATGTTCATCTGAGACTGCACGTCTTTTTCTTTTTAGATCATAAGATGACGTTTCCTGGATGCCTGCCTCAGTTTATACCAAGTGGCATCTATGATGTATTCAGTGCTTAAAGATAAAATCTAGAGTTTACTTGATAATCTAAATATATTCTGCTAGATGGGAAACAAGGAGGCGACTTTTGACCCATTGTAACCTAAGAGGAAGTTGTGTTTTAGTCTGTGATTTCAAAATGGAATGTAAATAAATCTCCAAACACATGACATAATTCATGGTAAATTGTCACAAATGTTTGTAATTATAATCTCAAAGATAGGCCTGGTGTATTTATGCTCACTTTCTTTTAAGGCCTGAACAAAGCGTCTGTAGCATCGAGTGTCAAAAACAGCCAAGTACCAAAAGTTAGCATCAAGTGCTTTGACAGGTCTGCCACATCACACATGTCCTGGTTTAATGCTGCTTCCAAATGAAATCAGGCAGACGGTAGGTAGTAGCAAACCGGATATCATTTTGGTGGATGAGAGCAGACGGTAAAATGAGGTGAGGCCGGCAGAGAATACAGGCAACAATAACGATGGACAGCACTGCTATCCTAAAGTAAAGTGTTTTAACTTTTTGCCGTCCTCAATTTACAGCTGGATGTCACGTAGCTCCCTCACACAAGAAGATATAACAGAGGTGATCCAGGACATTACTTGAATAATTACATAAAATAATACATACAAAATCATTTTATTTAATATATTTTATTCTATACTTTGTAAACAATACATTACTCTGTCAACAGATCATCATGCATGTTTCATTTTGCTGTCCTGCCATTCCATCAGACTGTTTGTTTGATTTTTGACTACCTACCGTCTGCCTGATTCAATATGAATTCAGCCTAAATTATGACTTTTATTTTGGCAAAGCTCTAGTTTGAGAAGTTTGGCATGTTTTGTTGAATGTACAAATATGGGTTTAGAAAAGAACTGAGCAGTAGTAGCTCAGTCCGAGGAGACTTGGCTCGGGAACCAGATGGTCACCAGTTAGAGTCCTAGTCCATACCAAGTATGGAGTGTGAACTGGCAGCTGATGCAGTGCCAGTTTGTCTCCTGGGCATTGCAGATGTACCCTTGGGAAAGGCACTAAACCCCCAAAACTGACCAGAAATAAATGTTGGAGTTGTATGTTTCTACAAGCTACATGCATGTCATTATGTAGTGGATACATTAAAACTTAATGTTTCAACAGCCCTGTGGTTAGCATGGTTAGGTGTCATAACCCAGCTCCCAGGCCATAGCATATACGGGAAGGACGCAGTGGGTGGTGTCAAATCATTAAGTTTTTATCATAGCAAAGTAAATAAATAAAAATAACTACACATGGAGTGTGTATAATCAGTATGTCAGTGGTGTTGATGTGAGTGAGTTAAAAACAGTGGAGTGTAAAACCAGACAAAGGCCAAAACGTGCGGGCGCTGGAGGGGATGAGTCCAAGTCGAGCGAGAGAAGGAGCAGCACTGAAGCTGGGCTTTAATTCTCCAGAGGCACTCAGCCCAGGTGCTCCCAATCAGCTGCTGCACTCCCGTGACGCCTTTAAGAACAAAGGGGAAAAACAGTTACTGGTGAAGGACAAACTCAGCAGCCCAGGGGCCGTCACAAAGGTTTAGGCACAAGAACCACTTGGCTATGACTAGGAAAAGATCATGTTTTGGCTTGAAATACCCAGTTTGGGGGACACAATCTTGGCAGCAAATGCAGCAAGGTCTCCACAAAAAACAAATGCTTTATATGCATAAAAATCAGCTGGAAACACACAGATGGGTCACAACAAAACACCCATGTTTGGAGCTTAATGAGCCACTGGAAAAACAGCAATGGGTCCCTAAATCACAACTAGTTTGTTGTTAGTTTGTCTCCAAAGTTTGTCTGCAGCTTGCCAAGCATTTTGTCAGGGGACAGTGAAAGGTGTGTCACCTAAGTGAAATGCCATCCATCATCTGCTCCACCTCCAGATGACAACTCATATAACTACATCACTTTAGAAATATCTATATTCATTCATTCATTCATTTTCCATAACTGCTTGTCCTGTTAGGGGTCTCAGGGGGGCTGGAGCCTATCCCAGCTGACACTGGGCGAGAGGAAGGGTACACTCTGGACAGGTCGCCAGGGTTGACACACAGAGACAGACAACCATTCATGCTCACTTTCACACCAACGGGCAATTTAGAGTCACCAGTTAACCTGCATGTCTTTGGACTGTGGGAGAAAACCGGAGAACTCGGAGACACCCAACGCTGACACAAGGAGAACATGCAGACTCCACACAGAAGGGCAGAAATGTACAATACCGACATTTCCTTCCTGTGACCGCGCTGCCCTGTGCTAACCCTCTGAAAAATGTGTGGTGTGTGTGAAAGGGAGGGATGCACAGAGAGATACATTTCAACAGCCTTGTGGGAATTTGCCTTTTGTAAAAATTGCCTTGTGTTGATTGAAGAATACAGACTCATTGTCGTTCGTCTTTCTTTCTTTCTTAATACTAAGGAGCCAGTGGCTAAGTGAGGCTGTGGTACAGCTAAATGCTAACATCAGCTAATGTTTGCCATGTTGGTGGGAATGTCATTTTTGCAGGTATTCAGTCATAAAACGTTGAGTTTTTACCTGATGATGGTGTTAGATGAAACGCAGGAGACCAAAGTCATTAGAATTCATCCTCTGGGGGCCATGAATGTCTGTACACAATGTTGTGCCAGTCCCTTCAAAAGTTATTGAGATATTTCAGTCCCGACTAAAGTGGTGAACTGACAAACTGTCAAGTGTTAATTCCTCAAAGTAAGGTAATAAAAAAGGATCATTTTGGTATTCTCAGGAAACTCTGTATCACACTGACAGCAGCAATATCCAGTCGGCTCAAAGAACAACTTTCAAAATGAAAATTAGATCAATGGCTAAACAAGTTTCCAGTGTATTAGACTGTTTACTTGTTTCATTGCGACAGTTCTGAGAGTGTGTTCAGAGTTGATGACTTTGTTTGTGTCTAGGGGATTTTTGTGTTGCTTGCAGAGCCACTCGGTTCTATTTTTAGTTCAGCCGCTGACCTCATGGCCCCTCTCAGTCCCTCAGTGCCAATGGGACAGAGAATCTGGACATTCGCTATCCGGACACACATACTCACACTTCGAGGCGTGCGGGCACACAGACACAAGCTTTATTTTAAACAACTATGGAAGCGTGAGAGGGAAGCGGGATGTGCCAAACTCATTATGTGGCATGTTCGGACGTTGCTAAATGGGGCCTGTTTGGTGTCTCCGTACTCTGAGGTCACTTTGTCCTTCCAGTCTGCACTGCACATGAACTGAGCTCTGTGCCAACGGCCAGTGAAGTTCATTAGTGAAGTCGAGAGTTCGAGGCCACCTTGCATGTTGAATGCCCTCTTACAATTCCTCTGTCCTAGACATTCATTATACTCACAGATAGGCGCAAACACACTGTACTCTCTGTGCGTGTCCTCACGGACACACACATTCATGGATGCACTGTTTGGTTCACACAGATTAAGAATCAGCAGTATTTGTTATTCAACTATCGGTAACTGGCCCTTGATCTCAGTGCCTGCGAGATAGGTTGCCATAGCAATGTGTGTGACCTAGAGTCAAGTAGTCTCTTGTGTTGAGCCAGACAAACTGACAGCCGAGGTCTGAATGTGACATTAGGAGACCAGAGCACCTCATAAATCTGTGGGAAGCAGACCATGAAACCCAGCGGTGAGAATTTGTCAAGTCGTGGGATGAAATGAAAACACAAGAGTTCGTTGTTTCCTCACAAAGGATATAATGTTGACCCGAAAGCTCAGTCTGTTCGTCCAGTGACTGATTGGGTCTCGATTAGCAACTGCAGCATTGACAAGAATTACCACTCAGTTCAATAAAATGCATTCGTCACATGAAATCACATGAATACAGTTTCAGGGTATATGCAATCACTTCATTCATCTTGTGCACTCAAAACAGTGTAACAGCAATATATAAATGTCAAATGGGGGTCTTAGGTCGGGTCTTCAATTACGATCCTAATGGCCCAAGGGTAGAGGCTCTCAGTACTGGCCTGGTGTATCCCGCACCTTCTCCCTCACCTCAACAGGGAGAAAAGTACATTCTTCGAGTGGTTGGTCCAACCGTCTGGTGTAATCATCCTTCATGCAGGGTAGAGCAGGACTTGTAGTGTGTTCAGCCATATGAACCACTCTTTGCAGGGCCTTGAGGTCGGTGCTGTTTCTGTACCAGGCAGTGATGTTCCCCATCAGGACCCTCTTGATGGTACAGGAGTAGAAATTCCTCAGTATTTGAGGGGGTACCCAGAATTTACTCAAGTGTCTGCCTGGCCTTTCTTAGCTTGGGGCCCAGGTCAGACCCTCAGTGATGTGGGGTGGGGGCGTACTGTCTTTGCTGCTCCTTAGTTTTGCTGACGTTCCAAAGTAGGTTGTTGTCCTGAAACCTTTTCATTGTTATCTGTGGTCAGGCCTACCACAGTTGTGTCATCAGCAAACTTCATAATGGTGCTGGTGTCAATGTGGTAACACAGGGAGAACAAGAGGACTCAAAATGGAGCCTTCAGGGGCTTCAGTGTTAAGGATTAGTTTGGAAGAGGTGTGTCACTCCCACTCTCACCACCTGGGGTCTGCCTGGCAGGAGGTCAAGGATCCATATGCACATTAAGGTGTCTAATTCCAGTCCCTTGAGCTTTGTGACCACCCTGGAGGGAACTATGGTGTTAGTCAGCAAACAGCAGTCTCACGGCTCCCTTTCTTTTTCAGGTGAGATAGGGTGGTGTGGAGGATGTGTGCTATGGTGTCCTCTGTAGATTGGTCGGGACGGTAGGCAAACTGTAGTGGGTCCAGCAAATGTATTCCTTGCGCAGTTGTTCAAAGCACTTCATCGCCACAGAGGTGAGAGCCACTGGGCGTTAGTGACTCAGGCAGGTTGGTCCTGTTTTCTTGGGCACAGGAATTATGGTGGACTTCTTGAAGCACGTGGGTATGACAGACTGAGCCACTGGCAGGCTGAATATCGTTGTGACTCTAGTTGGTCAGCACATAGTTTGACAGTCTGCCCACTGATTCATCTGATCCTGCTGCTTTCTTGGCGTTCACACGCTTAAAAGCTCTCCGACATCTTGATCAGAGAGCAGCCCTTCCTGGATGTTGTGATTTTGCGATTGCAACACTTACTGCAATTTTGTCCAGTTACTGCAACTAATATGAAAATGTGACTGTTTATCTGTTCATCACAAATAGATTCTAATTCTGTGGGAAACACTCGTAATAATAGGCTGTGAGTCTGAGACAGCATTGCAACTATTTTTGCAATTTTCACCAGCCTGTGCAATGTCATTGCAAAAAAAAAAAAAAAAAGCCTACAGTATGAACATTACTGCATGCATCGCACTTTTCTTTAGAAAAGCTGCAGTGAACTCAGACATTTCAGGCCACAACAATCCCAAAAACAGCCCACGAAATCCTGGAGGGACAGAGAAAAGGCAGATAGGTTTGAAAGGTGCACCCACCCATCCATTAACCTCTGCTTCAGCTGGTTTTCCTTGCTGACAGCCATGGCCGCAAAACCAGTGTAGAATTTGTTTAGCTCACTTTCTATATATAAGATGATCACAGTCTGATATGCTGATGGAAAATGTAACTCCAAAAATATTACGCCAACTTTTCAGCTGCAGCCAAGTTTTCTGTGCAGGCGAACAAGGACATGTGTTGCTGAATTTCTGGATTTCAGTCAGTGCAGTAAATCTCCAAATATCCCTGTCTCTAATCTGCGCCTAAATATGATATGATAAATACCATAACCGTACCAACATTTTCTGTCTGTCACTTTGTCTAGATGCACCATCCAGAAGGAGTGTGCTCAAGGGATGCTGGCACGCTCCTGGATCAGCATGGGTGAAGGCCCACAGCAGTGTCCGACCATGACCCTGACACCTCCAGAGATCAGCATCGCTGCGGACATCAAGGTATCGTTAACTCCTTCCATCAAACCCACTTCATGCATCAAAGTTTTTTCCTCATCAAGTTATGTTTGTAACGGGGGAACAAGTGTATTTATAGCCGATGGAACACTATGTCTCATGACCACCTTTACAACCTGACACCTCTCACTATTCTTACACACACTATTATTATTACTCAGCTGATAAAGTCATGCCAACATTGTTTGCTGCACCACCCCAACCTCCTCCTCACAGTATGTGCTAAGCTTTTGGTAAAGTTGACTACAAAAGCGTCTATAATCAATATTTTTTATTACAACAATGTGACAACAACGTGCACTCGCTGCTCTCGCTGCTCTCACTGCTCTCACTGCTCTCGTGTCGGCTCCAGTAAGGTTAAATGAGCCGTACAAAATTGGAATGTAATGTGATGTGCGTTCAACATCACACGCTGCCAAGGAAACACGTGTGACTGTGGTTGTTTACAGTTTGGAGCGTTAATAATATGATCATCTCTTTCAGTCAACAAACTGATCTGAACACACACTTCAACATTTGTCCTTTGACAGTTAGTCGAACCGTAACCAAGACAATGAGAGGTTCGTTTCTGTGTTTGACTTTGGTCGTAAAACAGCAAAACCAGGTGTGTGTGTAAAACCAGAGCTAACCGGTGGCACAGCATGAAAGAGCATGCCATACACAGCTGTTTCCCCTCTCTCCTGCGTGAGTGTGAGCAGTGACTTCAACCATTTACTGACAATGATTAACTCCTGTTTTAATATTAAAGGGTTCCCACGGTCAGGAAATTCATGGAAGGTAGAGAAACTGTTTTCCAGGCCTTGAAATGGATTGGAAATGTTCTATTGTTATTATAAAAGAAACATGTCTAATGTTACATGAAATACATTCATAGTATTACTAATTAAAAGTCCAGCGCTGCGTTGCGTGACCATTAAAGCGTCACTACTATTTCGTGATACACACGAGCCAGACTGGCATCACGTTAACTGTGACTCATTCAAAGAAATCCATGCTGAAGTCCAAAGATGCATTTCATGATGATTTATTTAACAAACAACTGAGATAACTAAAGCAAAACAAGATGAAACAAAAATATTACGTGATGTGATTACAGTCAACAGAACATATTGGAGCCAAAAACTCACCCTCTTTGTCTAAAAGCTGCCACACCAGTGAATGAACACATGAATTAATGTGAAACCACACCCACCCCTGTGCCAATTACTGAAGTGAAAGTCACCAAAAGAACATGTTCAGCCTACACAAATAAAAACAAAGGTCAAATACATATTCTGGGGCCTACATCCCCTTTTGGGTGAAAGAATGACGCTGTCACACAAGAAGAGAAACTGGAAAACAATGAAAAGCTGTGTGTTAACTAAGGCTTTCACACTGAGATTTGAGCCACATATAAATATTCACTGCCAGTGTGGTTAATGTTTAAATGATGCTGGTGACAGTTTCTACTGATGGATAGCTAACCTTAGCTTGACTGGAAGGCTGCTGCAGTAAAGGCCAGCAGCATCAGACTGTCGTCTCCAACCAAATCTCAGCCTGTAGATCAAACACCTAAGGTATTGATAGGTCGGCTATTTACAAACAACACTTAGCCTAATGATATCTAGTGATTTAATCAAACATACATTTTGATTTAATCACCATGTATCAACATCTATACATGTATAGATTGTCCAGATCGCTCTACCCATTGAAAACTTTGAATACAGTCATTGAAATTATGTTAAGTATTATAGAAAAGTTTTCATCATGTATTTGTAAAAAATGTGAAGGAACCCTGGGAGTTATCTCCTTGTCTCCAGCTGCTGCTGTTTCATGCTTTTGTGCTTTCAGACCTAGACATTGCTGCTTCGGGTCCGAGTCAGGGACTTATTTTGTTACAAAGTTGCATACTTGCTTGGAGTTGGTTCGTGTTCTCATGACAGCATTTATAAGCATACTGGATAAAATGTCTGCACGAGAAAGCTGCTCTTGATTGGTCAGAATTTCCATGTGGGAAAAGTCCAAGAAGTAAACAAAAAGAAGAGTACACCTGCAAGATAAATGTGACAAATGTCACAATGGAGGGACAACTACGCAGGTTGATTTAAGCGCTGCGTTTAGCGTTCTATATTGCTTGCATTGTTCATTTTAGGCAAAGCATACAGTTTGAAAACAATGTTTTGATGTATTGGATGTGCTGAATGTGCATATTAAGGCAGTACAGGAGGAGGCGCACATTAATAATCCTCCAGGACTGTAACATGCTCATGTTTAACCCAAACAATGTGTCATGTGACTGCAGTTGGTTCAGATCAAGGTCAGAACACGTTCTCACCACAAACGAACTGCACCAGAGTTCTTTAACAGGGTCTTAGTCTGGTTGTTTTGTTGCCCACCTGAGTGTTTATTGCTGTGTTCACACCTGTCCAAATGAACTGCACTTAGGGGGCAAATGAACTTGAGTTTGATTGAACCGAACCAAACAGAGCAGGTGTGAAAGCACTCTTAGATTCATTTGGACAAATTGGTTTAATTATGACGGACACTCAAACAGCTAATCTCATGTAACACCATCAGATCAAATTCATATGAAGTTTTATTATTTGGAATGGGCGCTTGAGGCAATAATATTACACTGCTCAGGCCCATCAGCCCCACGTGTGCAGTGGGCCCAGATTGCCTCGATTTTTCAAAAAAAAATTACAATTTGCTGAATGAATTTGTGCCAGTTGAAGTGTCCTGTATCTGATGATGCTATGTGGGAAATGACCCTAATCAGTACTCTAACACAAATCCATTTTAAACTTAATTTACCCCAAAATTTGCAGCCAAGAAATTATGTGTCTGCTCTATCTGACATCTTTTCCATCACCAGCAGCTCTCAGGGAGCAGACTGGACTGTAACTTTTGTAATTCGGGAAATCAATATAAAACTATTCCACGCTTTTTAATGCACAATAAAATTTAACAGGCTTAGAAAAATAAAAAAATATATCTGATTATTATGATTACGCATTAATATTGCCTCATAAGATAACTGCGGCCTATTTAATTTTCTCCAACACGCCTGGTTTTTCAATTCAGCCATCGCGTAATTGGTTTATGACATTTGTAAATCTGATCTCCTAAAGGCTACAATATAATCTGATGTAATTATTTTCATTATTTTGAATCTAGAGTGGGGCAGCCAGAATAACAGGGTGCCTGTCCCTGTTTCACTCATTCAGCTCCAGTGCCAGTCATAACAATTGTTTATGTCACCACCCCCAGTGTTCGTATGAGAGTTTACTGGTCAGAAGCGTGAGAGCACATGCTGCACACAGCTTTCTCTTGTCGGGCAGCGAGCACCGAACTTTGATTTACCTTTGGTATTAACACGTGTTCTGATAGACACAGTGACTGTGAGCTCTGTGGAACAGCTGTCTGGAGAAAATGTCAGCGTGCCGGGCCACGCGGCATTGCATGATGTTTATTAATGTACTACACTATATTTACTACAACAGTCAGACATCTGATCTCATACACATCAGGCAATAACATCATCTGATCTAACTCATGTTTTTTTAGGCTACTTGTTGTAATTCAGGGTGAAACTACTGCAGTTAATTTAGCAGCTCTGTATTCAAAAATAGAGTGGTTGTATTTTCACCTCTTTATTATGTTTGCCATGAATGTTTGTTTGTTTTGGGATCTTGGGGGGAGGGTATTACAGTTTCTTTTTCAATGTCAAACATAGCTATAAATAGCCTGAGCTGAAGGGGGGGGGGGTCTCGCTTTCCCAACCCCAATGGTTTTCATTCTGTGTGTGAGCCAATAGCAACACAAACATAATTTGTTTATCATTAGCATGCATGATTAGCATTTTAGTTTTAGTGTAATTAGCGTGTTAGCATTAGCACGTGAGCACTAATGTTAGTGTGTGTTTACTAAGATTTTCAGCCATATCTAACTGTGTAACCATTGACTTTAAATTGTCACAAAGACACTGAAAGACACTTTTTCTTTTGGTTTCCACGGTTACTTCAGTTGTTCCACCATCCACCATTTCCAACACTGTGGTGACGGTGATGAATCCATAGTCAAATAGGGAACCTCCCCTGGGGTCTAGATGCTGGTGGTAGTGATGGAGATGATGAGATGTGGAGAAGATGGAGAAGTGCCAATGATCTGGATGAGTAGAGGAATGAGCCTTTGTTGAGCTCGTCCTGGACTCTGGATACGATGGCTGGAGGTGAACGGGGTGGAGGAGCGCGACAATTCTGCCTAAAATGATGCTGACAGCAGCAGAGGAGAGAGCAGATTTAAAATTTTGCAGTAGCATCCTGATTGGTTGATAGGGACTGTGGCGAAGTTTGATTGGATAACTAGAAGAGTGAACACCCATAGTCAGCTGATTAGAGGAAGCAGTGGGAGTGGGAGGGAAGTGTGAATGGATTGTTTGAACTTACACTGAGCTTCATTAACTGCAAAAAATTGATTCTCTTTGGTGCGTACAGATACTGGGGAAAACAAAAGCACTATCGTCCTTCTGTTTCGGCTGCGTAATCATTCCTATGTGCTGTAAATCGAGACCCAGAAGATTGTATCTGGTTTTGCAAAGTGAAAGTGAGGCTTATAGGGAACCGATCTGAATGCACATGGTGACATCATTCAGTAGCCATTACACTGTAAAATCAATATTTACTTTATAATTATAAGCTGAAGCAAAAAATGTGTCTGTTTCCATTTCCAACAGTATAAAACAACTGCTCGTGTACAGTTGTGTCTCTGAACTGAATACATTTGCCTGATGAGCTGCAGCACTGACGCCTCGTGCTGTTTCCCAAAATCAACTCAACACACTGATTCTCACTGTGGTTTTGAGAATGTTTGAAAAAGTGACAAAACCATGTGCAAAATGTCACGGTGCATACCAAATTTGATTTTTGAGTTTGCTGTTGATGGACCCACTAACACCTGGAAAAAATCACAGCAAATTTGTAACAGTGGTAAGACAGCTCTGAGAGTGTCTGTGAAATTAAAAAAATATTGAGTCTTATGAAAAAACATTTTGCTTGTAGATTTTATTTGCAGTAGCAATCCAAAGTGGTAGATTGGTTGCCATCCAAAAAAAGTTGCAAACTGCAAGAATAGTATACTGTTAAGATTGGTGTATAGTACACACTGTATTGTTGCACTCACTTCCAGTGAAGAGGAAAGAGGAAAGAAAGAAGAAGAAATACTTTATTAATCCCTGAGGGGAAATTCAGTTTTTTCACTGTTGTCATATGAAAGTAGGCCTGGAATGCACACACATGCGCATGTCAGGGCAAGAGGGCTGCTTTTGGGCAGGTGCCCTGGGCAGTTGGGGGTTTGGATGTTGACTTGAGTCAGCATCCCTGTGGTTTCTAACCCACGTCCCTATGGACTGAGCTACTGCCACCCCACAGTGGCAGACCAATTTGACTTTTATTAACAACTAAAGACATTGTGGAACAAAACAAATTCTATTACTAACAACATAAACCTCATGATTCTACCCCCCTTTGAATAAGTTTCTGTTGTGCAAAAGAAGAAAAGCAAATTAAACGTTCAGACCAAAAGACTGCAGCTCTACTGCTGCACTGAAGATGAACCTTAGACAGTGCGGGAAATCAAGTATCACACAGTTTCTGACCAAACACCTCGATATCGATATTGCAACGATAGTGAAGGCTTGAGTATCGGTGCTTTCACAAAATATGAGATTTTTGATAAATAACCGTCAAGAGAAAACTCCTCAGTATTCTGGACAACACCTCTCGCCCTCTGCGTGCCACTCTGGAGTCATGTCAGAGCACATTCAGCCGCAGACTGAGCTCATCGAGGAGCACCACAGGAAATCTTTTCTACCTTTGGCCATCAAACTGTATAACTCCTCCCCCTTCTGTAGGGATGAGAGCTGAAACAAAGGACACAGACAACAATATTCACCTACATACGGTGCACTATTAATTTACATGATGTACATGACAAATGTTCAACATCATGTGCAATATTATTGTTAAATATCATGATCACCTGTCAGAGTAGTGCAATATCATTTCCGCAGGCATGTGCAACGCTACTTCTCATTGTTATATCATGTTCAGTATAACATGGCTTATCAGGTACAGTCTGTTTTTTCCACCATTTTAGTTCATTTTTTGTAACCTTTGTACTTATCGTACTCCTAGTGTTACTCTATTAGGCACTGCTTTTGCTTCTGCTCCTTAAAAACACTTCTGATTTTGTATATATATGTATAGTTTTATGTATTTAATACTCTATTGTTCTAAAACTGGACACAGTGAGTGACCCTGACCCGCGGAACCGCTTCTTGTCTGGTTGTGAATCGTTAAAATTGAGGTTACTGTACGAAGTGTTACTGTAATTTGAAGCATTTACTGGCTCAAGAATTTCCCTAAAATAAATAAAGTTGAATGAATTGAATTGAATTGAATTGAATTGAATCAGTAATGTTGATGTAATGACTAAGTTGGTAAATGCAAATAATAAAACAGCAACAACATTGCATCACTTTACTGTAATGAAGCCTTTAAAACCAGGAAAAGACAACACTTGCAATAGTCTGATATCAGTCTCAGATGGTATTTAGTCTCATATCACAACAGTGATATAATATTGATATGTGTTGACCAGCCCCTTCATCATAGCGTCTTGACTTCAACAGAGAGCATCCCCGAAATCTGCCCCCTCAACTTTATATCTTGTATGGAGTGGATTTGGGTCACAAAGAAATTGTCAAATATTGAGTGCTACACAACACCACCAGACTTTAATCAGACCTGGCAGGGTAATATATTCTGCCAAAAAGAGCGCCTGCATTATACGTCCATGACATGTAAACTGTTGTTTTCAAACATTTTCTTGCAGCCAGTATATCATGTAACAGAAGCATAACAACAATATGATAATTAGCTGGCTGAATTTTGACACTTGGAATATATTTGACCTTTAATTACAGCTCATAATTAGACGAGCCTGAGAGACGACAGGTCATTAATTGGTTCATTAATGGTGGATATTTGCTTGTTATGTAGGTCAGTTTGGCTGTAATAGATCTACCAGCTGCCTGATCCACAGGCATCCTTCAGAGCCACAGGAAGCTGGGCTCAAGGTTGTCTCCCCAAACAGGAAGCAGCAGGCAGGAAGTGAGGCCTGTAGGCAGGAAATGATCAATCCCGCTGAACAATAGAGCAAGATTTTTAAGGCATGTTAGCACATGTTGCTGGCCACTTCAGTTTGTGTCTGCAGAGCCACGGAATATGTCATCCTGCTCTCAGCTTGACAATTTCTCTGCCCCCCCTCCCTCCTTTTTTTTCTCACATTGAAATCATTTAGCTGAAATTCAGTCATGTCAGTGAGGTGTTATGTTTCTCATTATACGTCTGTCATACTTCATCACATAGCCACATTTAGACGTGAATGCTGCACTGTGCCATCTGTTTCTTCATTGCACATTAGTTTCTCTATTTCTCTGCCTGAACTCCTGAAGAAACTTGAAGTAATGCCAGCGCCATTTGCCCTCTACCAACTGTACATACACTGGATCTGAGTATATGTGCGTTGGCGTGAGGGATTTAATTTGTAATTAATTTCTGTTAAGATGAGCAGTTATTTATGTGTGTGCTCCTATATGTGTTTCTGTCACAGGATGTCGGCATTCTGATAAATGGCAGTGTTCCTGATCTGGTCAGCTCCCGGGTGGAGTGCGAATATGGGCCGGGTGTTTCTACAGCTGCCACGGCGCACCTGGACTACGGTCCGGCTCAGATCCAGACTTGTCCTCTCCTCCCTCGAGAAAACTACCAACCAATCCTCCCCGGCACAGGTGAGACTGAGAGCATCCACGTGGCTGCGTGCCAACGCTGCCAGCCGTATCTCTTCACAAGTACAGTTACAGTATGTGATTCATTTTTTTATTTACAAGCTGTTGAGCTGAAGTAGGACAAATGTAATTTCCCCTTTCGTCTTTCAAAATGCAGCAAAGTCAGTGTAACGGCGAGGATGCTCCGGTGTCTAGTTTGTGTTATGACAGTGATACCATCTCGAATGCTCGACACATGCTGCATTGTTTGCACGCCTTTGTTTCTGCAGATCATCTGACTGTTACTGTGGCGATAAAAGTGAATGGCACATCTGTGGTATCTGGGAGCTTCATCATCTACGACTGCGAGAGGACTGGAGCAATACACCCCAAGACGTCGTGAGTCACTCATCCATTGTCAACACTGTTTATCTCAAATCCTTGATTTATTCGGGGGTTGGCGACGCTTGGCCAACTTACAGCATCGTTCTGGTGCCCTACATCCAAATTCATTCACTGAGACACATTGGTCGAGAGCAACTAATTTCATTCAGTCACTCAGTCAATCAGTCATTTCTTTGTCACATGAAATCATCCATCCCGTCAGCTCCTTCAACTCTGCATAAATATTGAGTCCTTTTTTGCCTCTTCTTACATCTTAGACTGCTTCTTCTTTGTGTGTGTTCATGGATGATTCTGGTGATCCACGATTTCTGGTTGTGGAATAATTTAACCGTCGTGTTGGGTCCACTTGCCTCTGCTGTTTTACAAATTAAATTCACCGCAGACTCAGCTGATTCATCAGTGTCATTGGTGATGTCAGTGATAATGTCCTGGGATGTGTTAAATATGTGGGGAAAAATAGCACAATACCAAAGTCTTGAAGAGTATATGGGGTGCACAGCTATGGCAGGGATCCAGGAACAGAATACACAATACACAAAGCCATCGTCAGCCATCATCATGGCGATGAACGATGAATTGCGTCCATTTCTGTTTGTTTTTCCCAAATTAAGGAAGTAGATTTAACGGTGAGTGCTTGTGTTGTGTTTGCTTTTGAGTCCTGGAACTTGCTACACACTCTGATTGGCTCCATCTCTCATGTCACTGGGGGCATGTGTCGTAGTCTGTTTACGTATCTTGACCTCACCAAGATGGCTGCATGGTCGCTCCTCCTGATCATCAGTGGTTCTGCTCTGTAGCTGCCTCTGAATGGTGCATAGCAGTGATCCAGATTTTTTTGTCCCCCTGTTGCGCAGGAACAGGACAGCATCTCACATTCCTGGCGTTGCATCAGTCCTTATTCACCATAAAGCACACACCTCCTCCTCTCACCACAGTCCTCTGCTCTGTCGAATCGGCTTGTAGAAAAAGAGTCACCTGGTTTAATGGTACTTCTGCAGCGATGCAGAAGCTGTGCCAAACTGTGGTGGTGTAGAGGGAGCTTTTGATTTACTGGTCCATCTGCATCCCAACCCTCACCTGTGGTCATGAGCTCTGGGTAGTGACCGAAAGAATGAGATTACGCATACAAGTGGCTGAAATGAGTTGAACCTTAGAGACAGGGTAGGGAGCTCGAACATCCAGAGGGAGCTCGGAGTAGAGCCGCTGCTTCTTCAAGGGGTCAGTTGAGGTGGTTTGGGCATCTGATTGCATATCTCATCTGGCTTGGGAACGCCTCAGGGTCCCCTAGGAGGAGCCGGAAAGTGTTGCTGGGGAGAGGGATGTCTGGGGTGCTTTGCTCGGCCTGCTGCCCCTGCGACCTGGCTTCAGATAAGCGGTTGAAAATGAATGGATGGATGGATATGATGGTCTTTACAGCAGACTACATTGTTAAAGATTTTGTCAGTAGTTCTCAGCCTTATTTTGGCTTGTGACCCCTCTCAAAAATCAGTGTCCAGCTGGGACCCCTTGTCATATTTCAGATGTCTGTAAGCTGGTAGCAGTTCCACTAAAGAGTGATTTCTTCTTTTAACTTTTCAGGTGGTTTCATTCATCATTCATACTATTTTCCTCCTCAGTAGATCTCAATGGCTCAAGGAGGTGAAATTAAAATGGTCTCAATACATAAGTATTTAGGTATAATTATTGATCAGAACTTGTCATTCAAATCACACACTAGAAAAACCTTGTTTCCAAGGGAAAACTTAAATTAAGTTTCTTCTTTATATCCTGGCTCTCCCTCCAGGCAAGGATGTAATTGATTTTGGCAGCTTTTTTACCTTTATTGGATTATGGCAATCTGCTTATTATGAATGTGCCTGACCAATGCCCAGAGAAGTTGGATATTATATATCAATGTGCTTCAAGTTTTACTCTTGTACACACACTGTACTCTGTATTCTGCTGCTAAATTCTGCTGCATTTCTGTATGTCTGCAGACTTTTGCCCTGATTATAAATCACTCTGCGGTCAAATTCCTTCTTATCTGTGTACATAGACGCAAAAGACCAAAATCAATATGGCTTTACTCACAATATTCTACATATGTTGGTCCTCAGAGTTTGAACAGTATTAGGCACAAAAGGCTTTTAAATATGCTGCCCCCTCTTCCTGAAATAATGCACAGAAGGACATGGAATTGTCTGTAATTTAAATAATAATGTGAGATTATGGAGGTTGAATCGTCCAGTGTTTTACAAAAGGTTAGAGAAAATCTAAAACACAAATTGTGTAGCAGAATGCTTTCTGAGTTTTTCTTGTGACCCTTTAGTGGGACTAAACTATCTAACTGCATTAAAGTAGTTGAAAGCACTTCACCTCAACCTGCTACAACAGTAAAATGCTGCTGACCCATTAATGCCTTAGAGCTCAATTTCTACTAATGTAATGTATGTTGATCATAGAGGTCGTTTTTCTGTCGAGCTAGTCGGGGGCGGACTGGCAACACAAAATGTTTGTAGATCAATGAATTATTAAGAAAAAAGACAAAACACAGTCTGTGAAATTGTTTTGTTTGTGTGAGGCTAATATGTAAAATGATTAAACTAATTTTCAAGGTTTTCCTCTCTGTGTTTGTGCAGACAGAGAGCAAAAATTCAAAGTTGAATTAATGTGATAATCACTTGACACCTAGCCTGACTCAACAGGCTGCTTTTCAGACTTGTTTAAGATATTGTAAAACAATCAACAGTGTTTAAACACAGAAATAATTAGAACCAGCAGACTCCATCCACAGGGAGCGCACTACAGTCACACTACATATTTACACAAACCAAATTTACAGCAAACTAAATTCACATAATGAATGCTATATTTACACAATATCACACAAAGCATATTTGCAGCATCAGCCAGCAAAGCCTTTTCTTTTTCTAGGCACACCCTCCCTTTACTGCTGGTTTTCTCTTTCTATCCATGTTTCGGCAACCAGTGCTGGATACTTTTAATGAGTATAAGTTACTAACCCGAGTGATAGATTCTTTCAGTTGACGTGTCACTGCAGCTAAGATGACCTTTGGAATATCAGTATATAGTTGGGCTGCCCCAGACTAAGAATTTTCCTAGTCAACCAGTAGCCGTCATTTAGGGCCATTAGTCGACTAGTCGCCTGCATGTTTACGATATTGATTTCATTATTGAATTATAGATTTTGGGCCGGGCAACACAATGGTTTGAGTTCAGTGTCTGAGAAAGAATAGTAAAAGGACAGATGTAAAGCTCTGGGTAGCCCTTGCACTAAAAAAAAAATCAACTTTTCCATAATTAACACAGACTGAATATTTACAGAAGAAGGGAAAGATATCTGTCGGCTGTGATTGGTTTGTAACGTGACTCCTGTCTGACTGCTGAGTGTGGCCTCTTCCTGTGTCTGTCCTTTCAAATTAAATTCCCACATGGTCCAGTCATAGAGGTTTTCATTTATTTTGGCAAGACACAGCTCCACGCAGTTTCTCATTTTGTTTATTTATTTCTTTTTTGTGACAAAGCGATCAATGAAAATCTTGCCGACTAATGACCTTTCTGGTTGACTAACATTAGGGGGCAGCCCTAGTATATAGGCCATATTAATACCAGGGTTGGGAAATTTCTCGAATCTCCCGATGGCTAGTCTGCGCCTAGAGCTAGTGCTTTTGATGCTTTAAGTACATTTTGTTGTTAATATTAATGCACTTTTAAAGCAGAATATCCACTTGAGGATGGAGTGTTTCTGCACTGTTTTACTTCAGTACAGGATGTGAGCACTGTTTCCATCACAGCTTTGACCTTCATCCACTGACTACTTGATTTGCAGGCGATCCCTCAAAACAAACCTTCCTAAATGAGACCTAAATACTTATAAATCACGATTACAGCATCACTGAGAAGTCATCTTGAGTCTCAACGGTATTGTAGATGTGCACTTATAGCTGGAAGCTGAAAAAACAGTGAAGGCTTGTCCCTAACCTCTGCCTCTCATGTTTTTTCCCCGGCTGTCTATTTAGGCCTCAGCGGGTAAATATTGCCGACACGTCCTCTTGGAGGGCTTATTGTGTATTTGGCTTACTCAAGGTTTCTCAGTGCAGGATCAAATGTGGGATTAATATGCTGTAAACGTTAAGCCAAAGGAAATTGGATATGTATGTCTGGCTGGCCATGTTGATGTTTGTTTTTGTGGAGGACTGCGACTTGTATGGCCTGGTCACAAAGAGGGTTTTCTCATATCTCGAGGCAAGCCAGCTGGCTTCCTCTCGCATGTTGGACCATGTCAGAGGATCCACTTTATCTGATGGGCAGATCTTCAGCTTAGAGGGGCATTACTGTGTGTGTGTGTGTGTGTGTGTGTGTGTGTGTGTGTGTTTGACTGATTCCCCGAGATTGAAATCGTTTGGGTGTGTCCCTTTTTGTTCACTTTTTGAAAACAGTCTGGAGGTGTGAACACAGCAGTTGCAGGTACATGTGTGCAAGACTGCACCCAATATGAGCACATGGCCTCGGTGCTCGGCGAGGTTCAGGAGTGTGAAATTAGACGGTGGTTTGTTGGAGGTGATAATGAGCAAAGTGCCATTCTCACAGGATGAGCATTGGGCCGCAAACTGCGGAGCTGCTATACTCTGTCTGATTTTAATCACTTCAAGCTGTTTTTTTTTAATAATCCCTAAAGAGAGTCTTATGAGCCACTTCTCCACAATGAAACTAGATAGCACAGTCTCTTTGTTTTGCGCCATCATTTAGGCTTCTTGATATGTTAAAGCTGAAACCTTAAATGTTTTTGGCTTGAAGATTTTTTATGTCATCTGCATCCACACTAAAATAAATACTTAACTGCCAGGCACGAAGTGCGTCTGCACACTGTTGGGCTCTAATTAAATAGTTTATTTCTCTTCTCAAGGCAAGTCTGTACAAACCATCAACATCACATAGGAAGACCTATAAAAATAAGCCACTGCAAACTGATTGTTAGATTGGAACATCTGCCGTCTCACGCTGCTTTAGTGTGTGATTTAATTACTCGAGCAAAAACAAATTTTCAGTACACACAACAAGGTGAGACGATGTCAGCCGTGTACCTCTTGATGCTCCGCCAAAGTGCTGCAGCTAATGATTAAGTTCATTATCGATTAATTATACTCATTACTTTCTCAAATAATCAATTAATCATTTGCTCTATCAAATGTCAGAGAATAATGAAAAGTGTCTATCACAAAGTCCAAGGTGAAGTCTTCCCATTTTTGGGAGTTTAACCCAGTTCACTCACATGGGGAAACAAAAAGCAGCAAACCCTCACTTACTGAGAAGCTGGAAATTGGTAATGTCAAGACATTTTAGCTTAAAAAAGGACAGTTTTTCTTAGATATATTTACTCATATTGCAACTTTCAGTTGATAAATAAATTGTCAGAGGCCTTGTTATTTAAAGAATAGCTTGGAGAATAGCCACAACAACCAATGACAGCCAACAGAAGTTTACCCAACCAATCAGAACACAGTTCAGTCCAAAAGCCCAGAAGGTTTACAGGGGCACTCCCACAAGTTTAGGGGTCAAGGAGCTTTGGGGTGTCCACCTAGCTCCCCTATTAGAGCGGACACCCCATGTGCAAAGCAGATTCAGTTCTCTTTGCCACACGTCAGCCCCCCTTATCTCTGGATCTGTCCTGTCTTTAAAAATAGAGTCCCATCAGAGTTGGAATTTTTAACAGGAAGACTGTGTTGAAAAATAAGTCAATAATAAATCTAACTTTATTTGTATAGCATCATAGCTTTCATGCAGGTGAGTGGAGTTCAAAGTGCTTCACAGACGATTGTCAAGCTGATAGACAGAACATAGTGTAGACCAGTGGTTGTCAACCAGGGATCCTTGTGGGAATTCCAGCAGTTTATTTTTACTATTTAATTAACTAGAAGTGAGCCCAACGTGAGTAAGAGTCACAAGAGTGACTATTGTGATCACAGGTTTCACTTCCTCCACAGTTGTCCTCTCAGCTGTTGTTGACAGCCACAGAACTATGGTCGTATTTTCCCTGAAGTGAAATCTAATCAAATGACGATTCTTGACCTAATGTGTATCAATTTCGGTGTCTTCAACATAAAAAAATGGTAAAGAACCACAGGTGTAGACCATAAAAACAACAAGAAAGGCAAAAACAATTTAACAGTTAACAATTTGAGATCAGTGCACACAGGACAATAAAAATAATGATAATGTAATAGGATAGATTTGAACGCTATAATAACAGTAACAGTAATAAAACAGAGTGAAATAAAAACTAAAGAACTAAACTAAAAAGATTAAAAAGACAAGACAAGAATGAAAATGATGATGTGTTGAAAGATTTGAGACTTTATCAGTCAGTGTGTGTAAAGAAGATGCTATTAAGTTACAGTGTGGAAAATGATGGATACAGAATTTTGGGGGCTCGGCCCATACTAAGTAAGGATGGGAATTGATATGATTTTAATGATACCAATTGGTGGCGCTGTAGTGGTGGGAAGTAGTGCCATAAATAAATTAAAATTGGCAGAATAAATCAGT